>OZ030006.1:136540645-137140645 GCA_964023405.1 Apodemus agrarius
GCAGGTTTGGGAGCTGCAGGGAGGGAAGTGTGCTCTGCTTTGGCAGTGAATTGTTTCATGTGAACCCACACTTAGAGCCAAACAATGCGGTAAAGAACGACGCTGTAAGACACTCACTTTAGATTCTTCCTTACTCTGAGCTGAGGCCGCTGAAAACTCGGAATTTTGAAGGTGATTATTTTCAGTCTTTACCCTTGGGCCTCTGTTCTCTTAACTGTTATGGAAGTCCCATCTTTTAAAATTAATGACCCGGTATGAAATTTCAGAGCAGCTAAAATTGATTCGTCTATTTACTTACCTCTTTTAAATGTAAAATAAAATTGCATTTGTGTGTAAAATCCCCCAGCACCGATGGAAACTGCGATTCTACATTTGCTGAGAAATATCTTTATTTGTCCTCTGGGAGATCTTAAACTTTAGTTGGCTTCTATTAAAACTTTTATGAGAACAAAACTAGAGAATGACTTCTTTCTTCAAGCAGGTATGTTTTGTTGTTTCACAGAAGAGTACACATGCCTGAAACAGAACATTTTTTCCCCAGCATATTAGGGCGTGCCATTTACAGAGAAAAGGCCCAAGGTGGGAAGGGGTTGGGGGGAGAAAGACTAGCAGAACTCTGAGCTGCAGACTGTCAGATCAGATCACAATCTTTTTTTCATGACTTATCTAAATATTGCCTAAAATGTGTTTCTCAAGTGGATGACAATGTTATTATCTTCCCACACAGTGAGGAGAGTCCTTCTGCCTTCTCTGTAGTGTATGAAGATGTGGATGCTTCTAGCAAGGAGGACGAAGTGAGGGGGGGGAAGCACAAGGGGTGTGTCCCTGAATGAACAGTCAGTAGAGACTTCTATTGTGTGTATGCATATGTCCTTATGTAAGGGTAATTCTCTCTCTCTCTCTCTCTCTCTCTCTCTCTCTCTCTCTTTCTCTCTCTCTGTGTGTGTGTGTGTTTATGTGTGTGCCTGTCAGTCTGTCCTTATGTAAGGCTGCATGTAGGGATGTGTGTGTGTGTGTGTGTGTGTGTGTGTGTGTGTGTAGGATATCTGGGGCGATAGTGTCTCTCACTAGCCTGGCACCTGTCAGTTCAAGCTTCCCTGATTGGTCATCAGTAAGCCAACGGTATTTACCTACTTCTGTTTCCCCAGTTCTGGTACTACAAGGCATGATGTGTGTCATCATGCCTGGCTGCATTTTACATGCATTCTGGGTACTGAACTTAGTTCCCCATGCTTGGATATCAAGCATATTACCAACTGAGCAATTTTCCCACTTCTTCAGCTAAATTTGTAATGGAAATCACACAACCTGCCTAAAGGGGGAACCGAGGAAAGTATTCAGTGTTATCTGAGGTGGCTAATGGTACCTTTGTGGATCTTTCCATGGTGTTCTTGTCCTGTCTGCCTAGCCACTGAAGATTTGGCAGGCCAAATAATAGAACCCAGAGACCAGTCTACTCCTATGAAACATATAGTTAAGGTGAGATATTCTCTGTAGATTGATCTTAAGATATCTAGACAAACAAATCCCGTAGTTATTGTCTTCATGACCTGGTGGCAGGGAGACGGGGGGAGGAATAGCACTGAGCTCTGGGCTTCGAAGATAAAAAAGTTCTCTTGGAGCTAGAAAAATCAAACAGAATCTCCCAGAGTATTCAGAAGGAACACCACTCAATGGACTTATTTGAGAGTTTTGACTTTGAGGTGGTTGGAATTAGAAAAGTCTCCTATAGGCACAGGCACTTGCGCCCTTGGTCTGCAGTTGGTAGTGCAGGAAATTTAAAAGGTGTGGTCCCGCTGGAGAAAGTACATCGCTGGGGACCAGCACTGAGATTGGTAACATCACTCCACTTATAGTTTGTTTTCCTTTCTTGTCTCTTATTGCTATGCTTCTCCACAATGACGGGGGCTTATCTTTCTGAAACTATAAGTTAAAATACCCCCCTTCTATAAACTCCTTTTGGTCAAGGTGCTTTATCACAGCAGATGAAAAGTATCTAATGCAGGCTTCCAGAAATGTGAGATGTTATATCTATGTGGTTTGTCTTTCATTTTGAGTAGTTGGTTACAGCAGTCACAGGGAGCTAATGTGGTGGGTTGCCCGTCATTTCCTCTCCTTGATTCATCTTTAACTTTTCTTAGTTTTCTTAGAGTTAATACCATTCATTGTTCTTTTCTCCCCCCAGTGCCACCAACATGGCCCATGTGCATAAGAACAACAGCTTTGGCCTCCTCCCTGGGCCCTCATGCTCCAGTGATCACCCTTGGGAAAACACAAATGGGTTTATAGAAACCCCCACTTCAGCAAAACCATCAACTCCTCACTATTAAACATAGGTCCAGTGTCATGATGCACAGCGTCACCCTGTCCGATCTGATCTCTGCGGCCTCCCCCTGTGGGACCATTGTTGAGTAACAGTTCTGAATCAGAATGCCTGAATCCAAAATTTCACTTGAAGCCTGTGATGACTATTCTTGGTTGTCAATTTGATTATATCTGGAATTAACTGAAACCCTAGGGGGCTACAGAGGACTTTTATTAATTAAATCATTTGAAGAGGGAAGACTCTTTCTTAATCTGCACCTTTAGAGGTAGAAAGATAAAATTTAATCAGGATCTTTTGAGGTGGAAAGATCTGGGTTCCACCATCTGCTTGTAGCCTATATAAAGGACACAGAAGGAAGCTTGCTTGCTTTTTCTGCTTGCTGTCTCTAGAGTTGGAAAGTACATTCCTCCACTGGCAATAGAACCTACTTATTTGGCATTCCGATATACTCAAGACCAGCTGGCATATACAGACATACAGCTTCATGAACTGAATAAGTACTGGATTCTTAGACTATTCATTGGTAGACATTGTTGGATTAACTGAACCATGGCCTATAAGTAAATTCCATATATATATATATATATATATATATATATATATATATATATATATATAGTGTGTATATGAATATATCTGTGTACATATATATGTATATATACACATTGTATATGATAGACACATGTACATACATATAAATCTAGATTGTTTTTATTTTACTTTCCTGACATTTCTGTCTTAATCCCATATTGGATTCTAACAGATGAATAGTAGTCTTGACTGTGGTTTGTGTGTAAAACCATACTAGACCCTTACAGACGGCATTCTATACTATATTCATCTCAGAGTATAAAGCACATACTCAGAGAGAATTCTTCCTGGCCTGTTTCTGTGTTGAATGCCAGTTCTTCGAGTTTCCATTTCCCTTAAGGTTGGTTTGCGATAAGAGATCATAATAAAAATCCTGTGGGAAAGAGAGAATTTTTTGACCTCCAGAGGTCCTCATAGCATCCTGGTAGTTCAGCTGCACATTCTATGCATAGAAGTTTCTTTTAATTAAATAGCCTCAAAGTTCTTGATCTTGCTTTTGTAGATATTTCAATCACAATACAAGCCTTTGTTTTCAATTATAATTTTATGTTCTACTTATTTTTCTAGTACATAAAAAGTCATTTGGTGAGTTACTTGATGTACGATCATGTACCCAAAAATTACCTTTTTTCAAAAACAGTTTTTAGTGTACTCATGTGTGTCGACAAGCACACAGTTATGTAGTCACAAACCATGTCACTCCCTCGCGGTGCTTTCCTTTCCCTCTCTCTAATTTTTCTCCAGCTCTTTTGTAGTAAACTCCTTTTCTATATTCAGGCCTGTCTAACCGATGGTTTGTTGATTTGTTTCTGTCTCTAACATTCCGGCTTTTACAAGCCATAAGAATAGAATCATACATAGCCTCCTGGATCTGGCTGCTGTCTTTTTTTTTTTTTTTAACAAAACAACACAAAATCTCAACAAATCACAAGAGCTCCATTTTACCAATACACACCCAGGAGCCAGATACTGGGCTGAAAGCCTGCTAGCTCAGAGAGGCAGAAAAAATACCAACACCAAATTGTCCTTCTTCCTCAACAGAAGTCCCCAAAGGAAGAGGAAGTTCTCCTTCTCCACCCTGTCTCAAAATCCCCTCACACTGAGTATTCTTCCTTTTCCTGTGCATCCCTCTATCCACCCCTTCTGAGTTTCTTTTACCTTCTATGGTTTTATCCTACATTCATCCTCTGTCAACTGGTTGCTGGCTCTGCCTCTTGACCTATGTTTCCCTGTATTTAATGATTTTTTTTGTTTTTGTTTTTTTATGATAAACAGAAGATTCTTGGATTAAAGGTGTGAGCTAAAGCTAAGCCACTCCACAACTTGAAACAAGTTTTTTTTTCCCCTAGTAAATAATACAATATCACAGTTCACAGTGTGATTAAATATCCTGCAACAGGTTGTCTTCACTTAATAGTGAAATGCACTGCTGTGTGTATTAGTGGAATGTTCTTCATTGCCAAGTAGGATTTCATTAAGGACATAATGCAGTTTGTACATTTATTCATACGTTGAAGGAAATTTAGGATACTTGGTTTAGGAATTATAGACAAAACTATAAGCATTGAAAAATTACTTTAAGTGTGAACATATTTTTCACATTTTAGTATTTTGGGCGTAGCTTTTTTCCAAAGTCATAAACCAATTATTTCTTTCAACAATTGTGAGAATTCTACTCATTTCAAATCCTTACCAGTACATGATAATGCCAGTTTTTTTAGTTTTAAACATCAAATAGGGTTTTAATAGTGACTCTGTGTGATTTTTATTTCCCTAGCAATTTGATGATGTTGAATATTTCTGCACCTTAACTATACATTTATTCCTACATATTTTATTTATATAAAATTATGGATGCTTTCATTGTATATGTTTTGCTGCTAGATTGTACCATTATAATACTTATGAGGTTATCTTGTATCCTGAGACCCTTCTAACTTATTACTTTTTGTTGTTTTGTCTAGTTTCCTTTTTTTTTCTTTTTACATAAGTAGTGAAAGATGAAAGGCCTTGTATTAGTTTCTCTTTTGTTGTTGTGATAAGACAGCCTAGCCAGTATTATGTTCAAAGAAGATTCCAGTTCCCCAAACTCCAAAAGGCAGTCCAAATGTCGAGAAATTGGATTAACTTGAACTATAGGAGGATTTCTACTGGCGAGATGAAAACCAGCATTCTTCAGAAACCCGGGCGACCAGTTTTCCCATACCAAGTATCTCCGGCAGAAGTGACAAATGGATACTTACCGGGCCGAGTAGCATACCGACGCACTTGCTGGCCTCCAGGCTCGCTCAGGGTCACAAGTCCTGGTTCCACATTTCCGAGACCATGCTAGCAAGCCTTCCTGCCCCTGCTCCCCTTCTCTTCCGAAATTTTCAGTTTCAGGTCTTAACTTACCTGATCATACTTTCACCATCAACTTTGTGTGTGTGTGTGTGTGTGTGTGTGTGTGTGTGTGCAAGGCGAGAGGTAACCATCTAGTTTCCTTTTTCTACTTGTGGATATCCAGTTTTCTCAGCACCGTTTGTTAAAGAGCCCGTCCTTCCTCCAGTTAGTATTTCCAACACTTTTGTAAAAATCGAACACATTTGTAGCTGTGATTGTTCATGCCTAGGTCTTCTGTGCTGTCCTACTTTCCATTCTGATCTACGAATGAAAGAAATAAAAGGGAAAGGACATGGCTGCTCCTAGGTATGCTGGAGGAGAGAGTTCATTTTAGATATGTGGGAGAGCATAGCCAAGTAAAGACATCTGGGAGTGTCCAGAGCAGTTAGACCCCTGAGCCATGTGGGGACAGCAGGCGGAGGGGAAGGAAAGAAGAGAGAGGGAACCAGGACCAGCATCCAGGAGGCCAAAGATATAAAAAAGGGAGGGTAGTCAAAATGTCTGGATTATATAGGGAGGGACAGCCCAGCCTCTGGGCTGGAGAGTTCTGGTATGCCAGCCAAACCCTTGACAGGTGGGAATGAGGGATGCTGGGAGAACCTAGAGGCCCCGCCCACTTTCATAGTTAAACAGGTACCTCATCTTTTGTCCCAGGTTTAAAACTTAACAAACATGTCCATTTTTGAGCTAGTATCATGCTGTTTTTATACTTGTCTCTATAGTATAACTTGAAGTCAGGTGTGGTGAAGCCTCTAGCACTGTTCCTCTTGCTGAAGTTTCCTTTGGCTGTCTCAGTTCTTTTGTGTTTTCCAACACATTTTCAGTTTGCTTTACCTATATCTGTGAATAATGTGTTGGTATCTTGATGGGGTTTGCATTAAATCTATGCATTATTTTTAGTAAAATGGTCACTCTTCACCATGTTGATTCTACCAACGTTTCTGATTTCTGGTGTCTTCTCCCATATCTCTCTTGACTGTTTTAATGTTCTCATTATATTCTCTTCCAGGGTTAGGTTTAGTCTAGGTGTTTTTAGAGGCCATTTTGAATGAGATTGATTTTATGATTTTTTTCTCTGAGTTCATTATTGGTATATAGAGACAGATTTTTTTAAATATTAATTCAATATTCTACCATTTTGCTGAAAGAAATGATCAGTTTTAAGAGTTTCCTAATGGAATTTTTAAGGTCTCTTGTATATAATTATGGAACTGATTTCTCCCTATCATATGACAAGACAATTCAGATTTCTTCTATATTGTTGCACTCAAAAGTTTTGCTTTCTGTTACTATGGGGAATAAACATGTTCGAAATCAGTGCTTATACTGTCAGCATTTTGTCCAGGCTCTGCCCCTCAGTTACCTGGCAAGAGCCAGGCCTGCCTGACTCACTATGAAAGGGGATGCTGGGCTCCTCCTCCTCCTCCTCCTCCTCCTCCTCCTCCTCCTCCTCCTCCTCCTCCTCTCTCTCTCTCTCTCTCTCTCTCTCTCTCTCTCTCTCTCCCTCCCCCTTCTTGTTCTATCCTCTTGTCCCCTTCCCCCTCTCTCCATTCCTCTCCCCCCCCTCCAAGTGCTCATGGCCAGCCTTTACTCCTCTACTATCTCGCTGCCTTTCTGTCTCTACTACCCTCTCAACTTCCTCCCCATTCCCTGAATAAACTCTATTCTATACTATACCCTGTGGCTGGTCCCTCACGGGAAAGGGATGCCTCAGCATGGGTCAGCGGATGCACCCAGTTATCCCACAGCTGACTATATATACATCTACCAAACATAGTCCTTCTCTCTTTATTTTTATAGCATACAGCATATACTGAATAACTGTTAAATTTCAAATATTATGGGAAACATGATCCAAATTTTCGCTAATCTGATATAAGCTGTAGAATTTTAACCCGGGCGCCTTTTACTTTACAGTGGAAGTCTTTTTTAATCTTAATTTTCTGAGTGAATGTATAAAATACAAGAGTTCTTTTGTGTCTCTAGGGAGAGTTAACGGCTCTTCTTTTAGGGTCTGTTGGTATGGTGAAACCTCGACTGGTTTCTGAACATTAACTCCAACTTGAATTCCTTACATTTATTACCAAACTAATGGACAAATCCTCTGGATGTCATGCGATTCAGTTTGCTAATATTTTATTTTTGCTATTTGTTATTAGTTGGAGATTGTTAAGCCTTTTATCTTACATCAGTGCAGTTATCTTTTATAGAATTTATCCAAATATCTACTTAAACGTACAGGGCCAAGGGATCTGAGCTTAGTTGCCTTTCATGCTTTGGACTCCGTCATCAGTGTGTCTGTGAATCACGAATGGGACAGACAGTCTGTCGTTTCAAAAATATACGGTTTTCAAGGAAAACTAAAAGCTTAAATCACCGGTTTGTTTTCTCACTGTTGTCAGTCTCTCCTCTCTGCATAGAACTGAATTAAATCAAAGTTCTTCACGTTGCAGGTGGCAAAGGTTACGCAAAGCTGTTAACTGTTAGGATAATGATTGTTGACCCGGTCTCAAGCACCCAGAGAAGAACCTTGCTTGTTTTCTTGATTTAAAGCCCGGGGAGAACGCTGCTCGTCTTGCACGCAGGCGCAGGAGAAAGTGGGGCCCACTCAGTAAAACCCAGCCCCGCCCGGAGGAAGTGGGAGGGACCTATAGTGGCTTCTCATTCGCTGCAGATCTTTAGTGCGTGTCGACGTCACTGCACCGCGACCCGGAAGTGCGCGTGCGGCCGCGACAGCGGGCGGGTAAGCGGGTCCTCCGAGTGGGAACGCCACGTTTCTAAGGGACCTTCACGACCCCGCTGCGCAGCGTGCGTCCGAACGCGCGCCCTTGGGAGATGGCGGGAGGTGGAGGCTGCTCCCCACTCTAGGTGACGCCCGGTTTCTCTTCATTGAGCCATGGGCGGCGGTCGAATCTCAGGGCCGGTTCCTCGCAGGTTTCAGGTTTAAGGCGACCTGTTGAGGGTAGCAGTCTTCGCGGCGCGCTATTTTTTTGGGGGTCCTTTAAGAGCTCCCACCTCTCCGAGATCGAGCAGACGGTGATAATTGCCGAGACAACCCCGCAAAGTTCCAGCTTTGGAGGCGGTAACCTTGGAGCCGACCCTGGGTAGGGGAGGCTGGCGATGAGCACGTGTTAACCAATGTGTTCTGGAACCTTTCTGTTGCTGCCAATCTAATATTTTATTTTCTGGCACTATAAGTCCCTCCTGCTCCCGATATAGTAAACATAGCAAGAGTAAGTGTGTAGCAGCCACCGAAGTGGTTTAGTGCTCCTTAAAGGACCACTTTTATATTTTTATCCGGAGATATAAAAGAGATAGTGAGTTGAGCTATCTCGACAGTGTTTGCCCTCCCTTTGAAGTTTAATTAGCGTACCTGTGTGCTTGCTCTGTAGATGTGTGGTTGGTGGCTTGTCTCCAGATGCAGAGCTTCCTGTCTCCCTGGCACAGGCAGGTCCTGAGCTGTAGTTGGAGTCGATTGCGCCTTCTAAAGCGACACCTGTTTACCATGAAGTTGCAGTCTCCAGAATTCCAGTCACTTTTCACAGAAGGACTGAAGAGCCTGACAGGTGAGAAATGAAAGGTTGCCTTCCGGGCTTTGGAATTGTTAACTGCAGAAAAGTACAAGGCAGACAACTGTCTGCCGATGTTGAGGTGTTTTTGTGTCGCCAAAGGCCTACTTGGGGTAGGTTGAAAATATATGGTGGGAAGTTGACTGCAGCATGAAGCACAACTTTTCTGTGCCCCCCTCCCAAGAAAGTCCATTTACCAAACATTATATAATGAGACCCAACACCTTTAGATATGTGTTCTCCTGAATGGAAGAGGAAACTTCCATGCTTAGGAAGGGAAGTGCTTGTCTATTTCCCTAATAACTAATCGAAGGAGTTGGATTTTAATTAACAGAGTCTGATGTCATCTGGTTTGTTAACACCGAAGCTATGTTTTCCTCTGTTTTATTGCTCTCTGAGAGAACAGAAGGAAATAGAAATTTTCTCCTCTTTTTCTGTATGTGCACCTATAAGGCTTGTAAATTTAAACACAAAGCTGCAACTTAAAGTCTGCCAGTATGCCAAAAATGGCTTCTAGGAATATAGTGTGTGGATGTGTAAACCACCTCAGAGACTGACATGCACCTGAGATGCCTTTTTAATACTGGGGTGAGCAGGGTGCATGTTCTGTGTTGAGCTCAGAAGATTACTTGTAGGGGTCATTTGCTTTGTTTTTACTCCGTATATTATGTTGAGGAAACTGGGAAACATTGCTTTAATATTATGATATACGCAAAGCTACTTTTCTACTCTTGGAATGAGATGATGGTATTTTAGGTTCCCTACAGAGGAGAACATTTCAAGTTCTTTAGGTAAGGTACCGGGTTTCAGTGTAAGTTTATGATGCTCTTTACACTGTGATTTAATCAGTGAAAAATACCAGATATTCTTTGTCCAATAGAAAACTAAAATGAAATCAGTGAAATTAATAGTGTATATAGAATATATCTAACACATATAACATATCTATCAGACTCACACATTTCAAATGCTGAGTAAACACTGCAGATAAAACAGCTCCAATTTGGGCTAAATGAACCTGTTCCTTCTCCCCCTCCCCCCAATATCTTCTCCTAGCCCCTAGTTTTCCTATTCTCTATTGCCTCCCCTTTAGGAACAATATTTAAGATGTTCAATATTACAGTTTTGTGATATTTTGAATATCAAACATCATACAGTTTGATCAGAATCAAACTAATTCCTACTTTCATCTCCCAAGTTCCTTTTTTAAAATAATCTATCAACTCCAATTTGTGCTGCCCATATATTCCTGGGTGTGGAGCATGGTCATCTTACCAGAAGCCACACCCTTAAAGCCTCTTCCACTGTGTTCTGTAAGTAGTTGATGTTACTGGACAAGAAGTTTGACCACTAGCCAATGAGGAGGCTTGAACAAGGTGTTAAGCTGCCTGGAGTGAAGTACTCAAGGCAGACAAAGTTGGGGGTAAACCACAAGGACAGTTAAGTGAGGGTGAAGTGTGAGGCAAAGATTAGAGAGTTGAGACACAAGTTGCATATGGGAACCTTTGTTTCTTATGCTTGAGAACTTAGACATCACAGCGATAATCTGTGGGAGGAGGATTTACCTCGTATTTACTCTGGGTCTTTAGAGTAATCCAGCCATGGAGGCTGGAGTTAAGGGGCCAGTGGCTTCGTACTGGAGCAGAGAGGTAGATGAAGAGCTCTGGGTGAGAAAAGCACAGAGTGTAGAGGACTGTAGAGGAGTTAAAGGAGGTAGATCCCAGTTTGGACAGCTTTTCAGTTGTCTGGGACATGAACTCTGTTAATCTTATGAACATTGGAGAGATATACTTTTTACATTTTAGAGACTCATAGCTGGGGAATAGGTTGACAGACTTGATTGGGAATGATGGGGACATGAACCCTTATTGTAGAGAGGTTATGGAAGTTTTAGCTTGTATAAGAGTCCCATGTTCACGTAAGGCAAGGCTGTCTACGGAGGGAGGCAGTTTGATTAGAGTAGGTGGAGGAGTGTGATATAACAACACACACTGAGGATTGTATTGTGAGTTGTGATTAGGGAAGGGTTTAACGGAATGCATGATCCCCAAGGATATGCCAAGCTGCTTCTTGCAGTAAAAGAAGACCTGCCTACACAGACCCACCAGAGGGCATGGGAAGTGCTTTACAATATTGGGACCTGGATTAATTTGTTTTGGAGATTAGGAAATGGGATCTGCATAATGTTTTCTGAAAGTAGACTTTATCTTTGGTATCAACTTAAAATCCACAGCTCTCTTCTAAAGAGGAGCCATTTAAGTGTCCATATCTGAGGAAAACAGATGTAGGTTACCTCAAATTCCATGTTCTAATATGGAAGCCGGTTTATGAAGTTTTATAGTTTTACAGAACAGAGAAAGTCATAAATAAATGCAAGTTTTAAATACACACATGGGTGTACATCAGAGGAAGGTACAATGAAATGAGGGGAGCTGTTCTTTCTATAGAACTAAGTTGCTGTCTGATGGGATTCATAGCTTTTGGGTTGATGGAAGCTAGTTGCTTGGTAGGCTCTCTTTAATTCGTAGTTAGATGGTGAGATCTCAGATTAAAACTGACTGGAAAGCCAGGGTAATCCTCGATGATCTGTGCAAGGCATGCCTTGGATAGTGGTCATACTGTGTGGAGCACACGTGCAGATATACACACACACACATATACATACATACAGTTTCATTTTTTAAGGGTTCTTTGCTATAATATTTTTCATAGGTTTCCTGTATAAGCATGCTGCGTCTACATTTGTCCCAAAGAGAAATAGCTCCATTCTAAAGTATGCACGTACACTATGGAGAAGCAAACACAATGGTTTTAATGCTTGCTTTTCTGTTAGTGGTAATCTTATAGTGATGATTCCAAGTCATCTTGGAATTTTTAACTATCTTCCGGATAAGAAAGACATTTTCAAAGATCTCTGCTGCAGTTCTAAGGGGCAGTCTACAGTAGGAGACCCATTTCTGAAGATAGGACTTGCTTTCATTCTCAGTTCAGTGATCTCTACTGTCTGTAATATATGATAAGACCTCGTGCTTATATGATTCTTAATCTTTAATCATACATTGTGCTTAAAAAAACAAAATCCAGACAAACAAATCCGTCTTTCCTCAGAATTATTTGCTAAAGAGAATCATGAATTAAGAATAGCAGGAGGGGCAGTGAGGGATTTACTAAATGGGGTGAAGCCTCAAGATGTGGATTTCGCCACCACTGCCACCCCTACTCAGATGAAGGAGATGTTCCAGTCGGCCGGCATTCGCATGATCAACAACAAAGGCGAGAAGCACGGGACCATCACTGCCAGGGTGAGTGCAGCTGACCAGGCTGGCCGCGGCAGCTGACTGGGCTGGCCGCGGCAGCCTGAGATCATCTGAAGGGGAACATCTTTGTTCACTATTTAAAGTCTCCATAGAATGGCCCATGCCACCTACCCTCTGGAATCTTCCAGACTCTTCCATTGGAGCTCCTTGTATGGGTTTTGATGATTTTCTCACTTTTACATTTTCTGAGGTAAAACCAAGTAAATCCTCTGCTTTAGATTACGTTTTTCATTTGTACGTTTGAAGATGCTCTTCATTCCTGTGAGAGAGCTTCCTTGCCACCCCTCTCTCCACAGCAAGCCCATACAATCCTCCTTTGCCTGTCTTTTTTTTTTTTTTTTTTTTTTTTTTTTTGATTTTTTTTATTGTATATATTCTATATTTACAATTCATTTCCCTTTTTCTGGTTCCCCACCCCCAAAGGTCCCACATGTCCCTTTCCCTCCCCCTGCTCCCGCATCCACCCCCTCCCACTTTACTGTTCTTGTACTCTCCCCCAATGATGTTTTGGTCCATTCTAGCACCAGTGTCCACTCCTTTCTTCTTGTGAGACATCACTTGATATGTGATTTGTGTCTTTGGTGTTCCAAGCTTCTAGGCTAATATCCACTTATCAGTGACTGTATACCATGGGTATTCTTTTGAGACTGGGTCACCTCACTTAGTATGACATTCTCCAGCTCCATCCATTTCTCTAAGAATTTCATGAATTCATTGTTTCTAATGGCTGTATAGTACTCCATTGTGTATATATACCACATTTTTTGTATCCATTCCTCTGTTGAGGGACATCTGAGTTCTTTCCAGCTTCTGGCTATTATATATAAAGCTGCTATGAACATAGTGGAGCATGTATCCTTATTGCATGCTGGTGAATCTTCTGGGTATATTCCCAGGAGTGGTATGGCTGGGTCCTCCGGAAGTATCACGCCCAGTTTTCTGAGGAAACGCCATACTGATTTCCAGAGTGGTTGTACCAGCTTGCATTCCCACCAGCAGTGGAGGAATGTTCCTCTTTCTCCACATCCTCGCCAACACCTGATGTCTTCTGAGTTTTTAATCTTAGCCATTCTGACTGGTGTGAGGTGAAATCTCAGGGTTGTTTTAATTTGCATTTCCCTAATGACTAGTGATGTTGAACATTTTTTAAGGTGTTTCTCAGCCATCCGAATTTCTTCAGGTGAAAAGACTCTGTTTAGCTCTGTACCCCATTTTTGGATAGGGTTATTTGGTTTTCTGGGGTCTAACCTCTTGAGTTCTTTGTATACATTGGAGATTAGCCCTCTGTCGGATGTGGGGTTGGTGAAGATTTTTTCCCAATTTGTTGGTTGCCGATTTATCCTTTTGACAGTGTCTTTTGCCTTACAGAAACTTTGTAGTTTTATGAGGTCCCATTTGTCTATTCTTGCTCTTAGAGCATAAGCAATTGGTGTTCTGTTCAGGAATTTTTCCCCTGAGCCAATGTCCTCAAGGGTCTTCCCCAGTTTCTTTTCTATTAGTTTTAGTGTGTCTGGTTTTATGTGGAAGTCTTTGATCCACTTGGAGTTGAGCTTAGTGCAAGGAGATAAGAGTGGATCAATTCTCATTCTTCTGCATGTTGACCTCCAGGTGAGCCAGCACCATCTGTTGAAAAGGCTATCTTTTTTCTACTGGATGTTTTCAGCTCCTTTGTCGAAGCTCAATTGGCCATAGATGTGTGGGTTCAATTCTGGGTCTTCGATCCTATTCCATTGATCTGCTTCCCTGTCACTGAACCAATACCATGCAGTTTTTAATACCACTGCTCTGTAATATTGCTTGAGGTCCGGGATATTGATTCCCCCAGAAGTTCTTTTGCTGTTGATGATAGTTTTAGCTATCCTGGGTTTTTTGTTATTCCAGATGAATTTGAGAATTGCTCTTTCTAGCTCTATGAAGAACTGAGTTGGGATTTTGATGGGAATTGCATTGAATCTGTATATTGCTTTGGGCAAGATTGCCATTTTGACTATATTAGTCCTGCCAACCCACGAGCATGGAAGATTTTCCCATTTTCTGATGTCTTCTTCAATTTCCCTCTTCAGAGACCTGAAGTTTTTGTCGTATAAATCTTTCACATGTTTGGTTAGCGTCACTCCAAGATACTTTATATCATTTGTGGCTATTGTGAAGGGTGTCATTTCCCTAATTTCTTTCTCGGCCTGCTTATCCTTCGCGTATAGGAAGGCTACTGATTTACTTGAGTTGATTTTATAGCCAGCCACTTTGCTGAAGTTGTTTATCAGTTGCAGGAGTTCTCTGGTGGAGGTTTTTGGGTCACTTAAGTAAACTATCATATCATCTGCAAATAGTGATAGTTTGACTTCTTCCTTTCCGATTTGTATCCCTTTGACTTCCCTCTGTTGTCGAATTGCTCTAGCTAGTACCTCAAGTACTATATTGAAGAGATATGGCGAGAGGGGACAGCCTTGTCTAGTCCCTGATTTTAGAGGGATTGCTTCGAGTTTTTCTCCGTTTACCTTGATGTTGGCTACTGGTCTGCTGTATATTGCTTTTACTATGTTTAGATATGGGCCTTGAATTCCTGTTCTTTCTAGGACCTTTAGCATGAAAGGATGCTGAATTTTGTCAAATGCTTTTTCAGCATCCAATGAGATGACCATGTGGTTTTTTTCTGAGTTTGTTTATGTAGTGGATTACGTTGATGGATTTCCGTATATTGAACCATCCCTGCATCCCTGGGATGAAGCCAACTTGATCATGGTGAATGATCGTTTTGATGTGTTCTTGGATTCGGTTGGCAAGTATTTTGTTTAGTATTTTTGCATCGATATTCATAAGAGAAATTGGCCTGTAGTTCTCTTTCTTAGTTGGATCTTTGTGTGGTTTTGGTATCAGGATAATTGTGGCTTCATAGAATGAGTTGGGTAGTGTTCCTTCTGTTTCTATTTTGTGGAATAATTTGAAGAGTATCGGTATCAGGACTTCTTTGAAGGTCTGATAGAATTCTGCACTAAAACCGTCTGGTCCTGTGCTCTTTTTGGTTGGAAGACTGTCTATGACCCCTTCTATTTCTTTGGGGGTTATGGGTCTGTTTAGACGATCTATTTGATCCTGGTTTAATTTTGGTATTTGGTAACTGTCGAGGAAATTGTCCATTTCCTCCAGATTCTCCAGTTGTGTTGAGTATAGGTTTTTGTAGTAGGATCTGATGATTTTTTGAATTTCCTCAGTTTCTGTTGTTATATCTCCCTTTTCATTTCTAATTTTGTTAATTTGAATACTGTCTCTGTGCCCTTTAGTAAGTCTGGCTAGGGGTTTATCTATCTTGTTGATCTTCTCAAAGAACCAGCTCCTGGTTTTGTTGATTCTTTGTATGGTTCTCTTTGTTTCAACTTGATTGATTTCAGCCCTGAGTTTGATGATTTCCTGTCTTCTACTCCTCCTGGGTGAAATTGCTTCTTTTTGTTCCAGAGCTTTCAAGTGCGCCATTAAGTTGCTGGTATATGCTCTCTCCTGTTTCTTTTTGGAGACACTCAGGGCTATGAGTTTTCCTCTAAGCACTGCTTTCATTGTGTCCCATAGATTTGGGTATGTTGTGCCTTCATTTTCATTAAGTTCTAAGAAATCTTTGATTTCTTTCTTTCTTTCTTCCTGGACTAAGGTATCATTGAGTAGAATATTGTTCAGTTTCCATGTGTATGTGGGCTTTCTGTTGTTTTTGTTGCTATTGAAGAACACTCTTACTCCATGGTGATCTGATAAGAGGCATGGGATTAGTTCGATCTTTTTATATTTGTTGAGATCTGTCTTGTGTCCAATTATATGGTCGATTTTGGAGAAGGTACCATGAGGGGCTGAGAAAAAGGTATAGTCTTTTGCTTTAGGGTGAAATGTTCTATATATATCTGTTAAATCCAATTGCTCCAAAGTTTCGATGAGTTTCTCCGTGTCTCTGTTTAGTTTCTGTTTTCCTGGTCGGTCCACTGTAGATAGTGGAGTATTGAGGTCCCCCACAATCATTGTGTTAGGTGCAATGTGTGCTTTGAGCTTTAGTAAGGTTTCTTTTACAAATGAGGGTGCCCTTACATTTGGAGCGTAGATGTTTAGAATTGTGAGTTCCTCTTGGTGGATTCTTCCTTTGACTAGCAGGAAGTGACCTTCTGTGTCTCTTTTGATGACTTTGGGTTGAAAGTCAATTTTATCTGATATTAAAATGGCTACTCCAGCTTGCTTCCTGTGACCATTTGCTTGCAAAATTGTCTTCCATCCTTTTACTCTAAGGTAGTGTTTGTCTTTGACTCTGAGGTGTGTTTCCTGTAAGCAGCAAAATGTAGGGTCCTGTTTCCGTATCCAGTCTGTTAGTCTATGTCTTTTTATTGGGGAGTTGAGTCCATTGATGTTAAGAGATATTAAGGAATAGAGATTATTACTTCCTGACATTTTTGATGTTATTTTTGTTTTTGAGTAGTTATCTTCCTTTGAGTTTGATGGAAGAAGTTTACTGTCTTGCTTTTTCTTGGGTGCCATTTCCTTCCTTGTGTTGGAGTTTTCCTCCTATTATCCTTTGTAGAGCTGGGTTAGTGGAAAGATATTGTGTAAATTTGGTCCTGTCATGGAATATTTTGATTTCTCCATCTATGTTGATTGAGAGTTTTGCTGGGTATAGTAGTCTTGGCTGACATTTGTTTTCTCTTAGGGTCTGCATGATGTCTGCCCAGGATCTTCTAGCTTTTATGGTTTCTGGAGAGAAGTCTGGTGTGATTCTGATAGGTCTTCCTTTATATGTTACTTGGCCCTTTTCTCTTACTGCCTTTAATATTCTTTCTTTGTTTAGTACATTTGGGGTTTTGATTATTATGTGACGGGAGGTGTTTCTGTTCTGGTCCAGTCTGTTTGGAGTTCTGTAGGCTTCTTGTACATTCATGGGCATCTCTCTCTTTAAGTTAGGAAAGTTTTCTTCCATAATTTTGTTAAAGATATTTGCTGGCCCTTTAAGTTGTAGATCTTCACTCTCATCTATCCCTATAATCCTTAGGTTTGGTCTTCTCATTGTGTCCTGGATTTCCTGGATGTTTTGGGTTACAAGCCTTTTGGATTTTGCGTTTTCTTTGACTGTGGAGTCAATGGTTACTATGTTATCTTCAGCATCGGAGATTCTTATTTCTATCTCTTGTATTCTGTTGTTTATGTTTGCATCTACGACCCCTGTTTTCTTCCCAAGGTTTTCTATCTCCAAGGTTGCCTCCTTTTGTGATTTCTTAGTTGTTTCTACCTCTGTGTTCAGATCTTGGATGGTTTTGCTCAGTTCCATCATTTGTTTGTTTGTGTTTTCATGTAATTCTTTAATATATTTTTGTGCTCCCTCTTTCATGACTTCTGCCTGTTGTTTCAAGTTCTCCTGCATTTCTTTAACTGATTTTCTCACTTCCTCTTTATTGGTTTCTGTCTGATGGCCCATATTCTCCTGGAGTTCTTTAAGTGTTTTTTGTGTTTGGATTGTAAGAGCTTCTACTCTATTGATGTTCCCCTGCATTTCTTTAAGAGATTTGTTCATGTCTTTTTTGTGTTCCTCTAGGAGCATCATGACCTGTGCTTTTATATCTAACTCTTGTTTTTCTGGTGTGCTGGGGTATCCTGGACTTGCTGTGGTTGGCGAATTGGGTTCAGATGGTGCCATATTGCCTTGATTTCTGTTAATAACGTTCCTACGTTTGCCTTTTGCCATCTCTTTATCCCTGGCGTTAGTTGGTCTTATTGTAGATGGCGCCCTGCTGAAAGCACAGCACGCCTGTCCCCAGGAGACAGATCCCTTCTGGCAGCTTGTCTGTGCTGGACTATGCTCGCTCTGAGTCCAGGTCCCTGACTCCAGCTGCTAGAGTTCTGAGCTGTGCCCTGAGGCGGCCAGGTGGCCCCTCGCTGCTAGTCCGCTCAGAGAGCTGGTCCCGGCCGGTAGTCTGCACCCGCAGCTGAGCTTTCTGTGCCCAGATCTCCTGCAGAGCTAAGCTAAGCTATAACTCTGGCCATGCACCTGATTCCAGCCGCTCACTGCGTCCAGTGTGCCCGCAGTTTGCGCGCGCGGGGGTCTGGGGCAAGATGGCTGCCCCTGCTGAAAGCACCGCGTGTCCTTGGCTGAGCTGCTCGTACCCGGCTCTCTTTGCCTGTCTTTCTAGGGTATTGAAACTGTAGTTTTTCACTAATTCAGGATCAAAGTTTGCATTTATGACTATGTTATTTATAGCTGCATTCTAAAAATATATTGTATTCAGGCAGGTCTTCTGGACTATTTCACAAGGTACTCTTATCCTGGGAAAGACCAGCTCCATCTGTGAAACTCCATAAAACCTTCCCAGTGGGCCAGGATGTGGGGGGGGGGACGGAGCGCTGCTGCTGCTGCTGCTATGCTCTACCCTCTCCTTCCCTGACAGTTACACTCATCCGCGTTTGGTTAACAAGACAGTTCTTTCCAAAAGAGGGAGCATGATTTACAACAGGACATAAACTATAAACTTCTTGTAGTTGTATCTTAAGTTTCAAAAGTTACTGTAAAAAGTTTTAAATGTTAATGAAATTGCCTAGCAACAAATTTCGTAGACTATATCTCCATTGTTAAATGAATGACATGATATACATTAAAATAACTATTAAAAAAAAAAGTGTGGGACATCCCCGAGCCCTCTGGTGAGCACCAAGGCTGCTTCTGCAACCAGCTCGCCGGCCCCTGGACCAGCGGTGTAGCGGCGGGCCTCCATATTGCAACCAGGACACAGCTGGAAAGGCCCAGGATCTGTGGGACATCCCCGCCCTCGGGTGAGCACCTAAGCTGCGTTCTGCAACCAGCTCGCCGGCCCCTAGACCAGCGGTGTAGCGGCGGGCCTCCATATTGCAACCAGGACACAGCTGGAAAGGCCCAGGTAAACACCCCTTCCAGGGCTACACTCACGGGGGTATCTGCTAGGGTCTCCGAGCCAAGCAGGCGGCGTCCCGCCTAGGCTCTGTGGGACATCCCCGAGCCCTCTGGTGAGCACCAAGGCTGCTTCTGCAACCAGCTCGCTGGCCCCTGGACCAGCGGTGTAGCGGCGGGCCTCCATATCCCAACCAGGACACAGCTGGAAAGGCCCAGGATCTGTGGGACATCCCCGCCCTTGGGTGAGCACCTAAGCTGCGTTCTGCAACCAGCTCGCCGGCCCCTAGACCAGCGGTGTAGCGGCGGGCCTCCATATTGCAACCAGGACACAGCTGGAAAGGCCCAGGTAAACACCCCTTCCAGGGCTACACTCACGGGGGTATCTGCTAGGGTCTCCGAGCCAAGCAGGCGGCGTCCCGCCTAGGCTCTGTGGGACATCCCCGAGCCCTCTGGTGAGCACCAAGGCTGCTTCTGCAACCAGCTCGCTGGCCCCTGGACCAGCGGTGTAGCGGCGGGCCTCCATATCCCAACCAGGACACAGCTGGAAAGGCCCAGGATCTGTGGGACATCCCCGCCCTCGGGTGAGCACCTAAGCTGCGTTCTGCAACCAGCTCGCCGGCCCCTAGACCAGCGGTGTAGCGGCGGGCCTCCATATTGCAACCAGGACACAGCTGGAAAGGCCCAGAGAAACAACAGGTGAGCCCAGCCTCACAGGAGATTCAAACACCAGCCACTGACAACAAGGCCAACTAAAACCAGAAATAACCAGATGGCAAAAGGAAAACGAAGGAACGTTACTAACAAAAATCAAGGCAACATGACAGCATCTGAACCCAGTTCTCCAACAACAGGAATCCCTGGATACCCTAAAACACCAGAAAAACAAGACTTGGATATAAAATCACTGGTCAGGATGCTGGTAGCTGAACACATAGAAAAATCTCGTAAAGAAATAGAGGAGAAAATGGATCAAAAGTTAGAAGCCTTTACGAGGCAAATACAAAAATCACTTCAAGAAATGCAGGAGAAGATGGATCAAAGAGAAGAAGACAATAAGGAAGAAAGACAAAAGTCACTTAAAGAACTACAGAAGAACGTGGGCCAACAAGTAGAAGCTATGAAAGAGGAAGCACAAAAATCTATTAAAGAAATACATGAAAACACAATCAAGCAAGCGAAAGATCTGAGCACATCCATCCAGATACTAAAAACAGAAGTAGAAACAACTAAGAAATCACAGAGGGAGACAACATTGGAGATAGAAAACCTGGGGAAGAAATCAGGGGCCATAGACGCAAGTATCAACAATAGAATACAAGAGATAGAAGACAGAATCTCAGAAGCGGAAGATAACATAGGAACCATTGATTCAACAGTCAAAGAAAATACTAAATGCAAAAAGGTGGTAACCCAAAACATCCAGGAAATCCAAGACACTATGAGAAGACCAAACCTAAGGATTATAGGTATAGACGAGAGTGAAGATTTACAAGTTAAAGGGCCAGCTAATATCTTCTATAAAATTATGGAAGAAAACTTCCCCAAACTAAGGAGAGAGATGCCCATGAATATACAAGAAGCCTATAGAACCCCAAACAGACTGGACCAGAACAGAAATACATCCCGTCACATAATAATCAAAACTCCAAATGTAATAAACAAAGAAAGAATACTAAAGGCAGCAAGAGAAAAAGGCCAAGTAACATATAAAGGAAAACCCATCAGAATAACACCAGACTTCTCACCTGAGACCATGAAAGCTAGAAGATCCTGGGCAGATATCATGCAAACTCTAAGAGAACACAAACTTCAGCCAAAACTACTTTACCCAGCAAAACTCTCAATTGCCATTGATGGAGACATCAAGGTATTCCATGACAAAACCAAATTTGCAAGATATCTCTCCACAAATCCAGCCCTACAAAGGATAATAGGGGGAAAACACCAAGACAAGGACGGAAACTACACCCGGGAAGAAACAAGATAGAAACCTCCTCTCATCAAACCCAAAAGAAGATAACCTCTCGAATATAAAAAATAAATAAGACAAATAAATATAATTTCAAAAATGTCTGGAGGTAATAATTACTATTCCTTAATATCTCTTAACGTCAATGGACTCAATTCCCCAATAAAAAGACATAGATTAACAGACTGGATACGGAAACAGGACCCTACATTTTGCTGCATACAGGAAACACATCTCAGTGTTAAAGACAAACACTACCTTAGAGTAAAAGGCTGGAGGACAATTTTACAAGCAAATGGTCTCAGGAAACAAGCTGGAGTAGCCATTCTAATATCAGATAAAATTGACTTTCAACCTAAAATCATCCAAAGAGACTCAGAAGGTCACTTCTTGCTGGCCAAAGGGAAAATCCACCAGGAAGAGCTCTCAATACTGAACATCTATGCTCCAAATGCAAGGGCACCCTCCTTCGTAAAAGAAACCTTACTAAAGCTTAAAGCACACATTATACCTAACACAATAATTGTGGGTGACTTCAACACCCCACTCTCCTCAATGGACCGATCAGGAAAGCAGAAACTAAACAGGGACACAGTGAAACTAATTGAAACTCTGGACCAATTGGATTTAACAGATATATATAGAACATTTCATCCTAAAGCTAAAGAATATACCTTTTTCTCAGCACCGCATGGTACCTTCTCCAAAATAGACCATATAATCGGTCACAAGACAGATGTCAACAAATACAAGAAGATCGAGCTAATCCCATGCCTCTTATCAGATCACCATGGAGTAAGAGTGGTCTTCAATAGCAAAAAAAACAACAGAAAGCCCACATACACATGGAAACTGAACAATACTCTACTCAATGACACCTTGGTCAAGGAAGAAATAAAAAAAGAAATCAAAGACTTTTTAGAATTCAATGAAAATGAAGGCACAACCTACCCAAATCTATGGGACACAATGAAAGCAGTGCTAAGAGGAAAACTCATAGCTCTAAGTGCATCCAAAAAGAAACTGGAGAGAGCATACACTAGCAGCTTAATGGCACACCTTAAAGCCCTGGAAGAAAAACAAGTTAATTCACCCAGGAGGAGTAGAAGACAAGAAATCATCAAACTCAGGGCTGAAATCAATCAAATAGAAACAAAGAGAACCATACAAAGAATCAACAAGACCAGGAGCTGGTTCTTTGAGAAAATCAACAAGATAGATAAACCCTTAGCCAGACTAACCAAAGGACACAGAGACAGTATACAAATTAACAAAATTAGAAATGAAAAGGGAGACATAACAACAGAAACTGAGGAAATTCAAAAGATCATCAGATCCTACTACAAAGGTCTATACTCAAAACAACTGGAGAATCTGGAGGAAATGGACGATTTCCTAGACAGATATCAAATACCAAAATTAAATCAGCATCAAGTAGACCAGCTAAATAGTCCCATAACCCCTAAAGAAATAGAAGGGGTTATAGAAAGCCTCCCAACCAAAAAAAGTACGGGACCAGATGGTTTTAGTGCAGAATTCTACCAGACCTTCAAAGAAGACTTAACACCAATACTCTCCAAACTATTCCACAAAATAGAGACAGAAGGGACACTGCCCAACTCATTCTTCGAAGCCACAATTACGCTAATACCTAAACCACAAAAAGATCCAACAAAGAAAGAGAACTTCAGGCCAATTTCTCTGATGAATATAGATGCAAAAATACTAAATAAAATTCTTGCTAACCGAATCCAAGAGCACATCAAAACGATCATCCACCATGATCAAGTAGGCTTCATCCCAGGGATGCAGGGATGGTTCAATATACGGAAATCCATCAATGTAATCCACTACATAAACAAACTGAAAGAAAAAAACCACATGGTCATCTCATTAGATGCTGAAAAAGCATTCGACAAAATTCAGCATCCTTTCATGCTAAAAGTCTTGGAAAGAGCAGGAATTCAAGGCCCATACCTAAACATAGTAAAAGCAATCTACAGCAAACCAGTAGCCAACATCAAAATAAATGGAGAGAAACTTGAAGCATTCCCACTAAAATCAGGGACTAGACAAGGCTGCCCTCTCTCTCCATATCTTTTCAATATAGTACTTGAAGTTCTAGCAAGAGCAATTAGACAACATAAGGAAGTCAAAGGGATACAAATTGGAAAGGAAGAAGTGAAACTATCATTATTTGCAGACGATATGATAGTTTACCTAAGCGACCCAAAAAACTCCACCAGAGAACTTCTACAGCTGATAAACAACTTCAGCAAAGTGGCAGGTTATAAAATTAACTCAAGCAAGTCAGTGGCCTTCTTGTACTCAAAGGACAAGCAGGCAGAGAAAGAAATTAGGGAAATAACACCCTTCACAATAGCCACAAACAACATAAAGTATCTTGGCGTAACTCTAACCAAACAAGCGAAAGATCTGTACAACAGGAACTTCAAGTCCCTGAAGAAAGAAATCGAAGAAGACCTCAGAAGATGGAAAAATATTTCTTGCTCCTGGATTGGCAGGATCAATATAGTAAAAATGGCCATCTTGCCAAAAGCAATATACAGATTCAATGCAATCCCCATCAAAATCCCAACTCAATTCTTCATAGATCTAGAAAGAGCAATTCTCAAATTCATCTGGAGCAACAAAAAACCCAGGATAGCTAAAACTATTCTCAACAATAAAAGGACTTCTGGGGGAATCAATATCCCTGACTTCAAGCAGTACTACAGAGCAATTGTGTTAAAAACTGCATGGTATTGGTATAGCAACAGGCAAACAGATCAATGGAACAGGATTGAAGACCCTGAAATTAACCCACAGACTTATGGTCACTTGATCTTTGATAAAGGAGCCACAACCATCCGATGGAATAAAGATAGCCTTTTCAACAAATGGTGCTGGTTCAACTGGAGGTCAACATGCAGAAGAATGCGAATTGACCCACTCCTATCTCTTTGCTCTAAGATCAACTCCAAGTGGATCAAGGACCTCCACATAAAACCAGACACACTGAAACTATTAGAAAAGAAACTTGGGAAGACCCTGGAGGACTTGGGCATAGGGGAAAAGTTCCTGAACAGAACACCAATAGCGTACGCACTAAGATCAAGAATCTACAAATGGGACCTCATAAAATTACAAAGTTTCTGCAAAGCAAAGGACACTGTCCGAAGGACAAAACAGCAACCAACAAAGTGGGAAAAGATCTTTACCAACCCCACATCCGACAGAGGGCTAATATCCAATATATACAAAGAACTCAAGAAGTTAGACCGCAAAGAAACAAATAACCCTATCAAAAAATGGGGCACAGAGCTAAACAAAGAATTTTCACCAGAAGAAATTCGGATGGCCGAGAAACACCTTAAGAGATGTTCAACATCATTAGTCATCAGGGAAATGCAAATCAAAACAACCCTGAGATTCCACCTCACACCAGTCAGAATGGCTAAGATTAAAAACTCAAGAGACAACAAGTGCTGGCGAGGATGTGGAGAAAGAGGAACACTCCTCCACTGTTGGTGGGATTGCAAAATGGTAAAACCACTCTGGAAATCAGTTTGGCGGTTCCTCAGAAAATTGGGCATGTCACTTCCAGAGGACCCTGCCATACCACTCCTGGGCATATACCCAGAGGATTCCCCTACATGCAATAAAGACACATGCTCCACTATGTTTATAGCAGCCTTGTTTATAATAGCCAGAAATTGGAAGGAGCCCAAATATCCCTCAAAGGAGGAATGGATACAGAAAATGTGGTATATTTATACAATGGAATACTACTCAGCAATTAAAAATAATGAATTCATGCAATTTGTAGGTAAATGGTTAGACCTGGAAAATATCATCCTGAGTGAGCTAACCCAATCACAAAAGAATGCACATGAAATGCAATCACTGATAAGTGGATATTAATGAGCCCAGAAGCACTAAATACTCAAGACACAAATAGCAAGTCAAATGATTCCCAAGAAGAAGAAAGGAGAGGACCCTGGGCATGTAAAGATTGCATCCAGTTTAGTAAAGAAACCGAGGGGGGAGGGGGAATGATTGGGGAATAGTTGGGGGGGAGAAGAACTATAGGAACTATGGTGGGTGGGAACTGGGAAAGGGGAAAGCCTTTGAAATGTAAACATAGAATATAGAAAATAAAAATAACTAAAAAAAAAAAAAAAGAAAAAAGAAAAAAAAAAAAAGTGTGGTAAATACAGACACTAGTGAAAGTTTGTGGGGCCAGTGTCATGGCTTAGTAGAGAAAGGCACCCGCTCCCAAACCTGACAACTTGAATTTTGTCCCCAGAACTCTAATAGTGGAAGGAGACAACAAATTTGGGCAAGTTGGCCTTGGCCATGGGAAACACATGTATATTTATTGCTAAACGTTCAAACGATAACAACAAAAACTTGTGTTTAATTGCAGATTCATGAAGAAAATTTTGAAGTTACTACGCTTCGGATTGATGTTTCCACTGATGGAAGACATGCAGAGGTAGAATTCACAACTGACTGGCAGAAAGATGCCGAACGCAGAGATCTCACTATAAATTCTATGTTTCTAGGTAATCTCTTAAGAAGACACATCTGTCTGAGAGCCTCATTTCTGTGTTAGGCCTGTGATATGGAAATGTTATCCAACATTTAAGTTGAACTTATCAGCGTATGTTGGCTGAAATTAACATCACTACCTATAAACTGGAATGTTTTTGTCAGTTTCCATTTTAGTACTGTAGTGCAGATTAGGAAGTAACTTAATAAGAGAGAGGGGAGGGAGGGAGGGAGGGAAGGAAGGAGGGAGGAAATAACAAGCTCACAGAGTCCTGTGGAGCCCAGAGTGCCTGCTTCCTCACACCTGTTATCAGGTCTTACCCAGTCTGAGGGAAATTTGAAAAGCTTTTCAAAAGCTCGTATTGTGACTTAAGGCTGAAATGCTATTTTTTTTTTTTTAAATTTCTGGATTTTAATTTTTTTAACCTGTTTTTTTATTTATATGGTATGCTTTTGATTTTGAATTTTGAGTGTGTGTTTAGATCATCTTCGAAACTCTTCTCAGCATCTTGAATGCTGAGCTAATATATGTTTTGCCATCTTGGTCTGTTTATTTCAAAACAGCTTTTGCATATTAAGGAAATTAACCATTAGTATCTTGATACTGAGATATTTTCCCCAGAATTTTACTCAAGCTTGTAATTTTCCTTTTTTGTGTGTGTGTCCAATAAGCTTATTTATATTTTCTAAAAAATGGATACTTTTGATTGATTCTTTTTGTAAATTGCACATCATGCACCCCAATCCTACTCGTCCCTACCTCCCCTTGTGTTAGGCCCCCACCCTATGCCCCCCTCAACAGAGGAAAAACCTCTGTAGAAGCTGTCGTGTGTCGGTGTATCCATTTTGTCCACACTTCTTTGCTTGCAAATCTTCACTGCAGTGAGTCCTTGGTCTGGTACATGGCCTCTGGCTTGTGCTGAGCCATCAATACTGAACCCTCACTGGGACTCCTGTTGGGCATCCTGTTAGCCTGGGTCATGGAGATCCTGCAGCCTTGGTTTTGTAGAACCAGCCTCCATACATGCTCCAGCTTTTCATGGTGGGGTAGATGTTTTTACCGCTATGTCTGCTGCAGTGTTTTTAAGATTTTCTTGTTTTTGAATGTATGCAGTGTATGCATAGAGGTTGGGGAAGGTACTGACTGTTCTGCATCACTTCCCACTGGTTCCTTTGAGGCAGGGTCTCTCCTGCTATTCTTATTTTTGTAATATTAAGTCTTATGTTTAGAAGATTATCTAATGCTCTTATTTTAGAAATATTAAGTCTTACATTCAAAAGACTATTGCTGCTTCTGTTCTGTGTCTGTCTGATGTTCTATCTGGTGTCTTCCCCTCCATCCTTCTTTACACAAGTGTGGTAAATTGATTTTGTTTATTCTTGAAGGTTCTGTCTCTCACATAGAGGACTATATATGAATACTGTTAAAACCTAGGTTTTCATTTTTAACTTTTTTTTTTTTTTTTTTTTTTTTTGATACAGGGTTTCTCTGTGTAGCCCTGGCTGTCCTGGAACTCACTCTGTAGACCAGGCTGACCCCAAACTCAGAAATCCTCCTGCCTCTGCCTCCCAAGTGCTGGGATTAAAGGTGTGCGCCACCACTGCCCAGCTTAACTCTTACTCTTATTGAACTTTCCTGTCTGTGGTGGTTTTCAGATGATTTTTCTTCCCACTAAATCCTTGGTAATGTTTTTTCTTCCCTCTCTGCTGATGAATAGGTTTTGATGGTACACTGTTTGATTACTTTAATGGGTATGCAGATTTAAAAAATAAAAAGGTTCGATTTGTTGGACATGCAAAACAGAGAATTCAGGAAGATTATCTTCGGATTTTAAGGTATTTCAGGTAAGGACAAATTTCAGTTTCTAATATCACCCGTTGAGACATGCCAGTACCTGTTGAGTAGCACCCTTTGGCTTTTATTCTGAAGTATATATACATCGTTAAACTATTCTTTGTGGTATGTTCTGTGTATAAGCTTTAAATTATTAATGTCTTTTTCCTTCATTGATCCTGTAATTTAAATCCTTACCACAGGCCAGGTATTGTGCTAGGTGCTGTGATTACAGAGAAATGATTTAAAGTATCTGCCCTCACGGACATTGGGGTCAAGATGCTCCAGGACATATCTGGTGCCTCACCACAAAATGACACAAAAAGAGAATGCTATTAAGTGGCACAACGAATCAGAGTATTAAGATATTTAAAAACTGGATAAACTTGCTGTGTGAACTATATCAATTGTTATATGGGTATTAGAGGTTTTAATTTTGTAGATGTTTAACTAGTGTATAAACACTAGCTGTACATGTATATGTAAAGTCCTTACACATTGGAACTGAAGGTAAACACATTTCTTCCCTCAAAGCTATCATGTTTAAGACAAAAACATTCAATCCCCTTCTGAACGTTTTGGTTATCTGTAGTCCCTCTACTTTGCAGCAGTGATGAGAATGTCATCTGTGTGTGTCCTAGTACCTTAGTCCTCATGGATATGTCAGCTAACATACCCTAGTCCTCAGCTTTTGAGCTTACCCTAGTTTGGTTACACATGTATTATGCACTAGTTGGCTTTTTGTTTCCAGATTATTTAACTCTTATCTCTAACTTAATTGTTATAAATGACAGAATATTGCTTCAAGAGTGGATATGTCTATAATCCTAACACCGAGAGATCCTAAGGCAGGAAGATCATGAGTTCAGTACCAGCCTTGGCTGCACACTGAATTTAAAGTCACTGTACCACATTTTTGGTGTGCTCCATTATCTGTCAGTGGATCATCAGTCCATTTTCATTTCTTGGCTGTTTATCATTAAAAGTGAGCCACAGTGAACACAGGAGAGCCAGGATCACCTCCTATGTTCCTGACTCACCCTGACTTGACTTCCTTTGGCTATATACACTCTAGGGTACATCTTCTCAGTCCTCAGAGGAGCCGCCCCAGCTTTCACAGGGCTTCTACTAGTTTATTTCTGGTTAGCTTTACAAGTGGGTAAACTTGTATGACTTCTGTTGCACTTGCTAACTTTGATAACAGCCATTCTTACTGGAATCAAATCCTATAATTTCATGTGCATTTGAGTTTCTTCTAAAATCTAAATAATGCCTCATAAGATGCACCATTCATTTTGTAGGTTGTATCTTGATAATATCAGTAATTTTTTTTTTAAGAAAAAAAAAATCCAAATTCTAACCTCTAAGGAAAAAACAAAAGAACCCAGTACCTGTCAAATGTACATCTTGTAACATTTTGTTCACTGGTTGAAATCACTGAGTACTGTGTAGCACAGTATATTTTGTCAATAAATCCAAGTTTTTTAAATGAGTCTATGCAGTCTGTTAATAAGAGACCAAACATCAAGACTTAAAAGCATTGTCTATGCTTGGTTGATCTCTCACCTAGATGTAGATGGGACAACCCTAGTAAAAATGGAAAAGTTTTGGTGGTGATCCAGGTATATACAGTGGTAACAAAACTCTGAGGGTATTTCTCTTTTCTTTTGTAATAAACTTAACAAAAAAGGGTCACACATCACATATCTTACAGGTTTTATGGCAGAATTGTCGACAAACCCGGTGACCATGACCTTGAGACTCTAGAAGCAATCGCAGAAAATGCCAAAGGTTTGGCTGGAATATCAGGAGAAAGGATTTGGGTAGAACTGAAGAAAATTCTTACTGGTGACCATGTGAACCATTTGATCCACCTGATCTATGATCTTAATGTGGCTCCTCACATAGGTGAGAACAGGCTATACAGGTGGGAATTTCTAGTAACAAAATACCTAGTGTAAAACGGATATGAGGTAAAATATTGTGTCACATACATACCTAAGGAATTTAAAACAGTGAAGTGAAATTCTGAGATAAACCTTGGGGATTAAGGATGGAAATAGCTTATTTCTGGGTGAAGAATAGTGCAGAGAGAACATTTGAATTTGCTAAACCAGCCACTTACTGGTTTTGCAGGTTGGATTGGTTTATGATCACAAAGGATTCAAAATAAAAGTTACTTCATAGAAAGTAGGAGGAAGCAGTAAGTTAATGTGTAGTAAACTCTTTCACAAGAATAGTTTATATAAAAGAAATTAATAATTAGAGCCAGTATATTCTAGACAGTAACTTAGAGTCTGTTTCACAATTACATAAAATTGCTGAGTAGGTACTGGGTTCAGACAGGACCATGACTAAGAAGGCATATGTTGTGTACCTGATGTGATCACAGCTCCTGAGCTTCGCAGTGCATCTTGCTACGGGAAACAAGAACATGCTAGATTCCTCTAGGAGCTAAGGGAATGACAAGTGGGCTGATAATAAGCAGTGCAGAAGGAACACTCCACATTCTTTAAAAATCTGCATAGTTTGAGATGAGTGAGAGTTTTGTGGTTAAAAAAGTGACTTTTCTCTTTTGTTTATCCAGGTTTACCTGCTAATGCAAACTTGGAAGAATTTAACAAAGTCAGTAAAAATGTTGAAGGCTTTTCACCGAAACCAATGACTCTTTTGGTCTCTTTATTCAAAGTACAAGATGATGTCACAAAACTGGATTTGAGATTGAAAATTTCAAAAGAGGAGAAAAACCTGGGTTTATTTTTAGTAAAAAACAGGAAAGACTTGGTTAAAGCAACAGATAGTTCAGAACCATTGAAACCATATCAAGACTTTGTTATAGATGTAAGTATGTATTAGGTTTGATCAGAAAATAGTTCTCATTAACTGGAAAGAAGTAACTTTTTCAAATTGTAGATTTGATATAAGTATTTAAATAGTGGAATGAAATTGTGAGTGTGTAGTATGTGATAAAACTGTGTCACTTAAGTCTAGGGAATCGGATGCAACTGCCCGCGTCTGTGAGCTGCTGAAGTACCAAGGAGAGCATGGTCTTCTCAAGGAGATGCAGCAGTGGTCTGTCCCGCCGTTCCCTGTCAGTGGGCACGACATCAGGAAAGTGGGCATTTCTTCAGGGAAGGAAATTGGGGCTTTGCTACAGCAGTTGCGTGAACAGTGGAAGAAAAGTGGTTACCAAATGGAAAAGGATGAACTACTAAGTTACATAAAGAAGACCTAAGAAAATGAGCTCCACATGAAACATTGGAAAGTCTTGGTAAGATTTTTTTTCTTTCCTTCTGTCTCTTACTGAAATCCTAAGAAATAGCATGAGTGGATGTAGACAACCACAGCTCAAGGCTATCTCTTCTTAATACAACTTAACTGAGTTTTCCAACTCTTTTGGAGCAGTGCCAGGTAAGAGAAGTCATAGCTGTTACTTATTTACACTGGCTATTGATTTTAAAATGTGGTAACCATTGGAGCAAAACTGTGTGTGCTAAAATAACTTAGTTGTTGTCTTAGCTGTTTCCTAAATTAGCCCACAACAGCATCTATTTATAACAGGATTGTTTCTGATTTCAGAAAGTTTCAGGAATAACAGGAGGGCTTGTGTTGAGACTCTTGCCTTTATATCAGGTGCCACAGATAGTGAACATATTATTTTACTAATTAGATGGATATGGCTTAGATTTTTGATATTTTGTAATTAACGCTACTGCATAGCTGCTCATAGATATCTGTGTACTGTACAAGCAACCAGCAGCTTTCAGATTTTGAATTTTCTTGGAAGTCAAATAGGGTTATGTTTGTATAAAAGGGAGTGTCAAAATCTATTTCACCCAGGTCAGTAAATACCTGGATTTTAAACTATGGAGTTCTTGCTGTTGTCATCTGCACAGATGGAATGATATCAAAGCTGCTATGTTGTGTAAGATTCCTTTAAACAGTACTATCTGATGTAATGGTAAACAGTAGGATATGGATCATTAGATTATACTGCAGCAGTAAAGGCATAATTCCCCCTCTTCATTACTGCAGCTCGAATGAAACAGGAGAACCTGTTTAAAAAATGACATTGAGGAGTAGCCTATTCTTGAGTTACATTTTATTACTGTGCTTACACTTTAAAGTATTTTACTTGATTACTTTGACATAATTCAACTAAATAGATTTGGATATAGGTATTAGTGTAGTTGGCCAGGTTCATGTAAAGATGCCCTTCAGTTGCTTTATTTCCTAAACGGTATAATCCTAGAAATATATACTGTTCACTTTCATTTGCAAATGAAATGCAAAATGGACATATACATTAGTTAAAGGGATCTAGCACATCACAGGCTCATCAAATAAATAGTGCAAATACACCAAATGCTATTATTTCTGCTCAAACTGCTTATTTTACTCTTTAATATTTTCAAAATTTACAAATCAGTATCTCAGACAAGCTAAAGAAAATTGAAAGGAGTAAAGTCCTTGTGAAATTACACTGCCTCACCTCTGCCTTGTGCTTACCATCAGCTTGTGGAACATTTACCAGTTAGAGCATGGAGCCCTATCCTGTTCCAGAGCCATTATTTCAACTGTGTTTAATGACATAGATTCAACAGGATAACCAATGGCACCAAGCTACTAAAAACAAATACTTGTGAAACCAGCCTTGTGTTTTATACTGCTTTCTCATCCCTAAATAAGTTGCTCTTGAACTTGATAGCCAAATGCTGTAACCACTATACATGTATCAGAGGCAGTGATGTCTGGGCAGATCTGACTTGAGATGATATCTGTCAGGAAGTCACTCCTACAGGTGCACTTATAAACAAAGTATTACTTTGTCTGGACTTATTTCATCTTCAGTCTCTGGAATTGTGGGTAACAGAGCAGAGCGAGTTAAGCCCCAAAATTTTTGAGGTGACATGTCTTTTTTTGTGGCTGTGAATTTCCATCCAATATGGCTTGCACAAATCTTGCACTGGGCTATGGTCCATGCATACCTACAAAATGAAGGAAAGATTTAAGCTAAGAGAAACTATTTTTAACCTTTAGTCTAGGCTTGTCATGAAATTTCTCTTAAACCTCAAATTTACAAAACTACCTTGTTATAATTTAATAATTTATTACTGCACTCTGCTCCAGTTTTAACCTCACTGCTTTCTACATTTCTGTCCAAGAGGCAGGAGAGCAGGAACCCCTTGAAAACAAGGCACTTCTGCTCTCACAGGTAGAGGATTCTGTATATAGTGCTTAATATTAGCATATTAATGTTAGCTTTACAATCCTTAAGAAGGATGCCAAATAAGAGGATTTTCTTCAAGTGCAAGGATAATCAGTCACTAATCCCTAATTCTGCCTCTTCCAAAGTAAAAGGGAGACTGAGGTTAAAGCAAGCTAGAAAAAGCAGGATTTACTGGTTTCTATATTTCATACTTCCCTGCTCTTAACCTATAATGAAATGATTAAACTATTCCTGTCCTGTTTGTTTTGTATCCTTTCTAGAAGCTTCATTTAAGACTAAATGAAGAGTCAACAAAACAAGTAAACAGCCATATTACCCGGGAAACCAGCTGTGCACTGTAGAAGGCCGGCCTATCAGATTCAGGTTGGAAGCTTTATACACAGTCAGTGTCTCATGCACATATCCATGAGGATTCACATATGCTGCCATTGGACCACATAAGGATAAACTGCAAACAGAGAAACAACGTGGAGAGTAAGACAATGAAAAGAAAAGTAATTATTCCAACTTTTTATTTGGGATATAAGTTATGCTTTTAAACCTTTGAATTTTAGATATTATACAGTACTTTGTGTAAAATGTAAGACCAATATACAGGAGGTTGGCAGATATTCTATTGACTTGAAAATGTTCTTTGATGATTCAAAGGGAAATATACCAGTGTTTACAAAGCCTAGTGAGGTCATGGTACTCAGCTATCAGTTTCCTTACCTTGATTTACAATTCTAATGAATTCATCAGAGTGTTTAACAGCATCAGCACATATTCAGAGACCCAGCCAACTTTGGTCCCATGTAGCAGAGCTAGCTGAAGTGTAATGATTGAAGCATTCATATTATGCTTTAGGATAGGAGGTCTCTAAACAAAAATCCAGGATGGAAGATACCCTTTCCTGTGTCTATGTTCTTTACTGTGTATATTTTTAGGCACTGGAGGAAATATGGAAAGTGGAACCACAGAATTCTGAAAGGGAATATGGAAATATATTGAGAGATAGACTAGAAATGTAATAAAGATCTTACCTAAATATTTCGTTCTTTGTTGTTATTTCTGTTTCTTGACATTGTTTACAGCAAAGGGAAGTACACTAAACAGGTTAAATGGAAAAATAGGCATGTTACCCAGATGATGAGTAAACTTCTCTAGGGTACTAATGTCTTGAGTTGTAGACTACACTTCCAAGCAGACAAATTTACATTATGGACTGCAAAAATAATTTGAAATGATTCAAATTTTTACACTAGACAAGCCTTTATAGTTATTCCTGATCCACTAGATTTGAAATGCTCTAAGTGTGACAGGTAAACAAGTACTTCTAGGATCTGACTATTACCACACAACCGAAGTGGCTTGTGATTCCAACTGTCTATGCAGCCTGACCATCTAAATGACGACAGGGAGGCTTTACTCACCTTGTTCATGATGTCTAACTCACAGCGAAGCCGTTGAATAGCACTGCCGATTTTAAGGAGCTGAATTCTCAACACATCGTCAATAGGAAGACAAGCAGCTACTCTGTAGGAAAAGTCTTAAAAGACAAAGTGAGGTTTGCAGGCCTTAAACTTAAGAATCATTAATAGACACCTAAGTTATTTTCCTTTAAGGCAAACATTCACTTGAAGTGACAAACAGAGATGACATATCAAGCTAAGTCTTGGATCCAGCTTCACTTGTAAAGGCTCTATAAAGATCAGGAAGTATCTACATGAGAGTCTCTTCTGCAATTCAACTTAAGTTAGAAAATTAACATTAAAGAGGATTCCACTGCAGTTTGCAGTATTAATTTTTTTAAAAAGTTCAAAGCAAAACAAATGTAAATGCCCTTTCAGAATTCAAAGGTTGGTTTAAACTGAGTAATGTTTAAAGCCTTTCCCCCCCTTTATCAACAACGTGCCAGAGACAGCAAGTTCTTGCCATACCTATTGGATTTGCGGGAAGAGAGTCATCTTTGAGATTTTCATCCCATTCACGTAGCTGTTTCTTAATTCTATCCATTAATGTTTCCTGGTTTAAAACAAAAGCCGTAATGTTCAGCCCTTAAAAACATACACTGGTACTAAATCTGAGGCCCGGAATAATGTCTGTATTTTAAAGGTGAAACTGGTTGAGTTGAACTACCAGGCTTCTCGCCTTTAGGTTGTTTACACCAAGGAGCAGGATTCTAAGTGCCTGTGGAAGCTCTTGCAGGCTGCTGCTTGAACTGGTCCCTCCCTTCTGACCTTTGTCAAATCCTTTTCTGACTTAGTGCAAATGGCAGTGTGCTCCTGTTGTAACATCTGCTATCTACACATTTCACTTGACAACTAGTTTTTATAGAAAGTCTGTCTGTCTTTTCCCAGGCATTAGCACACTTTCAGGGACTGCATTTGAGCCTCCGGTGACTCCAGAGCTGCTGAGGGGCTGCGGCCAGCTCCATGTCCCTTCACTGGTACATGCATCGTGTGTGTGTGCGCACATTCCCAGTTTAATTTTTCTAGTTTTTAGATCTCTCGGCAGGGTTTCCCTAAGAAATACAAGTGTTTAATGCTCACTATGTGTAGTTCACACCCATCTGTCTAAACCAGTGTAACTGCATTGGGCTTTGGAGGCAGTCTATTTGTTCTAATCAAGAGTCCTTACCCGAGCAATGTTTCTTAGTGGGTTGTAAGCAGGGGCCGTGTACTCTTGAACCTGACAAGCACAAGCCTTTGCAGATGCACCTGCTAGTTAATGATGCAGAGATGCGAGAATATACTTGCTTGGAAAATCAACTCCTGCTTTCACATGACGCTTTATAATTTTAGTAACCAAAGTTTGTCATCATATTTTGCTAAGTTATAAGGACTATAAGTTATAAGGTACAGGACTATAAAAATTCTAATAAAAGACTATTTCCCAGTAACACTTTCCTGTTTTACTTTAATAAATTACAAGTACTGAAATAACATCCAAGTCTCAGTCAAGTTACTTACAGCGTCATATAATGAATACAGCCAGCGAGGCCATGATGTCAGATTGGCACAGTGAAACTTTCTCTGAAACAAAAAGTGTCACTTATTAAAATTCGAGGGAAAGATTCTTATTATAGTACAAATAGTAATATCTGAAAATGATTAGTCCTACAAAAACAATTCTTTTTAAAAAGATAATCACCAACAATTATCTGAAATGTATTCATAATCTCATGGTAGGTTGATTATCTGAAATGTTTGACAATTATACTTTAATGCTTTGAAATACTTACTAGATCTGGAATAGAGATGCAAATACTTTCAGTTCCTTAATGACAAGAATCCACTCTGAGAAATGCTGCCCAAAAAGTGCACTCAACACTACCTGAGTGGGAGAAACTATCCACCTATGCTACATGGTACACCCTATCACTCCGAGGCTACAAGCTCACAAGCATATGTACTGAGTATGGTAGGCAACTAAAACACGATACTGTACTATAAGCTTTAACAAGTATAAGAGAGTAAATGTTATGCTGATGTGGGATCTTTACTATGGATGGAGTACGCAGAATTATTGTTCTGGTGGGGGAGAAGGAATAACATGACCTTGCCTATTACTGTCTAAATATTGCTACAGACTATATGTAATATATATTAAATATATAAATTATTTTTTTCAGTAATCTTACCCAAGATAAACTTTAGTAGAGATTAGAGGTGTATTTCAAGGGGATATGATTCTTGTTGGCATATATTTTAGTAATCACCACGTGGTAGAGAGGATTTTTCTAAAGCACCCATTGGGCTACAGCTCAAAGTAGATACTTGAAAGAAAAAAAAATATAGCTTGGCATATACATCTATTTCAGCCTACCTAACAATGATCTGGATGCTTCCGACACATGCTCTGCTCAGGAGTCTAGCCTAATGAGCCGGAGCAAAAGACTTCAGTCCTCTCCAGTAAGCTGTCCTTTGATTCGAAGACCATGTACCTTAGGCCAAGTGTTACTGTCATAGTTGTTACAGATTTTTTTAAAAAATGTGCTACCAATAATAACACATGATTAAGGAGTAATTATCACAAAAGCCATTAATACTGTGACAAGAATTTCATTTTCTATTATAATACTAGATGGCTACTAGAAGTATTCATTTTAAGGTAAAACCAGGCACAGTTCACAGATTTCATAATTAAGTAGCTAGGATTTAACTAGTGTTTATTCAATGTGGTGATCATTTTTGTGTTTTGGGGATATTATACATCTATAATATAAATAACATTAAAAAGGAAATCACAGCCCATGAGGCTTATACTTTTGGGAAAGAAGTCTACTTCCTAAAATTAGAAATTCTTTAAATTACAAATAACAGGAAACCAAGAAAAAGTTTCTCTTGAGGAAGTTGGTTGACACATGTTCAACTAGGTAGTAAAACATACTTTCATATTAAAATGAATACTTATGTAGCATCTAGGCATTAGCAAAAGTGTAACTGACGCAAGATAAAGAGAAGCCCAATGCATTTATTTACATAATCATAAGCAAAAGATAAATGGCACCTTAACATAGTAGCAGGAATGCACTGAATAATGCTACCCTTTTGCATGGCCCTGACATATAAACGAGCTGGTGTCTCAATTCCCTTTGAAGCAAAGGACTTCTAAAAATCTTTATTCTGTACACCGAAATGTGTTTAGTATGCTTTAACAGTAATCCCACAAATGGAAGGGAGAGCTGTCAGTCTCCGAGCAACCGCCTAACTCAACACTGTCCTCTTGACTTGCCAGCACAGAAGTGGCCTCGCTTTTGTGTCCGTGCTGGTGACAGCTTCCAGCAGGTCACAGGAGTTCCTAAAGGTTTACTTTGTAAAAGGGTTATCCTTTAATAAACCTGTAATACTAGCCAGAAAGCTGAGGTACTTAAAAGGGCTAAGGACTGTCTTCACAGAAGTTGCAGTCATCCAGGAAACAGATTTTACAGATGATAGCACACATGAAGGCCCTTAAAATGAAACTACGAGAAGTTATCATCCTACTGACTTCCTTTACATGGGTCCAGAGATATTTCTCGCTTGATCTCCTATTACAGTGATCAAAGTAAATGATAAAACTTATTTAAATGAATTGGAAGTTAACAATTTTTGGTTTTCTCTCATTTAACAAATTTGAGTACTGACAGTTGGTTTGATCTTCACTATTCTAGTGTTTTATAAGCTGGTAGTACAAATATATATGCATAATATGTGTGCCAGGGGAAAAAAAATCAAGTCTTTCTGTGTCAATAGCTGAATACTTAGGAAGTTTCACTAAAAAGTAGCAGTGAGGAAACCAGAGACCCTATTGTATTCAGTTTACAGGCTTGGGAAAGCCGCAGCAGTGCAGTACATAGAGACAGTAACAGGAGAGTAAAAGTTCAGACCGATCTGGTCCCAGGTGAGCATTCAAATCACTGAGGAATGACAAACTCCTGGCAACTTATGGGGCAAGTATGAGCCATCTGGGGATAGTGAAACTCATGCCAGGATAAACATGGACTCTTGTTTACAAGAGAAAAATATGTGCACACCCTTCCTTAGGAAGTTACTAGCTACACATAAAGTCAAAAACTCCCAGTAAAATAGCACACCAAAACTAGCTGATGAGAGCCGAGAGCACGTGGAAATGAGTAGGATTACAATGACCAAAATCATGAGTTCTTAGAAGCCAGTAAGCCAGTAGAAAAGAAAATATAAACAGAAACTTCATAGACAAACAAACAAGGCCCTTAAATAAAATGCTAAAAGTAATTATGCAAGTTAAGGTAAATTCATAAGCCACACTTATCAGATCAACACATGTGGCTGTGTACTGTGAAAACGGAACAAGGAATAAACAGTATGAACCTCTTTCATAAGGGACTGTTAAAATCAACTCCAAGCCCTTGCTGTCACTTCCCCTCACTACCAAGGTTGAGCAGATTTACCTATGTGCAAAAAGAACAGTGCAGGTGTCAAGGAGGACTTGGTGTATTGTTACAATATAACAACACAGCAGCCTGCTACAGTTCTTAAGAAGGAAGAATGTGTCTATCAAAGGATACAGAAAAGTTTCCTGAAAGACACTGTTAGCAAAGAGAAGGATAGTGGCTATCCTTTTACATAATGCATAAGAAAAATGCTTTTGCCTACCTTTATAAACTAAAGAGGACTAAAGGCTAGCCTTTGGGAGCATATTTGAGGGCCTCGCCTTGCACATTAGTGCAGGCTTCAACCTGCTCGACAGGGTGCATAGGAACTACCCTGTGGATGAGCATTCAACATTGCACTTACTTCAAAGTTCAGTCAACTCTGGTCATTAACATGACAAGTTTTACATATGGATAAGCGTGGACAAAGGTAAATTCAAGTTTGTCATCTGACACAATCTCATTTCCAATCATGATAGTGAGTTTAGAAATGCGCCATAATTTAACAGAAAAAGCGAGGAGAAGAGTAAATGCCAGTTTCAAAGCCCAGATATCAGGAACTCAATTCTCTATGTAGAATGGGTCTGAAGTGTTTCTCAGCTAACTGGGCTAATGTTTTTCCCTTCTCAACATCGACCATGTCGAAGTGTGTGTATATCTTATCAGGTCTCTACTGCTACAGGACACTGCACACAACACTTAAGGAAGCTTCAACACTATTTGAGGTGATCTGGGAGTAGCTTATATGTGTTGAAGGTTTAACTATATCCCAGGAAGACCATATTCTCCAGGATCCTTTATCTTTCCTGTTAGAGGCATGACAACTGCCTCCAGCTCATGCTAGCGGTCTCTCAATCCTGCCACCTTAATTGCTGCTCAGCCATGGAAAAAGGACGCATCCTTTACACTTTGTTTTATGGTGGGATGTACAAGTGAGTGTGATTAAAATCTTTGAAGAAGACTGAACTGAAGCTAGGTTTGTCTAAACCCAAGCAATGCATGCCCCTTTTTAAAGTAATCGAATATCCACTTACAAGCACATACGCAGACTTAACAGGAGGTGCCGACCAACCATCCCTGGAGCTCTCCTGTTTTAGAGTCTAAACTTTTTAGACACAGAATGGGTCTAAGAGGTACAACAGTTTACAAGTCACTGAGTACAATATATATTTTCTAAAAAAAAGTTTTTATTTTTCTATTTTTTTTTTGACCTGAACAAGGAAAAGGAAACCTTTGAAACAATCTGAAAAATTCAAAACCTGAAGGACTCTTTCTCTTACTCTCTTAAAAACTCCTGTGCACCCCTCCCTCGTTCCCTATTTCCTTCTCTTGGGGCCTTGGTGACTCTGTGACAATCAGCAAAGGGCTCCTGTGGGCAAGTCTGGGATGAGAGCAGCCCCCTCGGTAACGTCAGGAACCTGTCCCCAGACGAGCAGAGCCCTCGGTAACGTCAGGAACCCGTCCCCAGACGAGCAGAGACCAACCCTTGCTCTTTGGGCCAGTGTGCAATCCAGTGGCAAAGGAAAAAAAAAAAATTAGTGTTCAATGTACGTGTGCTGAGGGACTCAGCCATAGAATGTGAAGAATCAACCAATAAGTAACACCAATGCTAACATTCAGAAGTTGTGTTATGAAGGTGAATTGAGGTTCAAGTTTAGAATTTCAGGGTCCTGTCGGCTGGAGAGGATTTGCTATACAGGGCCAAAAAGTCAATTATAAACTACAGTCCCATCATACACTTAGAACTTTTCAAAGAGGAGCTTAGAAAATAGATATAATTAAGGATTCCCACTCCCATCCCAGTTTGAATTATAAATCTCAATATAAGCCCTGCTGAGACACTACCGAGCCATTGAATGGACAACTAAACACAGGCAGGACACGTAGGAAGCAAGCATCTTGACAGGAGGATTTTCCACAGAACCACTTCACTAGGAACTACGCGGCAGACACAGAATTAAGCAGTAAAATAGCTTAATGTAAAAAGAAAAATAAAACCTCCTTGGTAGAGTTATCTTTTGACATACTTACTCTAAGAATTATTTTCAAAAGCACTGTGAACATGATTCCATATTGTATTGATAAACAGGGGTTGAAAATCTCTAAGCCCAGTTTGGAAAAGGAAATAGACCAAAAGCTGCCTGCAACTTAAGGCAAAAACAATGCCAAAGCTTCCAAATCTATTTCTTTCATTTTCCTTTTTGCACGTGTTTAAGAAGTCTAATTATACTTTTTAGGAACACTAACTAAAACATACTGTACTATTCATGAATAGCTAACAGAATGGAGAAGAAGAAAAATTAACTGTATACCCTAACAGTTATGACACCATCAAACACAACATCTCTAGAAACTAAACACTAAATGTGATTGAACAGTGAAAAGAAAATGAGATTCTTGCCACAAAAGTTATATATTAATTCAGATCAGTTTAGGATACTATTCTACTTACATCAAAATGTAAAGCCTCCATACTCTACCGTAAAGAGGTAATGATTCACAGGATTTTTATGTTTATAATGGAAATTATACTTTTGTACTTTTACAAAGTACTGTAAAAAAAAAAAACCCAATTTATTCTAAACTTACAGATGAGTTCATTGGGGAAATCATGAATTTGGGAAATGTGTTTTGTACCTAAAGCTGTATTTACATGTACACCTACAGTGAGCTGAGGCAGAACAGCTTTCACTTTGGTCCTAAGAGGTGAAATCATTTAGCCAAAGAAATGCATAAGCCATAATGCCCAAGCAAACACAGTTGGGTTTCCTCAGCTGGGGTCAAAGGTAGGGCCTTGAACGTGCTGGGCAAGACCTCACCCACTGAGCAATACATGGAGAAAAACAACGGACAAAAATCTTTCCTCTGAAAAGTCCCAGGACAGCATTCCTCTCCACTGTCACTGCGTGCTGGCCCACCAATGCCGACACTTCTTCAATACACTTAACTCAAAGCCAAATACGTGACCAGAGTTCCTATGGAAACGAAGAACCTCAGGCCATTAATACATGCATGACGAGTATAAAATCAAGAATGTCTTACAATTGTGTAACATTTCACCACTCCTGCAAGCTACTTTTCATAAATAATGGCCGGCGAATTATTTTTAAATCCATCTATGATCAAGGGAGCTACAGTGTCAGGAGAATGCCATGAGAGTTGTGACTTTTTAAAAGCAACCTGTCTTCAGTTCTAGAAGACACATAAGAAATTAGCGTCTCACCTTCTGGTATTTCTGCCACCATTTACATGAATACTGGTCTTCCCAAGAGATGGGCTTTGAAGGAAATATCTGGCACTTATTGAGTGATTCTAACTGAACTGCAGACATGGTTGACGGCAACACACACTCTGGCAAAATTTGCACTTTAGCTTGCTGGATTCTAAAATAAAGAGAATCAAGTATGTTGTTCATTTTTAAGATACACTAGGTTAAACTATAAGTTTCTCGACATAGGATAATTTTAAATATTAAGATTTTTCCCAAGTTCCCCCTATTAAGCAAGTTGACCAAATGGTAATATATAAATATACACAAGAAATTCTCAACACAATTTTAATAAATCTTAATATAAAGTATGAGATAACTTAGATATGGATTTCAGTCTTAGAATCAAGAGATTATACATTTCAGATAAATATGCAGGCAAAAATGAAGCAAAATTTATTTTAAAAACTCATCATACAGGCTACAGATTATCTTGACACATCTAATTTCTTAGATATGCTTAGCTAATACAACTTTCTATCCCCTAATCTCTAGGCTGTAGGCCTCACACACTCTTTGTTATTACTATCCAGAGAGCAAAAACAGGTAAAGAATGGACAAAACCCACACAAACAAACTCTGGACAGTAAGACGAAAGAAAGCATTACAAACACACCCCACACAGCCCCACAGTTCCTAAACAAAAATTTATTGTACCAAAGACACTGGAACCAACGTCCTCTTTATCATACCAGGCCTTTCTTTTTGTTTGCAGCACCAGCCTACAAACTGGAGAAGTGAGCCTTCATGGTCTCTAGTCAATGTCTGTGCGTGTGTTTGTGCGTGCGTGCATATGGGTGTGTGTTGGTTTTCCCTAATGTGTTTATGAGTTACTTTATGATTATAGTAACATTTTATAACAAAGGTTATAAAAGCACATGAAACTGAGGAAAATCTGAAAACTTTAGGATTTTGCATTCACACTGACTAGGGACTGTTTTTATAATGCTTGCAACAAGGAACTGCAAGTGTAGATGGTTAATGTATAAAGTAAGCCCCAGAGCATCTACCTACATCCCAGTGGATCTGCAGATGCAGTTCAAAGAAAACAACCTGTCTCTTCAAAACAAAATGTTACACTATTTTAAATTTCACCAAAAGTGTTTGTGACATATAGTTCAAATTCTTTTAACTACAAATTACTATAAGAAATCTTATAATTCTAGCAGGATATGAATTTCTCTTTTTCTGTATACTTCTAAGAAACAGTTTCTGAACAGTCCTTCTCTGAGTCAAATATACCCTTCTACATGTTACTTTTTAAAAAAAAAAAAAATATATATATATATGTGTGTGTGTGTGTGTGTGTGTGTGTATTTGAAAAACAGACTTTTAACAGGAAAGACTAGAAGATAACACTGTGCTTTTCATATATGAAGTGTAATTTAGGTTAAAAACAAAACAAAAATTGAATCTTAAACTACAGATTTCACAGGGTTAAGTTTCCAATGTGCAAAGAAGAAATTCTGGTATAATGATCAGAAGGGAGTTGGAAAGTAAGACTGTGGAACAAATCAGCTGTTTCTTATTTACTTGTCTAATTTTAAGCAGGTAACCTCTCTGATACTTAGGCTTATTTACTTGTCAAAAGCAAAAACTGTCCTAGAATATCTTCATGGTTTCTATCATTTGACTTTTAAGTGACGGTGGACCAGAGAGGAATTGAGGGCAAAGAAATCTTAGTCTTTTAAGCTGAGACACATCTTTCTGAGAGTCCTTAATACATAGTGGAATATGGAAGACCAGAAACAATTCTCTTTTCCAAGGCCTGTTCTCCTGTCAGTGTGGTGTTAATATTCACTAGATTCTAACCATGTTTCATGCTCTACTTTCTGACAGTGACTACTTCCAGCTTATGTTTTAGAGTTGTGCACAACTAGTTACTGAAGTCACATACAGAAATATACTATTTCACAAGTCAGTTTCTTTTGTCCCTTCTAGAAACAGTCAGATAATCAATCTGTATCAAGATGTATACAGGAAGCAAATTAAAATTTGTTAGTGTCAAGGAAATCCACAGTAACAAAACACTCAGCCAGTTACAATATAGATTCTCAGATCACATCTCTTCTCATTCACATAATGCTATTCCAAATGTAGACCACAAAAATTTCAGTCACTTCTCCAGCACTTTGTCTAATGAGGGGACTCAGGCATAGAGCTTTAGAAAGATTTTGAATTTGTATAATAAAATGTTCGAAGGATCAGGAGAAAATCAAGCCACTCAAGACTGCATGTTCTAACCAATTTTTTGTCCCATATTGCTGCTGGCCTTGTGTACTTCTGTTCCTTACTACTTCCGGCTGTTTACAATAGGAGCATTACAAAGAGTCAATCCTGTCCTCGGGCAGCTCATTCTTGTTGATTCCTGAAATCTGCAAACCTTCCTGTGCTCAGATACCACATGAAATAAAGAAGTCTGACCACACACTAGTGAACAGTTCCCCCAAAACAGGTAGAACCCAGAGGCTGTCTCCTAAGAATTAACAGATGCTTCCTGTGTGCCAAAGACAAGACATGACACCAGGTAAGACAAATGCTTGCTTCTGAGTGATTTCCTTTTTAAGAAGATGGACTACGTTAGCAGAATTTAATGGGAAAAGGACAGACAGACACCGTATTTCCTAATCATATGAAAAGCTGTGCTAATGTTAACTATGTTACTATCCCCAGGGAACTTCTAAGCCTCACCCGGTGGAGACATGACAGCATTTCTTCATCACCCATATAAAGGCCATCTTGGGATGATACACAAACAGCCACACATCTCCGTGGCTGGTACAGCTATGGTGTAGCAGCGGGCAAGTGTACTTAGCGTGGCCTTCAAGCAGCGCAGGAGGGCTGACAATACCACACCTCTCCTACTGCGCATGCTGATTATGGCTCTGCCATCTACTCCCCTATGCTGCAGAGAAGCTCTTCAATCCCAAAGCCTTCCCCTCAGTGTTCCTACCTTTGGGGTTTGCATTACTGTTCTCAAACCTGGCGTGGTATTACAACCACCTAGAAATATCTTTAAACAATGCCACAGCCTCACCCACAGGAAGTCACACTCTGGCCTGAGAGGAAGATGAAGCTCCACAGTTTTACCCGTCAGGACTGACTAGGAAGTTATAAATAGCATGTTAGCAACGATCATTTCCCTGTGAGCCGTCAATGGTCCTCACCCGTCTGACTGGGTTCGAAGCTCCAGGACCTTGAACCTCTGCCGGCCGATAGCTTTCACTTTCACTACTTCAATTCCAAACTCCTGCTCCTCTCGGTAGGCGTAGATCTCCGCCGTCGTTCCAAACTGTGCTTCCCTTTCTTGAACATTACTTCCAAGACAAAAATGGACAGTTTTCAGCTTTGGCCCATAATTATGCAACACTGGCAAAAGCAATACAGACGGGGCCAACAATGTGACGGTTTACAGCACACCAACCCTCACTGTCAAGTGAACACACAAGGCTCCAGAAGGCAAACACCGCATTTTAGAATAAAGGTCGACTTTCAGGGGGCAAGGAAGTAACCCAGGGTTGAAGAGTTTTCAATTGTTATTTCACAAAGTGAGCATTCTTTCACTCTGGTAGCCAAAGAAGGTTGCTGCTAATTAGCAGGACTATGCATCTGTGCGGGGGGGGGGGGGGGCCGGGGCGGGGAGCAATGGGAAGCTTCCTGTGCACATTTCCTGACTCCACCAGTTTCCCTCATTTGCCACCAGCTATCTGCAGAGCAGCTATGTTATACCTGTACAGCTTGTGAGGTTTTTTGTTTGTTTGTTTGTTTTCTATATTCTTTGTTTACATTCCAAATGATTTTCCCTTTCCCAGTTCCCCCCCTCCCTAAGTCCCAGAAGCCCACTTCCCTCCGCCCATTCCCCAATCAACCCCCTCCCCCTTCTCTGTCCTGGCAATCCTCTACAATGCTGCATCAAGCCTTTCCAGGACCAGAGCCCTCTCCTTCCTTCTTCTTGGGAATCATTTGATATGTGAGTTGTGTCTTGGGTATTCAGAGCTTCTGGGCTAATATCCACTTATCAGTGACTGCATTCCATGTGTGTTCTTTTGTGAATGGGTTACCTCACTTATTGAAAGGGAAAAGTAACCTTTATATGAAAATTTAAAAGCTTAGCTATTTTTAATAAAGACAGTTCTGAACTCGGATTCCAGGCAGGTTTTCCACAGAATGAGTCAAGTTTTTCAGGAGCTAAGCTGTGAACCAGTGGAACACTGCAAGTGTGGAACTAGCCTGTCGGCTTCACACTCCTGCCCAGCAGCTGCAAATTCCCAGCTGGCTTTGGCTGCCACACTGACCTTGGCAGGGCGCTAAGCACATCTGTCTAATCTCTTACCTGTATGCAAGAACCGCAAAGGTCCTGTCTTTCTGGATTAAGTTCCGCACCATACTGACTTCTTGTGGGTGAGAAAGCTGCAGTGGTAAGGTCTGCCCAGGAATCAGGATCATCATCACCTCAGGAAGGACTGGAATCACCTGACAGCTGTCGTCGTCGTGCAAAGTCCTCCCGTGAAACTCTTCCATATCAGCTCCCAGGTACTACTCAAGAACACAGTCAAGGCACACTTACTACACCTCAGCCTACTAAAGGATAAAGCAGAGGAAGACTAGACGATTTTGGACTACGTCCAAAATTGACAAAGCATAGGGCAGAATGTTAGTACCTAGACTACTGCCCCACATCCCAACAGTTCTGGGACGTCATTAATGGCTCAGTTACTAGCAGAACCATTCAGAGAAAGACAATTCCTCAGTCATACCCATGATAACATTAAAGTTGTATGTTTACATATTAGAAAATAGTCAAGAATCACATGAGGATATAGTATGACATTGCTTCCATTTTTAAAATTACATGTTTATGCACTGGAAAATAAGTCTGTTCTCATCCACAAATTCTAGGATCAACTAATATGCAGGAGTCCTCTAATTGGTCACCTGCACCCTGCACTTAGGACATCCCAGTCATACATAAAGGTCCACCTACTTTGGTGGTGGAGCGAATACATTGTATTTGCTCAATGATTAAATTACATACTGTATGTGAGGTTGGCAGACTGGTGTCAAAGTTTATGATATTTGGTTTTCTGGCTTCTTTACTATCCTGGTCTTCAACTTCCATTTCAATTTCATCATCTTCATCTTCACTGTCTGCTGAAGGAGAATAATAGAGGGGGGAAAATGAGATTCATTTAAAAAAAAAAAAAGGAGAAGGCAGCTCTGTTCCCATTCACACACCCCGAACTGAGGAAAGACACTCTTTAAACAAAAGAAAGCTGTGCAGAGACAGAGGCAGAGGCTGGGTCTGTGCTCTCTGCCATGGTGCCTAGCTCTTTCCTTTCCTTTCCCTTCCTTTCTTTTGTTTTTAATAATCAACTATTTTAGGACACTTTAAGATTTACAGGAATGTTGGAAAAATAGAATTTTAGCGTGCCAAGACTATCTCCCCCCAGTTTAGTTAGCTCGGTACATACACCTGCTTTCTTATCTCTATTGGCACATTACTGTAACTAAATTCCTTATCTTATTTTGACTGCCTTACATTTTCAGCTATTCTCCATTTCCTGTTATCCCTCCAGGACATCACATTATATTTAGGTGCCATGGATCTTTTCTCATAGTTCTGCTGAGAACAGTGCCAGTTCCCCTTGATTTCTGCTCAGAAACAGCCACCAGCTTCCTTCACTGCAAACCACACCTCCCGCCCCTCCTACCCCACACATTTACACCACTCTGTTAGAAAGGGGATTACTAGGTCCAGCCTAACAAGAGATACAGCTAAACTATACCAATATCTTGTATGGATGATTTTTATCTTCTCTATCACTACTAATTCTGACACCTGACATAATGAATTCCAATTGATTAAAGCTTAGCTTTTTCATCTGAGAAAAACTGAAGGATTGAACAAAATAATCTCTGAGCTTCTTTCAGACTTTAGCTACAAAGAGTTTCTCTGTGAAAAAGAAAGAAAGGAAGAAACAAGCAGGCAAGAAAAATTTGTTAATGAAACTAAGAAAAAATACCATTAAAACCTGGCTCAGGGCACTGCTTTTTCAGTGACTACTCTCCTGGCTTTCACTATATTTACAAATGAAACATTTGCAATTATTTTCATAAAGCATTGCTTTGTCAATCTAAATTTAAAAATAAGGTTGCCACAAAGAAAATACATTTTAAAGAAGATGTCTTAAGAACTCTACCTGCCCTTATGTTTTTAAGTGAAAGCTAAGCGGATTCACTTGAAAACTTGATGCTACCCAGGGCAGAGATGAAAGTCTGAAGAAGTAAAGCACACCACTCCTTTCTAGAAGTGGTTGGTGTTCTATCAAGTGCGAGCTGTTCTTTTCCTGCCAACTATGGGTTCATTTCCCACTCGGTGACTTTGTAATGTTTGGAACTGTCTGAGGATATCTTCGACTGTCACAACTATAAAAACCCTGGTCATCCAGACTCGGAGTCGTCCAGGCTCTTACACACACTGTACTGCTTAAGATACACCTTACGACAAGGGGGTCTTCCAGGCTGAAAGGGGGACAGTTTCAAGGTTGGAAAACAATGGCCGAAACTAAATCTCATTTGTTCATGTATTTTTAAATACCTCCAAAAAGTTTTAAAATGCACTAGGGTTTCATTACAAATTGGTTGTTTCCATTTATGAAAATTATTTACACCAAACAACCTGTAAGTAGGTTCTTAACAGAAAATACAAAGACTTTATTTTTATTATAAATTCCTAGATATAAGGCTCTGTCAAAGAGAAGAACATAATTCAAGTTGTATGCAGATAGTTTAACATTTCTGAACATGTTTTTCTTGACAATAGAGAAGTTCATCAAGAGATAAAAACAAAGCTAAAATACTTTCTGAATTTAATTTTTTCATCAACAACTCTGAGAATCTAGATTTTTACCTGACATATGGAGAGACCCATTCTTGTCTTTACTACGGTATGTTTGAAATATCTGCTATTAGCTCCTGGTGTATACGCCTGAAATGTCCTATGTTTATTCTTTAAAAGAATTTGCTCTGTATGGTGGCCATTCTCATAAACAAGGCTAAAATGAACTTCTCCGAGTGGGAATGTTAATTTGTGCACTATAGATTCTTCCCACCTAAAATGTTAAGCAATTTCCTTACCTTAAGCTCTTAAGGTTGATCACTTTTCAAAGCAAGTTACACTACATAAATTCAAGAGACAAGCCAAAGTTTCTCCAGAAATAAAACTCTTATAATCTGGAAAACCACCCGTCTACCTACAAGATCTGTGAGCCTCTTTCTTCTAATATTTTAAATTGAGAAAATATAGACTTTTCGGAGCTCCTGATGACTCACACAGGAGCACCTGGTGAATGCCAACGGACTCCTACTCCAGTCTCTCCCTAAATGTTAGGTCCATTCACAGCGGAGCTGTTTCTGAAATCTCTTCTGTTGAAAGATGACCACCTTCATGGACTTAATTGAGTACAGCTGAATAATTAGTAACTCCTAGAAAAGGTGCTCTCTATGCACTGGCCCTGAAGCCAGCGTTTCTCTCCTTCTGTGTACATGACTACTAAGGAACACATTCGCAGCCGAAGCACAGCTTTTCTGAGGCAACTAACTGAAACCTGAAGTTATTTCTTCACATCCCACAAAAAAGTTCCTAACTGAAATGACTAAGGATGCAAGCTTTCAACAACTTAGGACTAACCTAGTCCACTACTGAATCCAAAGAAAATCTCCATCACGAGATTTTCAAATCCAAGAATAATCCCTCCCCATGAAGAATCACGGGAGGAGCTGGAGACATAGCTCAGAGGATTTGGGGGTACCTGGTATCCAATCCAGAAAAGAAATACAAACCAAGAACACCCTAACAGCAATTGCTTATATGGCTCTAAATGAAATGCACCTGTGATTGTAATTATTCTGAACAGCCTTATCCTGACTGTGAAACTCCTAAAAGTAGCAGAATGACAGTTTTCATGCAAACAAAGATTAACACAATGCATGGCTTATAAATACAACCAAAAGGCGCTGACAATAGTCTGTGTTGTCTACAGCATTTTAAGAACAGTATGTACCACTAGTTCATGCCCTTTCAGTGTTCATCAGTACTGCGACATAAGTTATCATAAACCGTAAAAGCATAAAGCAGGAGAAATTGGTAATACAGTTCTCTTGAGTATCTTAAAAGTAGGCATATTATTTGCAAACCTGAGAAAAACCACCAAATACCTGCCTCCACAGATAGTTAAGAGAGATCAGCTGTGGCGGCAGATCAGCACACCAAGGAGCCCTATCTCTGCAACTGTGTGACCTTCCGCGTCACTGAATGGTACACATCTAACAAACCGTCGATGAGTTTCTCCTCCACAAGCAGCAAGGCTCTGGACAGATGGCTGGTGTAATAATAAAAGCAGAAATGCATGCAAAGCATTCACTGCGGGGCCCATGACATGCAAGTGCCAACTACATGTTTGCTGTCAGTCACATTAAATAAAAGGCAGACGAGCAGGAAAAGTAACGGCTGCTAATGTGACCAGGTTCCCAACGTCGCCTAGCCCCAGGACATCTTCAGGGAGGCCTGCTTGGGAGAAAGATGGAAAAGAATGGGGGTCCCCGCTCTGGGAAACGAAACGTCCGTCGCCTCAACATCCCCGACCGCCCAGGAGACAGGCCGGGAGGAAAGCGCAGTGCTGCGGCGGGCGAGGCGCACGAGAGGCTGCCCAATGGCCGCTGCACCGAGTAAGCTATCCCCGTCCTCCCTGCGGGATCGGCCCCGGGCCTCGGTCTCCACCCACGGCCAGACGCCCGTCCCGGAGGTTACCAGGCAGAAGCGGCAGGTGGTTTCCCATGTTGTGCGCAGCGTCCTGGTTATCTCCCTCGCCGGCCATGTCTGTTTACCCGCAAAGGAGCCTGGGAAAGGGCGGTGCCGGGACGCAGGGGGAGGATCTGCGCTACGCCGCCGCCACCCTCCCGGGCCACAGCGCCCCCCTGGCGGCTCCAGCTAGGCGAGCGGAGAGCGGCACAGCTGAGCCATCTGAATGTCTAAGCAGTACAAGGGACCCAACGCCGCCATCCATGACACTGCCCCTTCTCTTACAGGAGCTCCCTTCTCTTCCCAGCTACAAAGACGTTTTTACAGGTGGGAAACCCAAGTCTGTGTTTTTTAGTGTCCACTTGGAGCAAACACACGTCCTTATACAGCACTGGAATACAGCTGATTTTTAAAGCAATTTCAGTAGCCCTCGTATATGGCCCCAAATTAACGTGTATCAATATAAAGCAAAGGTTTGCAAGGACAGAAAAAGGCTGATAATCACCTGGAAAATAAAACTGTCAGTGTATAAACTAGATCAATCATAATGGCTCCACTAAGAAAAAAAAAAATGGATCAATGTATGGTGAAACAATTACACTGTGCTAAAAGAAAGAGAATTGTTCTAGCACTGGAATCCTGGCTGGAGCTTTTTTTTTTTTTTAATTTATTTTTTATTTCAAGAGTGTATACAAAATATTTCCGACATGTTTTCACTGACGAAAGAAAATTGGAAAAAATGATGGAATGATGGAAGTTATATAAAGAAGGAAGTAGTGGTGGTAGACAGAGAAAATGAGGAAGGGAAACAGGAAACTAATGAATATGAGGTTTTAAGACATTTTACCCCAAGAAAAACTGCTGCATAAAAAAAATCACAACCTGAAAACATTTTGGGATGGAAGCTTGATCTGATAGGCTCTACCCCCAGTGACCCACACATAGGCCAGACTAGACGAGATTAAAAGTAAAGGCATGTTCATTAGGAAGCAACGTTAAGGTGAATTCACTGATCTCACAGGCGGAGGTCAGTGAAGTCAAACATCTAGGCTAAAGCAACGTGATTTTATGGAGTTTCTGTGAGGAACGATTACTCGTCAGTTAGGAGATGGGATTGTGTCCCTACCTGGTCAAAACCTGAGCCTCTGGGAAGCCATTCTTGGGTGTGTCCCAGGAACCGCTGACCTGTTAGCCTGGAGTTTTCACTCTGCGGGTGGGGATGTGGGAAGAAGGGTAGACTGGGTTTCCCATCGTGTGCTGGGGACGAGCAGGGGCACCAGCCTAACACGATCAATTCCATATCACTCTGTCTTCTGTCCCTCAGTCACTCTGGCCTCGACTAAGCCACTTTTCTCTCCTCAGGACTCAGTTTACCTGTAAGACTCTGATTAGCCTTAGCTACCAGGACCCCCGAGTGAATAACTCAGAGCCAAGGATTGATGGAAAAGCAAAAGGAATTTATTGTTCCTGGGCGATAGGGTCATCCTGCACCCAAAGGAGAGGCAGTGACCCCCAGCGGCCCATTCGGCCAGTTTTTATACAGCTTTCAGGGGTACAATAGAGAGGAATTATGGGCCATATGGTGGGGGGTAACTGGGAAAGGGGAAAGCCTTTGGAATGTAAACATAGAACATAGAAAATAAAAATTAAAAAAAAATAGAGTGATGGCCACTAGACACAATGTGATTGGCAGAACAGTGTGAATTTTAAATTGATTGGTCCTTAGGGGTGAGGTCTGTGGGTGGCCAAAGGTCGGTCCACCCTGAGGAATGGGTCTACCCTGAGGAATGGGTCCACAGTACTCTGGGCTTCCCTTATCTGCAGGGATAATGGCTGATGGTTGGTCGCCATTTTGGTCTTTCTGAGGAATGTAATCAGCCTTTCCCTTCCGAAGGTGAGGGGTGGAGGTCCTACAAGCCCCACGACCTTTCTCTTCCAGGAGGGGAAAGGTGCCAGGTGGAATTTTCCAAAGGTCCTGAGCTGACCTCTTCATACCCAATGTCAAAACCAGAATGAAAATATCCCAGATGTGTCCCTTTTAATAACATATACAATATTGATGCCTTTTATGATCAAGTTAATAAAAAAAAAGCTGCAGTTGCATGAACCCTTGTGATGAGTTGGTGGTATTAAGGTATTTTCCTAGCTAGTGAGAGGAAGATTCCCTTCTACACCACCAGAGAGAGCATGGGGCATAGATAGCTACTATTAAAGAAAGAACAAAAAGTTCAGCCAAGTAATGTGTGAATGTGCCTAGCTGTACACCCAGATTATGTATTTTTGTTATCACTGAATCAATTTAAATACAGTTTGCAGAATTTCAATAAATTGTTTAGCTGCAGGATTTCCTATGTCAGCAAGCATCTGAGTTCTATTTTATAAGTCTGTCTGCGCATGTGTGTACTCACACTTTTTGGTTCACATGGAAACAAGTGTGTCAGTGAGTGTGGAGGCCAAAATATCAACCTAGAGTTTTACTACTTAGGAGTAATATACCTAGTTTATTGTGGCAGTGTCTTTCCCTGGCCTAGGAGTAAACCATTAGTCCAGGATGCCTCCCTAGTGAGTCCCAGGGATCCAGTGTCTCTGACTGTGTTGTGTTGGATGGGGTTACAGGTGAAGCTTACCACCACAACTGGATTAAAACGTATATTTTAATTTAGATTCTTGAGATTGAACTCGGGTCTTCAAGCTTGTAAAATAAACACCTTACCAACCGAGCCACCTCCCTAACCCTAAGCAGTTAGTTTCTGAGTAAGGAAACTCTTACTCTGTGGAGCTTCTCTCAAAAGTGCCCTTCACTTATCTGAACCCTGAGTCAGTCAGTCAGTTAGTCAGTCAGTCAGTCAAGGATTGTCTGGGAAAGAAAGAACCATTGGAATCCTAGAAAAGTCTCCTCTCCTCTCCTCTCCTCTCCTCTCCTCTCCTCTCCTCTCCTCTCCTCTCCTCTCCTCTCCTCTCCTCTCCTCTTCCCTTTCTCCTCTCTCAGTTTTAGACACGCTTCAGTGTCATGAGAGCTCCCATTAGTATGTCTTTCACAGTTTTCTTTTGTCTCTCCTCCCTTCAAATTCACTGTCTAGTTCTTTTCCTTCTTCATGTCATGCCTCTAACGTGGACCCATGTATCTACGGCTTCACCTTTCAGTAAGGATCACAAGACATGTCATTGGGGAAAAAAAGCACCCACGTAAGCATGCTTCCTGTATTAAAGGCCTACACACCAGAAATAAATAAGAACCATGATCATATGCTGGTGTGCACATGCATGTGTGTGCATGTGTGTGTGTGTGTGTGTGTGTGTGCACACGTGCATGGGCACACGTGTAGTTACCCAGGTAGGAAGACATCTTTTCTTTAGCGCATTCTGTCAAATCCTGGGTCTGGCAGTTAACTGCTGTGAGATGTGTACCTCAGCATCTCATGCTGTAAATTCCAGTTACAGGTGGATAAAAGATAGATCTTGTCTGCTCTGCACAGGTCTAGAGGGGAGGAAAGGGGGAAACCTTTCCAGTAAGCTGTAATATAATCAGAGGCAGGGCATCATTCATGGCCTCCTCAGTGTCAACAATTTTATTAATGACTCTCATATTTCAGTTATATGTAGAATAATACAGGGCTTGAAGAAATTGTTATATGCAGCGTTCACAGCTGCTGTAATATTTTCTGGTCCTCCAGGGTATATATAGGCTCCGCAGAGGTTGGGTTATTTGTGAGAAATGATTGTTTGGGACAATACTTAGGGTTGCAATTTACTGTGACCTCCTACCACCGCATCCATCTCCGACTTGACAGGTACAGGAGAGAAGATTTTGCAAGATGGTAAAATCTCGGGCAATTTATGGTTCTTAGACTTTGGTACAAAATTGTTTTCATGGCTCACCTGGAGATTTCCAGCGGCACGTGACCCTTCCACCGCAGCTGAGCATGGCTGCAGAGGGCTGAGCACACAACAGGAAGAGGCTCCCGATTCTACTTTCTTCCTCGCGTTTTAGATCCTAATTGCTCCATCTTTCTCCTGGTTCTGTCTTCTTGGTGCTGCTGTAACAGCTGACTGTATCCAAGTGGTTTGATGATCTTGGTACCATGACACAATGCCAGCAGCTCCGTGCAACAGAAGTTGATGGTTTGCTCAAATAAGGTGGCAGTGGGGGCTCTCCAGGACTCTTCTCTGTTGATGATCATCGGGCTCCTTCCCAATTGCAGCACCTCCCCGCAGGGACTCTCTTCAATCACTAGCTGACAGCAGAAGGCAGTGGCTTTGAGACAGAATCACTGTCATTGAAAGGCCTTCACTCCAGAGTGAAGTCTAACCACCTCTACTCAAATTTTCGTGGTCAAAGCGAAACCCACGGCTCCGTCTAAGTGGCAGTGAAAGAATAGTATTCATCACAAAAGTGGACTTTGGTCATATCAGACACATTTGCCTCAGGGTGGGACTAAAATAGTGTTCATGTGTGGGGAGACATACACACATACACACATACAAGTGTTATACAAACCTGAGTCTCACACACACACACACACACACACACACACACACACAGTCTTGGCTACATGGCCTAGTCCATTACTCCTAAGCTAAACCTTCCACAGTGTGTTGCTATCCCGAATTTCATAGGCGCTGTAGTAAATGTTAAGTTCTTTTGGATCTAATCGTAGTGAGGCTATGGCACCAAGGATGAGAACTGGCACACCATGCAAGGCCAACACCCCGAGTGAAGCTTCCAGCACTTAGAGATTATTCTGGCTGAGTTGGTGAGTGAGTGATGAATGCACAGGAAGGCAAGAGAGCTTGTGTGCAGCTCTGTAGACTTTGTAAACACAACACACACAGAATTATTCTAAATGGATACAAACTATTTGTTACAGGATTGAAGGTTAGCACATTTGAAACCTGTTTACCTTATGAGCTATTTTTTTTAAAAAAATGTTTTAACTTGTATCTAAAAACAAAAACACATTGTATCACCATACACTGTTTTTTTTAAGTTGGGATTTTATAATTTATTTTTATATTTTAAAATACATATGAAAATTTTCTAAGCTTATTTTCTTTTGGCTAAAACTAAGAAACACACACACACACACACACACACACACACACACATTAGCTGATGCTTGTACAGGGTCAGGCGTACCACCACTGTACTCCACTTCTGTATCATGTCCCATTGGAGGGTCCTTGGGGCTATAATATTTGGAATGTGACCTCCTGTGATCACAAAGTCTTTGCTAGAATACTTTGAGAAGGACCTGCCTCTAGCTGTTTAAATTTAACTTTAAGAAAAGCAAGTAAAAGAAATACCCTCTAAAATATCCATTAAGATATATTACAGTAAACATATAAACTAGTAATATAGAATACAATAATTGCCCATTAGAGATGTAACAATTGACTGACAGTACACTGGTTTTTATGGGACATGTCCTGTTGTTGAGACCAATGTATTGTGCTATGACCCTGTAGCATCACTAGGTGGCAGTAGTTCTTTAGCTACAGCACACCTCCAAGTGTCAAGCTAACAAAAGCAGTCCAGCAGCCTGTACTTGGTTGGGATCCCTGGCCACCTAGCAGGCACCTGATTCTAAATCAGAAGAGTTACTCCTGGTCTGTCATTCATGAGTGAGTAAGTGTTTGTTAAACACTTAACTCTGATTCAAGATTGACATGTGGGCTTTGTATGTGTGGTATGTATGCATCTTTGAATTTATGGCATTTTTGAGAAGTCTATTCTCAACCTGTCCCAACACATTATAATCACAAGTCAGTTTCCATGTATGAAAGATGGTCAGCCTGAAGGATTTGCAACATCTCGGTCAGTGTCCAAGTCTCTGTAGCTGTGTCTACCTAAGCCTCCTTATATCTTTGTTCACTGTGTTTCTAACTTTTGTCTTATCCTGCTAGATCATGCTCAAGTGCCTAGATCAACCCCATCAGAGTCCTCTTCTTACCATGGATCTGTTGACCATATTCTTCGTTCTCGTCATCCTATCCTTCTCCTTCTCCTTGTCCTGGATACTACCCAAATGTTGGTGTCACTGAAATCACTGTTGTATGTTTTGTTTTGTTTTGTTTTGTTTTTTTCAGTCTCAACTATTAGTTGGTTTTCTCATTGCTGTGGGGTCAGAGGAGGGGGTTATTTTGTTAGTGGTTTGAGAATACAATCAGTCATGATAGAGAAGACATGGTGAGACTATTTCTCAGCTGCTACATCAGGGACAAGTAGAGCTGCTTGATCTTACTTATGTGGACAGGGGAGGAGAGATGGGATCAGAAAACACGGGAGTTCAAGGCCTGCCACCCTGTAATCTACTTCTTCCATTAGGCTCTATTTTCCAAAGCTTAGAAAATCTCCCAAACCACACTACTACTTGGGGAGCTGAGAGTCAAAACTCACTAGTGTGTGTGTGTGTGTGTGTGTGTGTTGCCAAATCACCATAAGCCATGAGTCAACTATCAGCCTTCATTTGAAGATTGTACACTTTGATGGTTAACATATTGATTATCAGGTTGACAGGATATGGAGTCACCTAGGAGATGACTTCTGAATATGTCTGTGGGTTTCTAATTAACAGAGGTGGGAACACCTACTTTAACTATGGGTGGTACCATTCAAATGGCTAGAGTTCTGTTGAGCACTAGCATTCATCTTGCAATGATACAATGTGACCAGCTGCTTCATGATCCTATTACCATGACTTTCCCATCATAAAGGGCTGTGTCCTCAAACCGTAAGAGAAAATAAACTCTTCCTTCCTTCATTACACTTATGAGATACTGTATGACTACCACTGCAAAAATAACCAATACATAGACATGACCTCATAGGTTATCATTTTGATGTTTAACGAAAGACTACTTGCTAGTGAAATGTAAAAATGCAGAGGATTACAGTTTGGTTTTTACAAAATAAAATCGGGGCTCTATTAAAATTTGCTACAGACTTTGATTTTCTAGTCTGTCAAGAAGTCTGGCAGCCACCCAATGTATTGGTAAGTCTTCTACCGAGAGTGTACAAGCCTGAAGCAGAGAGATTCCCAACACTTTCTGGAAGGGAGCACTACTTTGGCACTTCTTACTTCTCCAGCATTGGCAGGGTCTTAAGGTGGGTTGGTTTTAGTGCTCTTGTTGGATGCTGCTGAAAGTGTGCAAGGACTTGCTTGGGTTGGTTATTGTGGGGATGACTTTCAGAGACTATGCTTCACTTACCCTGTCTGTCATCTTCTAAAGATCCTTCACTTTATGGAGCAAGTGTGCACAGCATAGGAGGAATTAGATCCACGGCTTTGTTGTCCTCAGTCAAGGTCTAGAGAATGAGAGTGTCACAATTTGCAGCCCAGACTGATGTCTTCTGAGCTTCGCCATATGGCCACTTTCTTGTCATCTGCTATCTCCTGGGGCTTGCTCAAGGTGCTTGAGAAGTCATCATATTCTATCCTATACACAGTCTATGCTGATTTCACTTTAGACCATGCTGCCTGTGGTAGTTTGAATAGAAATGACCCCATAGCTTGAGCATAGGAGACCTCAAAGCCTGCCCCACAATGACCCACTTTCTCTGTCAAGTTCATACCTACTCCAACAAGGTCACACCTCCAAATAGTGTCACTCTATATGGGTCAAAGATTCAAATACATGAGTCTATGGGAATGGTGAATTGCAGGATGCAATGTTTTGTTGTGGTGAAGAGATACCATGACCAGAGCAAGTCTTATAAAGGAAAACATTTAATTGGGCTGTGTTATAGTTTCTGAGGTATAGTCATGGTAAAAAAAAAACCCATGGCAGCATGCAGGCAGGCATGATATTGACAAGGAGGTGAGAGTTTTACATCTGGATTGACAGGCAGCGGAATGAGACTGGAGAGTACACTATTCCCACTTACAACCCTTCTTACTAGACTTGGGTTGGGAAAAAAACAGTGATAAAAGTTGGATTGTTTTGAAACATTGACACATAAATCTTGCTGAATGCAGAAATTGGCTCAATGCCTCAGATAGGGATATAATCAATGAATACAAGGAATTCAAAATGCTTATTATTTAACCCTTTTCCAAAAAAGTTACTTTCTGCCTCAGTTAGATTAATAGGCTTTCAGCTGGAAATCTTTTCTGACATTTTTCAAGGAAGAACGATATCACCTACATAATTTTGAAGCCCTTTCTTCTTTTTATCTTCCATCCCTCCTCTATATCTTTCTTCATTTTTTCTTTTTTTTTAGAGACAAGATTTTACTATATAGTCCAGGCTATACTTGAGGTGGCTCAAAACCCCAGGATGGCCTCACATTTATGATCTTCTGTCTCTAGTTTCTGAGTGCTGGACTTAAAGGCTGTAACCTTCATGCCAGATGCAATTTTATTCTTCTCTTCTACTTGTCTTGCTCTGTAGAATGGGCATTGAGGGTAGAGGTCATGACTTATTCATCTTTTTATGGTTGGTGAATAGTAAAGAATAAATAGGATGGTGATAAGAGATGGTTGAATTTAATTCAAGTCAGAAAGGGGTGGCTCTTTCAGAAAGGGATCGTCTTTCAAGTCTGTATGGATCTATAGATTCCAAGCCAGGACAGAACAACAGAGACACCGAAAGTAATGGCTATAACAACCTATATCTACAAAATGCTCTCTATTTGTCAAGCCTTGGGAGAAACTTCTTTCCATAATATTACTTAATAATCTCAGTAGTCCAGAAGGTAGGCATCTATAAGTCAGCCTAGATGTTCCAGAGAGCTGATATACCATAACTAGGGTGGCACAGCTGAATAAAGCAGAGGTTAGAAAGCCAATCTAGGCCAGGCTATTTCCAAAGGGAAGCAGTACACAACCACTAAGCATAGTGAAGGGGATTAATATAGGATAGGAAATACAGGCGGGGTAGGAAAATGTATTTCTTCCATGGAAGTTGTATGAAAGGAAAAAAGAGGTGTGAGTTACAGTATGTATTTAGCTGAGTATCAGCCTTCCAGAGATGTCTGCCTATAACTATGCTAGTTTCCATGGCAAAAGGGGACTTGCAAACGTGCCAACCTGGAAATTTTGAGTTGGTGTCCAGGTGAGCTCAACATACTCTGATGGATTCTTATAAAAAGGAGGCAGGAAGGGGAGTGTCCACGATGATGTGATGGTAGAAGCAGAGGTTCAGAGACGTGCGTCATCAGGCGCCAAGGGTTGCAAGTCAAGGGGTGTTTCTCCAAAGCGTCCAGATTCTTGAGCTATCCTTCCCATAATGAAAAGACAGGATCTGTTCTCCAGCCAAACTACAAGCAATGCAGTTTTATTCTTCTCTTCTACTTGTCTTGCTCTGTAGAATGGACATTGAGGGTAGAGATCATGATTTATGCATCTTTTTTTATTCATTATCAATCAGAGAAATTCTGACTATGAACATTAACTCTAAATTCTGCCTCTGCCAAGAAGAAAATATTGACCAATCCTGCTATGTATATTGGGAGGAATTAGGATGTGAGAACTCAATCCAAAGGCAGGTAGCTCCCAGATAAAAACCTATAGCCTCACATTCTTGGAGCAGATAATTCTTCTAACATTGCCTTTCCTATTATTCTCTTACAGTGTGCTCAAAAACATGACTTTCTCTACCAAAATATTTAGTGGCTGAATTCTCTCATTGTCCATGATTCAATAAAGCCAAAGGGAATAAAAAAAAAGAGGCAGCAATAAAGTAATCGTGAGTTTAAAAAGGGGGTTAGGGGAAAACTATGAGTATGCCTGAACTCAGATAAGTTGTGCTCAAGCGTTCACACATGGGGAATGAACATAGTCCTGGTCCATGCACTGGGAGCAGACTGGGCTTAAGTTTTTATTCTAGAGCACAGAAAAATTCTCCCTCAAAGATGACTATTGTCTGCAACAGCCAAGTACAAAAAAGAAAATCTGTCTGGAAGCACAATCTACATCAACAGCCTGTGGTTATTCACATGTCAGTGACAGAGATTCCTAAAATACCAAGTAAAAGCAGATAAAGGCTATACAGGCAGTAAAGGATGAAAGATGTTGATGTCATTGGACAAGTCTTTATGAGCTCGCTCATACTGTAAAATTCCCGTAAGCCAGGAAACCTGTTGTTAAATTTCTCATTTACCAAATATTTTAATGCTCAGCTTAAAATAGTAAATCACCATTATTTTAAAATATGAGCATGAAGATAAAAGTAAATGAAATTTATCTCAGATGTTATCTGCTGTATCTGACCCTTCTGGGCCACATGTCCTTGGATAAGCTGCTTAACTCCCTGGTCTTTGTTCCTCATCAAATTTTTCAGTAGAAATGATATTTCAGATTTAGGGTAGGGAGTGTTATGGATGGAACACAATACCTTGTGCATGCTAAGCATTATTAACCCCACAAATGTAAGGAGAAAGACCACTGATCCAAATTATCATGGCTAAGTTAGTTAAAGCAAGGAATTAATTAAGGAAATCTATTGTTATTCACATAGATAGTCTGTCTCTCCCTTAAATGTAGGGCTTAAGAGATCAGCATTGGACATGAGTAAGATAAGTGTTTTTATTGGTCAGGAGTGTATGTGCACATATGTGTGTGCTCGGGAGGGGTGGTGGTGTTTCCACATGGGGAATTTGACTGGGAAACAGGTAGGGTTACAGAATCAGCATAAGCATAACAAGTTGGTCATAACAGCAACCTGAAACAAAGACATGTTTGCAAGGTTGTCATAACAACAGGTAATCATAACAATCTTTTGAAACAAAGGCATGGTTGTCATTTCCAGGAACAGGCAGTATAGAACAATTTGTAGATAAGATTACAGGAGGAACATAGCCCTCTCCTTGAAAAGCAGAAATTTAATCACGATAAAGACAAACATGGCTTTTAAGTTTAAGATGGAGGCAGGCTGGTTTATGGTGGCCTCTCCCACTGGGTTGCTGACTTATTCCAATCCCTGATAGTTCATACTTTCCAGGATACTTGTGGCATGCTTGTGATAATGTGGAGAGGAGCGAAGTAGGCACCATCAAAGTTTAGATATTAGTAACTGCTAAACAACAGTCCTGTCAGGATGGCATTTTCCCTGTTGAATGAATACTTCTTTTACTTCCTTGCCTTGCTCTGTGGTTTTCTTGCCACTAATTAAGCTGTGGTCTTTCTGCTCTAACCACCCCCTCCCCCACCGCCATTCTATACTGTGACATTGGAAGCTACTATGAGGTGCTAGAGTGGAACTTGGAAAGGACTACAACCTTCTTTTCCTCATCTGGCATGTGGAGGCCCAGTCTAATGCCTCATGTGCCTCACAATAGTGCCAGCGTCCTTTCTTAGCAACCATCTCCACCATTCCCAAAAGTCGACTTGCACTCCCTCAAAGAGTGCAAAGCACTAGTTGAACAGTAACAATTCTTCTAAGGACCAAAATTCAACTCAACTCACATATATTTGAACTGATTTTCTGATTTTGTAACATTATTTTAGTTCCCTTGGTGGCAGCCAGTGCTTGCAACATGCTGCCTCCAGTATGTCTTACTGTTTTCACCATGGTTTTGACTTACCAAAAAATCTGCATAAATCTAGCTACTCTTCATGTTGCAACCGCTCTTTTCATATATCAGGGATGGCGCACATGTTTTGATTTTGTTTCCTGATTGATTTGGATTTTGTATGTGTGTGCTTTCCAAGGATAAGTTCTTACTTTGAATATCACCCAACAAAAAAGAGTTAAGGGAAATGAGATAATAATACAGAAAACTGAGTGAGAGACTTGAAAACTGAGTCAAAGGCTTATAAGAGATAATGCTTAAATGTCCCCCCAACTGAGTGGATATTTAACTTCCTTAGCAATATGAAAAATATTATTTCAGACTGACTAAAATCCTGAGTCAGTATTCATATACATCGAGTACTATAAGTACTCATAGTGTAGGTAATGGACAAAATAGTGTTGATTAAAAGAAACCAGCTATTGAACAGTACATATAAATCTGTCCAAAAGAAACTTAAAAGGTAGAAAATGGAATCTGACAGAGACCCATGCTGAAACATTTAGTCAGTTCTTGGGGCACCCTATGAAAGAGGCGGGGGGGGGTGGATTATAGGAGGTGGAGGAGTTGAGGACACCAGGATAACACATCCCATAAAATCAACTAAGCAGGACTCATAGTGGCTCACAGAGACTCAAGTAGCAATCATGGAGTCTGTGGCAGGCACCTGTGTTAGGTCCTCTGAATACATGCTGTGGTTGTATTTATGGTTGTGGTTATGTGGTTGTATCTTGGGCTGTTTGGAGAGCTCCTAACAGTGGGATCAGGAGTATCTCTGACTCTTTCTTTTGCTCCTGGGACTGTTTTCCTCTTTCTGAGTTGCCTTATTCTGCGTTGATATGAGGGTTTGTGCCTAGTCTTATTGTTTCTTGTTATGCCATGTTCAGTTGAAATCTCTGGGGGCTGCTCTTTTATAAAGGGAAACAGAGGAACAGTGGATCTGGGAGGGAAGGAAAGTGTATGTTAGGTTACTGGGAGTTGTAGAAGGAATGGAAGCTGAGGTCAGGATGTATTTTTTTTTTTTTTAATGAGGGAAGGATAAAGAAAAGGAAAAATGAATCGTGTTGAAAATCAACATTGTAGCTAACTTTGACCTAGTATAAGGGGCACTGAGTGAGAGAAGAAAAGGGATCATTGGTGTTGATAAGATCCTTTTTCTAGGCGTGATTGATAGTTTCATAGATGTAATGATTCCATTCATTATGTGATAATTCATTGACTTTTAAAATTTTGATTTATGTATGTGTCAAATTCAATAAAAGGTTTTTAAAGTATTTAAAGCCTGACATTTCTGAACTTCATTCAGAACTTATTTTGAAAATTTATTTTCAAAGTTGCTCCCTTACTATGCTTGAGTTTTCTTTAGAATGTGAGACTTGTCTTTAGTTTCTTCCAGCTTCCTATAGGCCTAAGTCACAAAACACAGTGTGCTTAATTCATTAGTTATATGTTACATATTGCCAAGAAAGCCTACAGATTTATTATTGAGGGATTTTAGTTGGTTTTGAATTTTTATGGCTCAAGGCATTGCCTGACTACAGAAAATGCTCAATAAATATCTATTGAGTGAAGTCTAGGGAATATTTGCCTAAAATATCTCATTACTTTTCTCACCACTTTAAGATAGTACCTTGTATAGTGAAGACATTCAAACATATTTGTTGAGTATTTGAAAATGAATTCTGAAATCGTAATTACAGTTTAAGCTACATGGTGTCTCACAGGAAAACTGACTTCACATTCTTTTTTACCAAGCTGTGAACTGTCACCAGTTTTCTAGGTAATGTATGTTACTTTCCAAATAAATTTTCTGCTTAAATTATTTTTCCCTGCAAATGTTTTTAGATATCTAAGAAAATAAAGTTGCTTTTTCTATTTTCAGGATGCTTTTATTGATAACTTCAGAACTTGAATGCTATGATAATGATAATAGTTGCTAAGTCACAGCTGATCACAGATCAGCTGGTTTATTCTGGCAAATACTTATAGGATACTCAGCCTTAAACTGGCTGGGTCTGGAACTGTGAAGGAAAGTAACTTCTGTACCAGCTTGTCAATCTCTCTCTACCCAAGGTAGACAACGCTAGTCAATAACATCATGTTTTTCTACCAGGTCCAAATATCACGTTAGAACACTCAGCTCAGCACACAAGAGTCACACTTGAATTATAGCTGTAGAGAAAAAAGTTGGCAAAGCTTGGTTGTCTACCATGAATGAATGATATAACCCAACAAATACCCTTTCAATTCCAAAGTTCTATCTCCTATGTTGACTTCGAGGTTCTGCACAGATTTCAAGTACATTCAGAATCATCAAAGAAAAATTACACTGCATTTTTCACATTTTCAGGTTAGTTTATTAAATGATCAGTCTTTGCAAGTGATTATTCAATGTGTAGAAATCATTTAACACAATTCTTCTTAGTTACATATTTCATTTCCAGAATGAGATTTGAGTTAGCACAGGGACAAATAACAAGTGTCCCCATGGAATGCAAATGCCTTCAATCTGAAATCCCATTGTCCCTGAAGTATCAACAGTGAAATGAATTTTCTTACAATGGTATCACTTGACAGGTAGAAATTTGGTTTGCTTCTTCTTTCTAGGACTGAGTTTATAGAAATCAGGAACAAAGATCTAGGAAACTGACCCAGCAAAGGTCTTGGGGGCTTAAGTGTTTTAATGATATCTTTGTGTTAAGTTTAATCTGAAAATGGCTCAGAATCACCAGCTTTATCCAATATTAAGTATATTACACTGAGTGTCTGAGTAATTGTTGACAACTTGATAATATGTTGTTATATGGTAGATGAGAAGAAAATTAGAAATCCATAGTTTTCAAATAGAGTGTGGGTGAGGAGATTACAAGAGCACCAGCAAATAGTTAGGGACTTTCATTTCCTTCTTCCTGAAGAAAGGGGATTGCCTTTCATTTATTCACTCAAGAGTTGAGGGATGAGATCATTTCTCCTCTTTGGGGCCATGTATTCTCACTGAGTGAGCACACTTTCAGATTGGAGGTTAGAAAATGGCTGTGCATGGTGCTGAATTATAAAATTATAAAAGCAGTTTATGAAACTTTTAAGATATTATTATAAAGGCACCATCTAAATCAGAGTGAATTTTATCCCAGGACTGAGAATTAAAAAACACATATGAAATTCTGGCTGTATTATTAAGACCAACCTTATGTTTCCCTTTGTATGATTTTGGAGATAAATAAGGTATCCCAAGTTTCTCTCAGTTATAACATCATAGAAGCCAAAAAATGTTCAGTAGGCAAACAAACGCATCAACGACAACAAAAATTATCCAAATGATTTAAGATGGAGTGAATTGTAAATGCTTTAAAGGAGGTACCTGAAGAGATGGCTTAGTGGTTAAGTGAACTGGTAACTCTTGCAGAGAACCTGGGTTTGATTTCCAGCACTATCTGTAACTCCAGTTTCAGGACAATATATCACTCTCTTCTGTTCTCTGTAGATAATAGGCAGACAAGTGGTGTATAAACATGCAAGCAATTATATATTTATATATTTTATATATTTGCTTATATATTATATAATTATATATATCTGTGATATATATTATGTATTTATTATATATAATAACAATAAAAGTTAAACATATTAAGATAAATATTTTAAAGGAGTCTGCCTCTTATTTTGTGATGAGAGTACCTTCCACTGTACTAGGAGTCATGAACTTATGGTTTAGATTAGCATTTGTTGCTTTCTTGTGGTAGTTTGAATGAGAAATACCCTCATCAGTTCATATGTTTGAATACTTGTTCCTCCATCTGTGAAACTGTGTGGGAAGGATTAGGAGGTTTGGACTTGTTGGAGGAAATATGTCACTCGTGGTAGGCTTTCAGCTTTCAAAAGACTCAGGTCACTCTTGTGAATAGGCTTTCAACTATTTATGTCATCATGCCCTCATTCCACCACCATAAGTTTCAGAAAGTTAAGCTCTTTCTTTGTAAGTTTCCTTTGTCATGGAGTTTTATCACAAAAATAGAAAAGTACCTAAGACAGCTGGTGTCATGGAGTAGGCTATTGCTGCGACAGACCTAACCAAGTGATTCAGGGGAGGGATGTGGAAGGCTTTTGAGCTTTGGGCTAGAAAAGCTGTAATCTGAGTCTAATAGGCCACCTTAGTAGGAGCTTTAAGACAGTGCTAAGGGCTATGTGGATGGAAAGCTAGCTTGAGAGGTTTCAGAAGAGAAAACTATGAGAAATATTATGATATTTTGGCAAAGCATATGTTTAAGAACTTTTTTGATGGTAAATTTAAAAGTAATGGGCTAACTTCTTTGGCAGATGAGATTTCAAGATAGCATAATATGACTCTGTCATGTGATTATTAGTAATCACTTTTATACAGCTCTACAATGAAAAAGAATATGTGGAGGGGAAAGAAATACAACATGTAGATTTTGGAGAGATAAAGAATATTAGAAAATTTAATGTCAGCAAAGGTAATGCTGAAAGAAATAAGAAACTTAAGAGGAGGTATAATCAACATCAGGATACAGGGAGGGACACATTCAGGGCAAGAACCCATCCACCTAAGCTTCCCTCCTGTGAAAAAAGATGGCCTAAGAAATTTTCAGATCTTAGCAAGAAAAGACAAATAAAAAGGGGGCAAATTCTATCCCAACAGTCAACCAAACTTGGCAGTGTTTGTCTGTATAATTATTGAATTTAGAGTCATAAAGGATACATAAGTAAAGAGATTCTAAAATCTTCCTCCATGGATGAGGAGAGGTTCTCAGGCCGGGCTAGTGGAAGAAGAGTCCCTTTGTAAAAGCCCTGAGAGTTTATTTTGTGAATCTATGAAAATGAAGCCAGAGCTTTGCTAAAACTCTAAGGTTTTAGAGGTGACATCTTTTGGATATCTTCCAAGGAGAACTGTATACAGGAAGTAGAACCATTTTAAAAGAGAGAATATTGTAGGCACCTAAGCTACGACAAAGCCTAGCTCTGCTATTAGGCATATAGCTACAGAATTTGTAGTCTTCCCTTTTTGGTCTTTCTTAGGTATATTATTTTTTCACTATGCCCAGATTCATTCCCTTTGGAATGGTAATGTATATTCTGTGCCAATGTATATTAGAAGTTTATAATATGCTTTTTTTCAGGGTGTCACAGTTATGAGATTTCCTTGTATCTCAGTGGAGACTTTGGACTACTATAACCAAACCCAGACAATAATGTGCATGCCAACAGGCGTTGCTGACAGGAACCTGATATAGCTGTCTCCTCAGATGCTCTGCCAGTACCTGACAAATACAGAGGTGGGTGCTCTCAGCCAACCATTGGTCTGAGCATAAGGTCCCCAATAAAGGAGCTAGAGAAGTGACACAAGGAGCTGAAGGAGCTTTCATCCCCATAGGAGGGACAACACTATGAACCAACCAGTACCCACAGAGCTCTCAGGGACTAAACTGGCAACCAAAGAGTACACTTGGAGGGATCCATGGCTCCAGCTGCATATGTAACAGAGGGTGGCCTTGTTGGACATCAAAAGAAGGAGAGGCCCTTGGCCCTGAGAAGGCTCAATGCCCCAGTGTAGGGGAATACCAGGACAGGGAATTGGGAGTGGGTGGGTTGGTGAGCAGGGTAAGAGGGAGATGGGATAGCATATTTTTGGGGACACCAGGAAAGGGGATAACATTTGAAATGTAAATAAAGAGAATATCTAATAAAAAAAAAGAGGACAAAGAAAGAACAAAAACAGTTTTAGGACTATGAAAGACTACAGGGACTTTTGAAGTTGGGCTAAATGAATTTTGCATTATGGTATAGCCATATGCCTATGGGAAGCATGGAGAGGAATGTGGTAGTTTGAATGAGAATGTCCCCATTAACTCATATGTTTGAATACTTGGTCCCAAGTAGGTGGAACTTTTTGGGAAGGATTACCATCTTGGACACTGCACTATTGCTATGAAGAGATATCATGACCATAGCAAATCTTATAAAAGAGCATTTATCTTGGAGCTTGTGTACAGTTTCAGAGGTTTAATCCATTATCATCATAGCAGGGAACTTTATGCTAAATAGGGCAGGTCTGTTGTTGGAGAGGTAATTGATATCTACATCCTGATCCATAGTCAGAGAGAAAGTAAGACTGGTCCTGGCATGAGCTTTGGAAACCTCAGAGCCCACCCTCGATGACATACTTTCTCCATCAAGGTCATACTACCTAATCCTTCTACTCCTTTGAAAGGATTTAAAACTTGTTGGTATATTATTTTCACACTATGCCTAGGTTCCTTCCTTTTGGAATGGTAATGTATATTCTGTACCATTGTATATTGGACGTATATAATCTGCTTTTTGTCTTTTAAACAAAACCAAACCAAAAAGGAGTTTAAAACTCTTTGATAAGATTAGAAGGACTCCATACATTAGCCTGTGGGGGCCATTCTGATTCAATATGCTTCAATTAGGAAGTGTATCCTTGATGGGGGAGGTGTGTCACTAAGGGGCCAGCTTTGAGGTTTCAAAAACACTTGAGCTATTCTTAGGTTGCTTTCTGATTCTTGCCAGCATTTTGCTGTTATGCCTGTAACCTACCATAATGGACTAAGCTTCTGAAACCATAAGCCCAATTACACTTTCTTTTATAAGTTGCCTTGGTCTTGGTATTTTGTGATAGCAATAGAAAAGATACTTCTCTTCCATTTGATGTACTCAAAATCAGGATTAACTTCTTGGTTTGGTTAAAAAGTCTGCAAAAGCTGATATGGTAGCTGCTTTTTAAGACAAGTTCAAATAATTCAAATTCTTAAATAGTGTTGACATAGGCTTACTTTGCAATCCTGCTTCTCTTTGAATGATAAGAACTCCTGTAGCTATAAGAATACTTTGAGTGTGGTTTGGAGTATGCCTTGACCCTCTGAGTCTCTGTAATGAAGGCAGAGTCATGAGATATTTCAAAGCTCTCTTTCTATTTTTGATTGTGTGTGTGTGTGTGTGTGTGTGTGTGTGTGTGTAAGTATATGTAAATCAGAAGTCACCCTCAGTTGTCTTTCCTAAAGATGCACTTATCCCTTGACACTTTTTTGTCAACAATGTCTATTATTGGCCTGGGGTGCTCTGGTAGCCTATGCTAGCTGGTCATCAGGTCTCAAGAATACACTTGTCTCTACCTTTCTAGTGCTGGGATTATAAATATATACTACAATGCTCATATGTTATTAAATGTGAGGTTCTGGGGACTGAACTCATGTATAAATGCATGCATATATACATACAAAGTATGTATATATGTATGTATTTCTATGTACACAATATATATACATGTTTTAAATCAATTATTTGTAAATTAGTACTAAAAATCTAAATTTTGAAACCATCATAGATATGAGGCTCAGGCCAAATAATACTGTTGATACATTTATAATAGGTCCTGGCTTGCCCAGTAAGTGGTACACAGTCCTGGACTCCTGCCAATTGCTTTTAATTTTAGTACATGTTTATTAGTTTTTTTTTGATATTGTCGTAAGAAATAACCATGATTTATAAGTTTAACCACTGCATATTTAGAATCTTATGGTTTAAGTGGGCTTTAATAAAAGTGTTGGTAGTTTTCTATTCTGGAAATATAATAAAAGACCTTGCCTCGCTCTGAGAGACTGTTCACAGTCCTTGGACCATAGTCGCCTTTCTCCATGTACAAGGTTACCATGTACAAGGTTACCTCTCCCTGACCCTTCCTCCATCCCTCCCCCCTGCTCCCTGCCCTCACCGTGTTCCTCTCCCTCGGGCTGCAGTTGAGAACAGTTCGCTGGTTTTGTAGTTAGATGTGATGAGGATTGACCTCATTAAGTAAGTCACATTCCCTATGTAAGGGAAGGCATTTATGGTTCTGAGAATTAGAATGTAGATACCTTTGAGTAAGCTCTGATCATTAGTGGAGGTCTGTAGGAAGACCTTCTTTTTACATCAGAAGGAGAGGGCTGGGAGGAAAATTTAAAACTTCAGGGATAAAAAAATATTCAGAGCCAGAAGAGCCATGGGAAGTGCTTCTCCAAAAGTGGAAAGTAGGACCCAGAGAAGTGCATGCTTTATTCAGTGCTGCTCAACAAGCCACCCAGGCACCCGAGCTTTTGAGCTTTTCAGCACATCTTCCTCTGCTGTGGCTCCTCTGATTGGGCACTCATGAGAAAAATGTCTTTTGTTTTATGAAACTACAGATAGACATCTCTGTTCTCCTAGAAGAATAATTTTCTATGAAACAGAAATTTGTTAAAGGTTTGAAGATGAGATTTCAAGATGGTTTGCCATTTTACAAAAGAACCATTTTTAATCCCAAGTGACAAAATTACTCCGTTGCCAAAGAGACACGGTATAAAAAAAAAAAGGTCACACAAAATTGGGGGCTCAAAATATGATTTATCAGAAACTTAAGAAGTCCCAAGGAACATTTAAGGTTCTGCTTTCTGCTCTTGTCCATTCTTCAAGTGTGTGAATATGTAACCTTTCATCCATCATCTACACCTACATGTGACTCACCCACACAGACTGTGTGTCAGGAAGACCTGTGATATATGAATGGACCAAAGACAGTGCAGGCTCTTACATGATTTATAGAAATTCACCGAGGTACTCAAAAGTGTGTCCTGCACGTCACCTATGCCAGGAGCCCAGAAATGTCAGATTCCTTGTACTTACACATCTATCGGGATGGAAAGAAACAACTTTGACCTGTGCAATTCAGCAAGCTCTCAAGGTGATATTAATATACTGTCTTAGAGTTAAGTGACAAAGACTGAATTTGACTGGGTGATGCCACATTCCTGTGCTCTACACAGTTCTGTGGGATCCTGATCAAGAGTTGGGAGAGGATAGGGAGTGGGGCAAATGGCCTGTTAGGGCATGCCCTTTAATATTCTAACGATTCATTCTGATTGTCTGTGCTTTATTTTCTTTGGGAAGATGGTCCATGTCACTAATGCAGTGAACATTTCCCTTAACAAACATCTGGGAACCTGTGAACATGCTAAGTGAGGTAAAGTCCACTAAGCTGAAATTCTATGCAATGTCAAATTCAAACCTATGAACGATTCTGTTTTTACTTTTTTCAATTGGTTATTTTATTTATTTACATTACAAATGTTGTTTCCCTTCCCAGTTTCCCCTCCACAAACCCTCTATCCCATCCTCCCTGGCCCCCCCCCCATTTATGAGGGTGCTTCCCCCACCCCCTCACCAGCCTCACTGCCCTAACATCCCCCTATGCTGGGGCATCAAGCCTCTACAAGACCAAGGGCCTCCTCTCCCTTTGATACTTTTCTATTATGCCCTCTTGCTCACAAATAGATTCATTTTATGATCCCACCTCTCTGTCTCTGTCTCTGTCTCTGTCTCTGCCTCTGCCTCTGTCTCTGCCTCTGCCTCTGCCTCAGCCTCTGTCTCTGTCTCTGCCTCTGTCTCTGTCTCTCTCTGTCTCTCTGTTCCTCTCTCTCACTCGTGTGTGTGTGTGTGTGTGTGTGTGTGTCTGTGTGTGTCTGTGTGTGTCTGTGTGTGTGCATGTGTATGAACAGCACTAATCAGAATTCAGAGTATAAACCAGATGCCATTAAAGGTATGTTTGAAGTGACCTAAATTCATATTCACGAGGACGGACCCTGGCACTTTCTTTCCATGCATGGAAATGGGCTCAGTCAGCAAGTAACGAGCCTCCTTATGTCAGGGCTTAAATCGGTTAACCAAATGTCACTTCATAACCCCATAGACTCTGGCAAACATCAAAATGTGAATTTCCCAGATGTTCTGACTTGACTGTTGATTCAAAGAGTAAGTTCATTAGTAAAGACCACAGCTTCTGGAAGAGGGCTTCTCATGACTGATGACACATCACTGAATAATGAATGTCTTATCCTAACAATCTTGCTTTGAGCAACATGACCTGAGTTGCTGTATCCTTTGAAAATACTAGAGGTATGGATTTAAACCAGTTTTACTGAATTTTTTGAGCAAACATCAGTTCACATGAGCCACGGAGATTTTTTTCTAATTTATGGTTTCCTGCAAAGTGCTCTCATTATTCTTATTTGAAAGGTAAGTTGCAGTTATTCAGCTTTCTTTATTAGTTATCATAATTTGACACATACTTGTTGAGTGCCTGCTGTGTGTCATAGGCATTGGGTATGTAATGGTGAAACACTCAAATAAAAATTTCTCACCACAAGACGTCTATTAAGTTCTAATACAGACCAGAGGGGGAAAAGAAAATAATAAAAATGCATAAGAAATAATCGCAGAGAAACGGAGGAGATAATGCAGAGAACAACATGAAAGGAAGTGTCTTTAGGCCGAACATAAAACAATTACTTCCAAGTTCATAAGCCTGTGTTATGGCGTAAATGTCTGGTAAGGGCTTTGTATCCGCTCTCTTTGGAATTGCCCTTCATCTCACAGTAAATATTTTATAATATGAATCTAGTTCATTAACACTGCACAAGAGTCAATGCTCATCATATCAGATTTCATATTTTATTTAATGATTGAAGGTAATGAGAAATTTTAGTGTGTGCACAGTTCAAACTGTGACTTAAATCAGGAATGCAGAGATCTATAAGCCACAAGATGGCGTGGTTGATATTTACACAGAAAGGGGTGTGTGTGTATTTGTGTGTGTGTGGGGGGGTGTGTGTCCTGTTGGAATCATTTTGAGAACTGTCATCTGTCTTTTTCTCCCTCCCTTCCTCCCTCCTCTCTCTCATTTCTTTCAGTAAAGGAACAAAATGAAAGTATACAAGAAAATGAATTCCTCTTTAAAAATACTCAACTGGAAATTTAAAAAAGAAAACACTCCCAAACTTGTACATGAAAACCAATGTTAATTGAGTGTGCAGTTTCTACTAGAAAATTTGACTTTACAAAATGATGTCAATAACATGAATTCCTCTTTTTCTAAAACACGTTTGCCACTAGTGCCTCCTTTTCCTTTCTCTTTAATACAGATTATTAAGTATTTCGCAAACAAACAGAACAGGGAAAACAGCTTGTGCTTTCATCAGTGGCCTTACCCCTTGGAGTATATTCTTTTTATGGGCCAAAATATGACAAATCTGGGCCTTTGGCGTCAGCCCCTTCCAGGCTCCCCTTCCGCAGTCTTGCGACACAGTCCCCTGCTGAAGCAGTCTCTCGCTGGCACCTTTCACTAATGGAATGAGGTGCCTGCTCTGCTCTTCACTCTAACTGGTTGCCCTTGGCACTGCTCTTTCTGTATTTCTGCAGGTAACTCTCTGGAAACTTTAGGCTTCTGTTTAGAATTTAGCATACAGATTTATTCACTGTTACTCAACCAGTCCCTTTGTGGGGCTTCTCTTTCTATATATGAGCCTCCATCTCTCTCCCAATATACCTCATACAGCCCTGCACTAGCCACTGGCATCTTAAAGCTTACAGCCACTGCTGATCTCCCTCCCTCCCTCCCTCCTTCCCTCCCTCCCTCCCTACCTCCCTCCCTTTCTCCATTCTCTTCTCTTTCTCCCTTTCTCTTTCTTTTGTGATCTTGTCTTCCAGCAAGTTGTTATCTCTATGGAGCTACAAGGACTTTTCATGGTTTCCCTTTATAAAACTATCTATATCTATATCTATATCTATATCTATATCTATATCTATATCTATATCTATATCTGTATCTGTATCTGTATCTGTATCTGTATCTGTATCTGTATCTGTATCTGTATCTATATCTATATCTATATCTACCTATCGCTATATCTACCAGGGACCCTCTGAGTAAACCACACAGAGGCAGAGCTGGGGATTGATGCAAAAGCAAGAGGAATTTATTATTCCAGCTCCCTGGGGTAGTCCTGTACTGAAAGGATAGGCGGCGACCCTGGGTGGCCTGTTCTGTGAGTTTTTATACAGTTTCCAGGTGCGGAATAGAGCATCAGCAACTAGGCACAATATGATTGTCAGAAGAGTGTGACTTTTAAACTGATTAGTCTCTGTGGGTGGCCAACGGTCAGTCTCCCCTCCCTTCAGGAGGAGAGCGGTGCTAGGTGCTATGTGATTCGTGACTTCACTCTTCCAGAGAGGGGGCACCTGGTGGAATTTTCCAAAGGTACTGAGCTGACTTTGTCACCTTGTTCTGGATGTACCTCATGTAAATTGTACGTTTCAGTTCCAATCCACCCAGGCAGCAGAGTGAATAACTCAATCTTCACATTTTGCTAACTGATTCTCCTCACACTGTGGAAGCTTCCTGCTGCCAGGATTCTTGAGTTAGGGTCCTAAACAGCTCATACTTTCTACTTGGCATGTTGGAGTTCACCTGACTAGTGTACACTCTGGAATGTGGCCACTGGTCTCGATTGCAATATTTCCTATGGGATCTTTTGGTAACCTTCCAGGATCTCTGAGTCTTCTAGAACCTGAAGGCTGTAGTGCCTTCTCTTAGAGAGAACTTTGCTTTTAACATTTTATAAATCCATAACTAGGTAATATGTACTTTGCACACAGTCTCTTTCTCTATAATTCCTATATACTTTTTGTTGACTTTTGTTTTTTTTTTTGTTGTTGTTGTTGTTTTCAAGTGTAGCTTGGCTACTCTGTGTAGGTTGGCTGTCCTGGAACTTAACCATGTAGACCAGGCTTGCCTTAAACTCTCAGAGATCCCGATCTGCCTGTCTCCATCTCCTGAGTGTAGGGATTAAAGGCATGAGCCACCACTGCCTGGCTTTTTGTTAACTTCTCCCTAACATGTACTGCTCTTGTGTGTTAGTGGTAAAGTGGCAGGTGGCTGGCTAGTTGGCTAGGGATGAGCTCTTTTGTTCCCCCTTCTACACATTCCGTGTCCTCCCCTCTTCTGCAAAAGTTACGTAGTGATAACAAAATTAGGACAAACACCTTATCTTTTAAATCCTGTTTAAGTGGCATAGTGAGTTTTGCAAGTCATCTTTTAAGTCCCATTTTGAAGAAGGGTAAGACCAAACAAGTTAAATACAGAGTGATATTAAAAATGATAATTTAACCTTCAAAGAACGGATAGGTCTCGTAGTGACATTTCTCTTGGACAAAGAATAAATGCAAGTCAGCTGCTCCCAAGAGCAGGAAAGGGTCTCTGGGAACCCCCACCTTCCCCAGTTTCTGACTTTTACCCTGGAGCTGTACATTGGTACTGTTGCCAAGGCTGGCTCCCATTCTGTACCTTCAAGCTTGAGTACCTGCCAAATGATACTTATCCTGAATTGCTTGTCCTGCAAGAACCTCCACCCTGAATGAAGCAGGCAGGTCTGATCCAGTGCCCTACCCCACCCATACTATTTCTTAATATCTGATCAGTCAGTGGTAGAGCAGTGGCTCCACACAGCTCAGCCTTCAAACCCTGTGCGTACATTTTATGGAAAATTAGAAACTTTGCAGATGTCTTTAAAGTAAGTATCTTGAAATGGAAAGTATTGGAGACTCCATGTGTGGATCAATGTAATCACAAGTGCTTCCTAAAACCGTGATAAGTTTGTCTGAATAAAGGAGACGCTTCCACATAAACATGGTTGAGGATGAGAATTGATCCACTCTTATCTCTTTGTACTAGGCTCAACTCCAAGTGGATCAAGGACCTCCACATAAAACCAGACACACTAAAATTAATAGAAAAGAAACTGGGGAAGACCCTTGAGGATATTGGCTCAGGGGAAAGTTCCTGAACAGAACACCAATAGCTTATGCTCTAAGATCAAGAATAGACAAAAGGGACCTCATAAGATTACAAAGTTTCTGTAAGGCAAAAGACACTATCAAAAGGACAAATCAGCAACCAACAAATTGGGAAAAGATCTTCACCAACCCTACATCTGACAAAGGGCTAATATCCAATGTATACAAAGAACTCAAGAAGTTAGACCCCAGAAAAACAAATAACCCTATCAAAAATGGGGTACAGAACTAAACAAAGACTTTTCACCTGAAGAAATTCTGATGGCTGAGAAACACTTTAAAAAATTTCAACATCATTAGTCATTAGAGAAATGCAAATCAAAACAACCATGAGATTTGACCTCACACCAAATGGCTAAGATTAAAAACAGGAAATAGCAGGTGTTGGCGAAGATGTGGAGAAAGAGGAACACTCCTCTACTGCTGGTGGGACTGCAAGCTGGTACAACCACTCTGGAAATCAGTCTGGTGGTTCCTTAGAAAACTGGACATGATACTTCCGGAGGACCCAGCCATACCACTCCTGGGAATATACCCAGAAGATTCCCCAGCATGCAATAAGAATGCATGCTCCACTATGTTCATAGCAGCCTTATTTATAATAGCCAGAAGCTGGAAAGAACCCAGATGTCCCTTGATGAAGGAATGGATACAAAAAATGTGGTATATATACACAATGGAGTACTATTCAGCCATTAGAAACAATGAATTCATGAAATTCTTAGAGAAATGGATGGATCTGGAGAACATAATACTAAGTGAGGTAACCCAGTCTCAAAAGAATACCCATGGTAGGCACTCACTGATAAGTGGATATTAGCCTAGAATCTTGGGACACCAAAGACACAATCCACATACCAAATGATGTCCGACAAGAAGGAAGGAGCAGACCCGAGTTCTGGAAAAGCTCAATGCATCAGTGTAGGGGAATACCAGAACAGGGAAGTGGGAAGGGGTGGATGGGGGAACATGGGGAAGGAAAAGGGCATGTGGGATCTTTGTGGTGGCAGGGAACCAGAAAAAGGGAAATGAAATGTAAATATAGTATATATCCAATAAAAATACTAAAAAAAAAATCAAAAGAGAGATTAATGAAATGGGAACTATTCAGCATAAAACAAAGACAAAATAAAGTGATACAGAGATTATTGGGGGGAAAAAACCAGAAACATGGTTGATGTGATGTGAAAATGGGACCACAAGCTAGGATTGCAGGAAACTGGGGGACAGAATCAGTTTTCCTGCCTCTTTAAGCTTCTTTCCATTGAGTTGCTGGGATGGGCTAAAACCTCTTCATTAGCACCCTAGGGAAGTCCAGAAACTGAGTGGTCGCTGGCAGCAGTAGTTACTCTAAGCTAGTGGAACACACACAATCTATAATCTTCTACTGAATTGTACTTGTTTTCATTCCTGTTTTTACTTGTTGTCAGAATGCATTAGGTAGCATGTTGTATGCCCTTACTTTTGGAAAGCTGTATGCACGTTATCTGTGTGAATGTGCACAATGATGCAAGGGCCATGAGACAGTGAAGAAACTAAGGCAGAGGATCATTTGCCCAAAGGCACACGGGGAAAGCTATAAACCAGGCTTCACTTCTGGTGAAGACATCTTAAGCACACTGGCCTCTTTTATACAAGCCACTTCATTTTAATAGGAGAGAAATTTCACCATTTTCCTGCACAGTCAAAGTTGCTCTGGATTGGCATAAGAGCATATGTGAAGTTCAGGGCCCATTTAGTTATACTGGGATTTTCAGAGTGTGAGTTTTCAGGAAGGTGGGCTGACTTTCTGAGGCAGGGTGCAGCGGGAAAAGCGACGTAGAGTCTACGTCGCTTGAGCTATACACATGCCTGTTCTAATAATACTCGCAGTAGCATGACTCCCTGCCTGTCTGCACATCCATGTACAGATGGTCGCATCTGTAACAGGATGCACACACACATACAGGTGGTAGCACCTGTACTGAGCTACACACACACACTCCACTCAGAACAATGCACTCAATTTTCTCTTGCCTTCAACAACTATGAAACTTAGATTCTATTTAGTCATTTTCTATTTCTGTCTGAGTACAAAAATGGAAAGGTCAATCTGGCCTAATCTAGTTTTGAAGACATGCTCAGTAAGCTAAAATCGTGTCCTAAAGTAAACTAGGAAGAATCCCCTATTTTCCACTTTATGCATAGACATCACTAGGCAGACATATATTCAAAATTCAGAGGCATACAGGAAGGAATGTTCCCAGGAGAGAGATTATATATAATCTCTCCTCTCATTCTTTTAACCTGCACAGAGTTAAGTCCAAAAGAACCATCAGGGCCCTGAGTATCTTCCCTCTTGGAGGATACTATTTTCTAGCAGTGTATTCTGATCTTTTTTTATTGTTTTACTTTGAATAAAGTTTCCTCAATGCCTTGCAATTTGTGTGGGCCTTTATTTCATTCTTGAATAAAAGGCTAAGAACTTGGAAACACCAGGTCTAGGCCCTGAACAGCTCTCTGTAGCTCCATTCAGCAAATTGTGCTGTAGAGAATTTTGTGTTAAGGCCCCAAACACATTATTTCCCAATAACTCACTATTACAGCCCATCAGTGAAGCACTTGGAAGGAAACACATTTGTTTTCGTTTAATAGTCTTAAGTTTTTAACCATTTTAAAAACCAATTTGTGGCTGCAAGGTACCGAAGTGGGAAAGGCATCTGCTACCGAGCTTGACCACATGAGTTTGATCCCTGGGCCCCATATCATGGAAAGCAAGAACTGACTCCCACACATTGTACTTTGACTCTCACATGTGTGTCCCATGGCACAGATATTTATATACATACATGCACACACATATACACACATACTTTCTTACACACACACACAATAAAAATTGAAGCACCAATGAACAAAATATGTCTAACAAATCTTCAAATTTCATTGTTTGCAAATCACAAATAATTCTACTCTGAAGTACCAAGGGCTTTGAGACTATTTCTCACTTCATTTTAGGAAAGAGCTTTTTGACAGCTTCGTCAGGAATCACCAAATTCTAAGATTAACTACAGAAAGTCAATTAAAAAAAAAACAACAACAATAGTCTAATACATGCTGGTACCAAATTGCAAAGACATCTGTTCAATAAGACTTCAGGGCCTGTATTTCTTTTTTCTGCCAGTACTACCTTCTTCTTAGGCTCTAAGAGCTCTGTGTGGACCCATATGGTAGCCATTAAGGGTGGCCACGTAAATGTAAAAACCTGAAATTGAATGCTTAAGTCTGCATTGTGGCTGAGTTCTGCATTGTGGCTGAGTTGATGGAGTCCTTGTAAGCACCACTCCCTGACTGCCAGCACCACCACAGAAACCAGGTATGGTGGTCCAAGCATTAAACCTAATGCTTGGGATATGGAGGCAGGGAGGTCAGAGATTCAAGATTATCTTCATCTACATATGGATTTCGATGTAAGTATGGATTGGAGACTCAAAGAAAGAAAGGAAGGAAGGAAGGAAGGAAGGAAGGAAGGAAGGAAGGAAGAAAGAAAGAAAGAAAGAAAGAAAGAAAGAAAGAAAGAAAATTGAATGCAAACCTTCTCACTAATTGGTGTGGACATTGGGCTATACTAGAAAAGACACTGAACATGCCCATCTGAGAGAGTATTTCTTGGAAGGGCTGCCATAGTTGTTTCTTAATATTGACCAGTAGAAATCACACATGTGTAATAAATTTGATTCCAATAATAAGATACCTAGAAGAAATACTGAAGTTGACTTAGTTCCTTTCCTCCCCCCTCCCGTTTTTCTGTTAGATATATTCTTTATTTACATTTCAAACAATTTCCCCTTTCCTGGTTTCCCCCACCCCAAAAAGTCCCATAAGCCATCTCCCCTCCCCCTGTTCCCCAGTCAACCCCCTCCTGCTTCCCTGCCTAGTATTTCCCTACACTGCTGCATGGAGCCTTTCCAGGACCAGGGGCCTCTCCTCCCTTTGATGGTTGACTTAATTCCTTAATGGTGATATTAGCAACAGTCTACTGGTTCATAGCACCTGGGATACAGAGTTGGTCAACATATGACTGTTAGTTCAACTAGGAGAATGAACAAGAGAGAGGTCATCTTATGATTGCTTACATTGACTTATTATTGATATTTATGAAAAACCCATGATGAGCTAGGTCATTTGTCTCATGCATTTAGCAACAAAGAAACTTAAGTTTAGAGAACATATGTGATTTGGACTATATTAAGCTACCAAAATTAATTAAGAGATCAATATTTAATTATAGTTATTAACAGGAAGATAAGGAATAGAACAGATTGTCTGTCATGTGTGTATGTGTGGTATGTAGTGTATGTGTGTGTGTGTGTGTGTGTGTGTGTGTGTGTGTATTGGTTAGAAGACAGCTTTCTGGAGTTTGTTCTCTCCTTACATCTTGTAGGCCCTGCAGCCAAACTGGTGGGGATCAAGGGTCAAAGAAGCCCTACAGAGCTATGTGTCTCTGTAGATATCAAAACAATCTTAAGAAAGCTTAAAGCAGTGCTGTCTTAAGTTAGGGTTTTGCTGCTGTGAACAGACACCATGACCAAGGCAACTCTTACAAGGACAACATTTAATTGGGGGCTGACTTATAGGTTCAGGGGTTCAGTTCAGGGGAGCATGGCAGCACACAGGCAGGCATGGTGCAGGAAGATCAGAAAGTCCTACGTCACCATCTGAAGGCACAATAAGAAGATTTGCTTCCAGGCAGCTAGGATGAGGGTTGTAAAGCCCATGTCCACAGTAACACACCTACACCAATAAGGCCACATCCCCTAATAGTGCCATTCACTGGGCCAAACATATTCAAGCCATCATAAGTGCTGAGTTGAGGGCTCTGGAACTGTGTACAAGAGTAGGGTCTGCTTATTGTCACTTCATTAAACTGTAGTTGCTTGGGGTATGAGCTCTGAGGAGAATTTGTGACTATGTGAGAGTGACCCTGACAACTTTTCAAATCTGATCAAGATTCCATCTACATGGTATAGTGGTGACAATAAGATCTCCTGCCCTCTCATCATCCATTTTTGAAACTGGGTCTGTAATATAAGTGCCTAGGCTGACCTCAAATGCATGACCAGATCACAATTTGGCTATATATGAAGATGGTTACAAAGGTTAAAAAGTAAAGTTTGCTACCATCTAGGTTTTAGAATCTTCTAGTTCTACCTGAATCTGAACTCAGATCAATTTTCCTATGCTATCACTAGAGATTGAGCTCCAAGCTGTTTTAAAGCTGGAAGGGGAAATCTTTAACAGTCTATGCTGCTCAGCTTTCTCCAGAGATAGTGGTGAGGAAATGAATTTCTGTCTAACTAAATGAGAACAGATTGTTCATGAAGGTCCGTTGTCCCCTGCCAAACTCCTGTGAGAAGCTTCTTTACCTTGTGATACCGAGTTCTGGAAATTAGCCAAATACATGTCCTTGGGTATTCTGAGTCTCAGAGCCCTGATATAAACATTTCCTGTACCAAGTCACTTGGTGAGATCATACCCATTGACAGACAGAGCTAGAAGGTTTATCCATTACTATTGGAACTAGCCATGTTAGAAGGCAGTTTTACAAGTCCCTGTGAAGATAAGTCCTGGTCTCTTGAATATCTGACTGTCCTGAAGAAATGTGGAGTCTTCTCATCACTGTGACTCATGGAGTAAATAAAGAAAATCAAGCCAATTTTTAAACACTAAGCAGTGACAGATGGGCTGTCAGTAGGCTACATTCTTCCCATAGGTGTATTTTATAGGAGATCTTATATTTTAATCTAAGCCCCTTGCAAAAGTTAAAACTTAATGATTGTAGTGAAAAAAAAAACAGAACTAGTAATAAAGAACCGAGGTTTTCATGAAACTATAGCAAAACATAATTTTTTTTTGGCATTCACTTCTGAGCTTTGAAATAATCAGGATTGCTCTATTACAATGGGTTCACATCTATTTATGCAGGTCTAGTTACATTTAACTTATCAGAGAGTTGTTTCCTACTAAACTCATTAGACATCGAGAATCTCATAAAGCCAATTTGTTCAAAATCCCCATTCTCCTCAGTATCCAGGTGTAGCATCAAGGAGCTTGAAGCATACTGCACTGCATATCATCAGTTGAACCCTCACTTAACTTACTGGGTGTGAGGGCTGGCTGCTACTGCCCAGCATCTCAAGAGAGTATTAACTACATATAACTAGCCTAAGAAAAGGACAAAATTCAACATTTCATCTCTAGTATCTACTGAATGCATATTACCTTACTAAGACAGCAAAATCTTTGAGTTGAATCATACTAAATGGGGAGGTATTGATGTCTGTAAGTACATAAACATGCAAATAATATAATATTCATATAGGAGATGGAAAGCAAAAATTAGGGTATTACACACTTCTTGCAACTCATAGACAATTTCCAGAATATTTAAAACAGTGGAATTTTTCAAAGGTGCCATTATCAAAACAAGTAGGCAGTGAGCATGTACAGGGAAGGAGAAAACTGTACCAGGACATCTGTAATTTTATTCCTATTACAACATGGGGATGACATAGAAGAATGGAAGAAACTTTCTCCTGAGCTACAGGATTCTAACATTAGGGGCTGACATAACCAGGGTATCTTAGAGAGTATCTTTAGAAGACCCATTCCTCAATGAGTTGATGTGAGAACAAGGTTCTTGTTTTCAAAGTATTTGTGGCCTCCCTTCTACCTCCTGGGATGTGTGTGTGTGTGTGTGTGTGTGTGTGTGTGTGTGTGTGATGAGAGAGAGAGAGATAAGGCCAGAGGATAACCTCAACTGTCAATTCTCTGTCACCTTGCCTTTTAAGCTTTTTTTAAAAAAATTTTACTTTATTTATATGAGTATTCTGTACCTGTCTTCAGACACACCAGAAGAGGGCATCAGATCTCATTAAAGATGGTTATGAGCCACCATGTGGTTCCTGGGTATTGAACTCAGGACCTCTGGAAAAGCAGTCAGTGCTCTTAATCACTGAACTATCTTTCCAGCCCCAGAGGCACCTTCTTTTTTAAAAAAGACAGGGTCTCTTACTGGCTTGGAACTTGTTGACTCAGCTGGTCTGGATGACCTCACAGCCTCAGAGAAACAACTGTCTCCACCTTCCCAGCTTGCCAGCCCTTGGATTACAAATACACCAATATGTCCTGCCTTTTTTTTTTCTTTCTTAAACACAGGTTCTGGGTCTTCATAAATAAAGCAAGTACTTTATGACTTTATGGACTAAACTGCCTCCCCTACTCCTTATGTGGCTTTAGAGGAAATCTTTTGGCTAATTAGCATGTGTAGGAGTGGCTTTATAGTATTAAAATTTGGTTAATATTTAATTTAGTACATTTTTATATTTTCCTGCCAAAAGAACATTTAAAAGACAGACAACATTTATTGATGTTATGCACAGCTTGTGTGCTTTGGCACACACTTTACAGGCACAGGTACAGAGATGCATCCAGCCCCAGGGAACTGTGAGAGACCTCAAGAACAGGTTCAGAACTTGAGAGATTTACATCTTAGGATGCTTCTAAATTAACTCATTTTCTTTTTTTCTTCTTTTTTCTTTCTTTTTTTTTTCCTTGCTGGAAACAAAACTCTCCTTTTCTCTTTTTACAAAGACAGCTATGAAACAAATTAGCAATGGAAAATACATACTCCTTGCATTTTCTGAATTTCATTTTTCTGAGATCTTCCTTCTTTGGTTATAATGGGTGCTCATCCCTTCCAAAGCAACCATTATGCTGCTAAAATATTGAAGTCTTGCAAGAGCCAGGCTACTTACTATGGGAACATGAAGAAAACATAATTATTACACAATGGAACACCCTCCCCCCAACACTAGAGAAGAAGCATTTTAAAAAACATTTTTTTTGTTTCATGATTTCTATTCTTTTACACATGGGGCAGATCAGAATGCTTTATTACATACATTTGAAATGAGAACTTTAAAAGAAATCTACTTCCTGCGAATGAGGCAAGCTTAATCTTTTATGGCACCTCGGGGGCAAGTTTGGAAGCTTGAAAAATACAATCGTTTCTGGAGCACTAAATTCCTTGAATGAGTTTATGGAAATGCCGGTCCCTTCAGGGGACGGAGCATCCACAGCCGTCCCAGAGAAGTTCACCCTGAAGCCGATTCTACCAGGTATTAAGCCAACCAGGACAAGTTATTAGGCAGACTTTAGATTTTTACCTTTAGACTGTTCTGGATGGCCACATTTAAATGCCTGATGTGAAATTCCATCCCTTTCGCAATGAAGGGAGATACTGGTCAGGTGTTCTGTTCATGCTGGACTCATTGCTGCTTTTCCAAAGTCTCTCAACGGTGACATTGGGTGCTTTCTTACAGGGCTGAACAAACATCAGGCAGGCTGGCGAGGATCATCCTCTGATTAGAAGCTTGTGTCTGGCATCTGAAAAGGACTTTTTGTCGCAATAGTAGAGGTTCAGACATTGAACCTAGAACTGTATCGTCTTTAGAACTTTACATAGGATTTTGCGATTAACAAGCTAGAAAACATTAAGGAGGTTTTCAGCACCAAAATAAAATTACCTGGAAATTTATCTACAGACTCTCATTGAAGTCCAAATGATCAAACTGCACAAATATACCATGGATGTGTGTTCCAGGAAACGTGGTTAATGTATGCTCATGCAAGCCGACACATTCTCTGATTCTGTTAATAAGAGCACAGTGTTGAGCACATACCAGGTGTCCCCATTTCATTATTTAACACTAATACTAGCTTGATACCAAGTACCATATTTTGACAGGGACTGTGATAAACCAGGATCTATAGAGAGCACTGATAGAGGACAAGAAATCTAGGAAACTTGACAGTATGGGGACTGTGGTCTCTCTAAGACCATGCTTAATTATGTTCATATTTCCAATAGCTGGTTATTTGACTGATCTGAGAAAGCATGGACCAACAAAGAAAGACTTAGAGAAGTAACAGCGGACTCTGCTGTGGAGGAGAGAAACTTCCTCATGTTAGGGAAAAGAAATATGGTGGGCAATCTCATATCTTTACTGCGCGAGATAGCATAACATTGCACTTTCCATCTAAGGATCCAGTCTTAGAAGTGAACTCAGAACTGCTGAAAGTTTTCTATTTCTTGTTCCCTATCATCTGCGTAAGGATGCTGGGAATGTCAATGGGACCTGGAGTTATCTTTCATGAAGTGGTAGGTTTACAATGTGGCTTTTTATAATCGTTCCCTTCCTACTGCTTTAGCTAAGTGTTTTCAGAATGTATCTGTTATTTTTAATGTTATCACCTAATCCCTAGATGACTCCCGTGATAAGTAAAATGTAGATTGTCAAATAATACTAGGCCAAGTTAATCAGCGACATGATAAACCGAGAAGCACCAAAGCATGAAATGACACTTGACTCTCCCATGTCTCTTGTGCTATGTGGATTGCCATGGTGACTGAGGATAGCAACAGCAAATGTAAAATTTAAGCTTAATTTGTTTTGTGTGTGTGACAGCCAGGCATAGTACTGAATTGCTTATAATTCTAGTGCTCTAGAAGCTGAGACTGGAGAATTGCAAGTTTTTGGGCTAGCCTGGGATATGGGCTAGCCTGGGATATCTATCTAGAGGCTTTCTCAGAAAGAAAAGGATGGACAAATGAAAGAAAGAATGCAAGTAAAGAAATGGAAATGTTCTCATCTCTAATTAGTTTTAGACCTAGAATTTGACCTTAGTGTGATTCCTAGTACATGTGGGTGACATGTTAATCAAATCTCCCAAGATACTTTCAAATAGCTTCCATTTGATTTTTTAAAATAACCTAAGGTTTTCAAAGGCTCATAAACCTAAGAAAATGGTAGTGGGCAGTCAGTGTGTGTGTGTGTGTGTGTGTGTGTGTGTGTATGTGTGTGTGTATGTGTGTGTGTGTATGTGTGTGTGTATGTGTGTGTGTGTGTATTGTGTGTGTGTGTTTCTGTAACACAGAAAACACAGAGAAAGCTAACAGCTACTGAAGATTTAAACAGTGGGAACAGTCAGAGCATGACAGAGCAGTGATCCCGACCTCAGAAAGCCATAAGCAAAGATCCTGAAAGTCTAGCCACAGCATCATGGAGTCTCATGATATTAAAAAGATAGATCAAAGGATCACTTTTTGCTTTCTGTTTTTCAAACCACTAAAAGGCAATGACCAAGCTGAGCAAAGCATAGAAATCCTTCAAGCTGCTACCTATACAGCAAACCAATTTTCCAGTCTGCTAGCAATGCCCTTCTCCATTTTTCTGTTTAGCTGGTCATCCATGTTAATATGACCCAGAAAGAAAAAGTCTTAAGTTCCTTGGTCATGCTGACTTATAGTCTTCACACACACACACACACACACACACACACACACACACACACACACAAAGCCAGTTTCTAGCTACAGACAGAAAATTGAGGAGTGGGTGTGGTGGGTAGATACAGCCCTGCCATTTGTTTACCTTCTGATTTGATCCAAGGAGCCCAATGACACTTGAGGAGACAGAAATGCAGAGTCTCTCCTCTCTGGGGACACAAAAATTAATCTGGAGAGACAAACACACATCAACCTAAATTGTCTTTCCTTCTTCGTTAGCTCCTCATCCTTGTGTGAAGCTCATTGACAAATTTGTGGTGGTCTCCACAGAATATCTTTTCCTCCTCTTTGCCTTTCCTTTCCACATTGATTACAATTTATTTTTATTTATATGTACGTGTGCGTGAATGTGTACTACATGAGTGCCGTTGCCCTCGGAACTGATAAACGAGTGTCACATTCCTTGGAGCTGGAGTTACAGGCTCATGAGCTGCCTGATGTGGGAGTAGGGAGCAGGACACGTCACTTTTAACTAGGAAGCTCCTCTCCACCTCCAACTCCCACATCTTGGTGATCTCAGATCTGTGCTTCTCGTCTACCAGCTTGCTGATTTGCCATTTCTAATACTTTTACGATTTCTGAGCTCTTCCGTTCTCTTTCACTTGAAGTTCCACTCATTCTCTTCAAGAATAATTCATACCCCCCAGTGTGGTCTTGGAGCTTTGCGATCACAGGTTCCAAACATTTGGACCTTTGCCTGGAGATAAGCTGTGTGGTGGTGCTTTGCTGTGAGCTACTTGTAGCCACCTGCAAGCTTCTCGTGGTCCTTTCCTCGGGCAGAGAAGTCTTTCAGTCTTTGACTATTTAAACATCACCGTCTTCCAGGTCCTACTCAGCTTCTATTTTCCCACCGAGTCAACATCAACTTCTTACACAGGACTTCCCCTTTAGAGCAGTTGTGCAGCCCAGCCTGAAATACATCTCTTTGAACCAACTCAAAGGAAAGCTTTTAAAAGGTGTATTTAACAAATGGTAAGAAGTATCAACAATCTATTTTAAATCTATATGCAATAGACTACACTATCTGCTATACTAGAGACTGTACTGTTTAATTGGTTTGTGTTCTGAAAGAGCCCATGGTAGAGACGAGAATGGCCTATTAGATCTTTTATTGATTCCCACCTTTAGGATCTGATCTAATGGCCTTTTGCAATATAGACATGGACCTTTAAATACTAGTGCTTATGGAAAGGATCCCATAGTGAACCTTGATTAAAAAGATAGATGTGGCTTAGACTCCATAAGACACAGAGCACTGAGGGCCACCTGACTCAGTTTCATTTTTCTCTTCCTGGCCAAATAGAAAACCAATCCAGACAATGCTCAGTCAAAGTCATGACCATAATCTAATTCAACCTTTAGGAAAACCTGAGGTAATGGTGGATATTTTGAGGAACAAATCTTGGTTTTTCCATATGTCCTAGGTCTTTATAAGTATATTTTTATTTGTTTGTTTGTTTTGAGATTTCAAGAGGAGAGCTTGCTATAGGCTTTTTTCGTTAGTCAGATTTATAAATGTGACCTCTGTGTACTACTAAGTAACACTACATATTTTAATACTGAGCAAACCAATCTTTGGATGAAATAGAGGGTTTATTTGGCTTGGAGGTGGTAGTCCATCATGCAGGAAGTCATGGCAGGAACTCAAGGCAGAAACAATAAGCTTGGAATTGAAGTGAGGACCAAGGAGGACTGACTGATGCTCACTGGCTTGCATCCTGACTTACTTTCATCTCACATTTTTATGCCTTGGGATGACACTGCCCTCAGTGGGTTGTACACTCCTAAATCAGGTATCAATGAATAAAATGCCCCCCCCCCCCGAGAGCTGTGACAGGCCAGTCTGAAAGAGGTAATCCTTCCCTTGATGTTTCCTCTTCCCAGGTGTGTCAGGTTGACAAGTAAAACTAATTATGACTGAAACCAATGCTCCATCTACTTTGTCTGAGAGGAGGACACACAAATCCTCAAAAGTGAAAGCATTGAAGGTGGGCAGAGCCGTTGACATTTTAAATTTCAGGAGTAACGAGATACTGAATCTGGCCCATAAGGAGTCGACCAAACCCATCTCACACACGGTAACATCATGTGTTTGAAGTAGTGATCTCAGACATGCACACAGACTACAATGCTCACCCCTGCCTTCTCAAGGGGCTACCTTGGGGAATGGAGCCAGATGTCTGAGTATCCTGAGACTGTTTAACACAAAGCCCTGAGACTGGTTTTCCTAATAGACAAACTCGTAGCAAGCAGTGCAAGAGCTCACACACTCGCAGGAGCCAGCGGTGTAACCAAGATGCACTGTAACCACTTTCCAAGCTCCAGGAAGCATGGCACATCACGTAAAACTGATTCATGTAAACTATAGGGCACGGCAGACGTCTGTTTCCTTATTTACCAACCTGTGGATCAGCCATTTATCATTCGGATGCACAGAGTGGGCTGCATTACAAATGTGATGAAATCACTCCAGCCATATTTCAGTTAAGAAGAGACTGCCAAGTCATTGAAAATATATGGAAATAAATCCACCTGATATATACGTTTTTGATCTGTTCCAGCAGGACATGATAAAAATGTCTGTGGGCAAGTTTTATTGCTGATGAAGAGCAGAGGCTGACAGCCCAGGGGGACAGGTTTTCAGAGCATAGAGCTCTTAGGTTCTATCTCCTCTCCACCGCAAATACCCTTCCCCCTCAGATCTATCCAGGTAAATCATAGAGTGTGAGATTTGAAAGGGAACGGAGATCCCTTTTCCCAGGACTTTCAACCTGAATCAAACACTCTTTATAGGTTGTGAAGCTTATAAAGTTCCTAGAGTACATTTTTGGTGTGTGTGTGTGGGGGGAGATTAGAGTTTTGAAGAGATCCATGAACTTCTAAATAATACACAAACATTAAAAATTATGATGCAATGCACATAGGATTAAATTAATTACTATTTACCCTATGGTTTCCTGAAACAGGGTCTTGCTATATAGTACAAGCTGATCTCAAAATTTCTGTCTATCCCAGGCTAGCCTCCAATTCATGATGTTCCTGCCTCAGTCTTCCAATCACCGGGATTTCAGGCATATGCTGTTATATCTGGATCACATTGATAGCTGTATGTTTGTTTGTGGCGTGTGTGTGTGTGTGTGTGTGTGTGTGTGTGTGTGTGTGTTGTCTGTATGTGCAGTATATATTCTGTTCTATCTATCTCCAGTTTACTTCTCTGAGACAGAGTCTCTTACTGAACCTGGAGCTAGGCTGGCTACTCTCCTTGCCCAGCCTTCCTCCCGTCTGCATCTTTTCATATCTAGGGTTATAAGCACACTCATGTCCATAAGGGTGCTCATCGTAGGTGGTGTTCTATTGCTGTGATGAGAGATCATGACCACAGTAACCCTTATAAAATAAAGCATTTAATTCAGGCTTGCTTAAGTTTCAGAGATTTAGTCCATTTTCATCAAAGTGGGGGACATGGTGGCATGGTACTGTAGACACCTCTGAGAGTTCTACATCCAGGTCCACAGGCAGCAGGACAGAGTCCTTGGGCTTCCCCCCAACCCCCGAAAACCTTAAAACACCCTCAGTGACATACTTCCCCCTAACAAGACTACACCTTCTCCAACAAGACCCCACCTCCTCTTCCTTCTTAACTATTCCACTCCCTGATGATTAAGCATTCAAATATGGGGGCCTATGGGGGTCATTCTTATTTAGTGCTATAGTCACCACAGTGCTATAACATGAGGTTGGATTCTCATGCTTGGGTAGCAAATGTTCCTACCCACTGAGCCACCTTCTAGTTCCCACCGTATTTATTTTAAGGGTACATGTTAGTAGTGTTAGATACATTCATGCTGTTGCATAATAAATCTCTACTACTTGTGTATATTAGGGTTCTCACTGGCCTATTACCTTCCCAAGACAGGGGTCTCTGTAGAAGGTGGGAACAATTCCCAGTTGGCCTCAGAAGCCACACATTCTGAGCAACTGTCACATCTGTATAATTGGTCCTCAGACTGTGAGACCACATATTCTATGGTTTGGATGTGGTTTGTCCCATTCTTGATATTTGATGCAGTGTGTAGAGCCATGGGGTTTTAAAGAGGAGCCATGTGTTTTGGGGAGACTAGAGTAACTCTTGATTGAATATGAGTAAGCTGTAGTAAATCAGGCCAGCTCTGACATCTGTTCCCTCTTCTATGGGTGTGGGACCTCTCTGCCATGCATTGTCTTCAATATGGTCACCTGCCTTGCTATATACTGCAAGATGATGCCTTGCTAGATGCACCAGTCGTTTGTGGCCTTCCCTGTCTTCAGATCTGTAATCTAAAATACCCTTCTTTTCTTTATACTTTACTCAGCCTCAAGTGCTCTGTTATAGCAACACAGATATGGTTAGGTCAAGTTCTAGAAGGAGAATCCAGGAGCAATTCCCATTGTTACTAGCAATGTCCCCAGCCTTAACTTTCCTTATTAGGACCTCTCTTAAAGACTTAAATGTCAATTTATGAAAATCTCAAGCAGAGATACCCCCAAAAGAAGATTATGAGTTGGAACAAGATGACTAGATATAGACAGAGATATCTCACATCTACTTTCTTAACAGCTATGGTGTAGAGAAAAATAAAGACCCTAAATTATAAGCAAAGATCACAGTGAGAATTAGTTTCATGGTCTCTGAGCCCGGAAACCAGAGGCGTGAGAGTGCTAATGTCCTGGCTTTAGAGAATATGAGTTTCAGGGTGTGCCATCCTTTCAAACACTAGCAGTCCAGTGGCCTTACTTTTATTTTGATTTTTTTAAACATTTACTTATTTTATTTATATGAGTACTCTGTTGCTGTCTTTAGACACACCAGAAGAGGGCATCAGATCCCATTACAAATGTTTGTGAGCCACCATGTGGATGCTGAGAATTGAACTCAGGACCTCTGGAAGAGCAGTCAGTTCTCTTAACCGCTGAGCCATCTCTCCAACCCAGCCTTACTTTTAATATAATCTGAGCTTTCATCAGAATGGTGCACAGAAATAACAAGGCACAAAGTGTCAATTTCATTAAAGTCTATTATGTGTTCCTGCACACAGGAAGTTGCCTATGGATTGTTGGATGACCACATAGGGACACTGTTTACACAGAATAGCTTTATTCCAGTAGAGATCCCAATGCTGAACGAATGAGCTGACAGCAGGAGCCATGGAGGAAAATCACAGCCACACACCTTCAGTCTGTCTTCCCTTTACTCTAATGTATATCTACCTCCTCCATGTCACACACTGACCTATGCTCTTAACACAGATTTCATTTCCCACAGACACTGTCACATGGACAGGCAGCCACACATACACATACACACAGTAATAAGACACAAGTAATCATAAAAAAATAATTCCACATTTTCTGAGTAAGCAGTCATTAGGGGCAGAGACAAAGCATTTTAATAAAGTTTACCACAAAGCTAATCAGCTCTCTCATTGAATTTCTATTCTTCCCAAGTGTAAGCAGTTTCATACATACAAACTAGAATCTTTCATTATCTATCTATAGATAATGTCATCTAAACCTCTATCATCCCCCCCACTCCCCGATCATTTGGAATAAAGAGATGTCTATCACTCCTAATTGGCTCCTTTCTATTATATCATTCTTTCCTAGAGTGTTCCTTATGTTTGATATTGTGTCAAGAGTATGATAATGGCCAGGTAAGGTGAGCATCTTAATCGCTTTTCTACTGCCATGTCAAAACACCATGACCAAGGTAACTTACAGAAGAAAGCATTTATTATGGTGCTCATGGTTTCAGAGGGTTAGAGTCCATGACCATCATAGCATGGAGCATGGCAGCAGGTAGACACACATGGTGTTGGAGCAATACTTAAGAGTTTACATTTCATTCACAGGCAGGGGACAGGGAGAGCTAACTAGGAATGGCTAGTACTTTGGAACTGTAATGCCCATCCCTAGTAATATACCTTTTCCAACAAGGCCACACCTCCTAATCCATTCTTAAGAGTTCCTAGTGAACCAAGCATTCACACAATGAGCCTATGTGGGCATTCTTATTCAAATCACCACAACCAAGATTTTCAAAATTCATGCTGGTCACTGCAGACTTCCATGGTCAGAGTTTTTCTTTGTAGTAAATTATTTAGTATTGAAGAAACCTCCAAGCTCAGAAATGGTGGGCTAATTATCATTCTCCTAGTTATGAGGTAAACAAATCCCCAAATTGCAGTGTTCAAATTTTTCCCTAAGATTCCTCTGGAGTTTCATTTTCTTTAAGAATTTTGCTCATTACTTATTCATTAAGCAGATTTATCAAGAAGTAGATAATATCATCTCTCTGGAGCTTAAGTTTCATTACCTTTCCTTGAAGTTAATAGATGAAGGTCAGCGATAAACATGCTGAAAAGCTTTTAACCCTCTTGCTATGATTGTTGCTCCGGTAGTTACTGGCTTTTGAAAAAAATTATTTTATGAGAGCCTAGATGCAGGATTTGACCTTTGGGATTCTCAATATAACCCCAAGGTAGAATATTTTAAAACATAAAAAGAGAAAACAAAACCAAAAATCAACATTTGAACTGGGCCCAGCTATCAATACAAACTAACACATTCTGCAGATTTCTTTTCTTAGGGAGAGGAAAAATGCATTAGGGTCCTCTTATCAAGATAAAGCAGGCAAAACATTTCTATTAAGATTAAATCAGTTTAAGAAGGCTTGGCGGCTCCTTGGGATGTGCACGTGAGGCATAGAAAGGAAGGAGGAAAGCTGAAGTAAGCATAATCAGATAAACATGTATATACCTATCTATGTATACTCATGTGTGTTGATGTGTGCATGTATACATGTACATGTTCATGTGCATGTATGATACAGCCTTACCATTCTAGGGTAATTTTTAGACATAAAATATAAGAGAGATTTTTATATTGTACAGAAGATTTCCTGTACACTTTCACGGATCCAAAACTTCCCTGTGTTAAAAAAGCAAAAGCTGTGGTGTGCGTGCGTGCGTGTGTGTGTGTGTGTGTGTGTGTGTGTGTGTGTGTTTGTAGAATGTGACATATACATATATACACATATATATGCATATATATATTCAATACAATAATCTTTTGGTTTTAGAAATATTGATGTTACGGCTACCTAAAAATATAGATTATAATATATCTTTCAATATATTATTTTAATATAGAAAGCACACACACATTTTCTTCTCCATTAATTCATACATAGATTAATAATTTCTGTCATTTGTACAAGAATATAGTTGTACTTAATTTTATGAATCACATGGACCAAGCCATAGGATAGCTAGCCAGTTAGTTAATTAGACATCATTTCTGGGAGTGTTTGGTAATGTATATTTAGAAAAAGTTAGCATTTTATGATAGAGTGACTAGAGCCCCTGGCTGCCACTGATATGGGTGGACACAATCCAGTGAGGACACAAACAAAAATAAACAAGAAACAAGTGGCTTTATCCTCTGTTGCTTCCCGACTACAATTGTTAGAATATCACTTTTTGCCTGTCCTCAATACCTTAGACTGTCAGGTCATGAGGCTGAGGCTGAGACTTGAACTTGTGACATTGGTTATTCAATTGTCACATCATAGGACTCAGGTTGGGACGATGACATTTGTTTCTAGGTGGCAGGTATTGGGCTTTCTTAGATTTGACATTCCCAGGAACTAATCATTTACTATAAATCTTCCCAGACTTCCCTTTAATCCTTCCTTTCCCATGGACTCAATCTCTGGTTGGTTCTGTTTCTCAGTTAACCCCCAAAAATACCAACCCTACACGGAGGTGGAGCAGTATGCTGAGTCAGGTGTCAACAAATCTAGCATCTGGTGCCTTGAGTGAATTGCTGAAACACACAAGCATAGGAAAACACCACCCCATTTCCTGAGCGACACGTGGCCATTTCTATCTTTTTCATTTGTACTTTCTCTAAAAACATGCATACAAGAATGATTCCATCTGAACTGCATAGTGACCAAGGCCGCTCAGTCAGTCAACAGGTTCTCCAGTGCAGGAGCGAGGATTAAAAAGAAAGAGACAATTAGACAAAACTGCAGCTTGACCCCAGTCAATTCTGAGACTGAAGGTGGGTTTAATAAGTTCCAGTCCACTTTTATACCAATTTAATTACATGCAGGTATTAAGATCGGTAGTAGTAAGGTGAGGAACAAGCAAGACAGTAAACACAAAATTGTCAAGGCAATAAAAAGTCCTGTGACAGTTGTTTCCAAGGGCTTGTCAGAATAACCAAAATACCTGAGCCTACGTCCTTGTCCAAGCCCAGAATCTTGCCTGAAGCCTGCTTCCTTCGGTCCACCCTAAGATTAAAATTCCTGCTTTAACCTATTTCCCTATTATGCCCTAATGTCAGATTCCTGCCTGAAGTCCTTGTCCTTGGTCAATGTCAAGTTCCTGCCAGGTAGCACTGTACCCCAATAAGGCTCTCTACAGCATAGCAAGAAAGAGACCAGATCAAATATGAAGCAGCAAATGATAAACATTATTAATTAATAATTAATTATAGGCTTTGTAAACTGGGGAAAACTGTAGACTAGACACTTGATAAAAAGAATGGATGGCAGAGGTGGAAAAGCAATAGTGAGATCTTTCTGCCTTCCTTTCTTTTCTTTTTCCTTTTTTCTTTCTTTTCTTTTCTTTCTTTCTTTCTTTCTTTCTTTCTTTCTTTCTTTCTTTTTTCTTTCTTTTCTTTCTTTCTTTCTTTCTTTCTTTCTTTCTTTCTTCCTTCCTTCCTTCCTTCCTTCCTTCCTTCCTTTCTCATGAGTCTATATGTGTGATTGCCTATGTAAATGTTTACATTTATGAATGCATGAATGTAGGCACCCCCCTGGGTATATGTGTATGTGTCTTTGAGTGGGCAATAATTTAAAATGTTTAAAAATCACATGTTTGGAAAGAAGACTTTATAGTTCTTGTCTGGCTCTCCATTGTCGGCCAAATGGGAAGGTTGAAACTCTGCATTGAGTGACAGGAATCAAAGTGGGAGGGGGGAAGATCTGCAGGAGCTTTGCTCATTTTATCATTCACAAAGCTTAAAGAAAGCAGATGCAGTCAGACAGTTTCCTGGGTCACCCACAGTGAATGTGTCAAATCAGAGCCCCTTCAGGGCACTTGGAAAGATTATAATAATGATATGTTGGCAATTTGAATTAATTACACACGGATCCACCACAGATTACAGTAAGTAAAAGAGAAAATCAAAGCAAACACTGAGCTGGAAGAGATCGGTGGGAGCCCCAGAGAAGGGCAATCTGGAGGAAGTGGTAGATGAGGAATTCAGAATCCTCTCCCTGAGCACATGAGCGCATGGCTGTAGCACTGTGGCCAAGACTGGGAAATTTACTGCACTTAGCTTGAGTGAAAAAGTACTTTCAAATTCAGAAGCACCATTAGAGTACTTCAGAAGAATCGTCCTTTTTGGTTGGCCATAGAGTGACTTTACCCACCACTAAAATGTTATGCGTCTTTTGTAACCTCAGGACAGGTAACGGTCTCATTTGGTCTTTATTTTCTGACTTGGGAAAATGTGGTGAATTTGATGGCTTCTGAAATTTCTTCCAAAACATCACTGGAAGAGATAGATGTCCTATTATAGAAGGTGGTGGGAGCATTGGAAAAAAATTCAAAATAAACACAATTATAATAGGGAACAAGAAACCATAGAAAGAAGAGAAATGTGTGATGGGAGAATTACCTTGAAAAAAATGAGCCTAAAATTATAAAGTTTTATTCCAAAGTTATCAGCATTTAAGTTATAAATGTTTCTGTGCATAGAATGTAAGAATGAACTCAGCAGAAGCCAAGCATCGATTGATTTGGAGGCAAGCAAAATTTTCTTCTGACTAATTGGACTGGTACAGGACACACTACCCTTTATTGAATGTTTGAATTTCTCCGTGTGCTAGTCAAGATGGACACTGCGGCAGAGAAGCCTTTGAAGGCTGAATCAATTTCTCAAAGTGCCTCTCCTCATCTTTTGTATTCAAACCATTCTCTTCTGAGGTATTTACGTTATAATCACCCGTGTCTATTTTTCTCCCAATTGTTAATTATCTGACTCTACTAGATACTGTGACAAGAGACTTGCGTTGAACCAGACCAGTTTTCTTCCTCTTTCACAGGCTTTATAAAATCTTGCATTTATGTGCCAATATTTACATAGTCTTACATTAAGAAAGCACAGAACCTACAAACATGGAACCCAGGAGGTACCGCTCAAAATAGAGACAGTCTCTGAGTACACTCAAGTGATTCCAGGATGAAAGACAATAAATAAATATTCCTTAATTTCTGTCTAACAATAAAAGCTATACTTGATTCACCATTATTTGAGTGATACTAATTAGAATTACTTACTTACACAAAGGATAAGCATTGTAGTAAAACTCTGAACATTAGTGTCTTTTCAACAACCCGCATTTATTTTCTAATTCTTATATTCCCAAGAAAGAGACTAGGAAAGGAACTCAAATAATTAGTTTATAATATTGTTTTTCATACATGGACCAAGGTTTCAGATGGAGTATTTTTCATTTGTAAGAACAAATGTGTCTAATGACATATGAGACATTGTATTTCATTAGAGAAAGAGCTTTCAAAATAAAATATAATTACAAATAAAGGGATAAATTAAAACATAAAAATCTCAGAGGAATAGTCAGTAAGATGGTTTTTAGCTCCTTTTCAAAGTAAAAATGGTGCCCCTGAAAAGCCACCAATCAGACCCCCTTGCTTGAAGTTCACTTAACAGAACAAGTTGGAGGACCTAAAATCAGATCTGCAGACCTCCTGTAAAGCAAGATTCAGTTGTATGTCCCTGTGAGCCTATGTAGCCTGTGGAGAGATGGGAGATGGAGATAGGAGCATCCCTGGGAACTTACAGGCCACCTATTCTAGAGTACACCACAGTCTCAAACCAGGAAGAAAAGATAGACACTTCTCTCTCTCTCTCTCTCTCTCTCACACACACACACACACACACACACATACACACACACACACACACACACACACACACACACACGAAGAAGTTGCAACAAAAAGGGGGAAAAATCACCCAATGAGATTTTCCAAAGATAGTCTAGTGTATGAATCTAGTAATTGATTTATACATCACAGCCTCTACTCTATAGAAAGTGATTTTTTTTTATTCTAAAAATATTTTATTTTCATCACACGTGTGTTTCTGTGTGTGGTTTATTCAGTGCTTATGAAACCCAGAAGAGGATGTTGAATCCCCTAGAAGTTGGAGTCGTGAACATTGTGAGCATCCTGAGCTGGGCATTGCAAACTGCATCTGAAGAACAGCAGTCACTCTGAGCTTCTGAGTCGTAGCTCCAGCTGTCTTCCCACCTCCTGATTTGAGACAAGGTGTTGTTATGTATACCATATTGGTCTTAAGTTCCCTATGAGGCACAGCCTGGCTTTGGAAATTTGTTTCCTAGTTCTACTTCCTGGGTATTAGAATTACAGGTATATACCATTACACTGGGCCAGGAAAAAAAATAAATTCCACAGTAGGCTTCATAACTAGTAGTCTCATTTAGCTTACTTTGGCAGTTGGCGACTGTCATTCTGTTAAGTGCCCCCTAGTTATTCAAACCAGATGCTGCATGCCCAGAGACAGAAGAGAGTTTTATTCCTAAGACTTAAGCATTTCATCCTGTGCTGATTTATTCTCAGATTAAGATAGGTTCTGAGTCTTAAAATCTCAAAGTCCCTTGAAAGTCACATAAACAAACTGTAAAACAGGAGCAAATGCCTCTCAGGTGCGCCAATGTCATTAAATCAACTGCATGAATTCAATCAGGCACCAGGATTTCTCCTGCCAATAGACTCATGGCTACTGACTATTTGCACGGTTATTTTAGAACAATGGGAAATGACGATGTAGAAAATTTCCTTGTGATGCTGTTTGCACGAGGCTTTAAAATTTATAACCTAGGCTGAAGTTGTATTTTCCTGAGAAATGCTGACTTGTTTCTTTCCTCAGCAAGCTATTGTTTCATTTCATCACCACGCGACTCCAAGGAACTTTGTGGCAATTTTGCATTCAAGTGTAGTTTTACTATTCCCAAAACACAGAGAAAGGACAACCTGATACTCCAACCTCATCTAAAACAAATTGGAAAAGAATAGGAAGAATGCCTCTACAAGTGCAGAGAGGATTTGTGATGAGAGCAGGGAAGGACTAGAAAACCCTCGTTGATTTTGGAAGGTTCTCTAAGCATTCTGAAGACACACTCGGTCCAGCCTTTGAGGCATATTTTCAAATTTTTACTCTTCAAATTTCCTTTTGTTTTTCAGGAGAAAAATAAATCAAGTCCATTATTTTACATAAACAAAAATCAGTGTATAAAAGATGAACCAATAAAACTTGCAGAAATTAGCATGGAAGAGTATCTCCCATCACAGCATAGACAATTTCCTAAATAGGACACTGAATATGCTAACCATAAAGAAAAATCCTGATACTTTGAAAATATTTCTATTTTAATTATGTTTAAAAATAATATTCGGTTTCTTTTTTTTCTTTTTTTCCTTTTTTTAATTGGATATTTTCTTTATTTACATTTCAAATGCTATCCCCTTTCCCAGTTTCTCCCTTCCAGAAGCAGCCTAGCCCATCCTCCCTCCAGCTGCTTCTGTGACGGTGTTCCACCCACCACCTACCCATTCCCACCTCCCTGCCCTCGACTCCCCTTTACTGGAGCATCTATCAAGCCTTCATACTTAGTACCCCTGGGCATCAAGCTGGGTTTTAGATTCTGATGCTGTGTATTAGACCAAGTCTGCAGGGAAAATATTTTAAAGAATGTTTTCTACTGGCACATGTAGACTTTTGTTACTGTCCTTAGTTCCTTTGAAAAGTAATTATAAAAGAATATTTATTTAGCATTTACATTATATGGGGTGTTATGAGTAACTCAGGCTTTATTAAAGTATATAGAAAGATGTGTTTAAGTTTCATAAAATATAACAGAAAAGACTTAACTTCTGTATACCTCAGAGTCTGGGTCCTAGAACCATTCCCACAGATACAAAGAGACAAATATAAGTAGCTAAAGAAAATAAAGGAGAAAAATTGTTTCCTTCATTGAAAATGATATTGCTAGTATTTCTTCACTTTGGCAAAAATAATGAATCTTCTGGGCATTTCTTAGTCCCCAGAAAATTGAAGAATGGTTCTATTTGCACAAGAGGTAAGTAGGTCCCTTCCCTGGTCCCACAATGTAGGCTGGGAAATTGTGTATTAATGCTCAGATCTTCAGGGAATAAGTCTCTTTCCACATTCTGACTTCTTAAATCAAGCCAAATGAAGGCTGTGATGTCAAATGCTAAGGCCTTTGTTAGACCTTACTCTTTTTCCTTACAGGTCTTCAGGAAATTCTTAAGTAGAAGCATATTTCAGTTCCCTTTTCAGAGTGCTTTTATCTTTCCTTCCTTCCTTCCTTCCTTCCTTCCTTCCTTCCTTCCTTCCTTCCTTCCTTCCTTCTTTCCTTCCCTCCCTCCCTTCTTTCTTCCTTTTTTCTTTTTTCTTTTTCTTCCTCTGAGTCGACTTCTAGCTGGGACAAAAGGTAGAAATGTAATCAATTTCTGCATAATAGAATATGTGAATAGAATAGAGGGAGTTCTTCAATTTCCAGTTCTTTCCTATGCCTATGATGATTAGCTATTTCTCACTGGCTGTAGGCTACTAGGACAAAGGGAACTGAGCTCATTATAATAACACCAAGACTTAAGAAAAATGGAGTCTGAATTGAGTTCTTGACATGGACAAAGTTCAGGAACTGCCATATTATTGTTGTATCAGGAAGGTTTGGTGAGCCCCAAAAGACTAACCAGGAACTGATTCTAAAGTAATCACATTAGGGTCTTTATGTACAAGCTTGGGCCACATTGCCACCATTTTTGATGCAGCAGAACAGGAGGGAGAAAACCCCGGGCTCAATTTTAAGCAGGTATTTATGGAGGCAAAAAGGGGGTATCTAGCCTGGTATACATTTGACGGGGTGGGGCTTTATGGCCTTTAACACAATTGGTGCTGGGAGCCAAACCATAAACTTAACTTCTGCTTTTCTCTTGACTGGTGGTTGTTAGTGAAGTGTCAGGGGCAGGCTTGCAGTTAATTCAAGTTCAACCTCAGATCAGGTTCTCCAAGATGGAGTTTGACCTCAAGATCTGGTTTCTCATTATTATGAATTATATGTGGGATAAATTGTAGCATCCTTTTTTAAAATGTAATCATTCTATTCATTTACATCTTAAATGATATCCCCCTTTCCTTGTTACCCCGTCACAACCCCCCATCCCACATCTGCCCTCTCCCCCCTCTCCTTTGCCTCTGTGAGGGTGCTCCCTACCAACCCACCCTCTCCCACTGCTCCAGCATCCCCTTATGCTGGGGCTTCCAACCTCCACACGACCCTCACATCGATGTCAGACAAGGCCATCCTCTGCTAAATATGTATCTGGAGCCATGGATCCCTCCCTGTACACTCCTTGGTTGGTGGTCTAGTCACTGGGACCACTGGGTTGTCCAGCCAGTCGACATTGTTCTTCCTATGGGGTTGCAATCCCCCTCTGCTCCTGAAGTCCTTCTGCCAGCATCCCCACGGGGTCCCAGAGCTCAGTCTGATGGTTGGTCCCAAGCAACCACATACTCATGGGTCAGTTGCTGGCAGAACCTTTCAAGGAACATCCACACGAGGTTCCGGTTGCAAGACCCTCTTGGCAATGGCAACAGTGTCTGTCAGGGCTTGGTATATGCAGACAGAATGGAACCCCAGGGGAAGCAGTCCCAGGATGGGCAATTTCTGTATAATAGAAATTGTTCCAATTCCTCTGTTCCAATTTTTGTCCCTGCCTTTCCTTTGGACAGGAACATGTCTATGCCAACCACTGGCTCAAAGGTGCTCACACTCCAATCTCAAGATTCTATGTTCTCTCACAGAACAAAAGTAAGGTAGTTAATTTAGTAAGTTGAGGCTAATCTGTCCTGAGGATGGCCATAGTAATATTGCATAGTTCTTAACAAGAAAGAGGCAGAGGGAGATTTGATGAAATGCAATCAGAGAAAGTGAAGGAAGCATAGGAAGGTAAGGAGCGAGGGATGGGGGTGAAACCAATGTTAAGGGGTTGGCTTAGGGAAGTAGAGGCTGAAGCAGCCTAACACATGATAAAGAAGGTCATCGGGCTAGTGACACTGGGAAGACCTTTAGATCACATGCAAAGTCTACCTTCTAACACGTTCCTTCTTGCTCCAACAGGATGGGATGGTGCCCACCCTTAGTATGACATGTAATTTGCTTTACTCAATACCCACACATTATTTAAATTATTTAACCTCATCCAAAATAACACCTGCACAAAAATATCGAGAAAAGGGGTTTCATCACATATCTGCACATTGTGGCCCAGACAAAATGATGCACAAAAGTAAACACTTCATAGGGATTAAAATCTAATGTCTTCTGGGAGGGTTTATTAGCCTACCACAGTGAGTAATAAATTCTAGGCACTGTGCTACTGTTTTACATATATTAACTCATTTCGTATGCACAACATCCTTGAGAGCCAAAGTACTGTTATCCTCTTCATTTGACAAATGAGGAAGGTGAAACAAAGATAAGGCATGTGACTAAAGTCACACAGCTGATTAGTGATGGAACTGTGATTTAGAAGAGCCTTAATCCAATTAAGTTGCAAATGGAATTCATATTTCTGGTAAATTTCCATCCTTATTGCCTCGTTATGCTCAGCATTTGATGCCAATGCCTGGCTAATGATACCTACTATAAAGAGAGGGTAGTTTCTGTACTGATTTCTCCTTCTCCTTTCTCTCTGCCTCTCTGCCTCTGTCTCTGTCTCTGTCTCTCTCTTCCTGCCTGGCCTAATTGACCTTGCACTATGCTCTGAATCTTGAACATATACTGCAGCTTGTGTCCTCTGTCTTCTACGGCATTTAACATGCATTTGCAGCTTGTCTCCTGCTGGGTCCTGTCTTGCGGGTGGGTCTAAGTCCCACGCTGTATCCCAGCACTCACAGCTTCCTCCAGAACATACCTGCTCTGGCATCATCTTCCCTGAGCAGATGCTAGAACTTGGCTCAGAGTGACTCAGAGGACGTTCATCCTCTGGCTAACGTCCAGGGGTTGCAGAGGGGAGTGTGCGAGGTGTTTTAATGCATGCTGATCTTGAGAAGGTGGCAGGGGTGAAGCAGATGCAATCATCCAGGCTTCTTCGTTATCTCAAGAAATCTAGCATAGTACAAGGATGAGCTAGATGGACCCAAAGGTGCACGCGAAGCTTAAGGAGCTTTGTGTTTCACTCACCCTTAGGCTCTCAGCACAGAGAGGGGCTCCATCTTCTACAAGGGAAACATGAAACAGGAAGTTTCATGTCTCTCTTCCTTTCCTTAAGAAATTCACATTGATATTTTTGTAAGCTTTGGATTTTTGAAGAGCTAAATTTGAGTGTGTGTGCGTGTGCGTGTGCGTGTACGTGTGTGTGCGCGCGTGTGCGTGCGCGTGCGCGTGCGCGTGCGCGTGCGCGTGCGTGTGCGTGTGTGTGTGTGTGTGTTTCTAATAATTACTGAAGTTTAGCAAGAATCATTTTTGGATTTTACTTCAGTAGAACAGTTCCTTGAGGGCATTTATACACTAGACCTGTTTCAAGGCTCCATCACCACCTCTGAGACAGACGGACAGACAGATATGGAAGGAATGCTGAATCCTCTTAGATGAAGCAGTGCACACATCCCCAAAGGTACAGATGTGATAAGCAGGAACTTTGGCATTTAAGGTTATGTATCCCCTTTGTGAACTGAGCGCCGAGCTCCACGTTAGGACGTCCATCCATCATCCTACATTCTTCTGGCCAGCACGAGCAGGCTATCTTTCTGTTTTACAAAGATAAAAATTTCTGTAGTCCTAAATGACTTAAGATCTTAATAGTTCCTTGAATGAAATAAGTCTATGGAAAATAAAGTAATAAATTGTCTGTAAAAATGTAATTATTACATGTACAGTGAAGAAAAGTTTAGTTAAGTATTTAAATTGTTTGGCTTTCTTACTGGGCTTACTTTACATAGCCATGCTGGTGATAGAAATTAAGCTATTTGGTAAGATTGCTTCAACCTGCCTTTTTTGGCCCATTTTGAAGCCAAAGAAGCATATGAGTCTAAAATATATCTGTTTTACCTGAAAAAGTATGAATATATATTTTATATGTTTTGTGGAGTGGTGTCTTAGGGGCTCAGCAGTGTTTACTGCTCTTACAAAGGACCCAACTTGAGTTCCCAGCGCCCATGCTGGACAGCACACAATTGCCTGTATAACTAATCCCAGTGGATTCAACACCCTCTTCTGGAGTATGTGGGTACCTGCACTCACGTGCATAGGCACACATCTATACACCTATTTACAAAATAAAAATACACCTTTTTTTAAATTTTTATTTTCTATATTCTATGTTTACATTCCAAAGTAAAAATACATCTTTAAGACAGTATTTTATTATGAGTTTAGCTTTGCTAAAATTTTTTCTGGAGTGAGATTTATCAGAGTGCTTGGAGTATGGCTTATGGCATGGCATTCTTCCGTGTGGATATTGCTGTATGCATATGCTGTCTGCCCTGTGGCACGGAAGCACTTACTCATAGCATTTACAGCCTTTGACAAGTTACTTAATCTCTCTAAGAGCTGTTTGTTATCCAGAGAAATGAAATGTATGAGTGCTATGCCGTGCATAGCAATAAGTGGTAGATAACCTCCGAGAATTATATGTCCAGCATGTATACATTAGAATACAATCCATACAGGACAATTTCATTTACCCTAAGGGGCTTCAGTAACAATAGAAAGAAAATTTCTATTTATAAAATAGAAATTTTGGATTTACAAAATAAAGCAAATGATGAAAAAGATCTAAGATCTTTTACTTTTTTTCTGCTCTTATGCATGCTATCACCAGTTTAATGGCTTAAAATAAGATACTGCTCTGGATGTTAGAAATGTGGTTCACTGTGATAACAGTAGGTTGCTTCTCAGGACTGCATCTCCTCTAGAGGCTCGGGAGAGAATGCCTTTCCTTGCCTAGTCCAGACTTCAGAATGACCCAGTCTTCAGTCTTTAAAATCAGCAATGAATGGCCATTCACATGGTTCTTTGTGATACCAACATAAGTAATAAGTGTGTAGAAACTGAAATAATGATGAGAAAATAATAAAAGGCAAAAAGAAAAAGGAAACTGGCCCTGAACTTTTCTTCTCAGTCTATTTTTTTTTCTTAACAACTTATCTGGAGGTAAGGAATTTTTAAATGATGCTATGAAAATGCCAGTTACATTTAGTGGGTCAACAGTGGCCATAAAACTAAATGTAATTTTATATTTAATAAAATGCTCTGCATTCCCTGAATTGCAGTTTAGGAAACGGATTCACTCCATAATGATTGCTTTTTCTACACATTAAGCTGAATGTTGCATCGAACCATCTGCTTTGGTGCTCGTGAATTATAACCAGCTTCAAAGCTGCCACAAAATCAGCCTTGTTGATGAATATTACTAACCTCTTTGAGAGATGTCTGTCGATTCTTTTATTTTTATATTTTTCTTAATTATCGTTGCTTCCTCTCGATTCATAATGTATCAGGTGCTATTCAATTTAGCTCTGTGTTCACACCTTGACCAGCATGCCTGAGCTTCAGAAAGCCACTTCTATTTGATTTTTATGCTTCGTGTGTTTAAAAATTCCTTGAAGTTAACTCAACAAGCCATTCCAACAGCTTTTCCTGTAAATGTGAGAGAGAAGCACTGTAAGACAGATAGCAGAGTTAGTGAGGAGAGAAGATAGACTCACAGACAGAGCCAGAGTTTTCAATTGTGTTCCTACCGCAGGTATTGAGATAATAAAGGGAAATGCAAACATTTGAATCCTGCCACCATAACTTCTCATAGCATCCAGACTTGGGAGTTTAAGTACTATCAGATTGAACGCAAGTGTGTTCTGAAGACATCGCACACAATGTAAACTTATGGGACCTGAGAAATGTCTCAGTCCTTAAGAGCTCTTGCACAGGACCTGGATTCAGTTCCTGCACTACTTGGCAATACACATCTGCCTGGAACTCCAGTTGTCAGAGTTGTGATGCTGCCTTATGGCCTTCATGTGCATTGCATGCACACGGTACATATAATGCATGAATATGGAGCACGTGCATGCACGTCACAGGAGGCACTTACATATAAAACAAAAATAAGTGAATATAATCAAGATACCTGGATAAAAATTTCAAAAAATAAAAATTAAAAATTAAAATAAAAAATATTTAGGCCAATGAGAGTGTTTTACAGTGAATTACATGCTGTTCTTTCTGGTTAGCACCTACCCTCATCCATCGTTAATTAAGAAAATGCCCTACAGACTTGCCTACAGGCAGTCTGTTGGAAGCATTCTCTCAATTGAAGTTCCTTTCCCTAAATTACTCCAGCTTGTGTCAAGTTGAAAAAAGTTAGCTAGCACAAAGTATAGATGGCTTTTAGGCCGGATAGAGAGAAAGGGTACATTATGGGGACAAGGGAAGGCACAGGAGACCCTTATTCCAGAGTCTGGCTGAAGCCTCTTATCAGCTGAAAATCAAGAATTCTAGCAGAGTTAACACTTGTTGTGAAAACTACTTACCCGGTGCAGCGTTTCATATCTATAGAGGGATTTTATGCCCAATAGAAAGGACCAGGCTTAAACCTGTGCCTATATGGCCTTCAAGGATATTACTCTTGTGGATACTCAATGGACCACTCACAGAGAAGACTATTAACTTTATTTACAATGGAGATATTATAACATCTGATAACCTGTTATCTAGATGTAGCTCAGAAGCCACTTTATGATCTCATTCAAATTCTGTAGCAATCCTCTGGAAGTCAATACATTAAAATACATCATCAATGTGACTTCTGTAAGGTCACTGGAGTGGGACTCTCCTTTGAGATGTCCAGCCTATGCTTTCTTATGTGTTTTACTTTCTTCCCAAATATATTCTTTCTATAAATCTTTGTGCCACTGGTCTGTTTAAAAGCTGTTGTTTTGAATAAACTACAAATGTGCATCTTTGTGGTTTGTCCTGAAATCCTTTCCTGCTAAAAAGCCAATTTTACCCTAGTGAAGGGCTCTAAAAGATTAAGGACTCCTTGGGATGTAGTGCCTGCCTTCTTTCCAGCCATCACTGAAAGTTTATATAGCCCTCCCCCCCCAAAGGCCAATTGTCACTGTTCGTTTGTCTTCTCCTATGAATTCCTATAGTAATTAGAGGAATTTATAAACCCTACAATAGCACCCACCAAAAGGCATCTGCTTATGTGTATCCTTTTTATGTGATAATTATGTCCTTGGCCTGGTGTGTTGCCTGCACAGGTTTAAGGCCTCAATGGAACTGAGGAGGAGAGGTTAGATTCAAGCCAGGCACATTTTGGACATATATAATGTGAATCTTTCCCTAGTCATCCAAGACTCAATTCTCTTTCTGAGCTACTATTTACTATTTCATTAGAATCTTCCCAAGGAATAAATAAGGATGTCACCTATTTCTCACATCAGAATGGAGTGACTTGTCATTAGATTCCATTAAGATCCATTAAGGTCCTAGCCCTCATATAGTTATGACTTTAATGATCTGTATTTTTATCATTTACTGCACTATAGTGAAGTCCGAAGGCACAGAGGTTTGAATATTCTCAGTTACCCAGCACATAGCAGGTTTGTAGAAAGCACGTATTGAATAAGCAATGAATCCACAAAATAAAAGTTAGACCAGATAGTCTCTAAGCTCTTCCTGATAAATTTTTGGATGTTAATGAATCTTTAATGTCATGTTCATCAAAAGTGCACATTTGAGACAACCTTGAACTTGAATTTGAATGAGATGTTCAGGGTAGGGTGGCAAAGGTAGTATTCTTGTCATCATTACCCAACTCTCTGACAATAAATGTGCTCATGAGAAACAAGGGATACAGAACCTAAGAGCTTTGCACTTAAATTCAGATTCTAAGAGATATCTGAGCTTGCATAACTTAATGCCTTCAGCACCTTTCAAATCAAATGGCAAATAGCTGGAAGGATAGCTCAGTGGTTAAGACTCTATTCTACTCTTGTAAAGGATACAAGTTCAGTTCCCAGCATCCATGTTGCTGCCTGTAACTCCACTCTCAGGGAGTTTTGACACCTTTGGTTCCCATGGGCACCAGTACTTTTCGGCATTCATACTCTTGTCCCCACAAACACATAATTTATAAATAAAAAGGCAAACTTCAGAATAACAACGATCCCTATTTCAGGATTGTTATATAGGAAAATATAGGCTAAGAGATGAAAACAATTGAGTCAATAATTCAGTGGATGATGAAGGGAATACTAACATACTACATATACTGTGCCTAGTGAATAACCTACCAACCTGGACTGAGAAGTACCATAGCTAAGACAGCCAGACCTGTCATCTACAAATAGAAGCCATTTTGTACTCACTTTCTATTGAAAGATTTTTTTTTAATTTTTTTTGAGAGGATTCTTTTTTTTCTTTTTTCTTTTTTTCTTTTTTATTGGATATATACTATATTTACATTTCATTTCCCCTTTTCTGGTTCCCTGCCCCCCAAAGGTCCCACATGCCCCTTTCCCTCCCTCTGTTCCCCCATCCACCCCTTCCCACTTCCCTGTTCTGGTAATCCCCTACACTGATGCTTTGAGCCTTTCCAGAACCAGGGTCCACTCCTTCTTGTCGGACATCATTTGGTATGTGGATTGTGTCTTTGGTGTCCCAAGATTCTAGGCTAATATCCACTTATCAGTGAGTGCATACCATGGGTATTCTTTTGAGACTGGGTTACCTCACTGAGTATGATGTTCTCCAGCTCCATCCATTTGTCTAAGAATTTCATGAATTCATTGTTTCTAATGGCTGAATAGTACTCCGTTGTGTATATATACCACATTTTTTTGTATTCATTCTTCCACTGAGGGACATCTGGGTTCTTTACAGCTTCTGGCTATTATAAATAAGGCTGCTATGAACATAGTGGAGCATGTGTCCTTATTACATGCTGGGGAATCTTGCCCAAGAGTGGTATGGCTGGCAACTAGGCAGGCCAGGAGAAGATGGCAGGAGGCCAATTACATGTCCAGCAGCAAGCCTGGGAAAGACTTGTGTCCGGCCCAGCAGAGCTGAAGAGGTAATTCGGAGCCCAGGAGCAGAAACCTTCTGGTCTCCACCTTGGGAGCACAGACGCCCTCTATGACAGCAGCACCAAACACCAGGCTCACAGGAGCTTCAAACACCAACCACTAACAACTAGACCAACTAACTCCAGAGATAAACAAAAGGCAAACATAGGAACGTTACTAACAGAAATCAAGGCAATATGGCAGCATCTGAACCCAATTCACCAACCACAGCAAGTCCTGGATAGTCCAACACACCAGAAAAACAAGAGTTGGATTTAAAAGCACTGGTCATGATGCTGCTAGTGGAACACAAAAAAGACATAAACAAATTTCTTAAAGAAATGCAGGGGAACATGAATAGGGTAGAAAACCTTACAGTGCAAACACAAAAATCACTTAAAGAATTCCAGGAGAATATGGATCAACAGACAGAAGCCAATAAAGAGGAAATGAAAAAAAATCAATTAAAGACATGCAGTAGAGTTTTTTTTAATTTTCTATATTCTTTGTTTACATTCCAAATGATTTCCCCTTTCCCAGTTCCCCCCTCCCAATAAGTCCCATAAGCCCTCTTCCCTCTGCCCATTCCCCAATCAACCCCCTCCTACCACTCTGTCATTGTAATCCCCTACATTGTTGCAGCAAGCCTTTCCAGGACCAGGGTCCTCTCCTTCCTTCTTCTTAGGAATCATTTGATATGTGAATGGTGTCTTGGGTATTCGGAGCTTCTAGGCTAATATCCACTTATCAGTGAGTGCATTCCATGTGTGTTCTTTTGTGATTGGGTTACCTCACTTAAGATGATATTTTCCAGTTCCCACAATTTGCCAAAGAATTTCTTGAATTCATTGTTTTTAATTGATGAGTAGTATTCCATTGTGTAAATATACCACATTTTCTGTATCCATTCCTCCATTGAGGGACATCTGGATTCTTTCCAGCTTCTGGCTATTATAAATAAGACTGCTATGAACATAGTGGAGCATGTGTCCTTATTGCATGTTGGTGCATCTTCTGGGTATATGCCCAGGAGTGCATATACCCAGAAGGGTCCTCTGGAAGCGTCATGCCCAGTTTTCTAGGAAACAACAGACTGATTTCCAGAGTGGTTATACCAGTTTGCAATTCCACCAGCAGTGGAGGAGTGTTCCTCTTTCTCCACATCTTTGCCAGCATCTGCTATCACCTGAGTTTTTGATTTTAGTCATTCTGACTGGTATGAGGTGAAATCTCAGGGTTGTTTTGATTTGCATTTCCCTAATGGCTAATGATGTTGAACATTTCTTAAGCTGCTTCTCAGCCATTCAAAATTCTTCAGATGAAAATTCTTTATTTAGCTCTGTACCCCATTTTTAATAGGGTTATTTGGTTCTCTGGAGTCTAACTTCTTGAATTCTTTGTATATATTGGATATTAGCCCTGTCAGATGTAGGATTGGTGAAGATCTTTTCCCAATCTGTTGGTTGCTGTTTTGTCTGATTGACAGTGTCCTTTGCCTTACAGAAACTTTTTTTAAAGCCACCAAGCTTTCCCCCCTAGTCTCTATATTGTTTTAAGATCATTTGCTCCTGTCTACTGTGATACTATGTATGATGAATTCCACACCACACATATTTGAACACTTATTCCATAAATTTGTGATTCTGCCTTACTTTTATATAGTGTTTTCATGAGTTCCACAGAGAAAGATGGCGAGACCTTGTTTTTACCTGAGTCTGACACACAATTCTCAGCTGAACTGAGATGCATGGATCCAATACAGACTGAAAGGAAACAGAGGTCTATGTCAGAGAAGTGATGGGAAGGGCAAGAAAATGTTGTCTGTGTCATATTAGGCTTTTTCAGGATTTGATTATGGGGCATAGCTTATAAAACAAGTAACAAATACTGTTAAAAAGTTAGGATCTTGCTGAGCATGGTGTGCCATGCCTTTAATCCCAGCACGCAGAGGTTCAGGCAGGCAGATATCTGTGAATTCAAGGGCAGCCTGGTCTACATAGTGAGTTCCAGAAGAGCTAATAATCCATAGTGAGACACTGTATTTAAAAAATGGAGGGATCCAATGGGCACTAGATGGTCAAAACTCCAGAGATGGTCAAATAAATGCTTTATAGTCAGTATTTTTCTTTATTTTAAATTATATTTATGTGAATATCTGTATAGGAGAAAGTACAGGTACCAACAGATCCAGAAGAGGACACTGGATCTCTGGGAATAGAATTGTAGTCAGACATGAGCCACCAATGTGGGAACTGGAAACCAAATGAGTCCAAATGAGTATGGTGCAAGAACTGCAAGTTCTCTTAAATGCTGAGCCAGCTCTCCATCCCTGAGAATAAGGAATAATAATTAGTGGCCTCCTGCCATTTTTACTTTTTGTTTATATTATCACTATTATTATTTGCTTTCTTGCTATAGTAGCACAGGTTGTTTTCAAATTACTAGTCCTCCTCCTTCAGCCCCCAAGTGCTGGAATTGTGGATTTGTACTACTATGTACCACTAGCTTTTGAATTTCATAATCTTTATATTAAAAGTTATAAAGTAGGGCACAAAGAGATTTAAACCTGTGTAATATATACTATTTTTTATGAAATTATGTCTTAAATGGATTGAGAAAAGACTTGTAAAGGAATGCTGGTCAATTGGGTTGCATTCTGACATTTGTCCTTGTGCTGAGTCCACACTTTTGAGAGGAGTCAGAAGAGCAGCCTCAATCACTATCCAACATTGTCACCTTCACAAAATCAGTTGATCCTGTGGATTTCAAATTTTTCACTCTGTAGGCATAATCTAAAGTCATACCAGAGGAGTAAAGTTATGTTGCTATTTTTTAAATTAATCATTTTATTTATTTACATCCCAAACATTGCCCTCCTCCCAGTCCCCCATCCCAGAGTTCTTCACCCCATCCTCCCTTCCTTTTGCCTCTGAGAGGGTGCTTTCCCCTTTTCCTGAGGCATTCCCCTTCTCTGGAGCATCAAGTCTCTACAGGGTTAGGTACATCCTTTCCCACTGAGGCCATAGAGCACAGTCTTCTCTTAGATATGCCCCAGGGGCCTAAGACCAGCCCATGTATGCTCATTAGTTGGTGGCTTAGTCTCTGGAAGCTCCCAGAGATCCAGACTAGTTGACACTGTTGATCTTCCTACGGGGTTTCCATCCCCTTCAGATCCTTCAATCCTTCCTCTAATTCTTCCGTAGGGGTTCCTGACCTCAGTCCAATGGTTAATTGTACGTATCTGCATCTGTCTCAGTCCACAGCTGGTAGAATCTCTCAGAGGATAGCCATGCTAGGCTCCTGTCATGCATGTCCATTTAGGTATGGGTTACCTCACTAAGGATGTTATTTTCCATTTCAATCGATTTGCCTGCAAAATTAATGATGTCCTTGATTTTAAGGGCTCAATATTATTCTATTGTGTAAATGAACAACATTTCCTGTATTCATTCTTTGCTTGAGGGACATCTAGGTTACTTCCAGTTTCTGACTATTAGGAATAAGGCTGATATGAGCACAGGTGGAGCATATGTCCTTGTTATATGGTGGAACATTTTTTAGGTATATACCCAGGAGCCAAATTTTTGGAGGAAATGCCAGATTGATATCCTGAATGGTTGTACCAGCTTGCAACCCCAGCAGCCATGGAGTAGTGTTCCCTTCTCCACATCCTCCCCAATATGTGCTGTTGCTTAGTTTATATATATACACACACACACACACACACACACACACACATATATAGGTAGATATAGATATAGCTATAGATATGGATATGGATATGGATATGATATGGATATGGATATGGATATGGATATGGATATAGATATAGATATAGATATAGATATAGATATAGATATAGATATAGATATAGATATAGATATAGATGCCATTCTGATTGGTGTAAGGTGGAATCATCTCAGGGATAGTTTGATTTGTGTTTTCCTAATTACTAAAGATGCTGAACATTTCTTTAAGTGCTTCTTGGTTATTCAGGATTCCTCTGTTGAAAATTCTCTGTTCAGTTCTGTGTCCCAATTTTGAATTGTGAGTTTTGCTTTTTTTGGATTCTAACTTCTTGAGTTCTTTAAATATTTTGGATATTAGCCCTCTATCAGATATAGGGTTAGTGAAGACCTTTTCTCAATCTGTAGGTTGCTGTTTTGTCCTATTGACAGTGTCCTTAGCTTACAGAAGCTTTTCAGTTTCAAAAGGCCCCATTTGTAAATTGTTGATCTTAGAGCCTAAGGGATTGGTGTTCTGTTCAGGAAAATTTCCCCTGTGCCAATGTGTATGGGGATATTTCCCTCACTCTCTTCTATTAGATTCAGTGTATCTGGTTCTGTGTGAGGGTCCTTGATCCAGTTGGACTTGAACTCAGTGCAGGGTGATGAATATGAATCAATTTCTTCTAAATGCCAACTGCCAATGAGACCAGCACCATATTTTGAAGATACTTTCTCTTTTCCACTGTATGGTTTTGGCTTCTTTGTCAAAGATCAAGTGTCCATAGGTGTGTGGGTTCATTTCTGGATCTTTGATTCTATTCCATTGATCTACCTGTCTGTCACTGTACCAATATCATATGGTTTTATCACTATTGATCTGTATTACAGCTTGAGGCCATGAATGTTCATTCCTCCAGAGATTCTTTTTTTTTTTTTCTTGATGCAACAGCGAGAGGATTTTTATTCCAGAGGCTCTGGGGTTCACAGTTGTATACCACACAGGGGTAGAGGACTGTGGAACCTTGAGTGCAAAATTGGGATAGCTTTTAAAGGTTTACAACAAAGCCCGCACATTGCAAACCAATCCCAGAGATTCTTTTATTGTTAAGAATTGTTTTGGCTATACTGGATTTTTTTCCATATGAAGTTGAGAATTGCTCTTATCCTGTCTGTGAAGAATTGTGTTGGAATTTTGATGGGGATCATGTTGAATCTGTAGGTTGCTTTGGTAAGATGGTCATTTTCTCTATGCTAATCCTACCAATCCATGAGCACGGGAGATTTTTTTTCATCATCTGAGGTCTTCGTTGATTTCTTTCTTCAGAGACTTGAAGTTCTTGTCATACAGATCTTTCACTTTTTTATATTGCATGTAGTTTTGCACGACCTGCCTTTGGTCTGAGAAGTGCCTTACTACTCAGCTTCCCTTGAATCTGTGGATAAAAGACACACACATACACAGTTGTTTATTTTCAACTTGCCTTCTTGGCACAATTGCTGTGCACTATCTCGCTCCTGGAAAAGCATGGCCTTATCAATACTCAGCTCTGAACTTCCCACCTGCCCTAAACTTTAGTGGCTAGCCCTATCTAGCCTCTGTCAAACATCCCTGACCACCCAACTATAGTAGTGGGCACAGACCCCAGCTGCTCCTGAGACCTCACATGGCTGCTCACTTCTTCTCCCTCCAAAGCATGGAAAAACTCTTCCTCTTCTTCCTTGCATATCCCTTTTCTTCCAGGGACCCGGAAGTCTCTTCTTTACCCATGGCTTTCTTTATTGGCAGATCAAGAGCCAATTGGAGAACAGGACTTTGGCATCAAAAACTGCCCCTACAATTGTATATTATTTATGGCTATTGTGAAGTGTATTATTTCCCTAATATCTTTCTTAACCCAGTTATCATTTGTAGAATGGAAGGCTACTGCTTTGTTTGAGTTAGTTTTAGATCCACCCACATGGCTGAAGTTGTTTATCAGCTGTCTGAGTTCTCTGGTGGAATTTGGGAGGTCACTTATGTATATTATCAAATCATCCACAAACAGTGATAACTTAACTTCTTCCTTTCTAATTTTTATTGCCTTGTTCTTCTTTTGCTGTCTTATTGCTCTAGCTAGAACTTCAAGTCCTATATTGACTAGATTGAGAGAGTGGGCAGCCTTATCTTGTCTTTGATTTTAGTGTGATTGCTTCAAGTTTCTCCCCATTTAATTTGATGTTGACTGTTGGTTTGCTCTAAATTGTTTTTGACATGTTTAGGTATATGCCATGAATTCCTGATCTCTCCAAGACTTTTAACATGAAGTAGTGTTGTTTTTTTTGTTCAAAGGATTTTCAGTATCTAATGTAATGGTCATGTGACTTCTTTGAATTTGTTTATACAGTAAATTTGTTATACTGAAGCATCCCTGCATCCCTGTCATGAAGACCACTTGATAATGGTAAATGTTTTTGGTAAGTTCTTACATTCAGTTTATGAGGATTTTATTGAATATTTTTTAGTCAATATTCATAAGCAATTTTGGTCTGAAGTTTTCTTTCTTTGTTGGCTCTTTGTGTAGTTTAGGTATCAAAGTAACTGTGGCTTCATAGAATGAATTAGGTAGTTTTTCTTCTGTTTCTATTTTGTTTGAATAGTATTTGTGGTAGTACCTGTTCTTTGAAGGTCTAGTAGTATTTGGCACTAAAATCATCTGACCCTGGATTTTTTTAAAAAAATGTATGACTACATCTATTTCTGTAGGGATTATGGGACTGTTAAATAATTTACATGATATTGATTTAATTTTAGTATGTGGTATCTGTCTAGAAAATCATCCATTTGTCTAAATTTTCCAGTTTTGTCAAGTATAGGCTTTTGTAGTAGGATCTGATTTTTTTTAAAATTTCCTCAGTTTCTGTTATGTCTTCCTTTTCATTCTCAATTTTCTTAATTTGGATAATGTCTCTGTGCCCTTTAGCTAGTTTGGCTAGGGGTTTATCTATCTTGTTGATTTTTTCAAAGAACCAGCTCTTGGTTTTGTTGATTCTTTTTATTTTTGTTTGTTTGTTTGTTTCCAATTGGTTGATTTCAGCCTTAAATTTGACTATTTCCTGCCATCTACTCCTCTTGCGTGTGTTTGCGTCTTTTGCTCTAGAGCTATCAGGTGTGCTGTTAAGTTGTTATTATTGGATTTCTCCAATTTCTTTATGAAGGCACTTAGTGTTATCCATGAATTTTCTTCTCAACACTGCTTTTATTATGTCCCATAAATTTGGGTATGCAGTGCCTTTAATTTAATTGAATTCAAGAAGGTCTTTAATTTCTTTTCTTATTTCTTCCCTGCCCAAATTTTCATTGAGTAGAGAGTTGTTCAGTTTTCATGAGTATGTGGGCTTTCTGTTGTTTTTTTGTTGTTGCTGAGGTCGAGGCTTACTTTGTGGTGATCTGATATAATTCATGGGATTATTTCAATCTTTTTGCATCTGTTGAGGCTTGTTTTGTGCCCATTTATATGCTCAGTTTGGAAGAAAGTTTCATAAGGTGCTTAGAGGAATGAATATTCTTTTTTCTTGGAGTGAGGGATGAAATATTTTGTATATATCTATTAAATCCATTTGGCTTATAACTTGTGTTAGTTTCAATGTATCTCTGTTTAGTTTCTGTTTTAATGTCCTGTCCTTGGTGGGATGAGGTGTTGAAGTCTTGCACTATTATTGTGTTAGGTTCAAAATGTGTTTTGAGCTTGAGTAAAGTTTCTTTTATAAATGTGGGTGGCCTTGCATTTGTGGCATGTATATTCAGATTTAAAAATTTATCTTGGTAGATTTTTCTTTTGATGTATATGAAATGTCCTTTCTCATATGTTTTTGATAACTTTTGGTTGAAACTATGTTATTGGATATTAGAATGGCTATTCCTGCTTGTTTCTTTGGATGGTTTGCTTGAAAAACTTTTTTCCAGCCCTTTCCTTTGAAGGTGTGTTTCTTATATGCAGCAGAAGGATGAATCCTCTTTGCACACACAGCCCATTAGCCTGTGTCTTTTTATTAGGGAATTGAGTCCATTGATGTTGAGAGATATTAATGACCAATGATTCCTAGTTCCTGTTATTTTGTTGTTGGAAGTGATATTATGTGTTTGTGATTCTCTTCATCTGTGTGTTGTGAGATGATTAATTACTTGTGTTTTCTTGGTGTATTTTTCACCTTGTGTTGAACTTTTCTGATAGTATCCTTTGTAGGGCTAGATTTGTAGAAAGATATTGTTTAATTAGAAAGATAAGTTTGGTTTTGTCATGGAATATCGTGATTTATCTATCTATGGTAGTTGAGGGTTTTGCTTGGTATAAGAGTCTGGGCTGAGATTTGTGGTCTCTTAGAGTCTGTATGACACCTGTTTAGGATCTTTAGCTTTAATCTCTGTTGAGAAGTCAGGTATGATTTCTGATGTGTCTGCATTTTTATGTTACATGGCCATTTTCCCTTACAGTTCTTAATATTCTTGTTTGTTTACTTATTTTGTACATTTAATGTTTTGCTTATTTTGTGGTGGGAGGATTTTCTTTTCTGATCCAATCTATTTGGTATTCTGTAGGTTTCTTCTTATGGATATTTCTTTCTTTAAGTTAGAGACATTTTCTTCTTTAATTCTGTTGAAATTGTATTCTGGTCCTTTGAACTTGGAGTCTTTAACTTTTCAACACTTATTATTCTTAGGTTTGGTCTTTTCACTGTGTCCCAAATTTCCTGGATGGCATTGAAAGTATTCCAACCACAAAAAGCCCAGGACCAGAAGTTTTTAGTGCAGAATTCTATCAAGCCTTCAAAGAAGATCTAACAGCAATACTCTTCAAACTATTCCACAAAATAGAAACAGATGGAACACTACCCAACTCATACTATGAAGCCACAATTACACTGACACCAAAACCACAGAAAGATCCAACAAAGAGAATTACAGACCAATTTCCCTTATGAATATTGATGTAAAAATACTCAATGAAATTCTTGCCAAACAAATCCAAAAACATATCAAAATGATCATTCACCATGATCAAGTAGTCTTCATCCCAGGGATGCAGGGATGGTTCAATATACTGAAATCCATCAATGTAATCCACTACATAAGAAAACTCAAAGACAAAACCATATGGTCATTTCATTAGATCCTGAAAAAGCATTTGACAAAATTCAGCATCCTTTCATGTTAAAAGTCTTGGAAAGGTCACAAATGCAAGGCCCATACCTAAACATAGTAAATGCAATATGCAGCAAACCAGTTGCCAACAACGAACTAAATGGGGAGAAACTTGAAGCAATCCCACTAAAATCAGGGACTAGATAAGGCTGCTCTCTCTGTTCATATCTATTCAATATAGTACTGGAAATTCTAGCTAGAGCAATTAGACAACAAAAGGAGGTCAAAGGGATATGAATTGGAAAGGAAGAAGTCAAGCTATTACTATTTGAAGATATGATAATATACATAAGCGACCCAAAAAACTCCACCAGAGAACACCTACAGCTGATAAACAACTTCAGCAAAGTATCCGGATATAAAATTAACTCAAACAAATTAGTACCCTTCCTCTATTCAAAGGATAAACTGGGTGAGAAAGACATTAGGGAAATGATACCCTTCACAATAGCCACAAACAATATAAAGTATCTTGGTGTGACTCTAACCAAACAAGTGAAATATCTGTATGACAAGAACTTCAAGTCTCTGAAGAAAGAAATTGTAGAAATTCCTCAGAAGATGGAAAGATCTCCCATGCTCCCATGGATTGGCAGGATTAATATAGTAAAAATGGCCATCTTGCCAAAAGCAATCTACAGATTCAATGCAATCTGCATCTAAATTCCAACTCAATTCTTCATAGAATTAGAAAGAGCAATTCCCAAATTTATCTGGAATAACAAAAAACCAAGGATAGCTAAAACTCTACTCAAGAATAAAAGAACTGGGGAAATGAATATTCTGGACCCCAAGCAGTACTACAGAGCAATAGTGGTAAAAGCAGCATGGTACCATCCACTTGTCCAAGAATTTCATGAATTCATTGTTTTTAATAGCTGAATAGTACTCCATTCTTTCAGATGTCTCTATCTCTTGTCAAATTAATATAAAACTAGCCAGCACATTGTCTCTTTTGCCTCCATCTTACTGACCATTGAAGCTACTCTAGTAATTAAAGATAATCTTTTAAAGTAGATGATTACAAAATGTGTTTCCATTGACAATCTTACTCCCTTTGCAAATAACACAACACAGTAAAACATCCTGGAGATTATGATATGAACCTCTATCTACCATAGTCTATAATATCCTAAACACAGAGTGTTGTCAAACAAAACAAACATAGCCATTCTATTGGGTTTGCAGTAGAAGCGTTCTATGTTTTTAAATTGTAATTTTCTAATTAATAAGTATGTTCAGTATCTTTTTATGTACCTTTCTTTGCCATTATATATCTCTTTGGTGTTTGATACAGTTGTTCAGATCTATAACCCATTTGAAATTATGCTTTCAGGGGAGATTGGAGATATGGCTCAATGGTTAAGAGTGCTTGCTGCTTTTACAGAGCTCCTGGTTTTAGTCTCAGTACAAACAGATGGCTCACAATTGTCTGTAACTCCAGCTCCAGGAGACCCAATATCCTCTTCTGGCATTAGAAAATGCTTGTGTCCATGTATACACATATACATAAGTGAAATAAAATAATTGTGTTAAAATGTGTTCTCTTATTATAAGACTTGAGAGGTCATCTTTTAAGGTGTTTCTCGGCCATCCGAATTTCTTCTGGTGAAAATTCTTTGTTTAGCTCTGTGCCCCATTTTTTGATAGGGTTATTTGGTTCTTTGCGGTCTAACTTCTTGAGTTCTTTGTATATATTGGATATTAGCCCTCTGTCGGATGTGGAGTTGGTGAAGATCTTTTCCCACTTTGTTGGTTGCCGTTTTGTCCTTCTGACAGTGTCCTTTGCTTTGCAGAAACTTTGTAATTTTATGAGGTCCCATTTGTCGATTCTTGATCTTAGAGCATAAGCTATTGGTGTTCTGTTCAGGAACTTTTCCCCTGTGCCCAAGTCCTCCAGGGTCTTCCCAAGTTTCTTTTCTAATAGTTTCAGTGTGTCTGGTTTTATGTGGAGGTCCTTGATCCACTTGGAGTTGATCTTAGTGCAAAGAGATAAGATTGGATCAATTCGCATTCTTCTGCATGTTGACTTCCAGTTGAACCAGCACCATTTGTTAAAAAGGCTATGCAAATCAAAACAACCCTGAGATTCCACCTCACACCAGTCAGAATGGCTAAGATTAAAAACTCAAGAGACAACAAGTGCTGGCGAGGATGTGGAGAAAGAGGAACACTCCTCCACTGTTGGTGGGATTGCAAAATGGTAAAACCACTCTGGAAATCAGTTGGGCAGTTCCTCAGAAAATTGGGCATGTCACTTCCAGAGGACCCTGGCATACCACTCCTGGGCATATACCCAGAGGATTCCCCTGCATGCAATAAGGACACATGCTCCACTATGTTTATAGCAGCCTTGTTTATAATCGCCAGAAATTGGAAGGAGCCCAAATATCCCTCAAAGGAGGAATGGATACAGAAAATGTGGTACATTTATACAATGGAATATTACTCAGCAATTAAAAATAATGAATTCATGCAATTTGTAGGTAAATGGTTAGACCTGGAAAATATCATCCTGAGTGAATTAACCCAATCACAAAAGAATCCACATGAAATGCAATCACTGATAAGTGGATATTAATGAGCCCAGAAGCCCTAAATACTCAAGACACAAATAGCAAGTCAAATGATTCCCAAGAAGAAGAAAGGAGAGGACCCTGGGCCTGTAAAGATTGCATCCAGTTTAGTAAAGAAACCGAGGGGGGAGGGGGAATTATTGGGGAACAGATGGGGGGGAGAAGAACTATGGGAACTATGGTGGGTGGGAACTGGGAAAGGGGAAAGCCTTTGGAATGTAAACATAGAATATAGAAAATAAAATAAAAAAATTAAAAAAAAAAAAGACTTGAGAGGTCTTTCTGTTTTCCACTGCGGTCCTTTATTAGATATGTATTTTGCATGGTTCTTTATTAGATATGTATTTTTCAAATAATTTTTTCAAGTTTATGACTTTTGTTCCTAAATAATCATTTGAAGAGAACATTTCAACTTTAGCTACCACTTACAAAATGTGACTTTTATGTCCTAAAAAAATCTGATTTGACCAGAATTTCTTTGTTTTCTTCCAGGAATTTCAAAGTTTTCAGTTTATGCTTCATTTACAACCCATTTAAAAAACATGTTTGTGTACATAGATGTTCCACTATTCATAATTACCTACTCCTAGTTTCTTTTTTCTTTCTTTCTTTGTTTCCTTGCTTCTTTGTTTGTTTGCTTGTTTGTTTCTTTCTTTCTATTGAACATTCTTGCAGAAAAATGTCTCAGCTTCCTTGAATCTCATCACCACAGAAGCATCCAGCTACTTTTATTTTTTCAATACCTAATAATTATGCACTTTTAGCAAAATCAATTTTATTTACTCATTACAGACAGAGTCAGACAATTCGAAAATGGAACATGCACATGATAGGATTTATCACTAATAATTGATTTGTCACTGCCATAGGAAAGCCCAAATAATCTGATTATGCATTTAGCTGGTAATGGAAACTCATTAGCTGAGTTCTATTTCATGCTTATTTGCACCTGCAAACAACTCCTTCCTGTTGGAAGGATCATTTCCATTGATCCTCCTGATGTAGCCTGGCTGGTTAATGTGGTATTGATGATTGCTACTCTACACCTAGGAAGTATGATGGACTCTCAATCACCCCTACCCCCAGGCCCAATGACTACTTCAGCCTATCTTGGAACTGACAGAAAAAGTCTTTGAATTGATACTAGTTGCAAGAACAACTCAGACAGGCCTTGGGGGAGATTAGTTAAGCAAAAACAAACAAAACCAAAAACAATTTCAAAAACCAACCAACTAAACAAACAGACAAACAAACAGAAAACCACAACCAGAAACAAAACCAAAGCAACAACAAAAAAGCCAAAGTATAGGCAGCTAGGTAAAATAGAAATCACATGTATGCATAATATGCTTTTGATGATTTATATGGGTTTTTACTTGATGTTACTTTAATTAATTTTAAGGTAACATACAAAGTAATAATTTCAATTATGACATTTCATACGAAGATCATTATATTTGTTATTTGTCCTGTTTTTCTCACCCCTCTTTCTGTTGCTCTGCTTTCCTACAAATTGTCTTCCCTTCATCTCACACCTATCCAATTTCTCCTAATTTTGCCCATTCCCTTCCTTCAGACTGCTTCGATTCCTTTCAGAGTTTCCTGTCTACTTTATGACACATACAAACACTCACACACACATGGAAACAAGTAATATTTGTCTTTTAAAATTTGGATTAGATTATTTCACCTAATGCAATACTATTCAGCTTCATCCATTTTTGTTCAAATATTATAATTTCATTATTTCTTATGTCTAAACAAAATTCCATTGTGTGTATATTTCACATTTTACTTATCCCTTCAGTGTATCATGGGCATCTAGGCTGGTTCCCTATCTTGGCTAATGCAGTAATAAATACAGATGTGCAGATAACTTCATGATTGTTGACTTACATTTTTTGGTATACATCCTTGATGGTAGAGATATATAACAAGATTGCTCCACTTTTTTTTGACTGTTAAAGAAGCCTCCACACTAGTTTCATAGTGGCTTCACAAGCTTACATTCCCATCCAGAATTTCTGCTTGAAATCTATTCTTAATGGGATACATGGACTTTCAAAACACTCTAATTTACATATCATATAACTAATTGTATTAGTCAAGGTTTTCTAGAGTAATAGATTTCATAAAAAGAATATATATTTGGATATATAAAGGAGATTAATTAGAATGACTTACAGGCTATCCTGCAGCTAATTCAACAATAGCTACCTATGAATAGAAATGTCCAACAGATCACTAATTATTCAACTCACAAGGTTCAGGGTCTCAGTTGGTCTCTCAGTTTAAACTGGAATCCCAAGGAAGTATGCTTTAATGCCTAAAAATTAAATTCCTAGTGAAGGAATGGACTTGCTAGGGAGGGAGGGAAGGAAGAAGGGAGGGATGGAGGGAATGAGGAAGAAGGCAGAGAGAGAGAGAGAGAGAGAGAGAGAGAGAGAGAGAGAGAGAGAGAAGAAAGAGGAGGAGGAGGAGGAGGAGGAGGAGGAGGAGGAGGAGGAGGAGGAAGAGGTCCTTTTTCTATTTTCTTATTGTAGGCTGCCAGCAGAAGGTGACACCTACATTAGATAGAGATGGTTCTTTTTATCTCAAAATAATTTGATTAAAGGTATGTCTTTCCAACTCAAAGACCAAGATTTCAAATGAATTTTTCCACTTTAAATGATCCAGTTAAGCAAAAACTTTCTCACACATGTGTCCAGCCATTCTAGGTTAATTCTATATGTAGTCAAGGTGACAACCAAGAATAGCCAATCACACTAAGAATGTTAAACAATTATTCAGATACATCCAGGACATTTGTATTTCTTCCTTGTAAAAATCCTCTATTCCATTCATTTAGCACATTTATTGACAGGATAATTGAGGTTTTTGGTGTTTCATCTCTGAAATGTGTAGTAACAAGGTTCCTCAAAAGTAAAACTTTTTTCCTTCAAAGGAAAAAAAAAAGAAAATTTTCTTCTATGATTTTGTTGAAAATATTTTGCTGAGACTTTGAACTGGGAATCTTCTATTCTCTTTACTCTTAGGTTTGGTCTTTTTTTTTTATTTTCCCAGATTTCCTGAATGTTTTACATCCACAGATCTTTAGATTTATCATTTCCTTTGACTGATGTATCAATTTCTTTTATCATATATCTATATCTGAGATTCCCCCTTCTCTCTCCTAAAGTCAGCTGGTGATGGTGTGTCTCTAGTTTTCGTTTGCTTGCCTAGATTTTCCATCACCAGGAATTCCTCATTTTATGTTTTCTTTATTGCTGCTATTTTCATGGTCAGGTCTTTAACAGTTTTATTCATTTTCTTCACTTATTTGATTGTATTTTTGTGTGTGTATTTCTTGAAGGGATTTATTGATTTCTTCTTTAAAGGCCTCTACCATCTTCATTAGATTGGATTTAAGGTCATTTTCTTTTTAACATCCAGGGCTTGGCTCTTAGGTGTGCTTTAAGAAGAGTTGATAGGAATAGGTCATGGGGTAGGGTCTTAGCTTGGGTCCCTGGTACTGGTGGGGACACTGAGAAGGGAGGTAGAGTTATGGTCTATATCTCATTTATGAATCCAGTGAAGGATATACAGTTGACAGACTCCCTTTCCCCAATTCTGTAGGCTGCCTCTTTATTCTGAAGATTGTTTTCTTTGTTGTGCAGTAGTTTTGTTATACTTGTTCTGTGAAAGTCTTATTTATTTTTTTCTTTTTTTTTATTGGATATATTCTTTATTTACATTTCATTTCCCTTTTCCTGGTTGCCTCCCCCTCCCCGCAAAGGTCCCACATGCCCTTTTCCCTCCCCCTGTTCCCCCATACACCCCTTCCCACTTCCCTGTTCTGGTATTCCCCTACACTGATGCATTAAGCCTTTCCAGAACCAGGGTTCACTTCTTCCTTCTTCTCAGACATCATTTGGTATTCCAAGATTCTAGGCTAATACCCACTTATCAGTGAGTACATACCATGGGTATTCTTTTGAGACTGGGTTACCTCACTTAGTATGATGTTCTCCAGCTCCATCCATTTGTCTAAGAATTTCATGAATTCATTGTTTCTAATGGCTGAATACTCCAATAGAATATATATACTCCATTGTGTATATATACCACATTTTTTGTATCCATTCCTTCGTTGAGGGACATCTGGGTTTTTTCCAGCTTCTGGCTATTATAAATAAGGCTGCATGAACATAGTGGAGCATGTATCCTTATTATATGCTGGGGAATCTTCTGGGTATATGCCCAGGGGTGGTATGGCAGGGTCCTCTGGAAGTATCGTGTCTAGTTTTCTGAGGAACCACCAGACTGATTTCCAGAGTGGTTGTACCAGCTTGCAATCTCACCAGCAGTATAGGAGTATTCCTCTTTCTTCACATCCTTGCCAACACCTGCTGTTTCCTGAGTTTTTAATCTTAGCCATTCTGACTGGTGTGAGGTGAAATCTCAGGGTTGTTTTGATTTGCATTTCCCTAATGACTAATGATGTTGAGCCTTTTTTAAGGTGCTTCTCAGCCATCCAAATTTCTACAGGTGAAAAGTCTTTGTTTAGATCTATATCCCATTTTTGATAGGGTTATTTGGTTTTCTGGGGGTCTAACTTCTTGAATTCTTTGTATACATTGGATATTAGCCCTCTGTCAGATGTAGGGTTGGTGAAGATCTTTTCCTAATTTGTTGGTTGCTGATTTGTTCTTTTGACAGTGTCTTTTGCCTTACAGAAACTTTGTAATTTTATGAGGTCCCATTTGTCTATTCTTTATCTTAGAGCATAAACTATTGGTGTTCTGTTCAGTAACTTTCCCCCTGAGCCAATGTCCTCAAGGTTCTTCCCCAGTTTCTTTTCTATTAGTTTTAGTGTGTCTGGTTTTATGTGAAGGTCCTTGATCTACTTGGAGTTGAGCTTAGTGCAAGGCAATAAGAGTGGGTCAATTCGCATTCTTCTGCATGTTAACCTCCAGTTGAGCCAGCACCATTTGTTGAAAAGGCTATCTTTTTTCCACTGGATGTTTTCAGCTCCTTTGTCGAAGATCAATTGGCCATAGATGTGTGGGTTCCATTCTGGATCTTCAATTCTATTCCATTGATCTACCTCCCTGTCACTGTACCAATACCATGCAGTTTTCAATACTACTGCTCTGTAGTATTGTTTGAGGTCCAGGATTCTGATTCCCCCAGACGTTCTTTTACTGTTGATAATAGTTTTAGCTATCCTGGGTTTTTTGTTATTCCAGATAAATTTGAAAATTTCTCTTTCTAACTTTATGAAGAACTGAGTTGGGATTTTGATGGTGATTGCGTTGAATATGTATATTGTTTTTGGCAAGATTGCCATTTTAACTATATTAATCCTGCCAACCCACAAGCATGGAAGATTTTTCCATTTTCTGAGGTCTTTTTCCATTTCCTTCTTCAGAGACCTGAAGTTTTTGTCATACAAATCTTTCACTTGTTTGTATAATAAATCTGTTTATTATTTGCTCCCATTCTCTCTTGGCTTTCCCTATACCTACAAACCACTTTCTCCTTACTTCCAGTCTATTTCCTATGTTCATGACTTTTTGTTTTGTTTTGTATCATATTTAGTTTAACTAGGAGCAGTGATTGTAAATATCCATTGGAACCTTGTGGCATTACCAGAGAGTACAGAACTGAAAGCAATGATTCCCCAATGCCCATAGTCTATCAGTATCAATAGTTCAGTAGTGAGGAGTAGGGTCTCTGAGCCCTTCCTCTATCATGCATTCTGCTTGTTAATTATTAGGATTATTTCTTGATCTATTGAAGCTCTTTTTAAGGAACTACACTCAATATTCATGAACATGCTGTTTATTCTATATGGAAAGGCTAGAATAATAAAGATTGCAAGCATTTCTTGAATTGGAACAACTGGAAACAGCCTTTTTTACAATGAACCAAGAAGGACTGATCCTCCTGATATGTCCTTATCTTATCCAGTACACAGACACGCTTCAATTTAACTTTGAATATAAAATTACTAAGCCCATTTAGTGAGATTGGCATTCAATTTTTATAGGGATAGAGCTGAAGTGGATTTTGCCAATGGGCATGCTACTGGCTGTTCTACGCCTGTGTCATTTACAGGTTTTAATTACCCAGAGCCCTGCAGAGTTGAGAGAAGCAAGGATACAAAGAAGCTAGTACTGGAACTTGCACTGTGAAATATTCTATTGGCTATTTGGGAATAGGACAAGTTATCAAACTACAAATCCATGATTACGGACATGAAAAGGATCAAACAAATGGCCTGCAAAACTTCATATATGGTAAAAATCACTACTACTTGACTTTAGGTTTATGGTATTTGTGTACAGAACATTCTTGGATATAACACATCTCCAGTCTTTGCATTATATTACTAGTGTATGTGGCAGTGTTCTGTGGAAATACTTAGGAAATACTGACACAGAATCCTTAGTTCTAGAAGGGTGAAGAGGATTCCTCCCAGTTATATGACCATATCTCATTTTAAGTGTCTTAGTATTTCTCACACTCTTGAAATTGTAATAGTCACCTTTTTCCATTATAAATTCAATATTTGCAGGTAACCAGAACAGGCAGGAACATTTTACATTCCCATATAGCAACATGTAAGAATAGTTTCAGTTCTAATCTTAGAAAAGAATATTTAATAGTCTTAACGTATAAAGCTAAGTATAGTATTGACCTTGGAAACCCTCAGCAAAATACATAAGCATGTCTTCTGGTTGCAACATTCTGCAAAGAACCCTACTTCCTGTTCTGCATTCCCAATGTTTTCTATCCTCTCCTACCAGACTGCTCAATAGAAAAGACAGATGGTATTAATACTTCAAAATGAATGTAGCAAGATGAATGATGTTTGAACCCATCAGCTAAAGGGAAGATGGAAAGTGTGCTTAGTTGTGGAACCAAGGGGTGTTTAGGGCTATATCTATTTCAGATTTGATCTTATTGAGAGGATTGTATGGAATACTGATCTTGGGAGCCTTCAGTCTTTCAGGATCTTCCTAATGTCAACTTTTATAACCACCTGCATTACTGAAGTCTGTTTCATGCAGGAGAGAAATGTATAGAATTATCTCAAGTAACCAATGTAATTGTCCCTGTTAATGCTGCCTTTGATAATGAAGAACTCTTAGGTCTTAGAGTAGTGATACCAGTTACTCAGGAGTACAATGTCCATATATTGGGACAGGAGGTGGGAGAGCTGTTGAGTCTATAAGTTGATTAGTACATAATATCATCAGAGAAACAAAGGCAAATGCTTATTACCCAACTTAGTGTAATGGTTTCCTTCGAGATTGAAACATTCTAGCCTGTAGAAAGCTCCTTAAACAGGAAAGCCCACATCTTAAAACAGTTTCAGAAGTTCCTGAAACTGATCAGATTTGCTATGCCCCTCCCTACCTGATTAAACAATAAAAGTCCAGAGTCCCTGTTAGAGGAAGGAAGATGAGGTACCAAGAGGACTCAGACAACCTGAACTGCAAGGAAGAATCTAGGACTAGACCAATTGCCTGGAAGAAGTAGAAACCATATTGGCTTCCCAAAACTTGTTTAGACCTACTGTAGCACTGGAAAAGGACATAAAAAGTTGCTTGAAGGCTTTGTAGCGTACCCCAGGTTCTTAGTTTTGAGAGTTGTCACCATGGACTTTAGTGACTCAGCTATGTTTGAGTCATTTCTGCTCTTTCAAGTAATTCCTTCACCCATTCACCTATAAGTAAACCCAATAAAACTTATGATTCACCAAGTTGAACTTTGGTAGTGTTTGTACTTTGTTTTGTCATGGGAACCCTATTTGGTGTGAGTATACGTGTGTGTTCTGTTCCCTCAGGAAAATTCTTGTCACATACCACAAACAGAATGACTAAAATATTATTTACAGAATAAGGAGTTAAAGGCTAAAATGATTTGACTTAGAAAAAAAAGAGCCTCACATATGGGAGAACTTCCATGTGGCTACGTTGTCCTCTCCCCTAAGTTGAAGGAACCTCCTTAAGACATAGGAAGTGAATGAATTTCACAAGTCTCAGAAACATTCTGAAACATACAAGATTTATGAGACTCCTCCTTGAGGTTGAGGTTTAACAGTTGCCGAAGGGAGACGCCTCTGACCAGTTGACTTCCCTGCATGTTGCTCAAGGGCTGTCGATTTCATGAGTTGTCACTTTGTCAGGGTGGCACATATGCCTTTGAGTCACCCAGGTTCCTTATATAACTGACTCTACTCAACTCAGTTGTTTAATAAACTAGACAGTAAATATGGCCATTCCTTTTAGCCAGTCATTAGTGCCTTAGCTGGAAGGAATAGACGCTGGTTCCCATCTCCTAAGGGGGAAATTTACACAACAGAGGTTAATCAAAACCTGTTAAAACGCAAAATGCTAGTGACAAATGAAAACCATGAGGGAGGAACTATAAGGAAAGGACACAGTGAAGGAGAATGGTCATGAGAAAGGGTCTGGACTTGCTGAGCTTGAAAGTGCATGCATCTTGAGAATCTATAACACAGGAGAGAAAAACCTCACAATGGCTCTGGTCACCAAACTGATGAATCTCCAGCTGGTTCCACCCACAATGAAAAATACCCCAGTCTGAGAAGTGCCCATCATTTGATTCAATGCTTTGCCAGTGCCACCTTGAAGTTCTAATCATTTTTATACAGGGAGCCTGTGTGTCCACGGGGTGCTTTCATTTACATTTGTTGGTGCTGGCCCTGCACATAGGTTTCTGTTATAATGCTACACCATCTCCCAACTTGTAGGTGGAAGCCGAGTCATGACACCATGCATGGAGCGGGCAATGGTGCAACTGCTAAGTTAATGGGGATCTAGGGAAGAATGGTAGAGGTGAGATTTTTGTCTCTGTTGTTACAAGCATACTATCTTCCATCAGGTCTCCAAAGGATCTGACAGCATACCACCTTTAGCCATGCAGCTCTTTGTTCAGACTAGTGCTGGGCGAAGTAGCAGAATTTCTTGCTCGCTACCAGTTCTAATGAATTCTAATGAAACCTCATCAGCGGTTTTCTTTTGTTGTCTTTTCTTTTCTTTTTCTTTTTTTAGCTGAAATGGACAGAGGATGCCAGTCTTTGGCTGAGATGCCAGAGCAGAGGCATGAGTTTCTAAAGATCAATAGAAATAGAAACAGTAAGGGCTGAGCAAGGAGCTCAGTTAACAGAACGCTTGTCCAGCGCATACAAGCCCTGGGTTCTATCCTCAGCATTGCTAAGAAAAAGAGGAAAAGAAACAGAACGGTCACGAGAAAGGGTTTGGACTTGCTGGGCCATAAAATGGATGTATCTTGAACAGATATATATATGTATCTATAAGATATACATGTGTCTATATAGATACCCATGTATCTATAAGACAGAAGAGGAAAACCTCACCATGGCTCTGATCATAGCCCAGAGGCTACAATACTCTTAACTCAGGTATCACATTTGCAAGAGAGGAGTCATCTCTAGGAGCTCCCCTTAGCCTTAGATGATTTCAAGCCTGTCCCTAGGATTAGGCTCAGGAGCTATCAGCAAGAGTGAAATTCCCTTGCTGTGGGACTGACATTACTCTTTTCCCAAGCTCAAGGCAGCACAAATTGCCTGCTGTCTCTAAGGTTGCTTCCACCTTGGGAAGTGATACTATCAACACCTGATACAGTCTGTCGTGACAGGCTCTGAGATATAGCATCGAATCTGAAAACACATAGCAAGTCCCAGCGATATAAAAACTAGGTAATACCTATTGTCTTGGTGAATTCAAAGTTTTTTCCTCTCTTATTTCCCCCACCCCCTCTCTCTTTTTTATTAATTTATTTATTCATTCAGTTTACATCCCAATCACAGGGATTGGGATTACAATCACAATCACAGGCCCCCTTCTCCAGGGCCCCTCTCATGTGGACTATTTCCCCATTACCCCACCTCTTCTGAAAAGAATAGATGAACTTCAGATGGATAATGAGTTCCCTTTTAAAAAACGACAGGGAAAACTGAGGGACAAGAAATTTACGAAGTCAGAACACATAGCAATTTCTGAGCTTCTTAAGAGCCAGTGCAAAAGGAGAAATGCAGTGTAGTGCAGGGCTCTGCTGAGCTTATGGCTGTGCAAGGGAGTAATAAGATAACCCCTCCCCCCAGCATTTGCAGAAATTTTAATGAGAATTTATGTGTCAAACAATATTAGAGCTATATCTGTCTCTGAGAAGGGGAAAGCCCCCTGGGTATCACCCCACTCTGTCCCATTGTCACTACCCTTCTAGGTGCATCCGCTCCCATTGAGGCCAGACAAGACAGCTCAGTTATGGGAAAATAACCCACAGGCAGATTCAGGTATAGCCCCTGCTCCAGTTGTTGGGGGGACACTCATGAAGACCAAGCTGTACCTCTGCTACATATTTGAGCGGGGTGGGGTGGGGCACCCAGAAATCCCCTGCTTACATCACTTAGGAAGTTTCTTCTTTGACAGGGGGGTCTTACAGCTTTTTAGTATTCTTCTACACCAATATAAGAATGTCAGATAGATTACAGACCACAGTATATAATTTATTTATTTATTTTTGAGATAGTCTTATTGTGTAACCCTGAATGGCCTAGAACTCACTGTGTAGATCAGGTGCACTGTGTAGATCAGGTCTCAAACTTACAGAGGTCCCCTTGCCTCTGCCTCCCTAGTACAGGGATTAAGGGCATCTAGTTCTTTAGGAAGGCATTTGGAATCCCAGTGCGGGGATTCTACTTTTAATAGACATTTTTTTCTCTACAATAATAATAAATCAGGGCTCAGGTAGTGGAACTTGCCTAACATGGAGGAAATCCAGCTCACAAAACATGGTGGTGCAGGCCAAAATTCTAGCACTTGGGAGCTGCAAGCAAGAGGCCTGGAAGGCCCAGCCCCTTTGTGGCTCTATGGGGAGTTTGAGGAGTCCAGGATTACATGCGAGCCTGTCTCACAAAACATCACGATCAACGGCAAAACCCAAACTATCTTTTGTGGCCTCCAGAGAAGTACTGGCCTGCAAAAAAAGTCATTTTTAGTGTTTTATGGCTTCATGGAAAATTCTATGACTTATTTTGAAAGGATCCCTAGCAAGACACATCATTTTTTAACAAAGAGGAAATAAATCTTGATTTTTTTTATTGAATAAATTCTTCATTTGCATTTCAAATATCATACCCTTTCCCGGTTTTTCACCCTCCCAGAAAACTCCCAACCCATCCTCCCTCCCCCTGCCTGCAAGAAGATTTCCCTCCACCCAACCCACTCCTACCTACCCCCCCATTTCCCCACACTGGGGCATCTATGGAGCCTTCATAGGGATGGCCCTATATGCTGCCATCTATTATGGTGACATCAAGGGGCTAGACAGGATTCCCAGAAAGATCATAAACTGTGGCACAGCAGCTGCCAAATTCCAAGTCTGGCACTGACTGTCTTGGAAATTCTTATCTATGTGACACAGGCTCCTCTGTAGGTGCCACTCCACCCACAAAATGTCATTTTCTACCGATGTTTTTTTCCTTATGATTTGCAAGGAGACCGAGGACCATGCGGGGCTCAGAAACTTACTTCGTTTGTCTATGTACTTGACACAATGCAAACACACCTTTTATATCTTTCCAGAGGCTGTAAGGATAGATATAGCTCTAATATTGTTTGACACATAAATTCTCATTAAAATTTCTGCAAATGCTGGGGGAGGGGGTATCTTATTACTCCCTTGCACAGCCATAAGCTCAACAGAGCACTGCACTACCCTGCATTTCTCCTTTTGCACTGGCTCTTAAGAAGCTCAGAAATTGCTATGTGTTCTGACTTAGTAAATTTCTTGTCCCTCAGTTTTCTTTGTCCTTTTTTAAATGAGAAGTCATCATCCATCTGAATTTCATCTATTCTTTCTTATATAATCATTCTATCAGATCTGTGTTTAGCATACACAGCTAAAAATAGGTACATGCAAACCCTTTATTTCAGTTGTAAAATCATTACCGTGATGTATATGTATTTGTTGTATTTTGTTATGAGACAGATTACTTTATGCTTTGGAATGTGCTATGTAGTCCAGGCTCTCCTTAAAGCCAGTATCTCCCTGCCTTCTCTGTGCTAGAATCGTAGGCATATATCACCATGTCTAGCATACTCTCAATAGTCTTCAGAACAATGAGTCTACAGGAAAGGCAATTCCTCACAATGAGATGCCTGTTGAAGTCCTCTGTCCTCTTTCCAGGGTGCTAAGTTCCTCTAACTCAAGAAAAATTCCTTGATGACACTTCCAGTGTCCTTTAGCCTTCACTTTAGTGAAGTGCTGTTGAGCAAGAGTAACTAATTTAATCCTGGATGTCAGTGCTACATAGTGATCTGACACATTTAGTAGAGTCCAAAAAACAAGCAGTGAAACATATCTCAAAAAACATTCTCCAATTCTACTATGAGACTGTCTCCTAAAAAATGATAGGAACAATTCACCCCGGCTACTTTTTCAATATGACAACCTAAACAAGAGCAGAAGTACACCACCAGTAAACATATTAACATGGAGGGCCCATCACAGGGCCCCACCCCTGGACTAAGAATTATAGACAACTCAAGAATGCTGAGGGGCAGAGAATAAGGCCCATGATTTTTTCACACATATTTTAATTGATTTTTTTGATAATTTCACAGCATGCACCCCATCACACTCATTTCCCAGGCTTCCATGTCTGCCCCCACCTTTGTGACCTCTCCCTCCAGACGAAAATAAAAAAATAAAACAATTCAGAGCACGCTCAAACTCGCAGTAGCCTGCCCTTTAGATAGAACTGAGTCGTTCCTCTCCTGCACCCCACCAGAGGCCGTCAATTGTGGAGACATAACTTTAGCGTCCTTATTATGCTTTTAAAGAATTCTCTTTGGTCTCTGTAGAGAAGATGCACCTAACTCGATAGAGACTTGAGACCCCAGGGAGTAGGGAGGTATGGTGGGCTGGGGTTGGGGGAGAAGACATTCTCTTGAGATGGGGAAGGAGGAATGGGATGAGGAACAGAGAGCAGATCAGGAGTGGTTGAGATAATGGCTGAACTGTAAAACAATGATTAAATAATAATAATAATAATAATAATAATAATAATAATAATAATTCTTTTGATGGCTTCCTGTTTAGGCTGTTACCTTTCAGCGGGCAGAGTGAGGTTGGTTATGGAAGACAGGAGTTGTTACAGACACCCGTGTCCCCCTTTTCCAACTATCCCTGTACTTATCGATATCACTGCAGAAGTAGCTTTGTTGCTCTTTATAGTCAGAGGGAGAATGGATCAGAGGTTTACACATGGTTTCCAGTGACATCACAGACCATGAGTATGATCTGCCGCAGGCCCACACAGACAAGGCCCTCAGAGGCAGCCTGGACCTTGGACATGAACAAAGAGACAGCCCATGAATTCAGCAAAAGCAGAGCAGATATATGTAGGAGTTTGAGGGGGTAAAGGTGAGAGAGAAAATTATGAAATAATATTTTAATTTTGAAAAAAAATTGAAAAGAATATTCACAAAGGGGATTTGATTCATTGTTATGGAGACTTGGAAAAGCAGGGACTAACCAAGGTTATTAAGTACGCAGATGAGTAAACAATGAATAAATACATACATAAATAAATGCTATGGGGATGGAGATAATCCTGATTTTACATGTCAATGGCAAATGCTGAGTTCATAAGGAAATGGGTCTTGTTGCTATGGAGCATCATGGAATATTCCCTGCCTCTGTGGAAGTGGAAGGCAAGGCGGGTGACCCCAATGCCAACCCCTGTGCTTCCTGACATCTTAGTGACCCTGAGGGAGTCTTTTAGACATTGTTTCTGTGGACCTTCTCATCTTGTAAAATAAGACAGAAGTCCTGTGAACACAGGATGTTTTGCCACGGGGACAGGCCTTGGCTAGTCTGTCAGCCCCATCCATAGGGACAGCATACTTAGAAACAGGAGGGATCTTTGTGCTGCTGGATAAATGACTTGGTGTGAGAATGACAGGAAAGGCCTTTTCTGTAAAAAAAAAAAAAAAAAGTCAATACAGCTTGGCTTCCTGCCATGGACAAACATATCCTCTTTTGTTCTCCAGGGGTATAGATGTGCAGCGGTCTCCAGAAGCTGTGTGAATGGCTGCTTCATCAACAGGCACTGAAGCCAAACATAATGGTTAAATATTCACAATCAATAAAACAAATCTGTAAACTTGATCTAGCTGGGAACAGAACAAGCTCCCAGGAAAGCACCAAGGAACAGAGAAAGAGAAACTCAGATCTTTCCTCTTTCTACTCTTACCCAGGTGCATATTCCTGCAAACAAAGACTAAAATTCCTTTCTTCTATAGAACACTTCAATATGATGAATTCATAATCCTGTGTCTCTCTTGGAAACAGAATGACCATGACTAATTACCCTCAATATTTAAAACAAAAAAAAATCACTGTTTCCCTGTGAACATGCATTCCTTTCCCCCCTATCTCCCACTACAGAGCTCCATTTTAAACCTAGAAGATGTAATTAAATTAGAATTCACTGTGGGAAAGCAGCGGCTGATAATAATTGCTTTTCAGAGTCCGCGGTAATTGGTGCTCCAAGGATTTTATTTCCAAGCATCAGAGTCAATTTAGGAGCCTTGTTTTATCTGGACTTGACTTGCTTTGATGAAGACAGTGTATCTTCATGTGTCTAGGTTTCCTTAAATTTAACTAAACTGTTTTTTAATGATTATGCTAATCATTACAGTGTGGTGATGCTGTTTTATAGTCACTAGGAGATAAAAATTCAAGTTCCCCTTCTGCCTATTAGTTAAAGTTGTAACCACAGAATGTATACTCTCCTTTGCTCATTAGCCATGTGGTAAGCCCTTGAAAATGTCTCTTAGCTGTGCTTCTTCTGGAAAAGTTTAACATTCAAAGTTAAGGGACAACTCAGGAGTTGCCTTGGTGCGCAATCCAGTAAACAGAAACAGTAGATTTTGTCAAGTTACCTCTGTCCTTTATAATCTTTATCCTTCTCATCGGGATCAATGAGTACCTTTTTTTTTTTTTTCAACCCAAAGCTCAGACATCACATCTGTTAGGAAGTCTTCCTTGACTGCCACTAAAGGATCCAATACTTCAGATGCATAAACTAGAGGTAACACTTTAATCTCCTCCCAATGGCCACTCCGAGCTACTGGAGGTGACAAAATGTGTCCACGTTTCTGAAGGTTCAAAGGGCTTTGTCACCATGGCTAAGAATCATGCTGGTATCTGGGAAAATGGCTCGGTGGGTTAAGTGCTTCATGCACAAGTATGGAGATCTGAATTGTCAGAACCCGTGTAAGGCCAGATGCAGCAGCACATGGCTGTGACCCCGATGTTCCTCAGGTGAGATAGGAGGTGGGGATGTCAGACAAGTAGTCTGGCAGACACAGTGGTAAAACCAAGGTCTCTCTCTCTAAAAAGTGCAAAGTGCCAATACTTGAGGTTGTTCTCTGACCTTTATATGCATACTGTAGCACACAGGACATACACATACACCCATACCCCCCAACCCCCCACCCCCATACAGAGTCATATTGGGGTGTCTGGCCACATGGCAGGAACTTGACATTGATCAAGGTGAACTCCTCTCCCAGCCTTTGAGCAGGGATTCCTGTGCTATTCACAACCCTACCCCACCTGGGGAGGCGTGCGCAGCGTGAAGGTGAAGTTCCTGCAGACATAGGAATTCCTGAATTAAGCAGGTGACCCGCCCAGCTTCCTGAGCAGTGGAACTAACACCCAAAGAAGCCACGCAGGACTCTGGGAGGAGGGGCTCCCCCAAAACTTAAATTGTCTGAGCTCCATTAAACTTCGGCCTTGATCGGTAAACTGTCTTGGCTCTCCTTCTTTTCGTCTTTCCCCATCCATCCCTCAGTTTCCAGGAACCCAGTTCACAGTAGCTGCAGGCAGCTACAGTTGTTTCTTCATTTTTTGTTTGTTTCCCTAGTTTATCTTGACTTCTTTTCACTATATAATCTGCTTATGTCTGGGTATGATCTAGAAGCCTGCGCAAGGATATAGTCATTGAGGATGGAATTATGACTGCACAGTTAAAAATATTTGCTTACTCTTGCAGAGCACCTAGTATACAAAGGCAGTAACTCCAGCTCCAGGGGATCAGACGTCCTCTTCTGAACAAGGCATTTATTTACATGACACAGAGGCATTCACACAGGCAAAACAATCATACATATAAGATGAAAAATGAATATTTTTAAAACAATGAACGCTTGAGTCATGGAGCTGAATATCAAGTTAGTTGCTAACAAGCTGCTTTAACTCTGTCATGAGTGGTTTTTTGTTTGTTTGTTTGTTTGTTTGTTTGATTTTTTTCGGTGGCATATATATTTCATAGTAAAATTATAAAACTGAATGTGAAGCCCCACAGCTTTAAAATGGCTATTCTAATTGCATAGAAGTTCATTGAGATGTATAGACTTTGGGTCTGGTTAATTTTGCTCATTATTTTTTTTTTTTTAAGATTTGGAAGTTCCTTATAATAATGTTTCAATATTTATTTAAGTTTAAAATTGAATGGAGTCATTGAGACAAAAATTTCACAGTTGCAAAATGAAAGCTAACTATCTGTGAGGTGATATTTTATTTATAAAAAGGGAGGGGGGAGTCAGAGGCAGATGTAGACTTACGGCCTGGGTTTGTGACCTTGAGACAGTCACAACCGTTTCAGGGCTTCCTTGGTTCTCTTTTGTGCAAATCAAATTTATGAAGCTAAATCACCACAGAGATTAGTTTTAGTCCCAGTATTTTCGTGAATCTAATTACAGGTGGTACAAACCTAAACACAATCCCTAAAGGTATCTGCAGCCTTAAAAGTGATTAATATCCTCTTTAATTATGCCAATGGAGACTGACTTTTTCCTATGCCATTACTATTGCTGGTCTCATAAAGACGGGGCAGAGGCTATTTCATTATCTTAGTATCCCATGAAAAATTGATCAGCCATGTCAAATATGTCTGGTAATTAATTAATAACCAGATAGGCATTCTCCGTTTTATTGTGAGACCCTCAGTTTGACAAAATGCAAGGACCTCTCCCCTTTTGTAGGTTGTATACTGAGTTCTGTGAATATTTTCCAGTTCAATTGAAAGTAGAAAAAAAATCCTGAAGATAGGTCCAATAACAGTTAACATTCATTACAACCCTGGTATTCCTATTAGTCACAACTGAAGAACCATTAATGGCCATTTTGTGAACTCCTAGCATGTGCCAGGAGTAATACAGAGTGCTTTGCACTGACTACATAGGGTTTATGAGGAGCTGAGGACTCCCATTTTTCTTCTCAACTTAGGAAACGGGTTTTGAGAGGGGAAATCTCCAAATGAGGACTATACAACTTGTGGAAAAAATTGGATGCAAAGGCAATTCCAGTGACCCTAGAATACACCCCCCCCAACCCCCCACCTCCGTTTTCTAGTGGAAGGTCAATTAACACACATGTTCTGTCCCTAATATGGAGTAGCACCCAGTCTGTTGTAAATGGAAGGGATAAAGTAGTAAGCACTGAGCTGGGGGACACTTGTGTATCTCTCAGTGCTTGCGACAAATATCCTTTATAATAAAAATTGATGCTTTGCTCACACTCCCAAGTGCCTGTCTCAAGGCCCCAAGGCTCTGTAGCCTCCCCCATCAGACCCTCCCTTCTCCTCACACTTGCCCTTCACTGTTATTTCCTTTTGAGTTACCAACAATGGATTGTCAGTGCCTGCCCTGGACCCTCACTCAGGGCTAAGGCTAGAATCCAATGTGACAGTTTGTTATCCATTTGTTGATGATTGTCTAATTAAAAGAATTACTCCTACTAAACAGGGCTACATGTCAATGTTCTGTTGGTGCTTGGGGGTCAGGGTCTGATTTTGTTTGACAGATAGGGTGGGGGTGTTCTGGTTGGAGAAATATTGACGCTTGTTTCACTGAAGGGGGTACAATTCAAAACATTGTTCTCCGATACATGGCATATTGGCAAATCTTCTGTTCCCAGGACCAGGAGAGGAAAATCCAGGCTGAGTTTGGAGAGATTTTAAGTGCTAGGGATTAAAGAGGTATTTCCAACTTCAAACAAAATAGTGGAGATGCAGTGAGTGCACCAGAGACCACGTGGGTAAGTTAGAGAGGCTCCAGTTGGATCTGTTCAGCAAAACAATCAACAGTCATGGTAGGCACTGCTTGATCATCAGCCCTGCAGCAGAATTTGTATCTAAAATGAGGAAAAGTGGAGCAGTAGGTCCTGGGATGATGGCTCAGTTGGTAACATGCTTGCCTTATAAGCAGGGGAACCCAAGTCTGGTCTCTCAGTTTCCACATTTAAAGAAAAATCAATAATCCTAAACCCTCTACATAGTAGCATGCATTTTTAATACCAAGGCTGGTAAAACGGAAGCAGGCAGGTCCCTGGGACTCACTGATAGTCTGCTTTACCTACTTGATGGGTTGCAGGCCAATGAGAAAACCTGTCTAATAAAAATAATAGCTGGTGTTCCTAGGAACAAGCATTTAGATAGTCTTCTGGTCTCTACACATGCACACGTGAACATGTGCACAGACTCACAGAGAGAAATGTCATTTCTGCTTTATAGATGATTTCCAATTCATAGTATACACATAAGGAGAGCAGCAGCAAGTCCTACTTAAGAGTACACGAAGCTGCTTGCCACCAGCTAGAAACCCTGACGGATGGGAAAATTGGTGAGTGAAAGTCTAAACTTAAAAGCAGGAGCATCATTTGTATAATTCTAAAGATTTCCCCCAAAGATTCAACATTACAAAGGAAAAATAGCGACATTGTAGTGGAGAACCCTGCCAGATACCACCTTAATTAATGGATGTGGCATCTCTATTATCCCTTCTTATGCTGTATCTCATCATCATTTAAGAATGAGCAAATATCTGATAAACACAAATTAGGTGCTTCCTATAAAACAGCTTATCATGACAATGTTTTCCCTTGTCTTAGCTTAGCGATTTCTGGATTCTGGATGGGCACATTTCAACAATACATTAAATATGAAAATTCTAGAAGTCACAAGATTCATAAGTAATATACTTTATGCTATAGTACTATTAATGTTACATCTCATTTCTTAGGATTGTTGATACCTTTTAGTATGTCTAATTTAGAAATAAAACCTTATCATAGATGTGTGTAAGTAAGATGGACATGGATAAGCAGGCTAGTGATTCCAGACACCCTGGAAAGTAAAAGGAAATGCTGTGTTCCACATAGTGTGAATGTCATGAAGGAAAGGAAACAAGAAATTGTCATAAATTGAAAGACTCTAACAAGACATGACAACTGAATCGAAGAACTAATCTTACATCACTGGATCCTGAAGCAGAACAGGAACATTGGCATAAATCTAGAGAAATGTCAATAAAGCACACTACATAAGGTAGTATTATGCTTTAATTCTCATTTGTGGGTCTGCAAAATGTAAACGGAAGAGAAAACTGAGTCAAGGGCATACAAACTGTATTTTGTCAATTTATTCTAAGACTAAAATGACAATAAATAAGAGTTTTTCATTTGTTGTTATTTTTGTTTTTATGTTTTGTAGTGGTGCAAATTGAACTAAGGGCCTTGTGTATGTTAGACAAGAGCTATATTACCGATCTTAGGCCAGGCTCTTTAAATGGAAAAAAACAAAACAAAGACAAAGACAAAAACAAAGACAAAAACAAAGACTGCTTCCAGAGGGCTTTCTACATTTAAAGCATCCAAGGAAGCATTTTTCAGGGTAGAAGAGATTTCTCAGTCAGTGAACTGCTTCCTATGCACGAAGAAGTATCTGAGTTCAGATCCCCATCACCCACATTCAAAAACAAACCAATCACAACAGGGACATGTACTTGTAATTCTAACACTAGGGAGGCAAAAATACAAGGACCGCTGCGGTTTACAGGTAACCTGGACTAGGTAAGTCTGATTCTTCTAGGCTAAGTGAGAAACCCTGCCTCAAAAAATAAATTCATTGAAGAAGACACCTGTTGTCAGTCCTTGGCCTCTACAAATGTACCTCCAACATACAGAGAAAGCATATCCTACCCATGTCTGTAAAACATGCAGCTCTGGCTCTTTGTACCAGGAAGCCAGTGGTGAAGGCCACAACCTTCAATGCACAGACTGCCAGGAGAAAGTGATCTCCCAGCTGCTGCTTTCAATTCTGAGCTCAGAGGTGAGATCTCCTCTTTTTCTCTGGAGGTGAACAGCTAGGGGGCTCACAGTGAATATGATTAGTGGAGCTGCTGGGATAGGAGTCTTCTGGTTGCCATTTGCACAAGGGAGCCAGATGGCTCCTCTGCCTTCTGTGCACAGACCCTGCCAGAAGAAAGTTGGTCTCCCAGGAGTACAAACACAGGCTAACAGGCCCTCAGGAGGGAAAAGCTCCAGCCAGAGACAGCAAGACCAACTAACACCTTAAACAACCAGCTGGTGAAAGGCAAGCACAAGAATCCTACCAACAGAAAGCAAAGCTACTTGGCAACATCAGAACCCAGTTCTCCCACCACAGCAAGTCCCGGATATCCCAACAAACCAGAAAATCAAGAGTTGGATTTAAATTGTACCTCATGGTACTGATAGAGGACTTCAAGGACATAAATAAATCCCTTAAAGAAATACAGGAGAACATGGGTCAATAGGTAAAAGACTTTAAAGAGGAAACAAAAAATCTCTTCAAGAAATACAGGAGAACATGGGTCAACAGGTAGAAGCTCTTAAAAAGGAAACACAAAAATCCCTTGAAGAATTACAGGAAAACATAAACAAGTGAAAGAACTGAACAAAACCATCCAGGATCTAAAAATGGAAGTAGAAATAATGAAGAAATCACAAAAGGAAACGCTTCTGGAAATAGACAACCTTGGAAAGAAATCAGGAGTCATAGATGCAAATATCAACAGAATACAAGAGATAGAAGAACGAATCTCAGGTGCTGAGGATACCATAGAGAGCATTGACTCAACAGTCAAAGAAAATACAAAATGCACCCTCCAGCATAGAGAGAAAGCATATCCTACCCAATACAAAATGCAAAATGTTTGTAACCCAAAACATCCAGGAAATCCAGGACACAATGAGAAGACCAAACCTAAGGATTAAAGGTAGAGAAAGAGCAAAGATTTACAACTTAAAGGGTCAGTAATAATTTTCTTCAACAAAATTATAGAAGAAAACTTCCCTAACTTAAAGAAAGAGATGCCCATGAACATACAAGAAACCTACAGAGTTCCAAACAGACTGGACCAGAAAAGAAATTACTCCCATCACATATATATATATATATATATTTTGCAGTTGCTCTTTTTTTTCTTTTTCTTTTTAAATTGGATATATTCTTTATTTACATTTCATTTCCCTTTTCCTGGCTGCCCAGTCCACAAAGGTCCCATATGCCCTTCTCCCTCCCCCTGTTCCCCCATCTTCCCCTTCCCACTTGTTCTGGTATATATATATATATATATATATATATATATATATATATATATATATATTAAATCCAATTGGTCCAAAGCTTCAATAAGTTTCACTGTGCCCCTGTTTAGTTTGTTTCCTGATCAGTCCATTGAGTATAGTGGAGTGTTGAGGCCCCTCACAATTATTGTATTCAGTGCAATGTGTGCTTTGAGCTTTAGTAAAGTTTCTTTTACCAATGAGGGTGCCCTTGCATTTGGAGCATAGACGTTCAGAATTATGAGTTCTTCTTGGTGGATTTTCCCCCTGACCAGCAAGAAGTGACCTTCTATGTCTCTTTTGATGACTTTAGGTTGAAAGTCAATTTTATCTGATATTAGAATGGCTATTGTAGCTCATTTCCTGAGACCATTTGCTTGTAAAATTCTCTTCTAGCCTTTTACTCTAAGGTAGTGTTTGTCTTTGACCTGAGGTCTGTTTCCTGTATGCAGCAAAATGTAGGGTCCTGTTTTTGTATCCAGTCTGTTAGTCTATGTCTTTTTATTGGGGAATTGAATCCATTGATGTTAAGAGATATTAAGGAATAGTGATTATTACTTCCTGTCATTTTTGATGTTATTTTTGTTTTTGAGTGGTTATCTTCTTTTGAGTTTGATGGAAAAAGGTTACTATATTGCTTTTTCCAGGGTGTAGTTTCCCTCCTTGTATTGGAGGTTTCCTGCTATTATCCTTTGTAGAACTGGGTTAGTGGAAAGATATTGTGTACATTTGGTCTTGTCATGGAATACTTTGGTTTCTCCATCTGTGTTGATTGAGAGTTTTACTGGGTATAGCAGTCTTGGCTGACATTTGTGTTCTCTTAGAGTCTGCACGAGATGTGCCCAGGATCTTCTAGCTTTGATGGTCTCTGGTGAGAAGTCTGGTGTGATTCTGATAGGTCTTCCTTTTTATATTTCTTGGCCTTTTCCTCTTACTGCCTTTAATATTCTTTCTTTGTTTAGTATGTTTGGGGTTTTGATTATTATGTGACAGGAGGTATTTCTGTTCTGGTCCAGTCTGTTTGGAGTTCTATAGGCTTCTTGTATATTCATGGGCATCTCCCTCTTTAGGTTAGGCAAGTTTTCTTCCATAATTTTGTTGAAGATATTTGCTGGCCCTTTAAGTTGTAGATCTTTACTCTCATCTATCCCTATAATCCTTAGGTTTGGTATTCTCATTGTGTCCTGGATTTCCTGGATGTTTTGGGTTACAAGCCTTTTGCATTTTGCAATTTCTTTGACCGTGGAGTCAATGGTTTCTATGGTATCTTCAGCTTCTGAGATTCTTACTTCTATCTCGTGTATTCTGTTGTTGATATTTGCATCTATGACCACTGATTTCTTCCCAAGGTTTTCTATCTCCAAAGTTGTCTCCCTTTGTGATTTCTTAGTTATTTCTACCTCTGTATTTAGATTTTGGATGGTTTTGCTCAGTTCCTTCACTTGTTTGTTTGTGTTTTCCTGTAATTCTTTAAGAGATTTTTGTGTTTCCTCTTTCATGACTTCTGCATGTTGACTCAATTTCTCCTGCATTTCTTTAAGTGATTTGTTTTTCATTTCCTCTTTATCAGCTTCTGTCTGTTGACCCATATTCTCCTGGATTTCTTTAAGTGATTTTTATGTTTCCATTGTAAGGAAACATAAAACCTTCTAACCTATTCAGGTTCCCCTGCATTTCTTTAAGAGATTTGTTTATGTCTTTTTTTGTGTGTTCCTCTAGCAGCATCATGACCAGTGCTTTTAAATCCAAATCTTGTTTTTCTGGTGTGTTGGTGTAACCAGGACTTGCTGTGGTTGGGGAATTGGGTTCAGATGCTGCCATCTTGCCTTGATTTCTGTTAGTATCATTCCTACGTTTGCCTTTTGCCCTCTGGTTATCTCTGGAGTTAGTTGGTCTTGTTGTTAATGGTTGGTGTTTGAAGCTCCTCTGAGCCTGGCATTGTCAGATCTCTTTGTCATCCAGGAGCCAAGATGGTGTAGCGCCCCTTCTCAAAGTCAGAAGAGTAGGGTCCAAACTGAGGATCTCTGTGGCCCCGATCAGCTCTGGATGTAGGTTGTGCTGGCTGTCTCCTCCTCACAGGCTACTAGGTTTATAGCTGACCTCCCGCACTGTGAGCAGTGGCTGAGGGTGCTCCTGCTCTGGGGGTGTAATGGGAAGGTTTCCGCTAGAGGGCTCCGGATTACCTCCTCCACTCTACTGAGCCAGACTCAGGAGTGTAGGCTCTGGCCTCCTGCCCTGCTTTAAAATGGCACTGTTGTGGCCGAGGGCGTCAGCGATCCTGAGGCAGAAACCAGAAGGCTTCCACCACAGGGCTCTGAATTATCACCTCCCTCCCATCATATATCAATCAAAACACCAAATGCACTAAACAAAGAAAGAATATTAAAAGCAGTAAGGGAAAAAGGACAAGTAACTTATAAAGGCAGATCTATCAGAATTACACCAGACTTCTCAACAGAGGACATGAAAGCATGGAGATCCTGGAGAGATGTCATACAGACCCTAAGATACCACAATATGCCAGCCCAGACTACTATACCCAGAAAAACTCTTAATCATCATGAATGGAGAAACCAAGATATTCCATGAAAAGCCAAATTTACACAATGTCTTTCCACAAATCCAGCCCTACAAAGGATAATAGATGGAAAAATGCCAACACAAGGAGGGAAACTACACCCTAGATAAAGAAAGTAATCTTTCAACAAACCCAAAAGAAAGTAACCACACGAACACAAAAATAACACCAAAAATAACAGGAAGCAACAATCATTATTCCTTAAAATCTCTTAACATCAATGGACTCAATTCCCCAATAAAAAGGCATAGATTAACAGAAGTATTTTTCATGTAAATCTTCAATTTTATCAAAAAATGTTTGTAATTCGTCTTTCAATTAATTTAGTAATTTTTATTAGATATATTCTGTCTTAGTCAGGGTTTCTATTCCTGCACAAACATCATGACCAAGAAGCAAGTTGGGGAGGAAAGGGTTTATTGAGCTTACACTTCCACACAGCTGTTCATTACCAAAGGAAGTCAGGACTGGAACTCAAGCAGGTCAGGAAGCAGGAGCTGATGCAGAGGCCATGGAGGGATGTTACTTACTGGCTTGCTTCCCCTGGCTTGCTCAGCCTGCTCTCTTATAGAACCGAAGAATACCAGCCCAGAGATGGCACCACCCACAAGGGGCCCTCCTTCACTTGATCACTAATTGAGAAAATGCCCCACAGCTGGATCTCATAGAGGCACTTCCCCAAGTGAAGCTCCTTTTCCTATGATAACTCCAGCCTGTGTCAAGTTGACACACCAAACTAGCCAGTACAATTGACCCCTTGTCAACTCGACACACCAACATATCACTATTAAGCCTCAACCCTTACTTTCTTATTCATCCCCAAGATCTCAATAATGTAAAAAGTCCCACAGTCTTTACATATTAAAAGTTCAATCCCTTTAAAAATTCAATTCTCTGAACTGTGGGCTCCACTAAAATACCTTCTTTCAAGAGGGAAAAATATCAGGGCACAGTCACAATCAAAAGCAAAACTCAAACTCCAATGGTTCAATGTCTGGGATCCAACTCACGATCTTCTGGGCTCCTCCAAGGGCTTGAGTCACTTCTCCAGCTCTGCCCTTTGTAGCACACACCTTGTCTTCTAGGCTCCAGCTGCCTGTACTCCACTGCTGCTGCTGTCCTTGGTGGTCATCGCATAGTACTGGCATCTCCAAGCCTCAACTCTTTTGCATGACCCCTTCAGTCCTGGGCCATCAATTACAACTGAGGGTACACTTTCACCAATGGCCTTCCCTGGCCTCTCAGCGTACCAAGCCTCAGCTGTTCTTCATGACGCCTTCATGCCTTCAAAAGCAGTACCACCTAGGTGACTCTTACACAGTACCAAGTCCTGCTACAGCACGAGGCACAACCTTGGCTATCTGGAACACACTCTCTGTGCTCTCAGAAAACACATCCCAGAAGATTTCACCTCAGTGATGCTGGTCTCTTCTTACTCACCGCTAATTTCTTAGCTCCAGCTAACCAGCATCAATAGTCCCAGTAACACAAAGGTTGACTTTAATGGTTTTGGTATCTTGTTACTCACAGCTGATTCTTCAGCCCCAGCTAACCAAAACCACAGAATCTTCATGGCCCTGATAAGAGTCTTTAATTTTCCCTCTGAAACTTCACAAGCCAGGCCTCCATCTTCTGCCTTGTTCTCAACATTATCTTCTAAGCTCCTACACAATGGTCTCACAGAGGTCTCATCACTGAATGGACCATCTAGCCCAAAGTTCCAAAGTCCTTCCACAGTCCTCTCCAAAACATGGTCAGGTTGTCACAGGAATACCCCACTACGCTGGTACCAATTTGTCTTAGTCAGGGTTTCTATTCCTGCACAAACATCATGACCAAGAAGCAAGTTGGGGAGGAAAGGGTTTATTGAGCTTACACTTCCACACAGCTGTTCATTACCAAAGGAAGTCAGGACTGGAGCTCAAGCAGGTCAGGAAGCAGGAGCTGATGCAGAGGCCATGGAGGGATGTTACTTACTGGCTTGCTTCCCCTGGCTTGCTCAGCCTGCTCTCTTATAGAACCGAAGAATACCAGCCCAGAGATGGCACCACCCACAAGGGGCCCTCCTTCACTTGATCACTAATTGAGAAAATGCCCCACAGCTGGATCTCATAGAGGCACTTCCCCAAGTGAAGCTCCTTTTCCTATGATAACTCCAGCCTGTGTCAAGTTGACACACCAAACTAGCCAGTACATATTCTTTATTTACATTTCAAATGTTGTCCCCTTTCCTGTCCCCCCTCCCCAACTGAAAACCCCATAAAACATCTCCCCTCCCCCTGTTCCCCAATCAACCCTCTCCCAATTCCCTGTCCTGGTATTTCCCTACATTGTGGCATCTAACCTTTCCAGGACCAAGGTTCTCTCCTCCTCTTGATGTCCAACAATGTCATCCTCTGTTGCCTATGCATCTGGAGCCATGGGTAACTCCATGTGTACTCTTTGGTTGATGGTTTTGTCCCTGAGCGCTCTGGGAGTACTAGGTGGCTCATGTTGTTCCTCCTATGGTGTTGCAAACCCCTTCAGCTCCTTGGGTTCTCTCTCTAGCTCCTCAACTGGGGACACTGTGCTCAGTTCAATGCCTGGCTGAGAGTGCCCCCCCCCCGGTATTTGTCATGTACTAGCAGAGCCTCCCAGGTGACAGCTATATCCATCTCTGGTCAGCAGCACTTGTGGGCATCCATAATGGTGTCTGGGTTTTGTAAGTGTTTCTGGAATGGATCCCTAGGTGGGAGTCTCTGGATGGTTTTTCCCTCAGACTCTGCTCCACACTTTGTCTCTGCATCTCCTTCTGTGGGTATTTTGTTCCCCCTTCTAGCTAGTACCTTAAGTACTATATTGAATAGATATGGAGAGAGAGAACAGCCTTGTCTAGTCCCTGATTTTAGTGGCATTGCTTCAAGTTTCTCTCCATTTACTTTGATGTTGGCTACTGGTTTGCTGTATATTGCTTTTACTATGTTTAGGTATGGGCCTCTAATTTGTGATCTTTCCAAGACTTATAACATGAAAGGATGCTGAATTTTGTCAAATGCTTTTTCAGGATCTAATGAAATGACCATGTGGGGTTTTTGTTTTTGTTTTTGTTTTTGTTTTTGTTTTTGTTTTTTAGTTTGTTTATGTTGTGAATTTACATTGATGGATTTCTGTATATTGAACCATCCCTGCATCCCTGGGATGAAGCCTACTTGATCATGGTGAATGATTGTTTTGATGTGTTCTTGGATTCAGTTGGCAAGAATTTTATTGAGTATTTTTGCATCAATATTCATAAGGGAAATTGTTCTGAAGTTCTCTTTCTTTGTTGGATCTTTGTGTGGTTTTGGTATCGGTGTAATTGTGGCTTCATAGGACGAGTTGAGTAGTGTTCCTTCTGTTTCTATTTTGTGAAATAGTTTCAAGAGTATTGACATTAGGTCTTCTTTGAAGATCTGATAGAATTCTGAACTAAAGCCATCTGGACTTGTGCTTTTTTAGTTTGAGAGACTTCCAATGACCGCTTCTGTTTCTTTAGGAGTTATGAGACTATTTAGATGGTCTATCTGATCCTGATTTATCTTTGGTATTTGGTATCTGTCGAGAAAATTATACATTTCATTCAGATTTTCCAGTTGTATTTAGTATAGGATTTTGTAGTAGGATCTTAAGATTTTTCGAATTTCCTCAGTTTTTTTTTGTTATATCTCCCTTTCATTTCTGATTGTGTTAATTTGGATAGTGTCTCACTGCCCTTTGATTAGTCTGACTAAGGGTTTATCTATCTTGTTGATTTTCTCAAAGAACCAGCTCCTGGTTTTGTTGATTCTTTGAATAGTCCTTTTTCTTTCTACTTGGTTGATTTCAGTCCTGAGTTTGATGCTTTCCTGGTGTCTACTCCTCTTGGGTGTATTACCTTCTTTCTGTTATAGAGCTTTCAGGTGTGCTGTTAAGTTGCTAGTATATGCTCCTCCACCTTCTTTTGGAGCCACTCAGAGGTATGAACTTTCCTCTTAGCACTGCTTTCATTGTGTCCCATAAATTTGGATAAGTTGTACCTTCATTTTCATTAATTTTGAAACGTCTTTGATTTCTTTCCTTATTTCTTCCTTGACCATGGTATCACTGAGTAGAACATTGTTCAGCTTCCATGTATAGGTGGGTTTTATGTTGTTTTTGTTGCTTTTGAAGACTACCCTCCCTCCATAGTGATCTGCGAGGAGACATGGAATTAGTTAGATCTTCTAATACATGTTGAGGTCTGCTTTATGACCAATTATATTGTGAATTTTCGAGAAGGTACCATGAAATACTAAGAAGATATATTCTTTTGATTGAGGATGAAATGTTCTGTAGATAACTGTTATATCCATTTGGTCCAAAACTTCTGTTAGTTTCACTGTGTGTCTGTGTTTAGTTTGTGTTTCCATGATGTGTCCATTGAGGAGAGTGGGGTGTTGAAGTCACCCACAATTATTGTTTGAGGTGCAATATGTGCTTTGAGCTTTAGTAAAGTTTCTTTTATGAATGAGCATGCCCTTGCACTTTGAGCATAGATGTTCGGAATTGAGAGTTCTTCTTGGTAGATTTTTCCTTTGATGAGTATGAAGTGTTCTTCCATGTCTTTTTTGATGACTTTTGGTTGAAAGTCTATTTATTCAATATTAGAATGGCTACTCCAGCTTGTTTCCTGAAACCTTGTTTGGAAAACTGTTTTCCAGTCTTTTACTCTTAGTTAGTGTTTGTTTTTGACACTGAGGTGGGTTTGCTATATGCAGCAAAATGCTGGGTCTTGTTTATGTATCTAGTCTGTAGTCTATGTCTTTTTATTGGGGAATTGAGTCCATTGATGTTAAGAGATATTAAGGAATAGTGATTGTTGCTTCCTGTTATTGTAGATGTTATTTTTATGTTTGTGTGGTTATCTTATTTTGGGTTTGTTGAAAGAAAATTACTATCTTGCTTTTGCTGTGGTGTAGTTGCCCTCCTTATATTGGCATTTTCCAACTATTATCCTTTGTAGGGCTGGATTTGTGGAAAGATGTTGTGTAAATTTGGTTTTATCGTAGACTATCTTGGTTTCTCTATCTATGGTGATTGAGAGTTTTGCTGGGTATGGTAGTCTGGGCTGGCAATTGTGGTCTCTTATGGTCTGTATGACATCTGCCCAGGATCTTCCTGCTTTCAAGGTCTCTGTCAAGAAGTCTGGTGTAATTCTGATAAGACTGCCTTTATATGTTACTTGTCCTTTTTCCCTTAGTTGTTTTAATATTCTTTCTTTGTTTGTGCATTTGGTGTTTTGATTATTATGTGATGGGAGTAATTTCTGTTCTGGTGCAGTCTGTTTAGAGTTCTGTAGGCTTCTTGTATGTTCATGGGCATCTCTTTCTTTAAGTTAGGGAAGTTTTCTTCTATAACTTTGTCGAAGATATTTGCTGGCCCTTTAAGTTTTATATCTTCTCTCTCTTCTATATCTATAATCCTTAGGTTTGGTCTTCTCATTGTGTCCTGGATTTCCTGGATGTTTTGGGTTACAAGCTTTTTTCATTTTGCATTTTCTTTGACTGTGGACTCGATGGTTTCTATGGTATCTTCAGCACCTGAGACTCTTTCTTCTATCTCTTATATTCTGTGGTTGATATTTCCATCTATGACTCCTGATTTCTTTCCAAGGTTTTCTATTTCCAGAGTTGTCTACCTTTGTGATTTCTAGTTGTTTCTACTTCCATTTTTAAATCCTGGATGGTTTTGTTCAGTTCTTTCACTTGTTTGTTTGTGTTTTCTGTAATTCTTGAAGGGACTTTTGTGATTAAGCCCTCTTTTAGGGCTGTTGCCTATTGATCCATGTTCTCCTGTATTTCTTTAAGGGGTTTTTGTGTTTCCTTTTTAAGGGCCTCTCCCCGTTGACTCACGTTCTCCTGTATTCCTTTAAGAGAGTTATTTATGTCCTTCTTGAAACTCCTCTATCAGCATCATGAGATGTGATTTTAAATCCAGATCTTGTTTTTCTGGTATGTTGGGGTGTCCAAGACTTACTGTTGTGGGAGAACTTGGTTCAGATGGTGCCATGTTGCTTTTGTTTCTGATGGTAATGTTCTTGCATTTGCCTTCTACCATCTGTTTATCTCTGGTGTTAGCTGGTGTTGCTGTCTCTGACTGTGGCTTATCTGTCATGCAAGCTTTTGTATCTGTGCTCCTGGGAGACCTGGTCTCAATGTGTACACAGGCATGTAGGTTCTGCTGGGAGACCAGCTCTCTTGTGGTTGTATTTGGGTATGTAGCTCTGTGGCCCTGATCAGCTCTAGGTGCAGGAGGAAATCAGAAGACTCCAGTCCCAGGCTGCTCCTAGGTTCTTGTGTCCTCAGGGTTTCCTGCTGTTTCCTCTGAGCCCCAGGGAAGGTCCTACTTGTGTTGACTTGTGCTCTCTTTACTCCTAAATGGTTAGCTATCTTCCCTGTGCCACTTGGGTATGGCATGCTGTTGCAGAGGATGATCCCAGACTGGAGACAGAAACTGGAAAGGTTCTGCCAGAGGGTTCTGGAGGTGATCCTGTGGGAGGCAGGGGAGGTACTACCTGTGCTGACTGTCCTTTCTGCACTCCTTGGTGGTTAGCTACCACCCTGAACCACTTGGATATGGCACAGTGTGGCTTAGTAATGTTTTTTATGTCTACCATTTTATCTGTATTATTTTTCATGACAACCTTCAGTTTTATCATGTTTTTCTATATATTTCTTGAATTTTATCAGAATTATTTTCCATGTAGATCTCTAATTTTTTCAGAAAATGTTTTGAATTCCACTTTCAATAAACTTAGAAATATTTTCATGCCTACCATTTTATCTGTATAAATTTCCATGAAATAGTCAAAAAATAAAAATAAAAAATCATGCAACTATGATAATCTCAAAGCTGGAGAGAAAAATTAAAACACTAGCCAACAGACATTTGCTTAAAAAATAGTCGTCTAGCCATTTTTCCTGGATCCCTACTGTGAGCTAAGAATGGTGGTATCATAAATATCTTTTCTTCTACCTTGCATAACCCTCATTTCATGCTCCTTCATTCTGTCATATGAACTGAAATGAACTTTCCAGACATAAATCTATTTTCTCTCAAGAAATTGTTTTGGGTCAGCTAGAGCTGCCAACAATGCCTGTTAGGCCTTTGGTGGTTTGTTTGTTTCTTTGTGTTACCTTGGGTACTACTGGGTATGTGAAGGTTAAGGACGTTTTTGCTGAATTTCTTTCCAGAAATATAAATCACAGTGCCCGTGAGTTCCCTGTGTAAGTAAACAAGTCCTGGCTGTGGTGCCAACATGCTGGGAAGATGTCAGGCTCAGATATGTTCTGCCTCTCAGGGAATGTGGCACCCAGGAGCAGAATCTCGACACAGTACTATCAAAGTGTCTCTGTCTCTCATGTCACCTATGAATTCTTCTGACATCTCTATGTGACGAGACTTAATTCATCTGCTTCTGGGCTGTAGTTTCAACTATGGATACAACATGAAATTAGAAAAACAATGCTTTGGTAGGTTTGTGCTCACAAATAATCCTTTAAAAGGACATTTCAATGGTAGAATTACATAGTTTCTTACAGGGAATACTGGGAGCATAATTATGAGATATTTCTTTGGCAATAGCTCTGTTTGTTGACATGCCAAAGATTCAACATTTTTATCTCTCTCTCTCTCTCTCTCTCTCTCTCTCTCTCTCTCTCTCTCTGTTTTAATTAACTGAAGCTCAAGTCTAACTTCTCTTGAACTTTGGCCTACTAGTTAGAAACAGGAACTCTCAATTAATAGATACATTTATGGTGAGCAGAGAGTGTAACACAGGAAAATCAGAGGATGTGTTTGAGTCCGAAGGCTTATAAAACATCAGACATTGGAAAGGGATGGTGATTATAGTTGTCTATGGAATTTAGAATTTAAATGCACAGGCTTATATATTTCTTTATTGTGTGTGTGTGTGTGTGTGTGTGTGTGTGTGTATGCATATACTGAAGATGAGTAAGTTATGCAAAGAGAAATTAGGAAACAAAAGATCAGGAACAAATGTTGATAAGATCAATGCAGAGTTTAAACACATATGTGGGTCTCATGTCATCCTAGATCCATGCAAATGTGCATTATACCCAGAATAATCCTAATATCACAAGATGTGCTAGAGGATTGCCTGGCCTTGTCCTTCCTTCTTGAAAACATTAAAGGAGCCCCATCTAAATTATTCAGGAACATATCTTTAAAATCCCCCTTTGCCTTTCCCAACCAGTTCCCAGACCATTTCACCAAGCTCTTAAGTCCGGGCTCAGCCATGCCTCTTCCACTTCCTTATTTCTTTCCTGAGGCAGCTCTTTAATATGTAACTCACTTTCCTGGCTTATTATCTCCCTGAACTGCTTCTTGCTTATGACTCTATATTACAAGTGACCAGGAAATTGGAGTCACTGGGACTCTTTCAGTGGATGATGATGGGGAGAGCTGTAAAGACCTCCCACTTGGAAGGTTTTGGCTCATTTGAGTCTCAACTGGGAAGTATGTAGGACCCTTCTGGTCCATAAAGAAGTGTTCCCTGCCCTTTCAGTACCCAGTGGCCCTGTCCCTATGACCCAGTTACAAAAGGAAGTTTGTTCAGACTTAAAAGTTGAAAACACAAGCTCACAGCCAAGTTCTAATTGTGCCTCAGTGTGGAATAAGACCCAGTGGGATCCCTCAGTGGTACTCACTCATCTTTACTAAGCACCTGTCTCCTCTGCCAGCTTGCCTTCCCACAGAACTTTCACAAATGCTATTTTATTACATAATTATACTTCTGTGCTTTGTAGTTACATGAAGTAACTACTCACAATTAGCATCTTTAATTAGGAAATTAGGTGTTATAATCACACTGCAAAGCAAAGATCTGTCATGAAGTTTTACCTCACAAACAAATGGCTTCTTTCTTTAAGAAGGAAAGCAAACCACAAAATCAATGTCAACTCTGTTCTGGCAGATACCGAGATTTAATTGATGTGCTATGCTAACGAGGAAGATTCCATCTGTTTGCCAGATGGAGCCCACCTTCCTCCTTGATGAAGAATTAGTCACTCTAGAGTGTACCTGTCTCTTAGTTTCTTCTGGACTATGTTGTGTTTTCTCTCTAGAGAAGATATACTGCTGGTTTTCCTTGGGACATGTACTGTAGAGTCTAGATATTCAAGATAAGTGGGTAAGTCTTACCCTCAGTAATCAGAGGATTGCATTGTCATGGATGTTTAGAGGTAGAGTATGGGAGAGTCTACTCCCTTTCTACTCTGGTGGATGAGCTTCTCATGTCTCTACTGAACAACCAAGTCCTTTGCTCAAATGAGTTGGAGAGGCCTTGTGCACCTCTGCTTTGCTTGAACACATATGGGGACATGGTTTCCGTCACTCTGTCTTATTGTGAAGCCATTGAAAGCCTGCATTTTTAGTGTTTTCAACTATTCAAGTTTCTGTAATATAGATAATCTCTGTAATATAGAACACTGTGAAACAATAGATTGTGCCACCAGACAGAAACCTGGCAAGGTAGAACAGATTCAGGAACCCAGGCAATTCTCATAACTGAAAACAGCATTTAAATCTACTCCTGAACAGGTTCCTGTCCTGGAGCATGTAACCATGACACGCCTTTAAGAAGACTATGACTATCAGTCATGTCGGGAACAAAACCTGAAGTCCTTCCACATCCAGATAAGGCATCCCTAACATCTCAGAACAAGCCTTTAGATCGTAATCCACCCAAAATGTTTATAAAGTGTATGAGTTGTTTCACCAAAGATGGTCTGAGAATGCTTGTCTTATTGAGCTGTAACACTCCAGAGAAGAGTATTCTCTCCTGAAGCTTTCTTCCCTGGACCTTGACCTGGCCCAACCAACTGGGTGTTGAGCCTACAGCAGCACGTCCTGCTTGGTGGCCCCAATCTTGGCACCAACTCTGGAGTAGTGGTGCCCATAGAAGAAGCCCAGTAGCCCACCTTGCTCTGGCTTCCCCTCAGAGAACTGCAATTCTTTGACTGCTCTGGCCAGGCCAGAGTCCTGTGGATCCCAGAAACAGTGCCTGGTACCTGCAAAACACTATTCTTATTTCTTTCAAATGCACTAAGGCATATGGAGAATTGGGCACTTCAGAATCTTCATTTCTTCAGCATTTAGAGACAGAGGCCTCTCAAAGCCTGAGTTAGAACGCTGGGCATTCTAAAGCCATTTCCATAGATCTCCCATATGTAACCTATCTAGATTGTGATGTTTTTCCTTGATTCCCAATATCAGCCCCTGGATCAATACTATTTTACCATTAGTAATCAAACCATTGAGCTCATTCTTAGAAAAACAGAACCACCATGCATTTAGCTGATAATGTTTATGTTTAGATTCATCTGAATGCTTGTCTTTTTCTTGAATACTTGGATCTTGAAAAAAATTCAAAGGACTTTTTACTCAGATCAACATTTCTGGGTCTCAAAAAAATCCAACCCAGGCATTTTTTTTCCCTATATGTCCTTTCTGAGGCTTCACTAGACAACTCAGCAGGAAGAAAGTCATTGGCATTTACAATAGAATAAATCTTTGATTGAAATACCTGGGTTGAAGGCAAAAAAAGAATAAAAAAATTTATATAAAAGAACAGTTCAGACAATGCAGCAGCTGGTATTCCAAAGCCTTTGCATAAAACAACAATTTGCAATAAGTATGGATGTACCATTAGTGTTCTTGGAACAATAAACCTTTCATTTGATTGCAGCATTTTAAATATTTGATGGACTGTATTGTGGTACCTAATTTAGTTGTTCTTGGACCATGGCAGAGTTGATGTTCCTCATCTGCAGTTCATCAAGTGTCTGCCATTCTCTTGTGATAACAAATGATTCCAGAAGGAAAATAGGAGAGTGATAGAGAAGTGTATATAGTGAAAGCTATGTAAGAGCAATATAGGCACAAGCAAGATGGTGGGTCCTGGGAAGATACTGCAGTCCTGGTTAATTATCCCACTCATTACAAAATTCTGTTTGCTCCTTCCCTTAGAATTCAGTTGTAGAATATTAACATACAACTGATGCTGTAGTGGGAATTATTTTAAAAAGTACTGCCCCGCCAAGCCTTTGCACCAAGTCCCGGTGGGTCTCGTTCAGAACGGCTCTCACTGATGCCATCTCTTCTAGCTAGCTCTCACAGCCTCCCAGCTGTGTTTCCTCTCTGCCATAGACTCTGTAAACAGTGGGAATCCCACGCTTCTGCCCAGCATCCTCTCCTTCCAAGTATCTGTAAAGCATGACTCTTAAACTTGAATAGTTAACCAAATATATATATCTCCCAATTACATAATACCAATTTACAATGATCAAGGTCTTATCCCAATTTTTCTAAGCACTCCAAAACCCCAGAAATACATCTGAAGCCATCTGGATATCTGTGTCTCTCCTTTCTGCTTGGCTCTTGCAATCCACTGAGCTCCTCCTCCTCTCTCCCCTCCAATCATTGGCCTCTCACCACCTCAAGGTGAATCGATAGAAAATATCTTCCTTTGACTTGTCTAATTGCTCTCGCTAGAACTTCAAGGACAATATTAAAAAGATATGGAGAGAGAGGGCAGCCTTGTCTAGTCCCCGATTTTAGTGGGATTGCTTCAAGTTTCTCTCCATTTTGATGTTGGCTACTGGTTTGCTGTAGATTGCTTTTACTATGTTTAGGTATGGGCCTTGAATTCCTGTTCTTTCCAAGGCTTTTAATATGAAAGGATGCTGAATTTTGTCAAATGCTTTTTCAGCATCGAATGAGATGATCATGTGGTTTTTTTTCTTTTAGTTTGTTTATGTAGTGGATTGCATTGATGGATTTCTGTATATTGAACCATCCCTGCATCCCTGGGATGAAAGCCTACTTGATCATGGTCGACGATCGTTTTGATGTGTTCTTGGATTTGGTTGGCAAGAATTTTATTTAGTATTTTTGCATCAATACTCATAAGAGAAATTGGCCTGAAGTTCTCTTTCTTTGTTGGATCTTTGTGTGGTTTTGGTATCAGGGTAATTTTGGCTTCGTAGAACAAATTAGGTAGTGTTCCTTCTGTTTCTATTTTGTGGAATAATTTGAAGAGTATTGGTGTTAGGTCTTCTTTGAAGGTCTGATAGAATTCTGCAAGGCAAAGGGATACAAAATGAAAAGGAAGAAGTCAAACTATCACTATTTGCAGATGATATGATAGTATACTTAAGTGATCCAAAAAAATCCACCAGAGAACTCCTACAGCTGATAAACAACTTCAGCAAAGTGGCTGGTTATAAAATAAATTCAGGCAAATCAGTAGCCTTCCTATACTAAAAGGATAAGCAGGCTGAGAAAGAAGTTAGGGAAATAACACCCTTCACAATAGTCACAAACAATATAAAGTATCTTGGTTTGACTCTAACCAAACAATTGAAAGATCTGTATGACAGGAACTTAAAGTCTTTGAAGAAAGAAATCAAAGAAGACCTCAGAAGATGGAAAAATGTTTCATGCTCTTGGATTGGCAGGATTAATACAGTAAAAATGGCTATCTTGCCAAAAGCAATCTACAGATTCAATGCAATCCCCATCAAAGTCCCAAATCAATTCTTCATAGATTTAGAAAGAGCAATTCTCAAATTCATCTGGAATAACAAAAAACCCAGGATAGCTAAAACTATTCTCAACAATAAAAGGACTTCTGGGGGAATCAATATCCCTGACCTCAAGCAGTACTACAGAGCAATTGTGTTAAAAAACTGCATGGTATTGGTACAGCGACAGGCAAGTAGATAAATAGAATAGAATTGAAGACCCGGAAATGAACCCACAGAATTATGGTCACTTGATCTTTAATAAATGAGCTACAATCATCCAGTGGAAAAAAGATAGCCTTTTCAACAAATGGTGCTGGTTCAACTGGAGGTCAGTATGCAGAAGAATGTGAATTGATCCACTCTTATCTCCTTGTACTAAGCTCAACTCCAAGTGGATTAAAGACATCCACATAAAACCAGACACACTGAAACTAATAGAAAAGAAACTGGAGAAGACCCTGAGGACATGGGCACAGAGGGAAATTCCTGAACAGAACACCAATAGCTTATGCTCTAAGATCAATAATTGACAAATAGAACCTCATAAAATTACAACATTTCTGTAAGGCAAAGGATCCTGTCAGAAGGATAAAACAGCAACCAACTAATTGGGAAAAGATCTTCACCAATCCCACATCTGACAGAGGGCTAATATGCAATATATACAAAGAACTTAGGAAGTTAGACCCCCAAAGAACCAAATAACCCTACTGAAAAATGGGACAGAGCTAAAGAAAGAATTTCACCTGAAAAAATTCTGATGACTGAGAAGCACCTTAAGAGATGTTCAACATCGTTAGTCATCAGGGAAATTCAAATCAAAACAACCCTGAGATTCTACCTCACACCAGTCAGGATGGCTAAGATTAAAAACTCAGGAGACAGCAGGTGTTGGCAAGGGTGTGGAGAAAGAGGAATACTCCTCCACTATTGGTGGGATTGCAAGCTGGTACAACCACTCTGGAAATCAGTCCAGCAGTTCCTCAGAAAATTGGGCATGACACTTTCAGAGGACCCTGGCATACCACTCCTGGGCATATACCCAGAGGATTCCTCTGCATGCAACAAAAACACATGCTCCACTATGTTCATAGCAGCCTTATTTATTATAGCCAGAAGCTGGAAAGAACCCAGATGTCCCTCAGTGGAGGAATGGATACAGAAAAATTTGGTTATTTATACAATGGAATATTACTCAGCAATTAAAAATAAAGAATTCATGAAATTTGTAGGCAAATGGTTGGATCTGGAAAATATCATCCTAAGTGAGTTAACCCATTCACAAAAGAATACACATGAAATGCGATCACTGATAAGTGGATATTAATTAGCCCAGAATGTCTGAATACTCAAGGCACACTGATAAGTGGATATTAATTAGCCTAGAATGTCTGAATACTCAAGGCACAATTAGCAAATCTAAAGATTCCCAAGAAGAAGGACGGAGAGGGCCCTGATCCTGACAAAACTTGATCCAGTATTGTAGGGGAATACCAGAACAGAGAAATGGGGGGTTGATTGGGGAATGGGTGGAGGGAAGAGGACTTATTGCACATATGGTGAGGGGGAACTGGCATAGGGAAAGCATTTGAAATGTAAACAAAGAATATAGAAAATTTAAAAAAATTTAAAAAAAAAAGAAAATATCTTTCAATAGATGCTATGGTGGGTTTCGCTTTTATTCTAGTCTTCTGGCTCTAAATCTACCTGCCTTTTTGTGCACTCATCTACCTCTGGTTGTAATATTTGTGGTCTGTTGATCATAACATCCCTGCTCTCATTCCAATATACCTTGACCGGGCACACAACAGAGGAGGACAAGTTTTAGTTCACTCATATCTGCCTCAAAATGATGGCTTGTTGAGACACAAGTATAAACTAAAATCAGAACAGCAGATTTGGCCCCCAGACATTATTCATGGGAGAGACAGTTTGTTTTAAGCTCATGATATGTGAACAGGTAGATTTTTCCACATCCAACTTTCCCATTAGGTAGAAGGCACTTCCATGAGGCAGACAAGGTGAATATTGGAGAAAATTGCTATTCAATATCATAGTCTTAGCTTCTTGTATCAGATTTTGGGATGCCTTTATTTATTGCTCTGTAGTGAAGTATGAAGCTAGAAGATATGGCCTAGTTATCATGTTGCTTACATTGTTTACATGAGGACCTGAGTTCAACACCCAGAACGTATATTGGTTTTAAAAAGCAGGATATCATACACTTATAATCATAGCATGGGGAGGCAAAGACAGAAGAATCCTTGAGGCATATCGTTCAGACAATCTAGCTAAATTGGCTATGTTTAGCTAAAGACCCCATTTAAAAGATGTGAGAGTGATTGAAGAAAGTAAGCAAGATAACCAGCAAAATGCCTTTGACTTCTGGCTTCCACAGGCATGTGTACATACATGTACCTGTCCATGCAAACACATGTGGGCATATATAATAATGTGTCACCTCCCCCCATATATGAATGTGTTTTGTTTTGTAGATGGAGTAAAGCGGGTGAGCATGGGAAGAGATAAACAGAGGGTGCCCTTCCTAGGGTAGAAGGTACAGTCAGTGCACGCCCGGGACGGATACCTCTGACTTTTTCTTCACATTTGTGGATCCATTTATGGATCTTTATTGATAGCCTTCAGAGACTTTCTGAACTGTATTTTATATCATATCATGATCTATAATTAATTTAATGTGTTTGATTCCTTTGTGGAAATTGTCAATCAAACCGTTTCCTATCTCATGTCCCTCTCAGCTAAATTCTTTATATCCATCTCCAGGTCTGGCACAACACAGCTATTTCTTGAACAGAGTATTATTCGGTACATAATAAAGGATAGTCATTTTGCCTTATATTCCTTAAATACTAGGGGAATCTTCAGGAAATAGTCCCTGCCAAAAAGAATACTCTCAAAAATCGCTGTTCCACAGATAAGGGGAGATAGAAGCTGTAGAGACCACTTCCAGTTGAGAGATGGGGGCACCCACCCATCTCAAAGCTTTTATCCCAGAAATGTTCCTATCTGAAGGAAGAACAGGGACAAAAAGTGAAGCAGAGACTGAGGGAAGGGGCCAAGCAGGGACTGCTTCACCTGGGGATTCAATCTGTGCAGACAGCAAACCCTGACAGACACTGTTGCCGTTGCCAAGAGGTGCTTGCAGACAGGAACCTGGTGTGGATGTTCCTTGGAAGGTTCTGCCAGCAACTGACCCATGTGTATGTGGTTGCTTGGGGCTACCCGTCAGACTGAGCTCTGGAACCCTGGTCGGGGAGCCAGCAGAAGGACTGGAGGAGCAGAGGGGGGATTGCCACCACATAGGAAAAACAGCATTGTCTGGCCAGACCACCCCGTGCTCCCAGAGACTAGACCACCAACCAAGGAGTGTACAGGAGGGATCCATGGCTCCAGATATATAGGTAGCAGAGGATGGCCTTGCCTGACAGCAAAGGAAGGGGAGGCCCTTGGTCCTGTGGAGGTTTGATGCCCCAGCATAGGGAGATGATGGAACAGTGGGGCAGGAGAGGGTAGATGGTTTGGGAACACCCTCAAAGAGGCAAAGGGGAGGGAGGAGAGGGCAGATGTGGGATGGTAGGTTTGTGGAGGGGTAACCTGGAACTGGGATATCACTTGAGATACAAACAAATGGAATGATTAATACTAATAAAAAAAACCAGCCATAATAATAAACTATCTAGGAATTACAAAAAGCACAGGAGACCAGTTAGTCTCTTAGACTGAGTAATTAGCATCTCATATACTAGAGTGTCCTAAATGTGGAGACTTCCCTCACTTAGCCAGTGGCTAATGTAGAGGTGGACATCATGACTGGACTCATCATTAGATGATTTTACTATCAGTGAAGAAACAATGCTTTGTATTACACACTCAGGGAGGGAAGTCCTGCTGGAGGTCAGCAGAAGCTAATGTCTAAGAAAGAATATTTCTCAGAATAGGGAATATCATAAAGAGTCAATAGTTACTTTGTAAACATTAAATTCCATTGGGGGAATGTACTTTTATGTCAGTGTGAGGTAAGACACAGTGATTTTGTGAAATAAAATATTGGTTCAGGAAATGCTTCTACTGGATGGCCTGTTGGTAAGCCTGTGATACACTTTATTGATCTCTCTCTCTCTCTCTCTCTCTCTCTCTCTCTCTCTCTCTCTCTCTGTGTGTGTGTGTGTGTGTGTGTGTGTGTGTGTGTGTGTGTGTGTGTTGGGGGTCGCTCAGACAGTGACACTGCTGGGCTGGTGGTTTGGGGTGCTATAAAAATGTAGTCTGAGCAAGCCATGTGGAGGAAGCCCCATGGCCTTGAAAGAGAATGCCTACACATACAGAACACTTGAAAATTATTCTAGTCTTCACAAAGCACTATAAAATATTTGTACAGTTAATTCTAGGGGCGATTTTAGGCAGAAACTGTGGCTCGATTCTATGTCACAATATAAAATCATAAGCCCAAAACGGCATCCATGGAAAGTCACGCCTTTGAACTGAGTGACTGGATGCTTGCCTTATCTTCTGCTTGCTGCTCAGCCACTTTGTTACCAGTATGCACTCACCAGCAGACGAGCAACAGCAGGTGCAAAGGAAAAAAAAAGCTGAAAAGTTTTGGCAAAGAAGAGCTTAAAAATTATAAAAATTTTATCCATTAAGTTAGATTTTTCTGGAAATGGCAAAACCCAGGCAATTATTTGAATTTAGGGATGGAACATTTTCCTTACTCCAAGACCGAGAATCTCCAGACTTGTTTTATAATTTCATAATATAAATTGTCTTACTCATTGATGGTGATGACTCATCTATAAATTCATTGTCTATCCATGAAGTATTAATTCCATATTGGACTGAGACTTATCATAGGGAACAAGTAGTGACATTTCCCTTCCAGAGTGCAGTATAATTTTTTAACCAAATGGAAAGAAAATTTCAACTTCTTTTTCCCTTTTCATATTTAATGCTCCCAAATTTGTGTGCCATGTACAAAACCATTTCCACCTAGATCAGCCATTCTCAACCTATGGGTAGAGACCCCTCTGGGGGTTGCATATCAGATATCCTGCCTATCAGACATTTACATCACGATTTACAACAGTGACAAATTACAGTTCTGAAGGAGCAATGGAAATGATTTTCTGGTTGGGGCTCACCACAGCATGAGGCACTATATTAAAGGGTTGCCGCAGCAGGAAGGTTGAGGACTTCTGGCATAAAGTAAATTAAAAAAGTGATGCAATTCAGGTTAACAGTCTCCCTCACATTGTTCTCGGAGCCCCTGGTTACTGTCAGTCTTCCAAGTTACTTAGGAATGAAAACTTTTTTTTCTATATTCTTTGTTTACATTCCAATTGATTTCCCCTTTCCCAGTTCCCTCCCCCCATAAGTCCCATAAGCCTTCGTCCCTCTGCCCTATTCTCCAATCAACCCCCTCTTTCTTCTCTGTCCTGGTACACCCCTACAATGCTGGATCAAGTCTTTCCAGGACCAGGGACCTCTCCTTCCCTCTTCTTGGGAATCATTTGGCATGCAAATTGTGTCTTGGGGTATTCAGAGCTTCTGGGCTAATATCCACTTATCAGTGACTGCATTCCATGTGTTTTTTTTTTTTTTTTTTGTGATTGGCTTACCTCACTTAGGATGATATTTACTGGTTCCAACCATTTGCCTAAGAACTTCATGAATTTATTGTGTTTAATTGCTGAGTAGTATTCCATTGTGTAAATATACCACATTGTCTGTATCCATTCCTCCACTGAGGGACCTCTGGTTTCTTTCCAGCTTCTGGCTATTACAAATAAGGCTGCTATGAACATAGTGGAGCATGTGTCCTTATTGCATGCAGGGGAATCCTCTGGGTATATGCCCATGAGTGGTATAGCAGGGTCCTCCTGATGAACCTCCAGACTGATTTCTAGAGTGGTTGTACCAGCTTGCAATCCCACCAGCAGTGGAGGAGTGTTCCTCTTTCTCCACATCCTTGCCAACACCTGCTGTCTCCTGAGTTTTTAATCTTAGCCATTCTGACTGGTGTGAGGTGAAATCTCAGGGTTGTTTTGATTTGCATTTCCCTAATCACTAATGATGTGAATACCTTTTTAAGCGTGCTGAATGGGAAGCATTGAAATGCTTGCAGTATCTTCGTTTAGGGCCTGACACCAGCTATTTACGAAAATACCTAGTCATCAAATTGGAAGTTCTAATAGAATAATTATACTCAAAGCACGCAGTATGGCTTTTGGAATCAGACACACCTTATTTGAGTTGGCTTATTAGCTTATGCAAGGAACTTAATAATGTTTCAAATCTCACTTATACATGTATTAAATGGAGAAAACAACATGTACCTCATTTTGCAGCACTGCTGTGAAAGTTATCCGTTAAAGTAAGCAGAACATTGAAACAGCACCTTAAATGTAGGCACTAAGTGATAAGTGGCAGTTACTGTTATTAAAGCCTGAAGATTAGATTTCTTGCATTTTTATATACTTAATAAATTGTATAATCGTGAAGTAGTGTGGGTTTATTGGAAGGCAATCTTGACAGCAGAATGTTTCATGATTTTAAACATAAAGTAAACTTACTAACACATCTTGACAATTATCACTCCACCCAGCAGGGAATAATTTGTTATATTTAATTTAAACCTATACTGTTAATAATCAAACACAAAGAATTTGTCAGTCAGGGAAACTCTGGATTTACTGGCTTGCAAAGTGAGTGGGCAACTTAGGGAATGGACTATTTTAATGAAAATCATTTTGTTCCTCCTATTGAGGCATACTTGCTAATTAACACCGCTCGCTTTTCCACGATTACTATTTAAGCCAAACAGATGGGCTTCCAATTTGAAAGCCAGTTTTCTGAGTTGATTTACCTATAAAAAGACTGACTGTGAGAGGTTTCTGCAAGTGAGCATCTGATTTACCATTTGCATATCAAAGTCAATAAATAAGAAAAGCATATGAAACTCTAACAAGTTCACAGCCTTGGGCAGAATCTGGGAACAAGAAGCCCTTGAGAGTTAGGAGCTAAATCTCAGAATGTGAAGGGGACCATATGATAGGTAAGTTGGTAGCATTGCACTTCTTCTTGGCTACGAGGCGGAGCAGTGTGGGCATGGGCGTGTGTATGTGTGCTGTAGCTGGGACGAAGCTAAACATGCCCAGCCTTCTGTCTTGCATATAACCCCAGTATTGAATAGATTTAGTCAGAAACACATCACCATTAAGTAAACATAGGTCATGCTGAATGGTATTCCCAGCCTGGGATTATAGAGGATCAGTAATATTAAACATGAACATAAATCTAGGGATCTAATTGTGGAGACAGCTGGTTTTCTTTATTCTTCTTATCTGAGGGGGAGTTTCTAGTTTCTTAGGGTAGATGTTCAGATTATTGTTGTATGCATTTCTTCTTTCCTCAAAAGAACACTAAATGCTATGTAATTCTGGCTAAACCCTGCTATGTTGCATTCCATGAAACTGGTAATATTTACTATGATTTAGATTAATTTTTAGATTCAATTTTCGCTGGGTGTGATGGTTCATAGCGCTTGGGAGGCAGAAGCGGATCTTCATTAGTTTGGAGTCACTTCGAAATCACCCTGGTCTACACAGCAAATTCCAGAGTGAATTTGTGACATAGTGAAACCTGGTCTAAAAACATTCAATTAAGTCAAAATTTCTTATTGGTGTGATGATGGTCATTTGTGTTGGGGAGCACACGGTGAGCCTTGGCATGTTGTTAAAAGTTGGAGGACAACTTTGTTAAGTCAGCTTTCACCTTCAACTTTATGTGAATTCTGGTCATGAGGCTTGTTTGCAGGAACCTGTAGCCACTAAGCCATCTCAGAGACTATTTGAGCATTTCTTTTGTATCCATGTATTGCTTAAGATACATTGCTTAATCTTTTTTTTTTAATTTTATTTTCTATATTCTATGTTTACATTCCAAAGGCTTTCCCCTTTCCCAGTTCCCACCCACCATAGTTCCCATAGTTCCTCTCCCCCCCCATCTGTTCCCCAATAATTCCCCCTCCCCCCTCGGTTTCTTTACTAAACTGGAAGCAATCTTTACAGGCCCAGGGTCCTCTCCTTTCTTCTTCTTGGGAATCATTTGACTTGCTATTTGTGTCTTGAGTATTTAGGGCTTCTGGGCTCATTAATATCCACTTATCAGTGATTGCATTTCAGGTGCATTCTTTTGTGATTGGGTTAATTCACTCAGGATGATACTTTCCAGGTCTAACCAGCTTAATCTTAAGATATATGGGGAGATTCCTCATTGTTACTGATTCCCAGCTTAAGCCCTCTGTGGGTTGAGAACATGGTGTACATGTTGTGCATAATTCTTTTCAGGCACCTTTTATGGTCCACAAAGTGCCCGGCCTCACTTAAAAATCCCCTATAAACATAGAAAATTGTGTATTCTGCTGTTCCTAAATTGGGTAGTCTTTAAGGTCTAATTAGATTAAGTCTAATGCTGCCAACTCAGTCATATTTTGGTACTGAGTTTCTGCTTGTTTAATTTATGAGTGTTGAAGTTTCCAACTGCCATAGTAAATTTTCTTATTTCTTGCAGTCCATGTCTTATGAGTTTTGGCATATATTAAGTTTTTGCTTATTTATTTATTTATTTATTTATTTATTTACCTTTTATTATTATTAGATATATTCTTTATTTACATTTCAAATGTTCACCAGGTAACACAGAATTTCCTTCAACTTTGAACCTGTCCTACACAGCTATCCAAATACTGAAATTACAAATGCTACTCAACACATCTTCTTAGACCATGCCAAGACTACATCTAAGGATTATGTTTTCTTGGAGCACTGAGTCCTTTGTTGTTACATGATACTTCTCCATCCTTCATAAAGCTCCTCTCTGTAGTTTGAAACTTGTCTGAAACTATCACAACTATTATAACTTCCTTTTAATCACTTTTAGTGTGTCTTTCTCCTTCCTTTTATTTGCAGCTTACTTACATCCTTATAGTTAAAGTAGAACACGTATGAACAACATGTTGGGCATTATTTTGGTTTTATTTTATTTTCTAATCCTCACAGACACATCTTTCATCTTGATCTATTTAGGTCATTCACACTTAAAACAATTAATGATATATTTCTAATTGTGTTCTATGTTTCTTTTGTCTCTCCTTTTCTATTTTCCCTGATTTTGAGCATTTTATAACTCTGGTTTTCTCTCTCATCAAATAAATTTTACTTCTTTTAAAGTTTTTCTTAGCTGTTGCTCTGGAGTTCATATGCATTTAAAAATGTGATTGATACATATTATAATATAAAGTTTATAACTTTGACCATCGGATGTGTAAGTTTAGTAAAATCAGCTACATTTTAATTATTGTGTAACCATTTAGAACATTTTCACTTTCCAAAGGGAAGCTCGATATCTACTATGCAATACTTAGGATTTTAATTAATCATTTGATTTATTTATATCCCATATATTGCCCCCCCTCCACTCCTTGTCCTCCCTCCTGGAACTCTTCACCCATTTCTCCTTCCCTGTGAGAGGTTGCCCTGCCCTGGGTATCTCCCTTCCCTGGGACATCAAGTCTCTGCAGGATTAGACATTGTGCACTGAGGTTAGATAAGGCAGTCCTCTGCTACATAAGTGCCAGGGGCCTCAGATGAGCCCGTGTATGTGTATGCACTTTGGTTGGTGGCTTAGTCTCTGGGAGCTCCCAGAGGTCCAGGTTATTTCAAATTGGGCCAGTCACTAGTCGGCCATGGCCATTCCTTTGATCTCTGTTCCATTTTTATCCCTGCATTTCTTTCAGACAGAAACAATTCTGGGTCAAAAATTTGAAGGCGGGTCACTGTCTCCATCCTGCTTTGAAGCCCTGTCTAACCACTGGAGGTGGTCTCTTCAGGTTTCATCTCCCCCACTGTTGGGGCATTTTGACTAAGGTCATCCACACTGAGTCCTGGGAGCCTCTCACATCCCAGGTCTCTAGGACATTCTAGAGGATCACCCTGCTGTGATACCCCTGCAGCTTCATATTTCCATTCATTCTCCTGGCCCCCTGGGTTTCTCTTCTGTCTCCCCTATACCTAATCCTGCCCCCAGGATGCCTCCCTCCACCTGCTTCTCACGATTATTTTGTTCTCCCTTCTAAGTGGGATTAAACCATACTCACTTCAGCCTTCCCTCTTGTTTAACTTCTTAGAGACTGTGGGGTGTATCATTGGTATTCTGTACTTTTTGGCTAATATCCATTTATGATTGAGTACATGCCATCATGTCCTCTTGGAGCTGGGTTACCTCATTCAGAATGATAGTTTTCAGTTCCATCCATTTGCCTGCAAAATTCATGATGTCCTCATTTTAAATAGCTGAATAGCATTCCATTGTGTAAATGAACCATATTTTTTGTATCCATTCTTCAGTTGAGAAACATCTGGGTTGTTCCCAGCTTCTGGGTATTGTGAATAAGGCTGCTTTGAACATAGTGAAGCACATGTCCTTGTGGTATGGTGGAGATCTTTTGGGTATATGCCCAGGAGTGGTAGAGTTAGCTGGGTTTTCAGGTAGAACTATTTCCAATTTTCTGAAAAACCTCCAGATTGATTTCCAGAGTGGTTGCACCAGTTTGTAAGCCCACCAGCAATTGAGGAGTGTTCCTCTTTCTCCACATCTTCTGCAGCATGTGCTGTCAATTGAGTTTTTGATCTTAGCCATTCTGATTATTGTAAGGTAGAATATCAGTATCATTTTGATTTACATTTTTCTGATGACTGAGGATATTCAACATTTCTTTAAGTGTTTCCAGGCCATTCAACATTCCTCTTTGAGAATTCTCCATTTAGTTCTGTAGCTCATTTTTATATTAGGTTATTTAGTTTTGGGGATATAACTACTTGAATGAATTTTAAACTCACAGATTCTTTCCTAGACTGTGTCCTGAATCCTTGAATTGTTTAATTGTTCTTTCTTTTTTTAAAAAATACTTTTTAAATTTATATTTCCTATGCATGCTTTAGGTTGTTTCTCTTTCCTATTAGGTACCATTTCATACTAATATCTTATGTCAAATATCTGTCTGCTCATGTCTACAACTCTGTCATGTCTAAGGATGTTTCCACTAAGTCTTTTTTTGTTTCTTCATGCTACCCATGTTTTCTTTTAATTTATCATGATGTTTAGCCTTTTAATTAAAGTCAAACATGTAGGGCAAAGAGAATTGCCACAGATGAGTCTTAAGTGTGAGGCTGTGTTGTAATATATACAAAAGTTGGAGTGGTTTGATGTTCCTCTACAATGAAGCCTAGGAAGTTCAATATCGCTCCATCATCCTTATTTTCACATCTCCTCTAGGGTTTGGTTCTCCCTAAGTATATTTCCTAAGATACAGTATGCATTTTTTTCTGCTCCAATCAATTACTACTACACAGTGATCTTATTGGTACCTGGGGCAAGAAATTGAGTGTTTTTGCAAGATTCTGGATAGGTCTCAGCTCTTTAGTCGTCCTGAGGTTATGCCTTCACAAGTACGTCTTCCTCTCCATTCTCTTCCTCTTTGTAGATGTTATAACACATTTATTTATTTATTTATTTATTTATTTATTTATTTATTTACTTACTTACTTATTTGCCTCCCACTGAGTGCTTTTCCTCATTCTTTTAAAGAAAGCTTGAGGAGATATGTTTTTTATAGGAATGTCCTTCTATTAGATTAGGGTCTAAGAAATTCTCAATTTAGGTTTTTTTTGATAGAGAAGACTGGACAAAATTTATAATTCTTCTTTTCTCATTTTCCTCCTGAGCATTGAAAGATATCTTTCTGAGACTGCCATGATAAAAATAACTGATGGGGTTCCTGTAAGCAAAGCTCATAGATTCCCTAAAGACTGTAATCCTTGAAAGTTGGAAGGAAAATAAGAAGCAATTAATTTTGTTTGTCTACTTTTTTCTATTTTAATGATGGGAGAATGTTGTCTCCTAAGACAATTATATGTCACAGATGATATCTGAAAATTGTGTCTCAATAAGTAAAAACATATTTATTTGCTTACATAACAAGTCATGGGGAGGCAGACAAAGCAGGCTTTGGAACTATCAGTACTAAGGCTGTCAACACTGCCAAGACTGCTTCCCTGCGTGTTGACTTCTTCCTGTCTTGGTAGCAATGTTTCCTCATGATAGCCACCCATCTGTTTCTGGCTGTGGCTGTAGGCAGATCTGGACTCTAATCTTAACAGGTCTGTCACTACAGGAGACATTTACAAAAGGCAGTTCTGTGGCTGAGTTTTGATCATTTATTTTATTTCCCATGTGTTCAGCCTAGACTAATCACCATGGCTGTGATCAGAAGGGGAAACGATGACCAGCTGAGTCAGAGGAATGACACTCTTGGTGTCGTGAAGATGGGAGTAAGCCAATCAGAAAAGCTAATGGAGATTCTTTTGGAAACAGGAGCACAAAAGGGAGAAAGATAACGTCTTAGAAAAGGAATGTAGACAAATAGTATGCCCATAGGATTACCTCACTGAAGCAAGATTCACCTTCTCCACAGATACCTATGCTTAGAAACCCTCTTTATCCCTTTGCATCTGAGAAGGGAGGAGTTAATCTCTGCATTTCCCAATTTCTGGTAAATGACTGACCCACGCTACTAACCTGACAGTCCACAGAAGCTAAAGTATTGTGACAAGAGGTTTCCAGTGTTCATTTCATTGAGTTGCTAACTGTCGGAATTAATCTTATGACTTGCTATTTTTGTATTTCATAAATGCTGTGATTTACCTTGGTCGAAGGCATAAATGAGGGAGGAAGAATAAAAGTAATAATTTTCATTGTAAGCTGTTGTATCTCTAATCCCCACAGAGTGAAAGTGAAAAAATCCTTTATGGTAACAGTTTCTGGCTGTTCTTGCTGAGTGAGATCAGTATTTTTGATTAATAATGTTTGCTCATTCGCATTTGACCTAAAATAACTATTAAAACTTTCAAGGTATGAATTAAAATTTCAGTCAAACTTTCTGTGAGAACAGATAGAACGTTCACTAATTCAAGGAAAGCAATAAATAGCCACAGACAAACACACACACACACACACACACACACACACACACTTTTTTTGGTATCACATGATTTTAGAGAATGTTTAGTTAACTCTTATTTTTAATTAGGTGTATATGTGGGAGGAATGACCTTGTATATAAGTGTCCACAGAAGCTAGAAGTTGACTTTGAATCCCCTGGAGCTAGAGTTACAAGCTATCGTGATCACCCAATTTGGGTGAGCGGCAAGCTTTCTTAACTGTTGAGCTACCTCTCTAGCTCCTGAACTATCGTTTTAACTGTGATCATTTGGATCTGCTTTCTATATCTTGGCTTTCCATTTTTTAATGGCCACAATCTATTTCCTTGTGAGCTGATACATAATGGAAGGGAAAGTACATGTCTCTGAAATAACCATCAAATCTAAAGATTACATGTCATAAGCCTGGACCACATGCCCAAACCTCCAATGATCACTGCAGCCAGGAATGATAATGGACTTGAAAAGGAAGGCTGACATCTGATATTAAAAAGCTAAAGGATGAAAAAATAGTTTGCCAGAAACATTTAGAGTTTGTCATTCAAAATAAGCAAATATTATTATTACTTAGTGTGTTCTATCACTCTTGTAAACATTTTACAGTTTAACTTTAATCGTTTAATAAACTACTTTAATGTTAATCACAAATTTATATAAAGAAATATTGTGTAACTTGCCAGAGATTTCCTGTGTTCTTAGTCTATTTAGATTTGCTGTAACAAATAGATTGTGCACTTCATAAAAAGGTTTATTTAGATCACTATTCTAGTGAATGGAACATCCAAACAGCATTGTAACCATTGTGATGGTTCCCTAGGGTTCAACACAATGTTGTAGAGAAAGTAGAAAGGAAATGACTATGTGCAGAAGAGTCCATTTTTGCGGGTAGGGTAGCCTTCATTTATAACAATCAATTCTTGCAAGAACAGTTTCATGATAGAGGTCTGATGCTCTCAAAGAGATCAGTATTGTTACCTTCACAGTCTAATTACTTTCTATTCAGAACCATATCTTAAAGATCTTACATCATATAGCAACACTCAGGATTAAGTTTTGACCACAAGAACTTCTAGGGATAACTCACACCTTAAAATAGCTAATATAGAGTATTTCTCAATGCAGTACATTAGCAAGTGTTGCATCCTATCTCTTCAAAGACATGGGCAGCAAACTACAAAGGGTCACCCTAGAAGTCTGAATATAAAAGTACAACAGTCAATATTCCTTTCTATGGTCTTCAGTTGACAGCATACTGTATTCTGATCTCAAATTGCAGGACCCATTAGGAAAATGAATACATCTGGATGAAGAAGTTAAAAACATCTTGGTTTTCAATTTAGACACACTATAGTGTTTCCATTTCTTTCATGTGAGCCTCAACAACAGATGGATTTCTACGAAGAATTGGTTTTGAAGTGAGTTCACATTTATGTGTCTGTGTCTGTATCAGGCTCCTTTTGTTTCTTTCTTAGAGGAAAATATCTTCAGTTTAGAAATATTCAGAAGTCAGCTTTTTTCACTGTTCTTATAAACTCTATTCCTTTGCTTCTGTAACACTGCAGGAGCCCCACTGTGTTGGACATCTGGAAATGGATTTCACCCTCTGTGGCTATGCAAACTACCTGCAGTGCCCTTGGATAGCAGATGAGTTTTAAAAAAAAATCCAAAGAGAATTTGCACTGCCAAGCCAAATTATTTGTTTCAATCTTCTGGAGTTATCTATGGAGTTTTTAGGGGAAAAAATGAAACCTTCAATGCAAGTGAATAATGGATAGGAAAGGGAAGAAAATGAAGCACTGGATTTAGGAACACTGGGCCATCTAGTTTGAAAGAAAAGAAAAGCATGGTGAATTTGGTGAAAAATATTTTGTAAATGTGTTGGAAGGTTTTTCAATTAAGTAAGCTGATAGACTGCTGGGTTCAATCAGCATTTTCTTCCTAAGATGGATCTACACTTAAAATAAAATAAAAACACATAAAACTCAGTGGTATAAAATAAGGCATGTATCATTTCTCATATATCAGTCTTGACTCATCCATGCTGGTTTGGCATCAACCCAGCCAAGGGATGCTTTATGAATGTCCTATGTGCTTCTCAGTCCTATCAAGCAAAAACACTCAAGATTTACCACCCGCCACTTCACATCTGTCCATCTTATGAGGATGGCACAGGATCAAGCTTAACTGTATAAGAACTTTCTAGACTTAGGTTTGCATTACTACCTTTTCACCAGACCCCCCTCCTGCCAAAATAAACAAACAAACCAACAAAAAACTAAACCTACCAATATCAAAGCATGGGAATTTGTCATGTCTCTAGAGGATGGTACTGAAATAGCCACAACATTTTATCCCATAATAATCCAAAAAGTTCTGTTGCTAAAGTTCAGGCTTTCAACCATCAGTGAGCAACTGAAGCAAACTTGGATGATTGAACTCTACTAATTCTTCAAAACTCCCACCAATCAGTAAACAAGTGCTGGTAAACCATCTTGGAATTCTTTCCGCTTGGAGTCAATAAATATAAAAAGTAGAAATGAAATAGGGAAAAAACCTCAAGGCTTCATGAAAGTATCAAAAAAATAATAAAAGCAATTAATAAATAACTTAATCCCTTCAACCCAGATAATTAAAAAGACAATTTATTTGGGTTATATCTTCATTGCATGCGATTCTTTTTTTAATTTGAAAAAGAAAAATTTTTAAAAGGATAAAAATATCTATTATGATTAGGTACAATCAATGTACCAATGGCTTGGCTAGCCAAGTTAAACTGAAGAGACTGTCAAGTTCAACAGAGAGAGAAAGAGAGAGAGAGAGAGAGAGAGAGAGAGAGAGAGAGAGAGAGAGAAGCACATTGTGTAGATAAAACCACCACAGAACCACAAAATGTGGATGACTGAAAGGTCAGTTCTAAAATCCCACATTCCTATTAACTATTATAGAAACACCTCAGAATTTGGCCTTCATTCTACCCAAACTATCAACTTAACCCAGAGCTGAGTGTTACCTCTTTGCTTTGACTGCAGAAACCTCAGAATAAAACATTCTTTATAGTATCTGTTGACAACACAGCACCAAATGTGGAGAATGTGATAAAATAGTCATCTATGAATGCCTTCGCCCCCTCCAGCAATCAGATGGGTTTAGATAATGGGTCTAAGGAGGTATTCTGATTTAATGAAAACATTATTTCACTTGCAATACTAGAAAGTGGTAAGAAAAAGCAAATGCACACACACAACCCTGTACAGCTTAGCAGCCTTCTCTGTTGTTGCAAACAGCAGTTATTCTGACTAAATCTATTTTTCCAAAGTCTATCTATTAAGGGATGATGATGATGATGATGATGATGATGATGATGATGATAATAATAATAATAATAATAATAATAATAAACAACTTAGTCCATGATTCTTCCCTGAATCTGTCATTTGGCCTCCGTGGGTGGCCAGGAAGAAAGGTACAGACATCAATGTCATAACATCTCAGTGTGTCTTCCCTTTGATCAAGCTTGGAATCCAGACAGAAAACAATATGCTCCTTGCATTACTGCCATTTCAGATTGTTCATTAGTTTTAATTATTTTCTAAGATCTAGAGGGAGCCATCAAAAGAAATTAATCATGAAAGGAAGGCAAGGCAGCCTTCTGTGATCATGAAAACGCATGAAGTGTTTTGGATTATGGACTTTTTATAATTTGCACTCAAACATGAGCTAGAGGGGGCATATTGTATACTAGCATTTATTCAAAAGGTATGGGGATTTATGATAAATTAAAATCTTTATTGTAAAATAAAATAAGCTGCCTTTCTATTGTGGTCTTAATGTTAATTTTGAAAGTCATCATGGTAGAGACTTTTCTTAATTTAGAGCATGTTAGAAAAAATAATCTAAAAAATCAGCAACATGCAGTTAGGGGGTATTAAAGACCAGATCAGATCTGCAGAGCTTGCATGGTCTTGAGAATTCCTACTGAGCATAGGAAATGCCTGCTTTCTAGAACAGTCTGCATTCTTGAAAGTTCAGAAATTCAACATCCTACTTCTACTTAACTGAACATATTTCTAATCACCATAAAATACGACCACTATTTTTCCTGGGCGGTCCGTTAAGTATGGAGTCAGTATCTCTCTCTCCAAGCCATCTGCAGGGCTGAGGATTGCAGGTGCTGAAATCCAGCTCTTTAAGTTCAGTTTGGGGTTCTTCCTCTTCTCAGGCCTGCCACTGTCAACTATTAAAAAATTGTATTATACCCAGTTTTCTGAGGAACCACCAAACTGATTTCCAGAGTGATTGTACCAGCTTGCAATCCCACCAGCAGTGGAGAAGTGTTCCTTTTTCTCCACTGTCTCCTACGTTTTTTATCTTAGCCATTCTGAACGGTGTGAGGCGAAATCTTAGGTTTGTTTTGATTTGCATTTCTCTGATGACTTAGGATGTTGAGCATTTCTTTAGGTGCATTTCAGCCATTCGATATTACCCAGGTGAAAACTATTTGTTTAGCTTTCTACCACCCCCTTTTTTTAATTTTTATTTTCTATATTCTATGTTTACATTCCAAAGGCTTTCCCCTTTCCCAGTTCCCCCCCAACCATACGTCCCATAATTCCTCTCCCTCCAACTATTCCCCAATCATACACCCCCCCAGTTTCTCTGTTCTGGGTCTACAAAACTGGATCCAATCTTTTCAGGCCCAGGGTCCTCTCCTTTCTTCTTCTTGGGAATCATTTGACTTGCTAATTGTGCCTTAAGTATTTAGGGCTTCTGGGCTCATTAATATCCACTTATCAGTGATTGCATTTCATGTGTATTCTTTTGTGATTGGGTTAACTCACTTAGGATGATATTTTCCAGATCTAACCATTTAGCTACAAATTGCATGAATTCATTATTTTTAATTGCTGAGTAGTATATATATATATATAAATATATATATAATATATATATATATATAAATATATAAATGTGTATAAATATACCACATTTTCTGTATCCATTCCTCCTTTGAGGGATATTTGGGCTCCTTTTTAATAGGGTTATTTGGTCCAGAGACTAGCAGCCCTATCTATAATAACCAGAAGCTGGAAAGAACACAGATGCCCCTCAGTGGAGGAATGGATACAGAAAATGTGGTATATATACACAATGGAATACTATTCAGCCATTAAAAACAATGAATTTATGACATTCTTAGACAAATGGATGGAACTGGAGAATATCATCCTGAGTGAGATAACCCAATCAAAAAAGAACACTCATCGTATGCACTCACTGATAAGTGGATATTAGCCTAGAAGCTTGGAATACCCAAGACACAATTCATATATCAAATGATGCCCCAGAACTAGGAAGAACAAAGTATGGATCCTTGGGTCCTTTGTAGAAAGGGAAAAATACCCACAGAAGAAGATACGAAGACAAAAGATTGAGCACAGTCTGAGAGAAAGACCATCCAGAGACTACCCCACTCAGGGATGCATCCTATTTACAGTTACAAAACCCAGGCACTATTGTGGGTGCCCACAAGTGCTGATGACTGGAGCTGGATATAGCTATCAGCTGGGAGGCTCTCCCAGTGCATGACAAATACAGAGGTGACACTCAGCCAGCCATTGAAGTGGGCACAGGTTCCCCAATGGGAGAGCTAGAGAAAGGACCCAAGAAGCTGAAGGGGTTTGCAGTATCACAGGAGGAACAACAGTACGAGTCACCCAGTACTCCCAGAGCTCCCAGGGACAAAACCATCAACCAAAGAGTACACACGGAGGGACTCATGGCTCCAGACACATCGGCAGCAGAGGACAGTCTTGTTAGATACCAAAGGGAGGAGGGGGCCTTGGTCCTGGAAAGACTTGATGCCATAGTGTAGAGGAATACCAAGACAGGGAAGCAGGGGTGGGTTGAGTAGGGAAGGGGAGATGGCTTATGGGATTTTCAGGGGAGGGGTGGAACCAGGAAAGGGGACAATATCTGAAATGTAAATAAAAAATATACCTAATATTTAAAAAAAGGAAAAAAAGTGTAAGCTTTTGCTTCTCGATTCATGAAAAATGGGGGAAATAATTATACCTATTTATGGGTTGGTTGTGAAGATTAAATAAGGATATTAATCTAAAGTGCTTCACAAAGTGGTGAACAGAAGTGTTCAGCAAATGCTAGGTATAGCCTTTACTATGATGAGTACATTTCTGATTCTCTTTTTCTCTCTTTTTCTCTCTTTTTCAGTGTGTGTGTGTGTGTGTGTGTGTGTGTGTGTGTGTATGTTTCTGAGTGTGTATCTGTGTGTGTCTAAGTGTGTGTGTGTGTTTCTGAGTGTGTATCTGTGTGTGTCTAAGTGTGTGTGTGTGTTTCTGAGTGTGTATCTGTGTGTGTCTAAGTGTGTGTGTGTTTCTGAGTGTGTATCTGTGTGTGTCTAAGTGTATGTGTGTGTGTGTGTGTCTGTGTCTGTGTGTGTGTCTGTGTGTGGGGGTGTATATTCTCATGAGAAAAATATGTGCTCATGTGATGTGAACTAGAACCTCTTCATTAATAAAGTGACCAATGAGTCTAATCCTTGAAATTCAAAGTTTGAGCTTGTGAAACGGTTCAGCAGACAAAGGTGCTTACCACCAAACTTGATAACTTGAGTTTAATCCCTAGGACTCCTCATGGGAAGGAGAGGAGAAAAGTGTCTCATGCAAGCTGTCTTCTGACCTCCACACCCACATACACACTATGACATGCATATTAACAAACAAACACACACACACACACACACACACACACACACACACACACACACACACACACACGGGGGGGGGGAGAGAGAGAGAGAGAGTGAGAGTGAGAGAGAGAGAGAGAGAGAGAAAGAGAGAGAGGGAGAGAGAAAGAGAGAGAGAGATCCTCCTAATGTGCATCGTGCAGTCGATGCTAGTGAAGTTTGCTTGAAGTAGAGAGAATCTGCATTCCAAACAAGGAGTTATGGGGTGCCAGCATGTACCTTATTCCCCACTTTTGCCCAGGGCATCCAGCATGTTCAAGACTGGGAAAGTCCAGGTGTTTCTGGAGCCAATCTGTGAACATTCCAACGTCCAATGCTATGGAAACTGCAGAAGAACACCAGGAAAATGACTCACCACAGAGTAAGGCCTGCTGCCAGCCTCACTTGCAGGAACCAGTTAAAGGGCCACCAATTTGAACAGAGACATTCTAGGTGGAAGAGAGGCATGCAAGTCTTCTTAACAGAAGTGGATTCTGTTGTTTGATAGGGCATAACCAAGCGACCAGGCTAAGGTGCTTCTCAGGTCCCCTTCATCCACCACCTCCACTGTTGTGTGAATGGGACAAGGAGAGACAACTGGTGTTACTGCCCCCTCAGTCACCTAGGCATGGACACCACTTCCCCAGTAAGAGGACTCCATAAACACTTCCATTTGCAGGAGCCAGACACACAGAACACTGACAGTCATCTTGGGGGCTCTTTATGTTGGCACCACCTACAGCAGTAACATCACAATACTTGCGGAACTGAGCCATTTTCAATGGACCCAGAGGTTGAAAGCTGAGTGGTGACTGACTTTAGGCACTGTGTGCCCAAGTGTGCTTCAAAATAAATTTTATTATACACTTCAAAAAAAAAAAAAAAGAATGTTTGATTTGAATTGCTTACATGAGTTGCACACACATACATACACAGTATTCATTAAATGTTGGCTTGTGATTAATATAGCATTTCCAACAATTTCTAAAATATCTTTAATCATTCTTCCATCATTTAATATTATGTATTTATGCAAAGTCATTTTCAGCACTGATGACCATATAATCAAACACAGATCAATCTTGATAAATGTGAAAAATGTTCTATAATCTGCAGTATTAGATATACATCTGTTTTAATTTTTATGTAAAAATATATGCTTAAAATTCAATTGATCTTTAATAAGTGAAGTTATATGTATATCAAAGAATTGTTTTAGAATAAAATTCTTTTTTTTTTTACTTTTTCTTTTTTTGTTGGATATTTTCTTTATTTACATTTCAAATGTTTCCCCTTTCCAGGTCTCCCCTTTGGAAACCCCCTATCCCATCTCACCTCTCCCTGACTCTTTCAGGGTTCTCCCCCGCCCACTCCCATCTTTCTGCCCTGGCATTCCCCTACACTGGAACATCCAACCCTCAGACTCAAGGGCTGCTCCTCCCACTGATGTCCAACAAGCACATCCTTTGCCACTTATGCAACCTGAGCCATCCCTCCGTGTGTACTTATTGGTTGGTGGTCCAGTCCCCAGGAGATCCGAGGAGTCTGGCCAGTTGACACTACAGCTCTCCCCATGGGGCTGAAAACCCCCTCAGCTCTTTCAGTCCCTTCTCCAATTCCTCCATCAGGTACCCCATGCTCAGTCCAATGGTTGACTTCAAGCATCCTCCTCTGTATTTGTCAGGCTCTGGCAGAGCCTCTCAGGAGACAGCCATATCAGGTTCCTATCAGAAAGCATTTCTTAGCATCCACAATAGTGTCTGTATTTGTTGACTGCATATAGGATAGATCCCAGGTAGGACAGTCTCTGGATGGCCTTTCCTTCATTCTCTGCTTGACATTTTCTCTCTATATTTTCTCCTGTGAGTATTCTGTTCCCCCTTCTAAGAAGCACTGAAGCATCCACATTTTGGTCTTCAGATTTGAGCTTCGTGTGGTCTGTTCATTGTATCTTGGGTATTCCGAACTTTTGGACTAATATCTACTTAATCTTGAGTGCATACCATGAGTGTTCTTTTGTGACTGAGTTAACTCACTCAGAATATTCTCAAGTTCCATCCATTTGACTGCAAATTTCATAAAGTCATTGTTTTTAATAGCTGAGTAGTATTCCACTTTGTAAATGTACCACATTTTCTGTAAACATTCTTCTGTTGAGGGACATCTGGGTTGTTTCCAGCCTCTAGCTATTATAAATATGCATGCTATGAACATAGTGGAGGATGTATCCTTATTTCATGTTGAAGCATCTTCTGGGTATATGCCTAGGAGTATAGCTGCGTCCACAGGCAGTACTATATTCAGTTTTCTGAGTAACTGACAGACTGATTTCCAGAGTCATTGTACCAGTTTGCAATCCCACCAGCAATGGAGGAGTATTCATCCTTTTCCACATCCTTGCCAGCATCTGCTATCACCTGAGTTTTTGATTTTAGCCATTCTGACTGGTGTGAGGTGGACTCACACCAGTTTTGTTTTGATTTGCATTTCCCTGATGACTAAGGATGTTGAGCATTTATTTAGGTGCTTCTAAGCTATTAGAGTCTACTCAGTTAAGAATTCTGTTTAGCTCTGTTCCCCATTTTTTAATAGGGTTATTTGGTTCTCTAGAGTCTATCTTCTTGAATTCTTTGTATATTTTGGATATTAGCACTCTATCAGATGTATGATTGGTAAAGATCTTTTCAGCAAGATGTTGGATCCAGATTACCTATTCAGTAGGTTAGTCTATGTCTTTTTCTTGGAGAATTGAGTCCATTCATGTTAAGAGATATTAAGGAATAGTGATTGTTACTTCCTGTTAATTTTGATGTTATTTTTATGTTTGTGTGATTATCTTCTTTTGGGTTTGTTGGAAGAAGATTATTTTCTTGCTTTTTTCTAGTTTCCCTCCTTGTGTTAGTGTTTTCCATGAATTATCTTTTGTAGGGCTGGATTTATGGAAAGATTTTGGTAAATTTGTTTTTCTCCATCTTGGTTTCTCCATCTATGGTAATTGAAAGTTTTGCGGGTATAGTAGTCTGGGCTAGCATTTGTGTTTTTAGGGTCTGTATGACATCTGTCCAGGATTTTCTGGATTTCATAGTCTCTGGTGAGAAGTCTGGTATAATTCTGATAGGTCTGCCTTTATCTGTTACTTGACCTTGTTCCCTTATTGCTTTTAATATTCTGTCTTTGTTTTGTGCATTTGGTGTTTTGACTATTATGTGACAGGAGGAATTTATTTTCTGGCCCAGTCTATTTGGAGTTCTGTAGGCTTCTTGTATGTTCATGGGTATCTCTTTCTTTAGGTTGGGAAGTTTTCTTCTATAATTCTGTTGAAGATATTTACTGGACCTTTAAGATGGGAATCTTCACTCTATGTCTATACTCCTTAGGTTTGGTCTTCTCACTGTGTCCTATATTTCCTGGATGTTTTGAGCTAGGAATTTTTGCATTTTACATTTTCTTTGACTGTTGTGTACATGTTTTCTATGGTATCTTCTGCACCTGAGATTCTTCTATCTCTTGTATTCTGTTGATCTATTACTCCTGATCTCTTTCCTAGGTTTTCTAGCTCCAGGATTGTCTTCCTGGATTTGTGATTTATTTATTGTTTCTACTTCCATTTTTAGGTCGTAGATGGTTTTATTCAATTATTTTACCTGTTTGGTTGTGTTTTCCTGTAATTCTTTAAGGGATTTTTCTGTTTAGTCCTTAATGGCTACTTACCTGTTTTCTCCTATATATGTTTAAGAAAGTTAAAATGGCAATCTTGCCAAAAGCAATATACAGATTGAATGCAATCCCCATCAAAATCCCAACTCAGTTCTTCATAGAGTTAGAAAAAGCAATTCTCAAATTCATCTAGAATAACCAGAAACCCAGGATAGCTAAAACTATCATCAACAATAAAAGAACTTATGGGGGAATCAGTATCCCAGACCTCAAGCAATACTACAAAGCAGTAGTGTTAAAAACAGCATGGTATTGGTACAGTGACAGGGAGGTAGATCAATGGAATAAGATTGAAGACCCAGAAGTGAACCCACACATCTATGGCCAATTGATCTTCGACAAAGGAGCTGAAAACATCCAGTGGAAAAAAGATAGCCTTTTCAATAAATGGTGCTGGCTCAACTGGAGGTCAACATGCAGAAGAATGAGAATTGATCCACTCTTATCTTGTTGTACTAAGCTCAACTCCAACTGGATCAAGGACCTCCACATAAAACCAGACACACTAAAACTAATAGAAAAGAACCTGGGGAAGACCCTTGAGAACATTGGCTCAGGGGGAAAGTTCCTGAACAGAACACCAATTGCTTATGCTCTAAGATCAAGAATAGACAGATGGACCTCATAAAATTACAAAGTTTCTGTAAGGCAAAAGACACTGTCAAAAGGACAAATCTGCAACCAACAAATTGGAAAAAGATCCTCACCAACCCTACATCTGACAGAGGGCTAATATCCAATGTATACAAAGAACTCAAGAAGTTAGACCCCATAAAACCAAATAACCCTATCAAAAAATGGGGTACAGAGCTAAACAAAGACTTTTCACCTGAAGAAATTCGGATGGCTGAGAAACACCTTAAAAAATGTTCAACATCATTAGTCATTAGAGAAATGCAAATCAAAACAACCCTGAGATTTTACCTCACACCAGTCAGAATGGCTAAGATTAAAACTCAGGAAACAGCAGGTGTTGGCAAAGATGTGAAGAAAAAGGAACACTCCTCCACTGCTGGTGGGACTGCAAGCTGGTACAATCACTCTGGAAATCAGTCTGGCGGCTCCTCAGAAAAATGGACATGATACTTCCGGAGGACCCAGCCATACCACTCCTGGGCATATACCCAGAAGATTCCCCAGCATGCAATAAGGATACATGCTCCACTATGTTCATAGCAGCCTTATTTATAATAGCCAGAAGCTGGTAAGAACCCAGATGTCCCTCAACGGAAGAATGGATACAAAAAATGTGATACACACACACACACACACACACACACACACATGCACACAATGGAATACTCTTCAGCCATTAGAAATAATGAATTCATGAAATTCTTAGAGAAATGGATGGAGCTGGAGAACATCATACTAAGTGAGGTAACCCAGTCTCAAAAGAATACCCATGGTATGCACTCACTGATAAGTGGATATTAGCCTAGAATCTTGGGACACCAAAGACACAATCCACATACCAAATGATGTCCAACAGGAAGGAATATGTAGAGCCTGGTTCTGGAAAGGCTCAAAGGATCAGTGTAGGGGAATACCAGAACAGGGAAGTAGGAAGGGTTGGATGGGGGAACACAGGGAGGGAAAATGGCTTGTGGGACCTTTGGGGGGTAGGGAACCAGAAAAAGGGAAATGAAATGTAAATATAGTATATATCCAATAAAAAATATTAAAAAAAATGAAGAAGACACACATGGAAGCCTGGTTCTGTACAAAGGAGTGCTAAGTGTCAGGAATGGTGACTATGCTATAGGCAAAAGAAGGGGAGAGTCTTTGTATTTGCATCTACCTAAAAGACAACTGATATGTTAAAATAACAGTAATTAGCATACACTCTGGGCTTTATATATAAATAGAAGTTGAATAACCTAAAAAAAAAGAATATTCCTCCAATATACAAATGTCCAAAGGACTAAGAAAGAATTCAGGGATAAAATATTCTTCACAGTAGGCTCAAACAACATAAAATATCTTGGAGTAACTATAACCAGGCAAGTGAAGGATCTGTATGATAAAAAACTTTCTGTCTTTGGAAAAGGAAACTGTAGAAGATATCAGAAGATGGAAAGATCTCCCATGCTCATGCATCAGCAGGTTTAATATAGTAAAAATAGCCATCCTACCAAAAAACATTGTACAGATTCAGTGTAATCCCCTTCAAAACTCCAACACAATTATTTACAGAGCTTGAAAGGACAATACTAAACTTCATATGGAAAAACAAAAATCCAGAATAGCTAAGACAACACTGAATAATAAAAGAACATCCAGATGTATGACAATTCTGATTTCAAGCTGTACTAAAGAGTTTTAGTAATAAAATCTGCACAGTATTGACATAAAAATAAACAACTTGATCAATGGACTTGAACTGGAGTCCCGGACATATGTCCACACATCTATGGACAGCTGCGTTTTTTATAAAGAATCCAGAAAGACTCAATGGAATAAAGCATTTTCAACAAATGATGCTGGTATAACTGAATAGTTGCATGTAGAAGAATACAAATAAATCCACATTTATCACCTTACACAAAACTCAAGTTCAACTGGATCAAAGACCTCAACATAAAACCAGACACATTGAACCTGATAAAAGAAAAAGTGGTGAATAGCCTTGAACACGTTGGCATAGGAGGAAACTTCCTCAACAGAACACCAAACAGCAATAGCACAGGTACTAAGATCAATAAATAATAAATGGGACCTCATGAAACTGAAAATCTTCTGTAAGTTAAAGGACACAATAAACAGGAAGAAAATGACCTACTAAATGGGAAAAGATTTTCATTAACTTCATTCACTTCACATCTGAGTGAGGGCTAATATCCAAAATATATAAAGCTGGAGAGACTAGACATCAACAAACCAGATAATGCAATGTAAAATTGGACTACATATCTAAACAGAGAATTCTCCAAAGAGGAATCACAAATGGCTGCAAAACATGTAAGGAAATGTTCAATAGCATTAGCCATCAGAGCATTGCAAATCAAAACTTCTTGAGATTCCAAACCTGTTAGACTCACTAAGATCAATAACACTAATGACAGCCCATGTCAGTGAGAATGTAGAGTAAGGGGACTGACCACTCCTCCATTACTGGTGGGAGTGCAGACTTGTACAACCACTATGGAAATCAATATGGGAGTTCCTCAGGATGCTGGGAATTAATCTACCTCAAAACACAAATATACCACTTTGGATGTAAACTCAAAGGACACTCCATCCTACCACAAAGACAGTTGCTCATTTATGTTCATAAGAGCATTAGTCATAATAGCCAGGACCTGGAAGCAACCTAAATGTCCCTCAACTGAAGAATAAAGGAAATGTGGTACACTTACACAATGGAGTATTATTACTCTGCTGTTTAAAAAATGACATCATAAAATATGCAGGAGAATGGATGGAAGTAGAAAAAGTCATTCTAAGTGAGGTAATCCAGACCCAGAAAGACAAACATGGTATGTATTCATGTATAAGTGGGTATTTGCATTCGAGTATATGATAATCATGTTACAACCCACAGTTTCCAAAAGGCTAAATAGCAAGGCTTCCAAGGAGGGAAGTTAGGAAATGCATTTCCTATGTTTCAGGGGAAATTCTATTTCCCCTGGGAACGGAAGAGAGAGTAGATTTTGTGGGTGAAGGTCGTGATGGGAACAAGAGGGATCAGATGGACTGGAGAGATGGAGGGAGAGGGTATGGAGAGAGATGACTGGAAATGGAGGGCATTTGGGGGGTGATGTGAAAGCACATTTCAGTATAAATGCCCAGGAGTCTATGAAGGTGATCCTAGCAAGGACTCCTATAAATGGGGATATGGAACCTGAATGTTTCCAGTGGTGGGACTGAGACAGAAATTCTACCTACAATCTATCCTGCAAGGTGTGCTAGGGCAATGGAAGTAAATAAAAAAAAAACATTTTGAGAGTGGCCAACCAATGACAGGTCTAATTTGATGTCCACATCATGGGAGGGAGCCTGTGCCCTATACAGCTTGCATGTTCAGGAAGCAGAGACTGGATAGCCCAGAAGCCTAGGGTAGAACCAAGCACAACAAGTCTAAAATAAACAAAATCAATGAAATGATTGCTGATGATATTCTGGTACACTCAGAACAGTGCTTTGTCTAGTTGTCATCCAAGAGTCTTCTTCCTGCTGCAGATGGAAGCAAGCAGATGCAGAGACCCACTGCCAGGCATTGTGAAGAGAGACTTTACATTAGAGGTCTCCATTGGGTCTTTCTTCTAAGAGCTCAGGTAATCCTCTGGAAAGGAGGTGGAAAGATTGTAGGGGTCAGAAAAAGATCGAGGGCAATAGGAGAACACAGACCACTGAATGAATTAAGTGGGTTCCGCATGGCCTCATACAAGCTAATGTGGCAATGCTACAATCCACAAACTAAAAGAGGTAAGCAACAAGGAGAACTAATGGGGAATGTAGATTTCCCCTGGGAAGGGGAGAAAGAGTAGATTTTGTGGGTGAAGGTGGTGATGAGAACAAGAGGGATCAGGTGAATTGGAGAGATGGAGAGAGAGGGTATGGAGAGAGATGGCTGGAATTGGAGGGCATTTGGAGGTTGGCCTGCAAGGGCCTGCAACAGGTTCCCTGCCTATATGTTGTGCCTGTTAGCTTGGTGTTTTTGTGGTACTCCTAACTGTGGGTGTGTCTTTGAGTCATTTGCCTGTTCTTGAGACTTTTTTTCCTCTTCTTGGATTGCCTTGTTCAGCCTCAATGTGAGGACTTTTCCTTTGCATTACTGCCTGATACTGCCTGCTTGACTAGAAATAAGAGACTGGATAGTCCAGAGACATGGGACAGTGGCGAATATGAATAAAATGATTTCTAATTTTATTTTGTTATATTCATAGGTTTGTGTCTAGCCCAAAAGCCATTAGAAAGACCTCTGCTGGCAGCTGATGGGAGCAAATGCAGAGACCCACAGCCAAATATTAGGTGGAGAGAGAGCCCAATTTGGAGATCTGCATCTTTTCTATTCTTTTGAAGTTCAGAGAACTCTGTGGAAGATGGAGAGGAAGAATTATGGGAGTCAGAGGGGTTGATCATATCAAGAGATCCTGGTTCACAGAGTGAAATAAGCAGGGCTCATAGGAGCTCACAGAGACCCTAGCGGCAATCACAGAGCCTGCATGTGTCTTCACTAGGTCTTTTGCATGTATATTATGGTTGTTACCTTGGTGTTTTTGTGGGACTCCTTACAGGGGGAGTGGGGGATATCTCCAACTCTTTTTTTCTTTTTAATAATGCATTGTACAGTTTTCTCTGAGAAATATATGTGAAAATACAACATAGTAAAGAAATCCAGTGTTGCAGAGAAAAGACATTCACATACAAATTAGAAATTCTTTTCTTTTTACATTCTTTGTTTACATTCCAAACGATTTCCCCTTTCCCAGTTCTCCCCTCCCCATAAGTCCCATAAGCCCTCTTCCCCCCACCCATTCCCCAATCAACCCCCTCTCACTTCTCTGTCCTGGCAATTCCCTACATTGTGCATCAAGCCTTTCCAGAACCAGGGCCCTCTCCTTCCTTCTTCTTGGGAATCATTTGATATGTTAATTGTGTCTTGGGTATTCAGAGCTTCTGGGCTAATATCCACTTATCAGTGACTGCATTCCATGTGTGTTCTTTTGTGATTGGGTTACCTCACTTAAAATGATATTTTCCAGTTCCCACCATTTGCCTAAGGATTTCATGAAATCATTCTTTTTAATTGCTGAGTAGCATGCCATTGTGTAAATATACCACATTTTCTGTATCCATTCCTCCATTGAGGGACATCTGGGTTCTTTCCAGCTTCTGGCTATTATAAATAAGGCTGCTATGAACATAGTGGAGCATATGTCCTTATTGCATACCAGGAAATCCTCTGGGTATATGCCCAGGAGTGGTATAATAGGGTCCTCCAGAAGTGTCATGCCCAGTTTTCTGAGGAAACGCCAGACTGATTTCCAGAGTGGTCAAGTAGGCTTCATCCCAGGGATGCAGGGATGGTTCAATATACAGAAATCCATCAATGCCACCCACTACATAAACAAACTCAAAGAAAAAAAAACCCACATGGTCATTTCATTAGATGTTGAAAAAGCATTTGACAAAATTCAGTATTCTTTCATGGTAAAAGTCTTGGATAGAACAGGAATTCAAGGCCCATACCTAAACATAGTAAAAGCAATATACAGCAAACCGGTAACCAACATCAAACTAAATAGAGAGAAACTTGAAGCAATCCCACTAAAATCAGGGACTAGACAAGGCTGCCCCCTCTCTCCATATCTTTTCAATATCGTACTTAAAGTTCTAACTAGAGCAATTAGATAACATAAGGAGGTCAAAGGGATACAAATTGGAAAGGAAGTCAAACTATCACTATTGGCAGATGATTTGAGAGTATATTTAAGTGACCTATAAAACTCCACCAGAGATATCTCTGACTCTTCTGCCTGCTTTTGGGACTCTTCCTGCTACTGGGTTGCCTTGCTCAGCTTTGATATGATGGTTTGTATCTGTCTTATTGCATCTTGTGATGCTGTGTTAAGCTGACATCTGCTCTTTTCTGAAAGGAAATGGAGGAGTGGATGAGGTTGGGGTAGGGGTGTGAAGAGTGAATGTGGGGTGTCCTAAGAGGAGTAAAGGGAGGGGAAACTGATGTATCAAAGACAAATCAATAAGGAGAAAAAAAAGGATGCAACACCTAAATAAGAAAAGATCAAATAGACAAATAAAGAAGAACAAAACATTCAGAGCTGACTTTGGTGATCCTTGTGATTCTGAGGAGGTTCTGCACTGTTCATTCCCTTTGGAGAGTGGAGATGTTTTGGAGATGTATGAAGCCCACTGCAGGTCCCATGGGCTTAGTGATACAAGTTCCAAGCAAGCTTTAAGGACAATGCAATGCTCTTTCCAAATTTTATCTTTTCTGAAAGTAACTAACGTAATTGTTCTTCCTGCATTTTTGTCTCTTGTTAACCTATAAGCTGTTCAAGTATAGCAAACTGATTTATTGTTTATTTTTCTATGCATCTACCCTACTTACTGTGGGGATAGTATAAAGTGTTCTTTTTTAAAAAAAAATCTTTATGGAAGTATATTTTCTAAGTACTAAATACAGCCATTTAAAGGCAGTACAGGATAAAGAGTCTTGGTGACTACTAACCAATATTTAGTGGCATTCTACAGAAATGGTATGAGTATTTGTATCCTACGCAGTCCTCCCAGCATGAACAACTTGATTTGCATGGCAGTTAACTGCTCGTGACATGAGTTCATATTCTTAATGTTTCTCTCCTAAGAATAGCATCAATATCTATTTTATATTTGGAAAAATTGAAGGCTTCAAGAGGACAAGGAAACAAAGCTCCGTAGTGTATGGTCCTTTAATAAAGAAGTCACCTGACTCCTACTGGTCTCAGAGTTGGGCTTCTTGATCTTTCAGGTTTGATCTTTAATTTCAGGGCTGGTAGGAAGAAAAAGTTATCGTAACAGTTGCCTCTCCCATTACAAACCCAAGTGTTATATACTTTCTTCCATCTCTACATCCAGTCCCTTATCAGGTTTTCCCAGTGATTCCAGTAAGTAAGAACTAGATGTGTCTAAGTCTGATTTGATCTCTATATCTTCTATCTGACTCTGTATTGCTGGTATTTCTAGAAGATGGCAATGGCTTCCTAAGGGGTCTTTCTCCTGCCATCCCCCAAAATCTCTGATTTCCAACTTGACTCTGTAGGAATCCCCTGAAGGACTTGTTAAAATACAGATTTTTGGGCACAACTCCAACAGCAGGATTTGATTTCACTAGGACTCAGGCTGTGCTTAAGAGTCTGTCTTTTTAACAAGTCTCTAGGGAATACTGATGGTGCTATACTGGGGGCCATGCTTTGGAATCCACTGTGGTATAAAATCTATTTCCCACCCAACAGATTACACAGTCACTTCTTAACTCTTCTATCACCTTCTTCTTATTGGCTGCATTCCTTGATTTTCCCTTCAAAGTCCTAGGATGCAACATAACAGCCCCATTTTTTGCCTTGCTTAACACCAAACCCCACATCTGGCATCTACACATATATACACAAACACCGAAGGAACATATAAAGTTCTCTTAAAATTCATGTTGTTCTACTAGTATCTCTGGCTTAGAGTGTTTTGACACTCTGAGGGTCAGGGACTGGTTGCTTCCACCTTACAACCCTTCTTGCCATTATGGATACCCCTGTCCACAGTATGAGACCAAGTATACCACACCCATCTATCAGAAAGAAGTTAGAGATAAATATGAAAATAAGTAGAGCAGAAGTTTCAAACTTCTTCACTATTTGCTTAATATAAATCAAAAGATGAGATTAGGGGATACTGAGAGATAAGAATCATGGGTATAGATGTGAATGGGTGTTCAAATGATAAAAACAAATATATACTTGTTTTTCTATATCAAACAAAACATATTTGATATAAAGTGAAAATTTTATAACATTTATTCTCATTATAAATAGTCCTAGTGGAAAATTCTTCATCATCCTAGGTCCATGGTATTTATATGATTCACTCTTGGCCAATCATATTACTCTCCTCCGGTCACTAAGGCCTGGTCAAGGAATATATAACTGTCACTGTAGGCTAATGATAATCCCCTCTAGCAGCTCTTCTGGTTTTGTCAGAAAACATCCTCTCTCCGGAATTGTGACAACCCCATAAATTTAAGGATGCTACTGGCTTTCTGATATGGCCTCTCTTAAAATAATATTGGATCCATATCCAAAGAGGTGGAGTACAAAGGAAGGCATGCTTGAACCTAATTGAAGGAGTTTCTATTTAGAAAAACATATTTTTGCTATTTGTGTTTAAACCAATCTGAGCTGGAGTCTCCCATTGAGGATGCTGACAGCAATGCTACATCTCCTCATGAGACTCACCTCTGAAAGTCCTGATGGGCTGTGTTATTTTTCTATAAACATCCAATTCAAAGGCAGTTGGAACCACCCACAACACCACATAGAAACAATTGTGAATTATGAGTCCACACACTATTGCCAAGACAGCAGATAAATGGTATTAGCCAGAATTCTTCTATTTCTATGTCAGTTTCTCATAAGGAAGCCACCAAATGTCAGATCGATTTCTTTTGTCAATATCTTGTTCTGGTAAAGGAGTAAGACATAAATATATTCTTAAATTGTATGAATCTAGGAAATTACATCACCTCTCAGAGTGTCAGATTTAGGTGTTACAACAGGCACAGGAGGTGAGGCAGGCATTTCTGATCCTACATTCAATGATGGTGGGAGACATAATGAAAAATAATTATCATCTTAGCCACAGGGACTTGTAACACAACATATTGACTTTGAATACTACATCTTTTGGCAAGGAAGTCTGATAAAAGACATTCTAGGTCACTTTAGACTCTTTGGGGGCAACTCAAAAGAAGCCCAGAGGAAAAAAAGAAAGGATTCTCAGATTTCCTAATGTCACATTGGTAATAAGTATGCACCACACTGAAGCATTTTTAACAGACATGTTTACTTTATTTTATTGCCAGCTTCTCCAGGGAAGTAATGCTGTCATTTTATCATAAACCTTGGACCTCATCAAGAGTAATGTGCCTGAGAGTTAAACTGTGAATTATAGTTGTCATCATGCTTTCCCTAAGCAAACCTGACTCCAAGAAAGATAAGCTTATGTGGGCCACATATGCTAACAAAACACATCTAAGATGTTCCTCTTTAATGGATTGCAATCCAACAGTTGATCTATTTTCTGCCACCTCTGAAAGCCCTTCAGCCCAACACAACTGCAACATGAACAAATAATCATGGGAATCCCTTCAGTCAAAAAAGTTTGAATATGTTTTAAGTGCAGAGTTGAGAAGCAGACCCTACAGAAAAGCATAAAGCATAGTTTATGAATCATGTTAGAGCCACTTGCATAGAACTCCATAGAAAGACATCAAGGAAACATTGTCATGAAAATACTTAAATATTTGCTAATTAAAGAGATAAGCATAATAGCGTAATAAAAGGTAGGAGGCAAGAGAATGGCTATCACATGGAGTTGTTGAAAAAAAGTTCACTGGATGAGTTAAGCATCACTCTGAAGTTAAATTAAAAAAAAAACAGGAGGTCTGTACCTATTTGGAAAATATTTAAAGCGTTTTGTGTTTGTTCATGGAATGTAGAAAATTTATCCATGTGGGCCAAAAAAACAAAAAACAAAAAAAACAATGTTAATTGTCGTGTTTGAAGAATCTTCCTACCTTTACACAATATTTAAAATGTCAATGAAGTAGAAGATATAGGTATCTCGGAAGAAATAATATTCAATAATAACCAAAGTATCACCTGTTACTTTTTAAACTAAAAGTATTACCCCAGTATTATATGGGACATATTTATAGAAAACATTATCTCTTCTCTGAAATCAATAACTTCCAGGGCAAGGCTGGAGGCATAGCTCAGTTGGCAAAAGGCTCGTTGTACAAGCTTGAGGGGCAAAATTGAGTTTGCCAAACACACATAATGATGCGGAGTGTGCTGCATGTGCCTGTCGTCCCAGCACTGGGGAGATGGGGGCAGGTGGATCCCTGTATCTCACGGGCTAGCCAGGCTGCCAAATTGGTGAGTTTCAGGTGAATGAGAGATCATGCCTCAAAGAAGATGAACAGCATTCCTAAGGCTAACATCTTGTGGCCTCTGTGTTTCCTCACCAACATAAATCACAGCTGAGCATGTACCCATGTACATAAAAATTTGAACACACAGTTTTTCTGATTCACTAAACATGGAAAATCTATGGAGAAAGAGCTCAATCTACACCTACTTTAAATTAAACAAGATTCAACTGTTAAAGACAGTTCCATCATTATATGATAGTCATTATGTATTGGGCTCTGTTCTAGGCACTTTGTGTATTTTGTCTCATATAATACATATAAATCTATGTAGTAGGTAAGCTGAGAAGCAGAGAAATTATTTGCCCATGATGGCAAGCTATTAACTTGTAGAGTAGGGGCAGGATTTGAACCAAGACAGTATAGATGCAGAATCAATTGGTGTTCTGAACTAGTATATCATTGTGATATACTAGTGAAGTCTATTCTCATGGTGATATAAAACAAAACAAAACTAAACAAAACAACTTACCAGGGATGCCTTAAAATCATAAATGCAGATAAACATATCAATGAATGCCAGTAAAAAAATCATAGAACTAAACCCATAGTTCCCCCCCCAAATATTCATCTTAAAATATACACTATTTGTTTGATTGTTTATTGTGTGTGAGAGCATGTACATTACAGCATGTGTGTGGAGATTAAAGGACAACTTGGGGGAGTTAGTTCTCTCCTGTGGATTTGACTGAACTCAGGTCATCAAAAATGCTAGCACATGCTGACAAAGACATCTTGCTGACTGTTATCTTTCATCTTGGTGTGAGACCCAGAAGTTTATCCTGTGACATTCACTTGCTTAAAGGATTGATGTGAGAAGAGCCCAGGACTCAATGTAGGTGACTTTAGCCAAAATGCCCAAAAGTGGGGAGATGGAACCTGAATAGCCAATCTCTAGTAGTTAGACATGGCTCCCACTGGAGGCTAGGTACACCAACCCGCCTTCAAAAGTGCTGACCCAGAATTGTTCCTGTCTAAAAGAAATTCAGGGACAAAAATGGAGCAGGAATTGAAGGAATGGCCAACCAGTGACCAGCCTAACTTGGGAACAGTTGCATTGGTGGGCACCAAACCCTCATACTATTACTGCTGTTGTGTTTACAGACAAAAAGCTAGGCTGTCCTCTGAGAGGCTCTTCCAGCAGCTGACTGAAACAGATGCATATACTTAAAGTCAACCATTTGCCTGAGGTCAGGGACCCCTATGGAAGAGTTAGGGGAAGGATTGAAGGGTCTGAAAGGGATGACAACCCTATAGAAAGACCAACAGTGTCAACTAACCTTGACCCCTGGGAGCTCTCTGAAACTAAGCCACCATACATGGGCTGGTCCAAGGTCACCAGCACATATGTTGCAGAGGACTGATGCCTTTGTCTGGCCCAGTATGTGCCTAGTCCTGTAGAAACTCGATGCTCTAGAGAAGAGGAATCTCTGCGGGGAGGTGCCCTCTCAGAAGCAAAGTTGAGGGGAGATGGGGATGAGGATCTCTAGGTGGGGGAACCTGGAGGGGCGGGTGACATCTAGGACATAAATAAGTAAAATAATTAATTAAAAAAAGGAATTGACAAGCAATCTTGTCAACTCACTAAGAATTCACTAAGCTCAAAAGCTCTTTTACAATAAGCATGTATCAAAATTTATACCCAATATGGGCAAGATGTTCTTGATACACCTTCAGAGAAGAGCAAATGCCAAATAACTCACAAGATATACCCCCAAAATTCCAGAGAATAGAAACATATACATTACCTAAGGGTATTTTTTAATGAATAGATGTTTGAGTCCATATCTCAGAAATGGAAAAGTATTACAAATATATATCTTCAACATATTTAAAACTCATTCAGTCCAGTATTGACTTTTTCTTTCTGTCCCTAGTTATCATCTGTGTTGGTCCCACATTTTACTTCCAGTGACACATTTATTTCAGCAAAGTAAGGTAAACGCCCTGGTTTGTTCCTACTTACAGCTGAGGAATAAGCCTATTTGTAAGGGCTCTTACTTGAGGATCATATTGAATACTTTCCTATGTAATCAGACATTACATGAAATTAGAAACAATAGGGGAGCAAAATCAATCAGCCATGGCAGAGGGATTGAAACAGGAGTATGCATTGCTTTGGAAAATTAATAACAACAGAGGTAATTACTAACCTGCGAGACGCAGACTTTTGATCACTTTTACAGACTTTTAAACATGAAGTATGACCACATTCATCTCTGTAAGGCTGCACGCCTGCTTTCCGCAGCAGCTGTCTATTGACTAGCTCAGGTGTCTCTAAAATCACATTTTCTAGATCGGTGAATCTCAGCTGAATGTGACTCAGTCCGCAAGGGGCTGTGGCAATGATAGCAAACACTCTTAGGTTGTGGAGTCTTAGTGGGTGCTTTCCATTAGCATCTGATAAGTGAAAACCAGAAATACAAGCACACAACCTACCACACACAGAATAGTACATAGCCCCTACGACAGAATGGTCTAACCCTAAATGTGAATAGTGATAAGGTTGAGAAATCCTGGCACTAAGACCTGATTCCAATTTAGATTCATAAACTGTCCTGAACAGAGCTCAAAATGCAGGTCATTAGAGCACTCATGAAAGGAGCAGCAAGGATAGTTTCAAGATGAATGGCTTACCCTTCTGCTTCCTTTGGTTGAGGTCTCTATTCCACACAAAGGACTTGGCGAATCCCTTCATTTTTCTTCCTGCTCTTCTTGCTCTCCAATACAGGAGCATCTATCACAGCCACCTGCCTGCTGCCTCTAAGACACCCCTGTATAAAATGTTCAGCTTCACGTATCAAAGAAAGGACTGCCCCAGGCAAAGCTGAACAATAAGGTGACCAAATGGGAAATATAATCTGGCCTGTGTCACTTATGCTGCTTGGATGTACCTTGGCCTTGGTAATTGCAAATATTTACTGAGTCAGCTTCCAGGTGGTGAAATGTACAGGTGTATAAAAATGCATGAGATCACCAAAGTGATGTGTAAAAATACCCGATTTCCATGTCTAAATATTGCTTGTTTATGCCAACAATAACTTGCTTTATTTTGTTCAAGAAATATGGTGACTATTCTGTAGCACAAACAAAAGTCAAACTTCCTTCCAAATCCATCATCAGGTACACAAAATCTGGAAATAGTGTTAGCTCTCCTAGGCTACCTTGGTCCCATCTCTGTTAAACATCTGGTCATATTTCACAATGGTAGAAAACTCCATTTTTTCTACCAATAGAAATAGAAATAGGTCAAGTCAGAGTGTACAGTATTATCCAAATCAACATTTTTTATGTGTACATATAAGCAGGGTTTAATTTGCAATGGAGATTCCTTTTCTTTACTGCTCTAATCTCAGTGGTTTGCTACTGCTCTAAAGCCCTATTGCACTCAAAGGCCAACAGCAGATCCCACTGTGTCTCAGGGGTCAATTTCCCTATAAGTCTCTGTAATCTTTCCTATTTCTCCTTTCTCATTCCTTTGCAGTACAGACTCGGGGCCAGGCATGCTGCCTCATACATGTCATCCCTGCCCTGGTGATGCTTAGACAGTTCAAAGCTAACTAGGCTCCATAGCAAGTTGTAGAGCAGTGGTTCTCAACCTTCCTAATGTGGTGACCCTTTAATACAGTTCTTCATGTTGTGGTCACTCCCAACCATAAACTTATTTCATTGTTACTTCATAACTATAATTTTGCTTCTGTTATGAATTATAATGTAAATCTCTGACAGGTGGGAAATGTCATATGTGAAAGGCTTGCTCATGACCTACAGGTTTAGAACCACTGCTCCTGACCATCCAAGCACACATATTAAGAGTCTGTCTCAAAATTCCAAACAATCAAAATGGCCGCTGTAGTTTACACTTCAGTGGACAGTACACTGGAATTCTCCTTCCACCATCTCTGTCCTAGGCTCTTCCTTGTCCAGTCTCGGTTTTGGCTAGCTTGTCTGTGTGCAGTCATAGCCAATGTGAGTTCATCTGGATAGCATCCATGTCATGTCCAGAAAACACCACTGTGCAGAAATCGCAGAAATCGACACCCGCCCCCCTGCAATTTGCTTAGAATCCTGTTTGTTCTTCCAATTTCTGAGCCTTATGGGCCTCTGTTATGATAGAGATATCTCACTTGGGGCTAAATATTCCACAGCTGCTTGTTCTCCACATTTTCCCAGTTACAAGTGCACAAATTCACCACTATCGACTGGGAAAATGCTTTCTGATGAAGGTTGGGAGTGGTTCTGATCTACAGGCCTAAAGATATTCATTGAAGTTGCAGCTAACACTATGTCTCCTGGACTGGATCTCCTGATTGACCTTCTTCCCACCCATCACAGCTCAGGAAACTTTTATGAAGATCAGGTCCAAAGGATGTAAGAGCTTGAGCTGTGGTTATCCATACAAGATCAAGCCAGCCAAAGTTCCAACCTCTATGGAGTCCAAGCCCTGAGGAACCATTGACAGTTAACTACTGAGGGAGGGAAGTCTTTCTTCTTTTAGGGTGTGGCCACTGGTAGGATTCCCATGCTTCAGTGGATGGTCCCACACTTATGACTAGATAGACAGCACTAAAGGAACTTAGTAAGTTGGTTTTTATTTTTAAAAAAAGAGAGAGAGAGAGAGAGAGAGAGAGAGAGAGAGAGAGAGAGAGAAAGAGAGAGAGAGAGAGAGATAGAGAGAGAGAGAGAGAGAGAGAGTATTTATAGGAGGTGGGTGTGTAGGTTTTTGAGTGGGGAAATAGTGTATGGATATGATTATATTTCCTTGTGTGTATGTCTGTATGTATATAAATAATAAAAGAACTCTAAAAAATTAACTGTCTTAATTATCTATTGCTGCAAAGAAGCATTGTAAGAATTGGCCAAGGCAATTCTTGTAAGAATTGGCCAAGGCAATTCTTGTAAGAGAAAGCAGTTATTTGGGGACTTGTTTACAGTTTTGGAGTCTATTATCATGGTGGGTAACATGGCTCTATTCATGGCAGTGGTACAGTAGCTGAGAGATACATCCTGGTCTATAGGCAGAGCATAGGAGAGAGAGAGAGAGAGAGAGAGAGAGAGAGAGAGAGAGAGAGAGAGAGAGAGAGAGAGGCTGGACTTAGCATGGGCTTTTGAAACTTCAAAGTCTACCCTCATTGACACACTTCCTCTATTAAGGGCATGCCCACTCCAACAAGGTCATCCCTGCTACTCTTCAGTTGTTGGTGACGTTTTCTTCAGTGCTTAAGCTTTTCAATAATTTCTTTTCACAAGATGTGTGCTTAGCAGGGTGGTGTCTCGCCACCTTGCAAATATCTACTCTCCAGTGACTGAGTATTCAAGTAGATGAGCCTGTGGGGAGATATTCTTACAGAGCCCACTGTGACACCATCAATATAAACAAATACAACCTCCACTATACACAGAGAGACTTCTTCTTTGTTAATTTAACATTAGAAATTAATTGTCCCATAGCTTCCAATATAGGGCTCTCTAAGGAGGTAGAAAGGAGTGTCTTATGATGGGGTGATGGTTCACTGTGGAAGAGCACTTACTCTGGAAGCATAAGGACATGAATTGGAATCTCCAGGAGTTAAATCAAAAGCAGGGAATGGTTAGACATGCCTATAACCCTGACACTTGGGGATAGGCCCCTGTGAGTATGTTATATGTGATGCAGGATAGCCAAGACCTGACTCAGGGTTACAAGGCAAGACTTCCTACTCTAGCCTCTGCATACATGCTCAAGGGTGCCTGCATCCTCACATTCCTACACAACACACACACACACACACACACGCACGCACGCACGCACGCACGCACGCACGCACGCACACGCACACGCACACGCACACGGCAGGTAGGGAGAGGGAGATGGAAACAGAAAGAATATATAAAAAGAGACAGACAAATATGGAGAGGCAAAAAGAGAAAGAGAGAAGGGGGCAGAGACAGAGACAAAGAAGTGCCTTTAACCTAGGGAATCTCTGTTCTTGTTTGGCATGGAAAATTTTAACACTGCAAAACTTATGTCTTTTTCTTAGTTCATTTCACTACTGTTTGAAACTTTTTCTCTCAGAATCAAGGAACCATTCATACTTGTTCATCTCCTGGGACATAGAAGTTGTGACATATTGTCCAGAACAACTTCCTATTCTATATTTTTGTCCCAGAGACAATAGTGAATCTCCCCATAAAATAACCAACATGCACTGTCTCATTTCTCAAACAATACGCACTGAGATTAGAAGCATACAGTCTTAATTTCTCAATGCACACATAAAGAAACAAAGTCACTCCCCTGTCCAACAGCACTTTGCTGGGCTGTTACTCCATTTTATTTGTAGTTTCCTTTGTGGAGTGGTTTTGTTTCTTCATTCTTCTAGCAATAAATTTGGCTGTTATTCTCTCTGGAAAATGAGGTAGAAGCAAAAATGATGTGTACGATTTTCAGTGAGTGACTTTGGGCATCATCAAGCTGTTCTACCATGTCTGTCTATGTGATAAGAACTCTCCCAAATAAAGATTATTTCTTCATCTTGAGTTCCAGCAGAGACGAAGGGAAGGAGAACCACGGACAACTTCCAGCCATATAAATGAGAGGTAAAGCTTTGGTTGGGTGATCTACCTATATCATTACTGATTTGAGGACATTTGTCATAGTAGCAACATAAAGACTATACTAACATAGTCATCTAGATAGTTGACATTAGAAAAATCCTCCTACTGCCTCATAGCATGGGTGGACATCAGACAGTCAGAGGTCTGCCCACTGCCTAACGGGGTGCATTGTTGATACTGTGATAAATAAGTATGTGGTGGGGATATGGGAGAGAAAGGCAAGAAGAGTTATTTGTGTACTATGAAGTGAGACCAAAATGGAGACATAAAGGCAGTGAGGAACAGTCTGATGTGAGTATCCTGCACTGCATCCTGAGGGTATGTTGGTGTCTGGACCATGCTGCTGCCAAGGGCCATGTCTGGGTTCACTGTCCTGCAATAGCAGGAGTCTGGGTTGCTGTCTGTGTTCCATGTTACAACCAAAAGTTATGTGGACATCCATGGTCTAGACTGCTACTTAGGGCCATATTGATTCCCAAAGGCTGTGCTGACTGGTCCCTTCCATCTGTGGCCATAGCATGGTGGTACCAGTGATAACTGAGTGCAGGAGAGCTGTCTCTGCCTCTCATCTAGGTAGTGTAGGAGAGTTGGCCCCACTAGTATTGACACAGAAGAGCTGGAAGGCTGACCAACTCAGCCACTACACAGATCCAGAGCCAGGGCTTTGAGTTGGACCATAGCGTGAGCTGGAAAGGTCAGTGCGAGCCTCTAATGTTGACCTTCTCCTTTGTTCCATGGAATCCTCAAAGATAAGGCTTAAGGCTGTTGTTACTGAGAAGGAGCACTTTGCCGGTCCTCAAACTCACCCATTATCACAGCTAACATGACCACCAATAGTTCATTTCTTCTGCTAAAGGTTAACTGTTTCACATGTGTCCATTCTGTCCCCAAGGGCCACCTCCCATGCCTCCCTGTACTACTTGAGGAAACAGTTTTCTCAATTGGACAAGTTGAGGGCAATGCTGACCTGAGTGTCTTCGCCAAACTTCATGTAGCCCAGAGTCCCCAGGCAGATGTAGAGAAAGACGACAAAGGACATCCCCAGATACTGAGTTGGACCACCCCAAAATGCATGCTATCTATGAGCTGCTGGAACATGTGAAGGGGCCAGCCCTGAAAAATCAAATCTTCAGAATCTTCATGACTCACAGCAACAGCAGGATATCTGAGAAGAATCTCAGGGAGAATGCAGTATTGCTGCTATAGCAGAAGTCAGAAGCCTCGAGACAGACCAAGAATTCATTGTAATCAATTCATTTGTAAGTAAAGCTATTTGGATAAAAGGGTATAATGTCTGTCACACTATGACACACTCCAGCTTCCATAGTGAGACTTTTTTAAAAAAATTAATTATAATTTTTAAATTTTCTTTTGAGGAAAGTTTACAAGGTTGGAGAGGGAATACAGAAGGACTGGGAAATAAGGGAGATTGGGGTACAGGATTTAAAATTCACAAAGAATCAATTAAAACTAAAACAGGAAAAAGAAAAAGAAAGTTAACACTAAAGATGCTGTAAGCCCCAATCTTGATTCCCTCTAACATTTCCTGCTAAAGAAAAAGAGTTTCAGCTACAATGAGTTACAAGAAGAATCTCATCCTACATTTCAGTATAGTAGCCTTGGATTTATGTACTTCTACTTAGCTTAAGATTCCAGAATCAGACATGACTTGGGCATGGGTATGGGCATTACCCATACCATGGATCAGTTGAAGTCTGGGTTAAATAAACATAGAATTTCTCAGTAAAGCGTGGCATAAACATACAGACTTTTCTTCAACTTATATTTTTCACTTAGCAGAAAGTATGCCTTATCTTACATGGCTGTAAACCTATCATGTCTTTTCCATCATATATATCAATAAAATAAACCAAAAAGAAATAAAAATTTATTCAGTGGGTAGCATGCAGAAATATAAGTCAGAGTGATTCAAAGGCAGGAAGAAATAAAAAAGAAAAATGTGGTCCCCATACCCTGCCTGTAATTATGATCATCATTTAGGTGTGTACACTGAGTTCATTATTTCCTACTTAATGAGTTTTCAAATAAGCTAAGAACATTCTGGTGATGACTTTACTTAACACTGTAATTTCAAGAACTGTCAGGAACAAAGAGCTCCATTGGGGTAAATGAAGATATGCTTGGATTTTCTTAATTGCCACCTTGCTGTGGCTGCAAGCTCATTGTTCAGCTGTGTGACAAATGGTACTAAGTACTGTCAGAGAGTCTCAAGGGAGATGGGTTGTTACACAGCATGCCTATCTCATTACTGTGTGGCTGACAGCCTCAGCAGCAAAAAGGAAATAAAGGTCGGTCCTGAAGTAAAGAGCAGGGGACAGGATGGCTGTGACTGTCAAAATGCAGGTGGTCTTAGACAGATGAATGTTAGCTGCTTCTGGATGTGGTCAATATCCCTGGGTGAAGTGTGGGCTTTAGGGTAAAGACCAACTACCTTGACCCTCTTATATCAGCTGTTAATACTATGACTGGCACACAGAAAAACTCAGGCAATGCTTGCAGAATGGATCAGTTGACAAAAGAATGAACACCTCTCCCCAACCCAGGCTCATCAAGTATTTCATGTCCCACTTGCCAGAAGACAAGTTGAACAACCACTGTCAATCTAATTATATTCAAGTATCACTTTAGATGGGTCTGTCTACCTTTAGCCTTCATAAACCACCTTCTTTGTCCTACATTCACAATCTGCCAAGTTCTCCATTTCATCAAGGTAGACAGGGTCCCGTAAGGCACCATTCTGTGTCTGAGTCAATTTTCAATTCTTCTTAGTGCTTAATGAGACATTTTATTCTCATCAGGTATTTTCGGTTGTTATCCTTTTATATGAGTCTTCTGTGGTATACATGTGTGTGCACTAGTGAGTATGTATGTGCTTATGCGCATGTGTGCATGTGTATGTGATTGTGTGTATGTGTGTGTATATGCATGCTCTTATGTGTATGTGGTTGTACATGCATTTGGCCTGAGGTTGATGTTAAAAACCTTCCTTGTTTGTAACTTTCCCCCTTATTTATTGAGTGAGAGTTTCTCAGTTGAACATAGACTGGTGATATGGTCTAGTCTTACTACCAGCTTGCTTCAGGAACCCTCTGTCTCTGCCCTCAAATCACTGGCATTGTAGCTGGGCCACCATGTTCTCTTGGAACTTAAGCAGTTTCTGGAGATCTGAACTCTAGTTCCCATGCTGGTTGCTTACCCATTAAGAGAATCTATCTAGGATCTACCAATTTAACCTTTAAAATAGTATTTTATACCCTTAATGTGTTATATCTTTAAAATCTTTGGGGTCTTTTTTCTAAGAGAAATGGGAATAGAACAAAAACTGTCTCCACAAGAATGAGTGATTGGAGGATGCAAAGGTGGAGGATTCATGTCTTGTTATCTTGCTGTATGAATGAAGCTCGGGGTCTTGGTTCACAGCCTGGCTGTCATGTGCTATTCAACCATAAAGGAAATGATAGTGGACCCAAGAGGTTAAACAATGGTTACTGTAAAAGCTTGGTGAAAAATCTCAGTACAATGCTATGGTCCTTTGTTGGGCCAAAATATGTAAGCAGATGCAGAGTCTATCTGTGGCACTAACATTTCATGGGTGGGATGATCAGGAAAAAAGTGCTATAATGATTCCTTGATGGTAAAAGGTCTTGGAACCATTTGAGTATAACACGTTCTCTATCCCAAAGGAAAATGATTATATATGTTGTGAAATAAGTCTGTCTTTCAGTACAGACAAAAAGGGTTTCATTTTGCTAACAGGACTTTGGGTGATGAACTTCATTTTGAGATATTCTTTTCTTAAGTAAATCAAATACTAGCTAATTCTATTGGTATTCAAGTTAAAATAAAATGTTATTAAAATTTTTAAACAGAAAAACATCCTTGAGTTTGAGAATCCTAATTTTGAGCAATGGGCAAATCTGTGTATGTATAAAACAAGTCATGTCCAATATTAAATGAAGTTCCTAATCTTAGAGCAAAGGAAGAGGATTACCTCAGGCCTAGAGTAAACTTCAGGAAAAGACCAGGGTTCTACATGACCATTAGCATGGGGTAGGTTAATCAGGATCTTCAGTTCCTGGTCAGGATAGTAACTTTCCTTGGCTGTCAGCTTGATTCATTAATTCATTAAGTCTATGAAAGCTCTATGCCCATGTCTTGCTCCTTTCAAATGTTAATGCATAGTCTATTTATAAATTATTTCCAAACAGGCGTTGCTCTGTGTGCACATATTTTAATGTATGTGCAAAGATGTAGTATTTATTTTACTGTTTCACACTGTACTCTGCTATTGTTTCTGCTGGACTCCAGTGGGAGTCCTCAATGACATAACCCAGCACTGTTAAAGAAGTGTATGCCCAGGCATCCCTGCTTCCCAGTAGCCCAAACATTGTGGCAATGAAGCTTTTAAAAAAAGATTTTACTGTTATTTCATTTATGAATATATGTATATATCTGTGTAGGGATATGTTCATTTGAGTGTAGTGCATGTAAGAGCGAGAAAAGGGCATTAAATCTCCTGGAACTGGAGTTAGAGGCAGTTTTAAACAGCCCTGTATAATTGCTGGCAACTGAGTTCTTATCCTCTGGAACAGTAGTACTCTTATATTTAATGATAGATATATAGTAGCCACAATACCAAACCCGTGGTCTCTATTGCCATTGCTTTTAAATATTTACTAGTAGCTTTATTGAGATACCATTCATATGTCATAAAATTTACTTGTCTTTAGCATAAATTCAAGTATTGGAGAAATTTACACAACCATCGTGACTACCCAGTTGCAGTTAGCTAGTAGTGTGGTGATGTCATCATGCCCCTCCATGTACATAAGTCCATACACCCTTTATATCCATAGCTTTACTTCTATATAGAGGGAATTCTGTAGTTTGTTTACTTGCATTTCTATTTTCTATTTAGAATACTAATATTTTTGCTATTATATATTATCACTCCATCACTATTATTTGTACATTTGTATGTATATGTACATATATACATACACACCTTCATGTATGTGTATGCACACACAAGTGCAGGTGTTGTGTGCCTATAGAGGGCCAGAAGAACTTTCTTCTACCTTTATGTGAGTTTCAGGGATTAAACTCAGGCATCAGGTTTTTGCAACAAGTACCTTTACCCTCTGAATCATCTTACTGGTCCCTTATTACCATTTTTCTTCCAGTTAAAAAAATTATTTTTATTCCTATGTGCATGAGTGTTTTGCCTGCATGTATGTAAGTGAACTGTTTACATTCTTGGTACACATAGAAGTCAGAAGCAGGTATTGGACCCTCAGAAACTAGAGTTACATATGTTTATAAGCTTCCACATGGGTGCTAGAAATCAAATCTGGGTCTTCTACAAGACTATCAAATGCTTTTAAAACCTTTAACTTAGCCATCTTTCCAGCCCTAACTCATTAAGGTTTTCTAATAATAAGTTTTCAGTTTTGCTAATCTCTATTTGTTTCTCATGCTGATTTTGGTAGATTTCTTCTGCATTTACTGTGACAGTTGCTATTCTTAGTTCCAGGTTAAGGATGAAGATCTGCTATCTTGTTGGATAATATTTCATGGTCTACATTCTGATAATTTCTCATCAAGAACTTTTTCTTTCTTTGGGCAGGAGACCCATCACCTTACTTCCCCCTAGATGACAGAAATTTAGATTACAGAAATGATTCATTTTCCAGAATATCAACTATGGGAATGTCAACTATGAAAGACTTAGAGGAGCTGAGGATATTGAGTTCTCTGACCTATACACAAAGCCTCCAAAAATTTGGTGTGCTTAAGAGTCAGAAGAGGAGAGAGACAACATGAGGGGTCTTGTTAATGCCTGTGGAGTGGCAACTACTCCTAAACTCACCGTTTCCTGTAATATCACTTAGAGTGGTAATAAAAAGCATCTTAATTAATACATTTATGTGGAATTTAACAACTTGAATACAAATATCACTACATCTATCAGAGTATGTTTCCCACCACAATCTGCAAAGATGAACACCTGAGGATATTACAAGACTAGGAGAAAATCCAAAGTCCCATGTGTTGTGCTATCTTCAAAGATGGGCAGATCTATATGCTAGCAATAGTTTGACTCAATAGAAATCCATCTTATCTCATTTGTGATCAGTAGCTTTGTCAATCACTGGGAAACGAGATGTTCAAGTCTTGCCAGCCACATTAAAACAGTCTATTTGTGAACACTTAAATTAGGAATACAGCAATTTCATTCACACACTGATGTCTTTACTTTTATATATATGCTATCTAGCAATAAGCTGCTACCCTTTAAGAAACTCCTCCCTGTTTTCCACACAACCTAACCCTTGGAGTTTCCCAATTTTAGAAGAGATGAAAACAGACAACAGCATCAACACCAAAAGCCCAGGCAGCTACAAGCACTTAGGAGACTGTTTTAGGCCCACCCAACCCACACTTAGTGACTCCTTAGGGTCACACAGATGGAGTCTGAGTAAAAATTAAAGCTGGAATTCACCCCATTACAAGCCTCATGCTCCTTCTATACCTCTATGCCTAAAGTATGAGGCTGGGAGGAACTTGTCAGCTCACTGCAGGAGGTATTCTCCAAACATCAAGGAGCCATTTAGGTACTCTCATCCTCAAGTTTTATATATCCATGAAACGTACTCTGATAGATGTAGTGGTATCTGTATTCAAGTGGTTAAATTTTACATAAATTTATTAATTAAGATGCTTTTTATTACCACTCTAAGTGAAAGTGTGGAACTTCCATAAACAAGAGGTAAATTCTTGAGTAATCCTGTTTAATTCACACCTGCAAAGTGGGCAGTTCACACTGTGTGCTTGTTTCACAGTCATAGATCTATCATGAATCTGGTTGGACTTAGCTGGCCAGTCTCCAGGTTGCTAGGTTGTTCCATGGATCTCATTCTGGGCCAAGAATAAGGGATGGAGATGCCCATGTTCCCCAAAACTGGCACACCATCATGTCCATACTCATTGGCCAAAGCAAACCACATAATCAATTCCCAAATAGATGAGCTAGAGGAAAAAAAATAAAGCTTTGTTTAGAGGTGTGAGAGGGAGGGGAATTAAATATATCAGTAATTTTATTTACCACAAAATGGATACACAATGGGCCTACAAGATGGTAAAGATATTTGTGGCCAGTTGGGTGGTAGTGTTCCATGCCTTTAGTTCCAGCACTCAGGAGGCAGAGGCAGGTAGATGTCTGAGTTCAAAGCCATCTTTGTTTACAGAGCAAGTTCTAGCACAGCCAGGGCTCCACAGCGAAATGTTATTTTTAAAAACAAACAAACAAATGAAACCCTCAAAATAAAACAACAAAAATACTTATGGCCAAGCATAAAGACCTGAATTCAAGCTTCAGGACCCACATTATAGAGGAAGAAAACTGACTCTCAAAAGTGTTCTTTCAGCTGTATACACCTTCCCTACACCAATAAACAAATAAATTATTTTACAAAGGATAAACAACATAATAAAATTAAAATATCATTTTTAATGTTCCAGTAGTTTGGGCTGAAGAGATGGTTTAGCAGTTAAGACCACCAACACTCTTCCAGAGGACTTAGGTTTCATTCCTATTACCCACAAGGCTGCTCACAACTGTCTCTTACCCAGTTCCAGGAGATCTAATGCTCTTTTCCAGCCTCTAAAGATACTTCAATGTATAGTGCCCAGTTATACATACAGATAAAACACCTATTGTCATAAAATAAAAATAAATGAAGGAATAAATAAGATTATTATAATTGTATTCAGCAATCATTACCTTCAGACATAATGTACAGGATGTTTAAATTCTAAGTTTAGATAAGACTTAAAATATTCATTATCATCTTTATGTGTATTTATATGATGTGTATGTGAATACCCACACTGGGCAGCTGGAATAGGAAGCTAGTTTCACTAGAGCTGGATTTCCAGATGGTTATGAGCCACTAGCCATCGGTGTCAGAAACTGAATTTCACTTTTCTACAAGAGCATCAAGAATTGTTGAGCCATCTCACTAGACCAAGAAGCAATTTTCTAAACAGCAGTTTACCTAGACATTACATACACAGAATATACAATAAAATGATATGTTTCTGTCCAAATTAAAATCTACTCAATAACCCAAATTTAAGAATTTATTCTAAGCCTGCTTTTTATTTCTTTTTTCTTTTTTTCTTTTTTGTTAAAACAGAGATTGGGCTGGGCAGTGGTGGCTCACACCTTTAATCCCAGCACTTGGGAGGCAGAGGCAGGCAGATTTCTGAGTTCGAGGCCAGCCTGGTCTACAGAGTGAGTTCCAGGACAGCCAGGACTATACATAGAAACCCTGACTCTGAAAAACCAAAAAAACAAAAATAACAAAAACAAAAACAAAAACAAACATAGATTGGTGATTGGTAAATCTTACAGATATCCCGGTATTTAACCAACCAATGGTCTTCAATGCAGAAACTATACAATTGGATGCAAGGGAGTAACTTTCCTATGATGTAATTTATTATCTTTAAAAAAATGCCTTCATTGGTTTATGTAAAATCATCACACATTACCATTACATTGTATGCAAGTATTTTCCCTAGCCTCAAGAAAATCTTCATTTTAAAGAGGAAGATTGAAGGGCCAGAGGGAAGCCCGCCTTAGCCAATGATTGAGGCACATATCATTGTGGAAGGCTCCATGAAACTCCAATTTCTATTCTCTGACAAAATGTGAGTAGTTGGGTCTATGTCTCCTCAAGATATTTGTTTATAAAAGAAGTGATCTCTGCAAGTCATCTCTATTACTCAGATTTCAGGTTTGAGTTGTAAGTAATAAGATGAGAGCTTTTGAGTAATGTCTAGAACCCTTATGATAAACTCTGTATGAGTTTTGTCCATCCCTACCTGTGAGATAATAAAACTTTGTGGAACTAAGCATGTTCCACCTCTTCAAGATGCCTAAGATAAATGGCTAGATACCAGGAAGTCATTAATTAAAAGTCATGAGTTGTGAGAAACTTTTTAATGGTTCTCAAACTGCTAATCACCTGTGTGTGCTCTCCTGTGGTAGGTGCTTAGGTAGACCTGTGGGATTGGGATGCCTGGGCATTTAATGAGAAAATGCCAGAGCTGGGTTGAATTTTCTTGAAGGTTCTCTATATTCCAGCTCATACAGAGAAAACCACAATTTCAGCACAAACTAGAGAATATTTAGAATGTCCATAAGTCCTTTGAATTTTTTTTACCTGAATCCATGTGGTTGCATAAAGTGTCACCAGATAACTACATAGACAGGGCTTTGAGAACTAGTCTGTTCCAATAGTTGTGATGGCATAGAAAGCTTCTCCTACTGCATAACATTTCTCTAGATGGGCAGATCCTCTCTTGCTCCTCTCAACTTCCTCTCCTCCCTACCTCCCTCCTTTCTTTCCTTTTCTCATTCCTCCCTCCTTCCCCATGGCATCTTCCTACAATTTGCCAGTTTCCAGTTCAACCGCAGCCCTGTTCTTTATCCCCCTGACTTGGCAATGAACTAAGGCTGTCAGTGGGATGCCACCAATACTGTGTGTAGTGTGTAAGAACAGTGGTTAAAATCGGGTTGTAAGGACAGTGGTGTTTATAGTGAACATCCTTCCCTGTGACTTGGCTTATTTTCTACAGTCTGGCAAGCAATGGAAAGCAACAGACTTTCGTGTTCTGGAATGTTCTTTTATTTCCCGTCTTCCTTCCTTTCTTCCTTTGTATTTTCCACCTTAGTTTTCCTTTCTTGCCTGTGTTTCTCTCCTCTGCACACTTTTGTTCACTATCCCCTTTACTGCTTATTGCTTTTGAGGCAAGGGCTCACTATGTTTCCCAGGACGTTCTTGACCTCATGCCATGTCATAGCATGCCTACAGCTAGCCATCCCCTAGCCACAGCCTGAGAGCCTAGTGTCATAGACCCGTTCCACCAGAACTGCTTTCTTATCTGACTCATTTTTTTTTCATAGTAAAGGGTTGGCCCTGGTTTTTGGATTCAGGAGAGCATCCCTGATTCTTGAACATGAATCTTTCTGGTTGTGCTGGCCACAGACTATCTATGTCACAACTGCTCCAAAGCACCTGTGGGCATGGCTATGATCCAATGAAGTGTGGACAGACATTGAATTGTGAATTTCATAGCATGAAAAGAACCACGAACTGCTTTTGAATCATTTATTTTTTTCCTTGACTCATTAGTAACTGCCAATTTTTCTCAAGAAAGACAGCGTTCTGGATATGTTCCTGAGTTTGCTCTAGTCTGCTCATATTTTTACATACTTTGCTGCTTTTTGGACTGTTCATTTGATTCTTTTGAAAGTGCCACTTGGGAATCTCTCATCTCCATACATCTTGAACTTACTTAGTCCTGTGCCTAGGTTATGTGATACAAGTTACTTTAGGCTAATCACTGCAGTCCCTACATCTGCTAGCAAAATGAACTGCAGTAGTGTTTATGCAATTTTGGGTTTAAGCTCTCAATGGGGTGCTTTGTATTTGCCCACAGGCAGAAAAAAAAGCACAAAATGAGTGCAACTGGAGGACTTTAAATTGGTGTCATTTCCTTTGAGATCTTCTACAAGGAACTCTGCTCAGCAGAGACCCAAGTACCATGCTGATAGTGAAGACAGAACTTTGTGGCCCTCATCTTTCTACATTTCACTCTGTGCTGATCTAAAAAGCAAACAAAACAAAACAAAAAACCAAAAAACAAAAACAACAAAAAAAGAGCCTTCCTTGTATGACATTAAACAGTCTTTGCAGGAAGTGTCTCTGGGTCCCTGCGTTTTGTGTAAGTTCACCATGCTGTGTGGGGTGTTCTTCACAGTGGCAATTTCTTCTGCCATTTAGATATCAGCTATAATGAAACCTCCTCAGAGGGGCTTTCTCATACCACGTAGGCAACATTCGCATGGCCCTCCATGCTGGGTGTCAGTCCTTGTTCCTTTCCAAATTATCAAGGCATCTAAGACCTTGTCTGTTTTCCTGTTTGATATTGACCTTCACAGCCTAGCACTACTCCAAATACATAATAGGTACTCAGTAAACAGTCAGCAAATAAATGTTGACAAAAATAAAAAAAAAAAAAGTTGGCTTTAGAAGCCTCACAGATTACACCTAAATTCCAGCACTTTAGTTACTCACTTTTTGGGAAAATATGCCATCTAAGCTATATTATTTTTTTAATCTATAAAGTAAAAATGATTATTTTTATTTCATAATTTCTTGTAAAGATACAATGATAATATCATACTAACATATTTAATGTACTTAGCAATTTGTTTGGCACACAGTACCCAAGTTTGTCCATAGATCCCTTTACCCATCCATCCATACACAAATCTATCAGACATTATTAATCTTCATCATCAATGAATTACTAGATACCTTACAATTAATGAGTTTACATTGAAAACCCCACAAAACGTTATAAACCAATTTGTCTTTGGCAACATCGTGTTATTTGCCAAACCAAATCACCAAAACAAGGCTCCCAGATGTTCAGTTTCCTACTGTGTAAATGATGTTGGCTTGTACAAACAGACACAGGTCAGCTGTGAGATGATTCTTTCCATGTAGACCAAATTCTGACCTACTGTGGCATTCAGAAATGTTTTGAACAAGAAGAGTGCCATCAGTAAGTAGCCTGTGGAACTCGGGGGAAATAGTCATTCTTAATTAAAAACATATTTCAGTGTCTACTTTTACTGCTGGTTGGGATCTACTAAACCAAGATTGTGCTAATGAGAGCAAGACCCCATCATTGAGAAAGAGAGAAAGGTACAAGGAGTCAATTGTTACAGTGGCCCACTGAGTGGACACAGACTTCAAATCCCTACACGTGTGGATTGTTGATTGCTTTTACAAGGTGGTTAGATTATACTTTCCATGTTTTCCAAATAAGCTTGAGTTTAGCAGGCCTTAGTATGACCTGAATCAAGCAAAGGGGCATGGGGTATGGCATACATTATCAGAGTTTGGTAAAAACATATAACACATGCACACATACCCCCAAGCATAAACTTTGGACTTGATGAAAAATACTCTGTTTCCTAAAATTGAATATATATACATATATATATGTATATGTGTATACATATATATATATATATATATATATATATACTAATCCATAACTTTTCCCAGTTTCAAATGGTAAATAAAAATGGTTGATGCCTGCTGAAATTTAGACAGGAACAGCTCAAACAGCAGGTAGAGTTCTAACAATTCTGCTGGGGAATAGTGTGTGATTACTTATTTTCCATGCATGTGGCCCTCTTTAGAGGGGTTCCTTATGGTTTTCTAAACGTTTCATAGATTTCAGCAGTTGTAGTTTGAGAATTAAATAATATTTGAACCACATGCTTATAACGATGTATTTAGTTGGCTGACGTAGTTCTTTTGCTCGGATTTTCTTCCACTGTGTGCTCCATGGATCTACTGAGGACACACTATGATTTCATTTACTTGCTTACTTCCTGTTATTTAGTTATGATTTTTTAATGTATTCTTTAATCTTTTTTTTTTTCAGTCCAGACCTTATCTTCCTCTGGGTCCACTCTCTGACTGTTCCACATCCCATATCTCCTCCCCCAACCCCATCTCCAAGAGGATATCCCCACCCCCAACCCCCACCTCAACAGACCTCCCCATTCCCTGGGGCTTCAAGTCTCTTTGTAGCCCAGGCAGGCCTAGAAGTTTCCTCACCCTTTCCTGTGTCAGTATTACAGCCAGGCGAGTGGGCCATCACACCTGGTGCTATATTTTAACATTTCGAGTTTTCACTAACTTCCCCACAGTTTGTATTACAGCTGAGTCAATACATGAATGCACAAATAAATGAATACCAAGCAACAGCATCAATTCAACAGATTGCCACTCAACTCAAGGATGACTGGTAGCATAAACTCTGAACAATTCTGTCTCAAAATGCAATCTAAAAATGGGCTTCCTCCACCCTGAATATTTGTGTTAACAATCCTTAGATGCCAGGCAGTGGTGGCTCACACCTTTAATCCCAGCACTTGGGATGCAGAGGCAGGCAGATTTCTGAATTCAAGGCCAGCCTGGTCTACAGAGTGAGTTCGAGGACAGCCAGGGCTACACAGAGAAACCCTGTCTCGGAAAAAACAACAACAACAACCAAACAAACAAACAAACAATCCTTAGCAATGCTTGGTCAAAAGCTACAGTATTCTTGGGGTGAACCACTCATTGGTTTCATCACAGGATTTATTGACTAGCATTGCCTTTTTATACCTATTCTTTGGTCAAGTCGAGTAAGGTAAGACAGGTAGGAAGCATTTACTTTTAAATTATTTTTCCAAGCTGATCATGGTGGTGGTACATGCCTGTAACCTTGGCACCTATGGAGGAAAGGCAACAGAATATGTGCACATTTGAGGCTACCCTATGTATGGTCTCTGTCTGTAGATGATATGTAGGTATAGATAGAGATATGGATATGGAAAGGGAGAGGGAGAAAGAAAGAGAAGGATTAGAGACAGAGATAGAAATTAAAAACAGATATATACATAGACATATAGATAGATATAAATAGATAGCTAGAGATATAGCTATTGTCTATCTAGTGAGCTCTAGGCTACATAGTAAGACCACACCTACACAACAACAGCAATGATGAAAAAAAAAACCTGTCCCCCAACACAAACATGTATAAGTAAGGTGCTTAGAAAAGCACCACATGAACTCTAAACATGATGAGTGGGGCAGACATCCTGCATAACTGACAAAGAAGCACCGTTCAAGGTCTATCATGAATGTATTTGAATTTAGGGTCCTGTAACCTAGATCCCATAAGGAATACCATATAAGGTTAATAATGGCTCCCTAAGGCTTCGGTCTTAATCCCTTCAGTCTGTTACAATGAATCTGTATGGGAAAAGGGTACTGCAGATGACATTACATTTTCCTGGACAAACTGCCTCTGACCTATATTTGAGAATCATCTTAGGAGGGAAGAAAACAGATTTCAGAGAGGGATGGACAGGGGGTGGTGGTGGTGAGAAGGCAATATGACATTAAAGTTGAGAGCATAGTGTTGAGAGATAAGTCAAAAAATGCAGGCAGCCACTCAAAGCTGAAATAGGCAGGAAGAAATTCTTCCTCAGTGCCTCTGCAGCTCATATGTCCCCGGGAACATGTAAATTTGAGCTTGCTTAGATTGATTTCAGATTTCTCGTAAGCAACACTGTAAGAAAACATTTTCTGTTGTTTCAACCCAACAAATGTGTTATAACTGAGAGAGTTGTAAAAAACAAATACAACTACAGAATTTTGTTCCGACGCAGGCTAAAACTAAAATCGTGCCAGATTCTATAAAATTCACCATCAAAACGCATTACCACTTTGAGAAAGCTTGTTACAAAGGGAGAGTTTGTGGCCTAATCTTTAGAATCATGATTTGCAGTTTAACAAGCTCCCAGATGATTCCTGCACACCTTGGTGTCTGAGAATCTCAGCTCTATTGGAGTATGCAGTGAACGTGTACCGTCTGCTTCCAGAGGTCATCAGTAGCATAATCCAATCTACCATGAGGCTAAATATTATATTAAGATCCTATGGAGGCTCCCTTTAAGGCATGAGGAAAGGGAATACAGGGCTCTCAGTACAGGTAAAACCCCTCTCAAGTTTCAACTCAGCATGTCTCCTCTGTGACAAGAGACATTTATGTGGTTATTTCTTCAGAATGGAGCCAAACAAGACCAAAATTTTTTTTAATGATGCTCAAATGTCCAAAAACTTATCCTAATGTTTGGGTGATCAGATCACACATTCCTCTGCCTGACAATCCACAGAAAGAGACTGCGGATAACCAGAGACATCCTGAGAAAGGCGCTCCAAATGCATATTGCAGAGCTGCACATACACTTCTTGGGGAAATGCTGGCTTTAAACAGTAAGCAGGCAAACTGCAATTTGACTGCCTTCCTACGATTCTTGACTACCACCAGAAGTCATAACTCAAGTGAAGAGTTTTCATTTTTATTTTTTCATTTTCTAACAAGCCCAACAGGTTGCCTTACAGTATCTGTATAGCCAAGGAACTCATTAAACAGCTTGGATGAATCCCAATAGTTGTGTACAATTATTTTCTGACCTGTAGATGAATCCAGAAGAGGACGTTTACCTGCCAACTCCTGCCTTAATAAGCAACGGCAAAAAGCTGGAGTCAACAACACAAGCTGTAAATGTGCATGACAGCTAATTTTTAATTGGCACTTCCTCTTGCACCTGCCATCACAGTTTCACACATTTATCAACCCCCCAGAAAATGCTTATTCAGTGTTTGCAATCTTGTTTCTTTCATGCGCTATCAACACTTCTCAAATGAATGTCCCGATGAACCCTTACAGGAACTTGGGGTACAGAAAGATCACTATAGTCAACTAGTTGAAAGAGATCTTGGGGTTAGTTTTAAATCCCTTGTTCTAAAATACAAACCTTTATAGCAAGAAGCCTGGTGGTGGATACTTAAATTTTCAACAGCTCAAGAAGTTTCTAGAGGGAACTGACATACTCTGAAAGTCATGGGGCATGAGCATAGACAGAACAGTGGGAGGAGACAAAGAGTTTCCAGCAAGATCTAGAATGCCCTGTTCTGAATGAAACAGGGTAGAGATATTTAATGTCAAGTCTACCTAGAATATGAGAATATGACTCATTTCCTTATCTGGAAGAGTTCTTTTCAAATATAACTCATCATCTTCCAATGACTGTTTCCTTTATAGGAAAGCCAGGAGGAAAGCCAGAGACACAATGAGACAACACTGGGTAAAATCAGAAGCAGAAATTGGAGTGATCTAGCACAAGCTTAGGAATGTCAAGGATTTACAGTAACCCATAAAAGCCTTGAAAGAAACTTTCCCTGTAGCTTGCTAAGGAAGCCTGGACCTGATAATTCTCTAATCTCTCTCTCTCTCTCTCTCTCTCTCTCTCTCTCTCTCTCTCTCTCCCCCCTTTTACTTCAAGGCCCAGAGTTGTGGGTTAGTACATTTCTGTTGATTTTTAAACTACCTAGTCTGTAATAATTTGTGATGATAGTGCTAGGATATAATGCACACTTATAGTTGTAATAATAATCCATTACAACAACAAATACCTGTGACAATAGACATATAAAGAGAAAAATTCTGATTTATTTATTTTTGCAGTGTAAGTATAGGAGCATGTAATATTATAAAACCATCCATCTCTAGCGAAAATGTGAAAGGCAGGAAAAGATGCCTCTTTCTGGGTATGCATTCAAAATCCCAGTCTTTTTACTAGGCCCATCTTGAACTTTCTACTAAATCTATCCATCTATCCATATGTGTGTGTGTGTGTGTGTGTGTGTGTGTGTGTGTGTGTGTGTGTGTTTGTGTGTATGTGTATTTCTGTGTGTGTGTGTGCCTGTGTGTTTGTCCTTGTGTGTGTATAAAGAAATTTCAATCCAGAAATATGGCCGCTCTGGCAAGGGATGAAGTCCAAAGAAATTTTAGGTCTATGAGATCCTGGTCAAATGTAGAAATGTCCTGGATTATAGTATTATCTGGCTGGAATACAGACCTGGAACACAATGGAGGTATGCTTACTTTGTAGAAGGAAGCAGCCATGTTTGAAAGTAAAATCTAATTGAGAGGCAGTCAAAAGTGATGAATCAGAGAAAGATTGGAAAGAACAACTTAGAGATGGGATATGCCCAATTCTCATGTGAGCAGAACAGGAAAGAGAGGCTATGAAAAACTAAAATGAGAGAAAAAAGGGTGATTTGTATGTGCTAGGCAGTTTTGCAGAGACAGGTTGTAGAGAGAACAAGTTAGACACAGGTGAAGACAAGATGAGCCAAGGAATGAGACGGAGCCAGAAGATGAGAACATATGCTCAATGTAAGTATGAGGCCAAGCAGAGCAATTCAGTCAGAAGCCAACACAAGCCAGATTGAACAAGTCAGCTTGGAAGATTGTAATGTACAAAGAAGCTTCCAGGTCTAGGGCTAGGAATAGTTATAACCCAGAAAGAAGTACTCTGGACTTATCCCAAGCCATAAGTTTGTACAATTTGCATACAGCTGTCACATCATCTCTTCATCTGAGGAAATAAAAGAGACACACAAACACACATGCACATGTACACGCACGCGCACACACACATATACGTATATCAATATCATTACTACTATCGTCACCACCACCATCCATGAAACCAGTTCTTTAATACACAGAACTTTAGACACTATCCTACATCCAAACTATAGCACATAACTCTTCCAGATTTCTGATGACAAATTATGATGGCAGTGTCTCTCACGGAATCATACTTAGTGTGAACACGGTGCCATGCTCAGGTTGTTACATGGATTGTTCCATTTGAGAGGAAGCTTTGCTTGCTATCCTCCATCTGTACTTACTGCCCAGCAACTGTAACTAGTACCTGAGGCAGAGTTGGAATATTTTCAGTTCTGAACACAGATCTTTGATATCACTCTACTGTCCTCAAGAGTGACAGCCAAAGCTACCTCTCCTAGAATCAAAAGTGCCCTCTTTCTTCAACTCTGTTTCTTCCTACTTCTTGAAAATGAACCCATATCATTGAAACAATGAAGTGTCAAGTGCTTCTGCAACAGAAAGCAAAATCTTTATCTTCTTACCAGGAAGCCTCTGGTGGTCAACCGCCAGGTGATATTAATTTAAAAATATCTTTAATACTATTTCTTGCCTGTTATCCAAAACCGTGGCTGAATATTTTTGTGTTTTGAATCCAACAGAATCATGAGCATCTTAGAAATGAGAAATTGGAGTCTAGAGATGAGAATCATTGTGATAACAAAGGCATGATAACAAGAGGTATTGCATTAAAACTGATGGCCTATTATTCTACTACTTATTATAATCTCCATCTTATCCACCTATATATTCTTCAGTTTATGTGACTAACCACTCATTCATTGATACATCTACCCATCCATATATTCATTAACTCATATATCCATTCACAGATCCATCAATTTTCCTAGTAATTCATCCATCCATTTACCCACCCATTCATTCATCTACCTACCATGTATCTATCCACTTAAGAATTCATATTTAGAAGGGGGAACAAAATAATCACAGGCATTACAGGGGGGAGGGAAAAAGGAGGAGGAGGGAAAAAGGTGGGGCAGGATCAGATATTGGAAGAGACAGGAGAGAAATACAGAGGATCAGGAAAATGAATAGCAATATGTAGCAGTAAGGGTAGGAAATTGGAGCTAGCCACTAATTCCAGATGCCAGGAAAGCCAGAGGTTCCCAGGACCCAATGGAGATGGCATTAGCCAATATACTCAACACAGGGGAGATAGAACGTGTAGAAACTACCTCCAGTAGGTAGGTACAGCCCCCAGTTGAGAGATGGGGCCACCCACCTATCTCAAAAATTTTAACCTAGAATTGTTCCTGTATAAAGGAAATGCAGGGCCAAAAAATGGAGCAGAGACGGAAGGAAAGGCCATCGAAGACCACCCATCTAGGGATCCATCCTATCTGAAGACACCAAACCCCGACACTATTGCTGATGCCAAGAAGCACTTGCTGACAGGAGCCTGGGATAGCGGTCTCCTGAGAGGTTCTGTCAGCATCTGACTAATATAGATGCAGAAACTCACAGCCAACTATCTGACTGAGACCAGGGATCCCAATGGAAGAGTTAGGGGAAGAACTGAAGGAGCTGAAAGTGATTGCAACCCCATAGGAAGAACAACAATATCAACTAACCAAACGCCACAGAGCTTCCAAGGAATAAACCACCAACCAAACAGTATACATGAAGAAATCCATTGGCTCCAACTACACATGTAGCACAGGATTGCTTTATTTGGCATTTGGAGGAAAGGCCCTTAGTCGTGTGGAGGCTTGATGCCCCAGCTTAGAGAGATGGTAGAGGGATGAGGCAGGAGTGGGTGTGTGGGTGGAAGATCACCCTCATAGAGGCAAATGGTAGGACGGATGGGGTGGGGGGGTTGCAGAGGGGAAACCAGGAAGGGGGACCACAATTGAAATGTATATAAAATACCTAATAAAAAACGAAATGTAAATAAATAAAATAACCAATAAAAATCACCTTAAAAAGAATTCCTATAACATATATTTATCAATTTTCCCACTAATTAATATCCTACTCAGAGTAATCATTCCAGAATAATACTAGAAAATATTCTAGTGCTTCCCTACCACAGTGCCTCATATCTGAATACATATCTGCAAATCTGGTATTAGGGATACTTAAAAGAGATGAATTTGAGTGTGTAAGTGTGTATGGTCAACTGTAAAAATAGTTCCAAGTGTAAAAACTCTGTGATTTCATGTAGGCTCTATAATGCACATTTACCCATATCTTAGTTTTCTGCAATAATATGCTCAGTATCCTGAAAATGGAGTTATTAAAAACGCCAGAATTTAATAAATATGTTGGGCTTTGTTTGCAAGATGTCAGACATCACCATGGTCCATTGTTTTTGTTGTTTGGTATTTTTCTTTTGTTATTTAGTCCACTTAGTTCCTGCCCTGTTTTAAAACAGCGTCAGTTTGAGAGTATCTAAGAAGTCAAGCAACAGATAGCATCGCTATGTGAAAAAGCATGTCTCATGTCAAAAGCACGTTCAATAATGTGATCTTCTTTCATTCTTCATTCTCTATCTGATCCCAGTTGGACATAATCATACTGGGACCATGTGGTGGGATATGATGAATGCTTCTGAGTTATTTAAGTCTTGGTTCCACTAATGAGTGCAGGCAAAATACTTCAAGTTTCTGTTTCCTCAATTTTCTGTTATAGAATGGGTTCTTTTGAAAATTCAGGTCCAGTGAGGTTGTAAATATTAGGAATCTTCTCTGCCTCAGCTTTCGCAACATTAGCTTTGATTTCCTGGGGGCAGGGACTCCACCAGCTTCTTGGCCTGGACAAGGTTTATTTCCTGGACATAATTCTTGATCTCCTTGATCAGCTTCACTTTGTTCATGGGTTTCGCGGACGGTGAAGTGTGTCCATTTTTTTTTAATTTTATTTTCTATATTTTTTGTTTACATTCCAAAGGCTTTCCCCTTTCCCAGTCCCCCCCCATACATCCCATAAGTCTGCTCCCCCCCAACTATTCCCCAATCATCCCACCACCACCATTTCTCTGCACTGGATCTACAAAACTGGATCCAATCTTTTCAGGCCCAGGGTCCTCTCCTTTTTTCTTCTTGGGAATCATTTGACTTGCTATTTGTGCCTTGAGTATTTAGGGCTTCTGGGCTCATTAATATCCACTTATCAGTGATTGCATTTCATGTGTATTCTTTTGTGATTGGGCTAACTCCCTCAGGATGATATTTTCCGGATCTAACCATTTGCCTACAAATTGCATGAATTCATTATTTTGAATTGCTGAGTAGTATTCCATTGTATAAATATACCACATTTTCTGTATCCATTCCTCCTTTGAGGGATATCTGGGCTCCTTCCAACTTCTGGCTATTATAAACAAGGCTGCTATGAACATTGTGGAGCATGTGTCTTTACTGTATGCAGGGGAATACTCTGGGTATATGCCCAGGAGTGGTATGCCAGGGTCCTCTGGAAGTGACATGCCCAATTTTCTGAGGAACCGCCAAACTGATTTCCAGAGTGGTTTTACCATTTTGCAATCCCACCAACAGTGGAGGAGTGTTCCTCTTTCTCCACATCTTCACCAGCACCTGTTGTCTCTTGAGTTTTTAATCTTAGCCATTCTGACTGGTGTGAGGTGGAATCTCAGGGTTGTTTTGTGTGTCTATTCTTTCTGTTTAGGGATGTCTTCTTCCTCAGCTACCTCAGAGGCAGGTGCTGCAGCAGGGATGACACCAGGCACTATGCCACCTATTGGCATAAGGCCGGTATCCTGGATCTTCAATGTTTTCTTCTGGGGATTCATCCTAGAAACAGTCACCAAACCCCCAAACTACTACGGATGACAAGAAGTGCATACCGAAAGGACCCTGTCATGGTTGTCTCCAGAGAGGTCCTTCCAGAGCCTTACAGATACAGAGGCAGATGCTAGCAGCCAACTATTGGACTGAGCACGGGGTTCCCAATGGAGAAGTTGGAGGGAGGATTGGAGGAGCTGAAGGGCTTTGCAGTCCCATGGGAACAACGGTGATGTTGGCTAACCAGATGCCCCAGGGTCCCAGGGACGAAGTCATCAACCATGCGGTACACATGGTTCCAACCAAAAGTGTGGCAGAGGAATGCCTTGTCGGGCATCAGTGGGAGGTGAGGTCCTTGGTCCTATGAAGGCTTGATAGATACCCCAGTGTGGGGAAATCGAGGGGGGGTGGGAGTGGGTTGGGGTTTTCTGGGAGGGGGGAACAGGGAATGGGTATAACATTTGAAATGTAAATGAAGAATATATTCAATAAAAAATTTTCAGAAAGGAATCTTCCTCATTATATTTCCTTAAAGTTTGGCTTATGATCAAAGAGGACAACCACTCTGCCATCTCTGGCCTCTGAAGGTTTACCTGTGTCTTTACATTTAGACAAAAGCTGGTAACTTGAGACATGTAAGGTATTAGGCAATGCATTTTGTTCCTGTCTAATTCTCTGCAGTGTCTTAATATAGGGTCTAGTCTATAAAGGTCTGGCATTTTGACTTTCATGGCCTGCTAGAGGTGACAAGCTCTTATCCTAATATCATCTACACAATATTAAAGACTGTAGTCAGACTATTAAAAGTCATTTTACCCTCACATTTTCTAACATACTAGTCACGCATTCACAGTGCTACTTAGCCATTCTATCCCTTTGCTTACCTTAAGCATTCCTATGACCAATAATCATGTATGGTACAGGAGAAGCCCCTGATAGATAGAGGAAATGAGGCTTGTAGGGGTGGCTCTTCTAGTTACTGATTCTTTGGACCCAGGCAAGGTGTTTGTTCATCAGGTTTTAAGGCAAAAGCCATCTCTGCAGGAACCTACTATCAATACCATGTCTGCAGATGTAAACAGTAGGACCCAATAGGGCTCATGTGTGATCAAGGTTCTGTATCTCATTGCTGGTGGAACATAGTCTCTTTAAAATCAGGTTTGGACCAATCAGATGGTTTGGGGGGAAGCCAATGCCTTGAATGCTTTGAGTTTGATCTCTGGATCCTGTATCAGAAGAGAACTGATTCTTGAGAGATGTCCTGTCTTTGATTTATATCTCTGTTTCTATGTTGCTATACATTCTCAATCTCTCTCTCTCTCTCTCTCTCTCTCTCTCTCTCTCTCTCTCTCTCTCTCTCTCTCCTGTCTCTCTCTGTTTCTTTCTCTCCCTCCTTCCTCTCTCCCTCCTCCCTCTTTCCCTCCTCCCTCTCTCCCTCTCTCCTTCTCCCTTTCTCCCTTCCCCCTCTTTCCTGTTTTTCTGTTTCTTTCTCCCTCTCTCTCTTCCTCTCTCTCCCACTCCTGTCTCTCTGTCTCTCTCTGTCTCTCTCTGTCTGTCTCTCTGTCCCTCTCTCTCTCTGTGTCTCTCTGTCTCTCTCTCTCCTGTCTCTCCCTCCCTCTCTCTGTTTCTTTCTCCTTCCCCTATCTCTCCCTCTCTTTCCCTCTCCTGTCTCTCTGTTTCCTTTCCCTCTCTCTCTCCCCCCTCTCTCTGTTTCTTTCTCTTTCTCCCTCCTCTTTTTCCTCCCTCTCTCCCCTCCCCCTCTTTCCTGTTTTTCTGTTTCTTTCTTCCTCCTTCCCTCCTTCCCTCCTCCCTCTCTTTCTCTCTCTCTCTCTCCCTCCCTCTCCCCTCTCTGTCTCTCTCTCACACACACAAACACATGCACACACATGCACACATTCACACACACACACAAATATTAAATTATTAAAAAGCAAATAAGTTACAAAGTGAGTCTTTATTCTTGAGAACAATTTGAGATTTTAGACTGATTTTCTTTAGTCTTTGATCAGACTTCCTAGGTTGAAAAGCTACTTACTTTCCTAGCAGATATGAAACCTAGGATGGATGGATACCTTTTCCTTCCTACAGAAAGTAAGAAAATAATAATATGGATACTATTAAGATTTTACAAGGATTTAATCACATAATCCAAGGACAGAAACTTGGACTAATGCCTGGCACTATATTATTAATAGTTTAAGTTACATAATCTGTCTTCATTTGTGAAGCATTTGATAAAAGCAAAATCCTTGAATACTTAATAATGTCCAAAGAAATCACAAACTAAGGGAAAAAATCTTAATTTTACTCACCATTTATTCAGTCACTTACTTAGAATTTCTTGACTACTTTGATGTGTAGGCACAAATGTAAATTTGGAGACAAAATGAATAAAATGACTCCTTTACATTCTAGTAGGCTTAGGAGGCAAAAATAAAATGAGGGGCAATTGTATGTGAATTAGATAGTGCTAACTGCTGTGTAGAAAAACAAAGCTCCTATGGGGATAATGAAGACAGTGCAGGTTAAAGGGACTGGGCAAGAACGTTAATATTTTAAATAGTTGGCCAAGAAAAGGTGATGGTTAAGCTCTATCTGTAGGAAGGCAAGGGCATTATTCAGATAGAGATATGGGTAAACAGGGCCCAACAATGGGAAGAGCACTGGGCCACAGCACATAGGCCATAGCATGGCCAGCATACAAACAACAGCAGGTCCTGAAATATGGTTATGATTGAAATGAATGTAGGATGAGTAGTTGATAAAGAGAAGGAAGAGGAAGAGGAACAATTGTGTGAATACCGTTTTTGTTTTATTTTGCATGAGTAAGGAAGCCACTGGGTAGTTTGGAAGAAAATAGTGTATAATATGATTTGTACTTGGCTTGGCATTTAACAGTTTACTTGTTGCTGTGTTGAGAATAAGGCTGAATAAGAGCAGAAACAAGGACACTAGCTGCAGGATGTGACACAGAAAGTGCCACATGTGAACCACACAGAGCTATGCCATTCTCCCAGGACCACAGGAAGACTCAGTTTTCCAGCCCTCTTTATCTTGACAGAACTGTGTGTCTTAAAAATAGAGAGTAGGGTGTGAATAGAAGAAACAAATATTATACCCAGGCATGGCTCTATACCTTATACATTTCCCCACCTTTCTTTTTGTGAAAGGTAAGATCTCCAAAATAGCAGGGAGCTATGATGAGAGCAGCATGGATGACTTTGACTTCAGTCAAAGATGAGCTGCTCAAGGCACCTCCAGGCCTGTATCAAATAGGGAACCAAATGAGAAGTAAATGTTTTTATTAATAGGGTACCAGGGTGCTCGCTTCGGCAGCACATATACTAAAATTGGAACGATACAGAGAATAGGGTACCAGGAGCTGGGGATGCTTCCTAAAACTTTTGTCATTGATCTGGAGAGCTAGTATGTTATGGAGGACAGTAGCAAAGACTTCAAATGCATTGAATACAGATGTTGGCGGGAAATAAAGTATTATTGGTTGTTGGATACAATTTGAAGGTATCAGTTGCTGAATTTTCTGACTGATTTGGAAAGACTTCTTAGTAAAACCAAAAGGATTCTGTAGAGGATTTTGGTCTGAATAATTGGAAATATGAGGTTGTCCTTAACTGACAAGAAGAACCACAGGAATAGCAGGCCTCTGAGGCTTTGTGATAGGGAGTATCACCAGTTGAGCTTTGAGTTTATGAAACGAGATGATAATAAAATATGGACAGCAGTTAAAATTATTTTATACTTTTGTATACAGTGGTATATACAGTGAAGCTTGCCTGTTTCAGTTTGTGAGAATCAACTGCAAAAATTTCAAGAGTTGCTTGAGCTAGTAATTAATTTAATGGGAATGTTTACACTGTTAAAATGTGCATAAGTTAGATCAGGTATCAGGTGAGTTACAGCTACTGGAGGAGAAAAATTAATCATCGATTTTATCCAACTGTGAACCCTGTAAGCTACAATAATAACCAGCTTGTAAGATATATGTGCTGATAAAGAATGGCATGAACATCATTGGAGTAATCAACCTCTTCCTGATTGGATATAAGTCCTGCTCCAAAAGATTGAAACCCATAACAAGCACTATTTTTTCCCCACGAACCTGTGTCTAGACAGTTCATAGGCCCAAGATAGAACTGACTATTATTCTGCTGAGTAGACATGGTATTAAACTAATTTCTAAAGACTATTATTATAGATATAGATTCATGGATCTTTCAACCTTTATCAGAGAAGCATTAGTTTGCAGTAGGTAGTCAGTAGCACAGAGACTCACACTAGTCAAGGTACAGATTAAAAAAAGATGGTAGAGTGTATCTTATATCACAGCTCCTACTTCTGAGACTCAGGAATCAGTGTAAGAGGACATAGAAAGAGTGTAAGAACCAGAGGTATTGGACGATGACAAGGAAACAATGGTTTCCAGACAAAGCTGGGCAGCTGCACATATGAACTCATAGCAGTAGTAACAGCATACATAAAACCTGGGCAAGTTCAAGCTAGACTGAATCCTAGTGTGAAGAGGGGAGGCAGGCATGCAGCCTCACACCTCACTAAGAACCTAGTGACCATCGAAAGCTGTTGGGAGAGAAGGAAAGAGAGTCAGCTTCTTCTCACAGTATAGCCTCTGGTAAGTGGACCACACTCCAGTGGAAGGCCACATATCTGGGAATATATAAACAACATAAATTGGATTTGACATACTGAAAAAAATAGAAAGAGAACTCAAAGATAAGTGGGTAAAGAAATGGAGTGGATCTGTGAGGAGCTGGATGAACGGGTGTAAATATGATCAAAACACTTTGTCCTAAAATCTCAAAGAATTAACAAAACATGGGCATAGGCTTCAGTTACCACTTAGTGCTTTTCCCCTATACACCCAGCTGTTAAATATTTACTGAGGATCCATTAGAAATAAGAGTTGAGGAGACAGGTCATATTTACAGATGACATTGTTTTTCTATGACTCTTTTCACACAGCAGCCTAGAATAACTTTCAAATACGGCAAGTGTCCTTCATTTAATATTTGCTTTGATTGTCTGTTCCCAATACTATTGTCAGACGACCAGTTCAAATACATCCCCACTGAATGCAGTTCATTGTGCCTGGACAGCTTTCACACAGGGAAATGCTAAGTATATTTCTTTTTTTCTTTTCTTTTTCTTTTTTTTTTTTTTGGTTTTTTTTTGGTTTTTTTCGAGACAGGGTTTCTCTGTGTAGCTCCGGCTGTCCTGGAACTCACTCTGTAGACCAGGCTGGCCTCGAACTCAGAAATCCGCCTGCCTCTGCTTCCCAAGTGCTGGGATTACAGGCGTGTGCCACCACCGCCCGGCACTAAGTATATTTCTTGTATGATCTAGTTTACTTAAGGCAGCAAAAATACAATCAGACAATCTCACAGTCCCAAATACCACAATACATGTACATGTATTTTGCACATTTCCTTTCCTTGTCAAAGATTCCTTGTGAAGGCAATCTATTCTAACTTCAAATTAATTACTTTTAAACCATAATCCTGTTCTCTCCATTTATATCACCATGGAATTGTGAGGCATAAAGGGGACAATGTATATATACAGAATCTTTGTTGCCTAGAAAAAAAAAGGAACACATGTTAAGAGACTGGAAAGGAAATGACAAAGATTCTCTGCACTAAGATCTTCAAAGGCTTATGAGAGCATACTTGTGGATGGGAAGGCACCACTCAGAGCCAGCCAAGATGATATGGTCCTGATAACATGATTGCATGGTATGGGAATGAATATGGTAGACACCATGCCGGCCTCTGTTTAATGCATGCAAGAAGAGTGTATGGAAATGTTTTCTTATTTGTTTATTCATCACTTCCTTATCCTGGACACTTCCTAACTTTTGTAAAGAGTCTGATTTTTAGATAAAGCTTGTTGCATAAGGTTCTTCTCTCAACATTTTTGTCTGTGCATATAAATGAGGCTGTATATATGGGTATTTGTGCATGGATTACATTTGTGTGTGTGAGTGTGTGTGTGTGTGTGTGTGTATGTGTGTGTGTGTGTGTATGTGTGTGTGTGTGCACATATGGAGGCCTGAGGACAACCTCAGATATTCTTCCTTAAGAGCCATCTATCTTCTTAATTGAGACAAAGCCTTTCATTGTTCTGCAGTTCATGAAATAAGGGTAGACTGGCTGGCTCGAGAACCTCAGACATATGCCTATCTCTTTGTCCATAGCACTGGGACTGCAAATGTGTATCACCATAGGCAAATTTATTTTAAGCATGAATCCTTGACTTGAACTCAGGTCTAAACGTGCTTGCAAGAAAGCATTTCCCTGTGTCCCCTTGGCTTTATTGTCTTCAGGATTATTTTTTGTTTTGTTTTCATTGTTGTTGTTTTCTGGTCTCATCTATTGCTTAGGTAATCAGAAGTTAAGGTTCAACTATATGAACTTTCTTTCATGCCTGCATTAGATGTATCTTGTCTTTTTCTGAGACAGAGACTTCTAGGAATATACTGAGTCTAACTATATAACTTATAAGTACACGATAATGGTTTTCCATGGATCAAGCCTGGGAAAGGGAATCTGTCCTGACTGCATCAGTACTTCTCCTTGCCTGAGAAGCTGAGTGACCTGAAGAACCTTAATGAGGCATGCCTCATGCTACACATTGGGCAGCAGACACTATACAATTTCTGGCTCTTTTGTCCCCTACCTCCACTGTCTTTCCCCCTTCCCTACTCCCTATCCCCATTATGGGGTGCCAGGCTAAAATTATTTCTCCAAAGATTATCCCTTCTTCCATTTTATTCCATCTCATATTCCCATGAAAAATCAGGTTGAATCTATATTAAACTGTCTCTTTGTAAAGGCTTATTTATTTTTATTTGATTTGTATGCATGTTTTGCTGCATTTATGGAAGTGTACCACATGGATGCCTGCTTCCTTTAGAGGCCAGACAAGGGTCTCAGAACTGAAGTTGTAAATGGTTGTGAACAGCCACAGGGTCTGGAAACTGAACCTGGTCCTCTTCAAGAGCAACACAAGTGTTATAAACTCCTAGCCTTGTAAGCTGTGGCTTTTCGATGATGTATTAAGCATGAGAAATATTAATAGCATAATTCAATTATCACAGTAAAATATACCTTAAGTTAGGCTACCTTCACCAGGGGTGACAATGGGTGATATTTTTAATTTCTACAGATAATGAGTGTAGATTATATTTGAACCCACCCATCAAAGTCTAAAACCCCTGCTTTGGTGCTCTTCCTAAGTGGGGGGGGGATACTAATCCATCTCCCACAATAAATAGTTGGTATAGTTGGGTCTTAAGTCTTCATTTTCATTTTTAAAGGAAAATATTTATCATTAAGCAGACTATGAAAATAGAGTGCAATGAAATTCAGTTGTTTAGAAGATTGGACTCATAAAAGTCCCATGAACAAGAGAAGATGAATAAGAAGAACAGCAGCAACACAAATCCAGCATGTGCACCAGTCAGTGTGTGCCTTAGCTCTTTATACACATCCTCAACTGTATCCGCTCCTCTACAAAAGATTTTCCACTCCAATTTCTACTTTACAGACCAGAAAACAGATTTAGATATTTTGAACTGGCTGGCAATATCAAGGATGAGAACCAGGGTCAGCATGCCTTCCAAGTATCTGAACTTAATCATCCTGCTTTCTTGGCACTCCAGAGGCAGAGCTTTCAGCTTGGTGTATTTAATCACCAAGGGTCTAGGATATGTCACTGTTTGACCCACAAGCATGGATTTCCTCTCCCTGAAAAAGTGACAGCTGACTTAATAGGTACAATGTCACTGATTCACCTAAGAGTTAACACAGTCTAGATGCAAAGCCAACAGTATTGTTACTTCCTCCATGGGTGTATAGCCAGAGGCAGTTAATTCACAATCCAGGGAAAACAAAGGATGGAATCACAACATCCAGAGGTTTTCATACAGAGATGTCTGAGTGAGAGTCAGAGCTGGAGTGTAGCCGGAGAGAGCAAGGCAAAGCCATGGGGTATACCATGACCAAAGGTTAAATGTTGGGGAACCACTACAGTACATCTGTAAGTACTGTATTCACACTACTTAATATTGCTTCATATAGAACTCATGAAAGCTGATTTCCAAAATGGCCCTAATAGTCACTGAGGAAGATGGTACTATATGTAAACTCATGCTTTAACCAAGAGCTGGTCTGCATGACCTTCAAAATTTCCTCCTATGTAGAAAATGCAACTAACTTACCTAGGAGGCCTAGTATGGGTGTTAATAGCACACACATGGCTAATTACTTTTGTGTAATGTACAATGCGACATGTTTCATAATAATATTTCTAGTGAGCTTTGGGAAAGAAGAAAAATGTTGGCTTTTGTTTGAATCACACAAGACCTTAAACACCATTCAAATATTTAAAATGGATACACGTAGGATAATCCTTTTAGTTCTCCCTGCAGTACTTCTTCAGCCCTCAAACAAGTGGACTAACCATTAGATATCTAACATAGATATGAGAAAATCAGCTGGCATAAGACAGTGGGAATCATGAATAACAGGCACATTGGGAGTCCATGGATTCACAATATGTATGGTCTCACTGACATGGAGAATCCCTTAGTATTTCCTAAAGCAAGCTTTTCCTTTTAGTTTTTTTCCCCCCTCAATTATACCTCATGAGAACTTATCTCAAAATTTAATTAAATTGGTTGTTTCACAGTTGGGCTTAAAGGATATTTCAATTTTCAGGCACTGGAGACAGAAAGATGACTGCTATTGGTTCTCGGATTAGAAGACTTTAGGGAGGGTGAGGTTTGAAAGGGTTTGCTAGAGTTTAACCACATTTGAAGAAAAGTGCTGTATTTTCTGAACATCAAATCAGGAGGATTTTGTTTCCGATAAGAGAAGGAAAGGAGATTGGCATCAGACAGTGGGTCAAGTTTGTCTTGGGCTGAAAGAAAGACACGTGTTGTTCAAGGTCAGTCCTCCTGGCTTCAGCTCCTGAGAGCAAAGTGTGTGCTGAAAAGCAGGAAGGTTCTTGGGGAAAAGTAGAATGAGAGGACTCAGAGAGAAACTGGTGCTATGTTTTTAAAAGAAAATTCCTCCTGTGGGCTCACTGTGATGATAGTGTGGTCTCCAGTTGGTAGCTCTATTTTTGGAAGGTCTAGAAATTTTAGAAGGCAAAGACTAACTGAAGGAACTAAGCCACCAGCGACATGCTGTGATGATTTTACTTTGACTGCCATCTTGATTGAGAGGCACCATGAGTCTTATGTTGCTTTCCATTACTGTGACAAACATCATGACCAAATACAATTTGGGGTAGGGGTGGAAGTGTTGATTTGGCTCATATATGCAAATCACAATTCATCATCAAGGAACATCAGAGCAGGAATTTGGAGGCCAGAACTGAAGCAGAGACCATGAAGAGCACCATTTACTGGCTTGCTCCTCATAGCTTACTCAAGCCTTCTGTCTTAGACTACCCAGAAATACCAGCCCAGAAGTGCCACCATTCACAGTAGGTTGGGCCCTCCCATATTAAACATTAATCAAAAAAAAAATCATGCCTCATAGGCATGCCTAAAGATCAATCTGGTAGGGACATTTGTCTCTCTTGAGGTTCCCACTTCCCAGATTAACAAGAACAACAACAAACTAATAAGGACAATAAAGGGTTATCTGGCTTAGGTTAATTGGAGGAAGAAAACACATCTTAAATGTGAGTAGCACCATTGCATGGCTTGAGGTTTAGGACTGAATAAAATAGACAATGAAAGCTGAACACACACATTTGTTACTCTCTGCTTCCTGATTCTGAACAACACATGATCTAAAGCCCTCTGTTTCTGCTTCTGTACCTTCTTTGTCATGATGGAATGTATCTTGTTGAACTATAGGCCAAAATAAGCCTTTTTTACCTTAAGTTTCTTGTTTCAGGGATTTTGATATGGTCAGAAGAGACTAAAACATATACCTTTGGGTCCTAAAGCCCCTTCCTCATTCTCTGTTTCCTGACCACCATGACATCAATAGTGTCTTCTACATGCTCCAACTGTCATGTTCAGAAATAAGGAGACAAGCTATCCTCCATGTGATGGCAATTCTAGGTTGTCAAGTTGACTGTATCTGGAATGAACAACAATCCAGAAATGTGAGGCACATTTGTAATCCAGACCTGGATGCAAGAAGACAACATGCCTTTGGTCTGAATCTTGAGGCTGAAAGACACAGGCTTTAAATCTTGTCAGATCCTGATCTGGATCTAGGGGCAGGATGGCACACACCTTTAATCTAGGTACACCTTTCACCTGGGCTATACTTTCTGCTGGAGAACAATAGAAGAATAATGGGGAAGAAAGCATTTTTTCATTCTTCACCTGCTTGCCCTTACATGGCCAGCACATTTATTCCTTCACTGGCACTGGAGTCTACTTCTTCAGGATTCCAGTTTATATAGAAAACCAGCAGAAATACACCCAGCTTGAGAGTTTCCTAGCCTCATGGGACTGAGGAGAATCTAGTAGTTACTAGATTCTTAGATTTTCCAGTTACAGAGCTATTGCTGGATTAGTTGGACTGCTGCCTGCAAGTCATTTCAAATATATATATATATACACACACACATACACATACACATACATACATATACATATATGGGCAAGAGGCAAGGAAAGACTGTTGTCTTTGGTATCACTGTCCTCTGGATACACAATTATTTCTAAATTAATACTTTACTAACTCAACTCTTATCTCCACCCCAATTACAACTCAACTATTACCTTAATGTAAGGCCTAATATGTGAGGGGTCAAATTTCAGGAATGTCTGATATGGATATCCAGGACTTAGGTCATATAATTCTTGTATCAAGTGAGAATCTGTCAATCAAGGGTCATTTTAGAGAGTCTTTAAACAGTGCCTAAGATCATACAGCTAATATGAGTGTAGCTGAGGATTGAGTTCACTAATAATGAAATCATAAGTCAACTGTAGAACTCTTCAGGACATGGCAAAGGCATCAGTACCTGTTTTGGTTTGAATGTGGAATGTTTCTAATAGGCTCATGTGTTTCTGTGATGACAGTTCCTAGCTGATGATGTTGGGGTTTTTTTGTTTGTTTGTTTGTTTGTTTTTATTTTGTTTTGTTTATTGGCTGTGGAAACTTAAAGGAGTGGAGTCTCACTGGAAGAAATGGATGGCTGGGGACAGGCCTTAATGATTTTTAAATTTTAATTAATTAATTAATTAAGTTTCCTTATTCACTTTATATCCTGCTCACTGCCCCCTTCCTGATCACCTCTTTTACGATCCTTACCTCATCCTCCCTCCCTTCTCCTCTGAGCAATTGGTGGGATTTCCCCTGGGTGTTCCCCAACTCTCTGAACTTCAGGTCTCTGTGAGGCTAAAGACTTATTGTTTTATGGCCAAAGATGACTTGAGATTGCTTCCTGCTTTTTGTCTTGATGTGAGGAAGTGAGGAATCTCTGCTACATATTCTGATCACCATGGGGTGGTGGGGCTGGCTGCCATGCTTGCACTCCATGGCGGACTACATCCTCTTAAAGACAAATAAGCCCTCTTCAATAGATTATTTCTTGTCTGGTATGTACTCATAGCAACAAAAAAAGTAACTGAAGAAAGCTACAGAGAGAGGGCATGATCTGGGTACCACTCAGCACCTCCTTATGTACCCTCATCTATACCCCACAGTTGCTTAGTATCAGCTGGCAGTATGGTCTCCTTTTTGCTTGAGGGAATCAAGAGGCACCCAGAAGCTGAATTGCTTATCCAAGATCTGCTCATGAACTTTATGACTCATTTGAGATAAAAATATTTTGACCCCAGAGTCCTAATTATTTATCTACTCACAGGGAAAGGTACTAAATGTTTCAGGAAGCAGATGAGAAGAGAACTACATGAGCTTTATAGGAGGCACTTGCCATTCTTTTTTTTATATCTCATTCTGGTAACAGTGGTGGTAATCAATAAGCATTGTAAAAGAAGCTGATTCAAAAGGGTGAAATCACATACCAAAAGACAATGATTAGATAGGGAGCTGATTAGGTAGTTAAACACAGGTAGACTGGGGAACAATTCCAAACAGAAGTAACTACATAGGGATATACACAGGGTTCTATGGTCTAAACTGTAACATCATAACCCTGGTTGCATGATGTTAGAATTAAGAGCAGAGGATGGATACTCTTAGAAACTGAAACTCAAGTCCAAATGCGATGATATCAGGAGGTAGAGCCTAGGGCAATTGGACAAATTATAAGATCAGAGCCCTTGTGAATAGTATTACTGTTTTGTTTTTTTTTTTTTTTTTTTTTTTTTTTTTTTTTAATTTTATTTTCTATATTCTATGTTTACATTCCAAAGGCTTTCCCCTTTCCCAGTTCCCACCCACCATAGTTCCCATAGTTCCTCTCCCCCCCATCTGTTCCCCAATAATTCCCCCTCCCCCCTCGGTTTCTTTACTAAACTGGATGCAATCTTTACAGGCCCAGGGTCCTCTCCTTTCTTCTTCTTGGGAATCATTTGACTTGCTATTTGTGTCTTGAGTATTTAGGGCTTCTGGGCTCATTAATATCCACTTATCAGTGATTGCATTTCAGGTGCATTCTTTTGTGATTGGGTTAATTCACTCAGGATGATATTTTCCAGGTCTAACCATTTACCTACAAATTGCATGAATTCATTATTTTTAATTGCTGTGTAGTATTCCATTGTATAAATATACCACATTTTCTGTATCCATTCCTCCTTTGAGGGATATTTGGGCTGCTTCCAATTTCTGGCTATTATAAACAAGGCTGCTATAAACATAGTGGAGCATGTGTCCTTATTGCATGCAGGGGAATCCTCTGGGTATATGCCCAGGAGTGGTATGCCAGGGTCCTCTGGAAGTAACATGCCCAATTTTCTGAGGAACCGCCAAACTGATTTCCAGAGCGGTTTTACCATTTTGCAATCCCACCAACAGTGGAGGAGTGTTCCTCTTTCTCCACATCCTCGCCAGCACTTGTTGTCTCTTGAGTTTTTAATCTTAGCCAATCTGACTGGTGTGAGGTGGAATCTCAGGGTTGTTTTGATTTGCATTTCCCTGATGACTAATGATGTTGAACATCTTTTAAGGTGTTTCTCGGCCATCCGAATTTCTTCTGGTGAGAATTCTTTGTTTAGCTCTGTGCCCCATTTTTTGATAGGGTTATTTGGTTCTTTGCGGTCTAACTTCTTGAGTTCTTTGTATATATTGGATATTAGCCCTCTGTCGGATGTGGGGTTGGTGAAGATCTTTTCCCACTTTGTTGGTTGCCGTTTTGTCCTTCTGACAGTGTCCTTTGCTTTGCAGAAACTTTGTAATTTTATGAGGTCCCATTTGTCGATTCTTGATCTTAGAGCATAAGCTATTGGTGTTCTGTTCAGGAACTTTTCCCCTGTGCCCAAGTCCTCCAGGGTCTTCCCAAGTTTCTTTTCTAATAGTTTCAGTGTGTCTGGTTTTATGTGGAGGTCCTTGATCCACTTGGAGTTGATCTTAGTACAAGGAGATAAGAGTGGGTCAATTCGCATTCTTCTGCATGTTGACCTCCAGTTGAACCAGCATCATTTGTTGAAAAGGCTATCTTTTTTCCACCGGATGGTTGTGGCTCCTTTATCAAAGATCAAGTGACCATAAGTCTGTGGGTTAATTTCTGGGTCTTCAATCCTATTCCATTGATCTACCTGCCTGTTGCTGTACCAATACCATGCAGTTTTTAACACAATTGCTCTGTAGTACTGCTTGAGGTCAGGGATATTGATTCCCCCAGAAGTCCTTTTATTGTTGAGAATAGTTTTAGCTATCCTGGGTTTTTTGTTGCTCCAGATGAATTTGAGAATTGCTCTTTCTAGATCTATGAAGAATTGATTTGGGATTTTGATGGGGATTGCATTGAATCTGTAGATTGCTTTTGGCAAGATGGCCATTTTTACTATATTGATCCTGCCAATCCAGGAGCAAGAAATATTTTTCCATCTCCTGAGGTCTTCTTCGATTTCTTTCTTCAGGGACTTGAAGTTCCTGTCATACAGATCTTTCACTTGTTTGGTTAGAGTTACGCCAAGGTACTTTATGTTGTTTGTGGCTATTGTGAAGGGTGTTATTTCCCTAACTTCTTTCTCAGCCTGCTTGTCCTTTGAGTACAAGAAGGCTACTGATTTGCTTGAGTTAATTTTATAACCAGCCACGTTGCTGAAGTTGTTTATCAGCTGTAGAAGTTCTCTGGTGGAGTTTTTTGGATCGCTTAAGTAGACTATCATATCATCTGCAAATAATGATACTTTGACTTCTTCCTTTCCAATTTGTATCCCTTTGACTTCCTTATGTTGTCTGATTGCTCTCGCTAGAACTTCAAGTACTATATTGAAAAGATATGGAGAGAGAGGACAGCCTTGTCTAGTCCCTGATTTTAGTGGAATTGCTTCAAGTTTCTCTCCATTTATTTTGATGTTGGCTACTGGTTTGCTGTAGATTGCTTTTACTATGTTTAGGTATGGGCCTTGAATTCCTGCTCTTTCCAAGACTTTTAGCATGAAAGGATGCTGAATTTTGTCAAATGCTTTTTCAGCATCTAATGAGATGACCATGTGGTTTTTTTCTTTTAGTTTGTTTATGTAGTGGATTACATTGATGGATTTCCGTATATTGAACCATCCCTGCATTCCTGGAATGAAGCCTACTTGATCATGGTGAATGATCGTTTTGATATGCTCTTGGATTCGGTTGGCAAGGATTTTATTTAGTATTTTTGCATCTATATTCATAAGAGAAATTGGCCTGTAGTTCTCTTTCTTTGTTGGATCTTTTTGTGGTTTAGGTATCAGCGTAATTGTGGTTTCGAAGAATGAGTTGGGCAGTGTCCCTTCTGTCTCTATTTTGTGGAATAGTTTGAAGAGTATTGGTGTTAAGTCTTCTTTGAAGGTCTGGTAGAATTCTGCACTAAAACCATCTGGTCCCGTACTTTTTTTGGTTGGGAGGCTTTCTATAACCCCTTCTATTTCTTTAAGGGTTATGGGACTGTTTAGCTGGTCTACTTGATGCTGATTTAATTTTGGTATTTGGTATCTGTCTAGGAAATTGTCCATTTCCTCCAGATTCTCCAGTTGTTTTGAGTATAGGCCTTTGTAGTAGGATCTGATGATCTTTTGAATTTCCTCTGTTTCTGTTGTTATATCCCCCTTTTCATTTTTAATTTTGTTAATTTGGATACTATCTCTGTGCCCTTTGGTTAGTCTAGCTAAGGGCTTATCTATCTTGTTGATTTTCTCGAAGAACCAGCTCTTGGTTTTGTTGATTCTTTGTATGGTTCTCTTTGTTTCTGCTTGATTGATTTCAGCCCTTAGTTTGATGATTTCCTCTCTTCTACTCCTCCTGGGTGAGTTAGCTTCTTTTTGTTCCAGCGCCTTCAGGTGTGCTGTTAAGTTGCTAGTGTATGCTCTTTCCAGTTTCTTTTTGGAGGCACTCAGGGCTATGAGTTTTCCTCTTAGCACTGCTTTCATTGTATCCCAGAGATTTGGGTAGGTCGTACCTTCATTTTCATTGAAGTCTAAAAAGTCTTTGATTTCTTTCTTTATTTCTTCCTTGACCAGGGTGTCATTGAGTAGAGTATTGTTCAGTTTCCATGTGTATGTGGGCTTTCTGTAGTTCTTCTTGCTATTGAAGACCACTTTTACTCCATAGTGATCCGATAGGAGACATGGGATTAGTTCGGTCTTCTTGTATTTGTTGAGGTCTGTCTTGTGACCAATTATATGATCAATTTTTGAGAAGGTACCGTGCGGTGCTGAGAAAAAGGTATACTCTTTTGTTTTAGGATGGAATGTTCTATATATATCTGTTAAATCCAATTGGTCCAAAGCTTCAATTAGTTTCACTGTGTCCCTGTTTAGTTTCTGCTTTCCTGATCGGTCCATTGAGGAGAGTGGAGTGTTGAAGTCACCTACAATCATTGTGTTAGGTGCGATGTGTGCTTTAAGCTTTAGTAAAGTTTCTTTTACGAATGAGGGTGCCCTTGCATTTGGTGCATAGATGTTCAGTATTGAGAATTCTTCTTGGTGGATTTTCCCTTTGACAAGCAGGAAGTGACCTTCTGTGTCTCTTTTGATGACTTTAGGTTGAAAGTCGATTTTATCTGATATTAGAATGGCTACTCCAGCTTGTTTCCTGGGACCATTTGCTTGTAGAACTGTCTTCCAGCCTTTTACTCTAAGGAGGTGTTTGTCTTTGACACTGAGATGTGTTTCCTGTATGCAGCAAAATGTAGGGTCCTGTTTCCGTATCCAGTCTGTTAGTCTGTGTCTTTTGATTGGGGAATTGAGTCCATTGATATTAAGAGATATTAAGGAATAGTAATTATTACTTCCTGACATTTTGGGAATTGTTATTATTATTTGTATTTGAGTGGTTCTCTTCTTTTGGGTTGGATGAGATGGGGTTTCTATCTTGTTTCTTCTGGGGTGTTGTTTCCCCCCTTGTGTTGGTATTTTTCCCCTATTATCCTTTGTAGGGCTGGGTTTGTAGATAAGTATCTTGCAAATTTGGTTTTGTCGTGGAATATCTTGGTTTCCCCATCTATGGCAATTGAGAGTTTCGCTGGGTATAGTAGTCTTGGCTGAAGTTTGTGTTCTCTTAGGGTCTGCATAAGGTCTGCCCAGGATCTTCTAGCTTTCATGGTCTCAGGTGAGAAGTCTGGTGTAATTCTGATAGGTCTTCCTTTATATGTTACTTGTCCTTTTTCTCTTACTGCCTTTAATATTCTTTCTTTGTTTAGTACATTTGGGGTTTTGACTATTATGTGACGGGAAGTATTTCTGTTCTGGTCCAGTCTATTTGGGGTTCTAAAGGCTTCTTGTATATTCATGGGCATCTCTCTCTTTAGGTTGGGGAAATTTTCTTCCATAATTTTGTAGAAGATATTTGCTGGCCCTTTAAGTTGTAGATCTTCATTCTCATCTATCCCTATAATCCTTAGGTTTGGTCTTCTCATTGTGTCCTGGATTTCCTGAATGTTTTGGGTTACCAGCTTTTTGCATTTTGCATTTTCTTTAATTGTTGAATCCATGGTTCCTATGGTATCTTCAGCATCTGAGATTCTGTCTTCTATCTCTTGTATTCTATTGTTGATATTTGCATCTATGACTCCTGATTTCTTCCCAAGGTTTTCTATTTCCAACATTGTCTCCCTTTGCGATTGCTTAGTTGTTTCTACTTCTGTTTTTAGATTTTGTATGGTTTTGCTCAGATCTTTCAGTTGCTTGTTTGTGTTTTCCTGTAATTCTTTAAGGGATTTTTGTGTTTCCTCCTTTATGACTTCTACTCGTTGACCCATGTTCTCTTGTATTTCTTTGGGTGATTTTTGTTTCTCCCCCTTATTGGGATTCACTTTTTGCTCTATATTCTCCTGGATTTCTTTAAGTGATTTTTGTGTCTGCCTTGTATGGGCTTCTCGTTTTTGATCTATTTTCTCCTCTATTACTTTAAGAAATTTATCTAAGTGATCCTCAATCTGCATCTTTACCAGTGATTTTAGATCTGAGTCTTGTTTTTCTGGTGTGTTGAGATATCTGGGATTTAATTGTGTTTGTCTTGCAATGGCTTCTAGCTTTTGATCTATTTTCTCATGTATTACTTTAAGAGATTTATCTAAGTGTTCCTCTATCAGCATCCTGACCAGTGATTTTAGATCTGAGTCTTGTTTTTCTGGTGTTTCAGGGTATCCAATATTTATTGCTGTTGGGGAACTGGGTTCGGATGCCGCCATATTGCCTTGATTTTTGTTAGTAGCGATCTTACGTTTGCCTTTTGCCATCTGGTTAACTCTGGTGTTAGTTGGTCCTGTAGATACTAGCTGGTGCTTGACCCTCCTGTGGGGTTGTAAGGCTATTTCCCAGCGACTGGGATACCTGAATCACTGTCCTGCGGGGCTCTTGCTCACAGATTGCTGACAGGTGGCCTGAGTCCCCCGAGGTCTTAACCTCAGGATATCCCAGGTATTTGGTTCCGCCTGTTGGGCGGCTGCTCTGCACTGCTCCTGCTCAGGGTTCGCTGTCTGATATCCTGTTTCCCCAGGGGTCTTAAAGTTGGGATATCTCAGTTATCTGGTTCCGCCTGCTGGTCCCAAGCTGCTGGGAAGCTGGCTGGGTCCGGTTTCCAGCTTCCCTGCCACTGGCTGGATGGGAGGCTGGTTCGGCCTCCGGCTGGGTCTGGGTACCTGGCACACTGGCTGACTCTGGCTTCCTCACCACCAGCTGGACGGGAAGCTGCAGGCAATATGGCAGGTGCCTGCAGGGAGCTCGGGGTCCGCCCCGCGCGCGAGTGCAGAGTGCACCCGCTATTCTGTGCCCAATTCCCACTCCAGGCCTGAGTCCCCGAAGGTCTTAAGCTCGGGCTGTGTCGGGTACCTGGTTCTGCCGCCGCCGCCGGATGGTTCTGAGCACCTGGGACGCTGGGTGACCCTCCGGCTTCCCCACCGCCAGCTGGGCGGGAAGCTGCAGGCAATATGGCCTTGTTTTGTTTTTTTAAGAGGTCTCAGAGATGTCAGTTCATTCTGCTCCAAGTAGACACAATAACAGATGCTGTCTGTGGACCACAAAGCTAGAGTTCCACCATGTGTAACCCCCAGTCTTGGGCATTCAGACTCTTGAGCTGTAAGGAATGCATAGGCATCATCTGTTAAAATCCCTTTCTATGGCATTCTAGAACAAGACATAAGGATCTTTGGGCCAGGGACCTCCCCTTAAGAATAACTGACTTAGAGGACCCGCAGGAACAGTGTCTAAAAAAAGTAAAGCTCTTTTCTGCCAGTCTTACTTAGTAGCGCTCACTTAGTGGTGGAATATCTCTGTCTCAGGACATCTTCTTTTGCCATCCTCTCATTTGATCGACTAGTTAGTGGCACTTCAGACTCCAGCTTTTAAAAGACTCAGCCAGTCTGTTTCCAAACTGATGGGTCCTGTTTTACCTCTAAAGCAAATCTATTTTGGCATCCTAGACAAGTTGAAAAGTAGCCCACATCAATCAGATTATTTTTATTTCCAAATTCACTTAGCAAAGCCATTACTCCCAGGACAGACAAGCTGGCAAAGGTAGCTGAGAACTGTTGAATTTCAAATCTGCTGTACTGTAGGCAAATGGAGTTGTTTCTGACAGAGACCTTGAAGCAAGGTGAGGAGAGAGTGAAGTCAGCTCCTATCTGAAGTACCATCAGGAAATCTTCCTATAGTTCTTAAGGCTGGATTTAAGGATTGAAGAGCAGCAGAAGGTATTTTGCAGTATGCTTATTCAAAGCCAAGAGACTGGGACAATGAGAAGACTGTTAGTTCTGTCAGGTGCCCCTGGGTGCTCTGGATACCTGGCCAGGACTTTTAACTTACAGGGTGGTCTCTGATAAGCCTCTTCAATATAATCTTCCAGGAAGACTGGAAGATGCTAAGACCTCTGATAGGCTCTTTTTTTTCAAAGATAATATGATTACTTAAAGTTAAGTATTTCATACTGAACTCATCAGTACCCAGAAGAAGCATTAAAACTCTCAGACACTTTAGTCCTTTTTGTTTTTGTGGAAGACTGGGAGAAAATAAATACTATATACCTACAATTACAATACATTTACAATAAATACAATTACAATACATCAGAATTGAATGTGTGTATCAGCTAAAACTGACTCCATAATTATTTTGTATTAATGTAAGATTATATAGAGATAAACAGAACTATTTCTGATTTTTAAAAAATGTTACTTCTTAATGAAGAGATGCTCCCTTGTCTTCCTACCCAGGGGCTGTTAATATATGCAGTGTTCCTCTGTCTTGACTTCATTTGATTCATTTGCTTGCAATGGAAGTTTTCACAAATTACAATCTTAACTTGTTCTTGGTGGTTTCCATGCAGTTTTATAAACAGGTGAGAAATGTTTTTAAAAGTGTCAGCAGTGAGCTGGAAAAATTGCTCCATGGGTAATGTTGCTTGCTGCTGAAAGGATAAGGTTATAAGCTAGGAATCCCCTGTGCCTGGGCACGTGGGGGGCACTTGGGTCCCCAACGCCAGTCGGGGAGGGTGGGCGCGACACTGCGTGGCGGCCACGTAAGTGGAAATGACTTAACTAGTTCTTCCTGCCTCTGTGAGAGGCTGGTAGGTTGTCAGAGAGCGTGGGTTTGGATGGTTTGAACTGATTGGCTTAGAAGCTTGTGGTAGGCAGGTTCTGTTATAAGTCTATAAAAGGCCAAGGCAAGCCAGTCCACACTGGGCTTACTTCTTTTATCCTGCGTGGGGAGACTGTAAACCCCCAGAGCTCTGGATATTAAAGTCCTCTTGCAAATTGCATCAGGTCCGTCTCTCGTGAGTGTTTCGGGGTGCCGGTTTCCAAGGCATGGGGTGCTAGAGTACCCCGTTTTTTCGTTCGGATCTTACACTGCCAAGCTTGATGACCCAAGTTTGATCCTTAGGACACACATGGTACAAGAGAACTGAATGGATACAGAAAATGTGGTATATTTATACAATGGAATACTACTCAGCAATTAAAAATAATGAATTCATGCAATTTGTAGCTAAATGGTTAGATCTGGAAAATATCATCCTAAGCAAGTTAACCCAATCACAAAAGAATGCACATGAAATGCAATCACTGATAAGTGGATATTAATGAGCCCAGAAGCCCTAAATACTCAAGGCACAATTAGCAAGTCAAATGATTCCCAAGAAGAAGAAAGGAGAGGACCCTGGGCCTGAAAAGATTGGATCCAGTTTTGTAGATCCAGAACAGAGAAATGGTGGGGGAGGGGGATGATTGGAGAATAGTTGGGGGAGAGAGGACTTATGGGACGTATGGTTGGGGGGGGGAACTGGGAAAGGGGAAAGACTTTGGAATGTAAACAAAGAATATAGAAAATAAAAAAAAAGAGAGAACTGACTTCATACAATTTTCTGACTTCCCACATGTATACACACACACACACACACACACACACGCACACGCACACGCACATACACATGAATGCACACACGCACACACACGCACACATACAAACACATACAAAGTGAACAACTTTGATGCATCAAAAATGTATTTATTTCTACTTCTCTATAGTATAACGTTGTATAGGTATATCTTCATTTATTTCTCCATTCAATATTTGACAATATTTGAACTATGATGTATTGGGCAAGTCCTAGTTCAGGACTGTGAGAATTAACACTTTTTTATTATTCTTGTGCATGTATACTGGCCATTGCAAGCCAATATGTAGGGTAAATACTTACAAATAGGTTTGCTGTGTCACAGAACATCCTCCTCCTCCTCTTCCTCTTTTTCCTCCTCTGTCTCTTCCTTTTTCTTCTCATTCTTCTTTAAAGCATACTGGCATATATACAGCAGTATCTAATTGTGATTTTATTTTGTATTTCCCCATTGACTAATGAAATTAGCACTTTACCATATAAGTTGTGCACTTGACCATTTTGTTGAATTGTGCTTGGTTTAAATCTACTTGTCCTACTTTCTTACTGAGTTGTAGGACCTCTATGTATTCTTGATTGATTCACTGTCAGTTTCTCAGCCTACTTATTTATCTAGCTTGCCTAGTCTCCTCATGAAGTCTTCTTTCAAATTTTCCATGTATTTTTACAGAGTTTCTCTCACTAACCCCAGGATAACCTCTCTTCTACACTTCTTTAAAAAAAGACACCACAACAATTTATTCAATACAAATGAACAAGTTGAACTGTAGGACTCTGATGCCTGGGTAATGAAATTAATATTCTTAATTCACCTATTGGATGACCATATGTTTATTATTCATTATTTACATGTTCAGTCCCCTGGGTGCTGCTGATTCTATACATAGCACCTGACAATCACAATTTCTCAGCAAAGAGTAACTGTCAGTGAACTCTAGTGACAATCAATCAGATAAAAACAGACTCCAGTAGTCATTATTCAGTCACACCCATCCTGCCAGGTCACAAGGGAGACTAAGAGATGAAGAAGAGAATGTTCAAATATAAACAAAGTGACAGAGATAACTGGAGAAGAAGAAAAAGGAGACAAGGTTTGATTGAGCTGCAAATTTGGCTCTGAATGAGGTGTTTGGGGGGATGCTGGTCTTTAGAGCCACTTTATTTTTCATGTTTGCAAAGACTACAATTTACATAAGCAGGAGACTGGCATTGGAAGTAACCATAGAAACTCCACTCTTCTAGTGTCTACAGGGTGGGCATTTGTTGCTCCGTTTAGTAAAATCTCCTTAAGCTCTAGATATGTAAAGCTTTGCATGTTGATGGAGGATTTAATTAAAGGATCAGAGGTGGAGAAAGCACTGGAGGAATTGTTGAGTGCATTGGGAAAGGGCATTGGAAGACAGTTGCCAAGGTGAAGAAAACACATCCTCATCCTCAGGGCTTCAGTGGGAATTGCACCTGCCCAGGAAGATACAGCCCTAAGACTCCCAAGACTTTTTACCTTTATTGTTTAAAATTAAGAAAATACAGACAGAAGTAAAGCTAGGAATTAAGAGCATTTCACTTGTATGTTATGATTTGCCTTTTTAAATATTGTGCACATATACACTTACATCATATCATCATCATCAGAAAATGCTCATTCACTACAGAAAGGAATGAGTATGGGTTTTTTGAGTATGAAATAGTGCCTTAAACAGGATACCTTGAATAGGAATTTTCGAGAAAGAAGAAAAATTGCATAGTAAATAAAATTCCCTGGAGTCACCACAATGATTTACTATCTTTTCATGGCCGCTTATTCCAAGACTTACCTTCTCCTCTCAGGAATAAAATCTCTCCTCATGCACTAAATTGTTTAAAACAGTGTTCTTTCTGTCTTGAAGTAGCTGTTGCATTTCAAAACGTAGGCTGCATTTGCATTCATGAACCAAACTATGGCTTGTGGCAGCCCTGTGACATTGCTTATTAGAAATGCACGCTGCTTTTGTGGTTATTGTATAAGCAAATTGGGCTTACAGCTAGCGTTTCTTCCTGATAGATGCCCACAGTGAAGCTTCCATTGTGAACACTTCCCTGACAGTTTCTCATGTATAATTTTGCAGTAAATTTTATTTGTTGGGTAATGGAATTATTTCAGTGGGAAAAAATTTGCTTATTAAACACATTCTTTCCACCTCCTCCTTCCATAAAAAGAAAGGAAAAACATAAGTGAGTCACGCAAATGTGATATGCACTATACATGTGTATGTTTTTAAAATTATATTTGCATTGCCTCTGCCATTTTATAAAAGCACACCAAGGAAAGCAGCATTTGACTTTCATGCTGAGAAATTGCTTGATAAGTAGTGTTATCTAATTCAATTCCACAAACACTGCAGCGTTCCTGAACAACTCAAATAAAATGCAAAATAAAACCAGCTCAGACAATGCCCAACTTGGGAGTTTTGACTTGTTATAGAATAGTATAACACAATATTTAAAGTCACTAATTTTAAGAGCAGTTGATAGTTTATTTGCATCACAGACTTTCACATACTGGCTGTTTAGAAAGTATCTCTTGGCAGATGGATGGTAATGTGTAGTTAAGTCAGTTAAAAAGGAAATGACATTAATTATAGAAGCAACTTTGACCACAGACCAACTGAACTGACAAGCAAAGTGTAGTATCAAACTATATGGAATATTCTTCAGCACCATAGAGGAAGGAATAAAACATGAGCACAATGCAGTCATGCACTCCCACATCTATGTGCTACTTAGTCAAATTCACAAAGGCAAAGAGTATAATGGAGTTTGAGTAGGGGGAAGCTGGGAGTTAGCTTGTTTTATAAGGTGGAGATTTCTGGGGATGGACAGTGGTAATGGTTGCAGAACAGTAGGAATGGATTTAATGCCACTAGAACATACATTTTAAAACTATTAAGATGGTCTAATTTACATGTACTTTACCACAATACTAAAGGAGGAACAAAATGTCCATGGGCATCACATGAGGTGATAGAAGACTATGAGAGGAAGTTCTCTGTTGATTCCATGCAAGGAACAATCATTTCTATGCCACATCTATTTTTAACACACTGCAAAAAGAGAGGTTGTTCAGGAGTAAACTTATCTTCCCAGGTATTTTGCCACAGTGACTAACATAAATATGTAGGAAAGCTGATTCTCAGACATATGGATCTCCATATATATATATATATATATGTGTGTGTGTGTGTGTGTGTGTGTGTGTGTGTATGTATGTATATATGTATATATGTATATGTATATATATATGTATATGTATGTATATGTATATATGTACATATATGTATATATAATAATATCCTATTTCATATCTGCTCCTGCTATTGTTATACTTGATTCTTCATAATCATATTTCATGTTCCCTTAATACTACTAGATAGTACATAATATAAAATATCAAACTACTTGTGTATTAAATAAAAAAATATGTGACTGATACTGAAACTGTTGAATGCTACTTGGAATGAATAAATACATAACTGAATGATACAGAGCCCAATGAGCCATTCTGGAATGAATGAATGGATGGATGGGTGAATGACGAGTTTGCATTTCAATGTTATTGAGGAAGTAAATTCATATTCCTTTCAGCAAGGGTATGAACATCTTCCATAACCTTATAAATTGAGCATGATGAGCATCACTGGGCAGGGTGGTACATGCCTTTAATCCAGGCACTCTGGATGCAGAGGCAAGTGGATCTTTCTGAGAGAGACCCTGGTTTATAAAGTAAGTTCCAGGACAGCCATGGCTCTGTTACAGAGAAACCCTGTCTTGAAAACAAACAGAACAAAACAAAGAAAATAAAACAAAATAAAAAACCAGGATCACTGCCACTTCCCACCAAACAAAATAGATGATTTAGAACTATATTATATAGTTTTGCAACTAAATAAAACTTATGCAAGACATTCTGACTTCACTTTAGAGCTGAGAAAGCTGCCCTACGTGTTAATTCAGGGCCCTCATCTCTCATCATTCATGTGACTGACACCACCACTGTATGTGATCTTACCTACCAATCTCTCATCATTGGTCACCTGACTGTTGGTGGAACAATCAAAGCTTGTATATGATTCATTTAAGAACATACTAGTTTATAGTCATGTTTAACATCTAATAGTGTTCCAGGCCATTGTGCATGGCTCTTTCATCTTAGGAGCAGACTAAGAACAAGGCTATCAGGAGACCCTTTCCTCCATAGCCCTTCTCCTTGATAATTGGGTGGCAATGAGCTTAAAAGGCTCCAGAGTCCACTCTTCTCTTTGTGTTTCTTAGTAGTACTCGGGCTTGTTAGACTGGATGCCGAGAGCATAAAGAGAGAAAAAACAGTTTCATCTTTGCTTTTATCCCAGAACTGTTGATCTGCTATTCAGGAATATAATTATGTTTCCAGCTTAGTGGAAAATGACAGTTTCAGAGCAGTTACACGCCATGTTTTCCAAACATCAAAACATATACTCTGCAGCTACCTAGCTCCTGTGAGATGTTCCCATTTGTGTTTGAATTTAAATTTTGACAACGGGAACATGAAGCTAGGCAAATTGTACTTATGTCAATGTAACATCAAGTCCTCAATGTGGAAGTGGCTGAGTTGTAATGATGTTGGTAAAAGAAAAGGGATCATTTAGTATCTTTGGATAGATCTTTGCCTGTAGGACTGAAAACAGTAATACTGCAAGCTATGTTCTGTAGCATATGCTTTGTTCTTGTGTTCTCCAGACCATCTATTCAGTGTGTTGTAATGTGGTCTAGTTAAAAGGTCAAATGACCTGCATCTTAGCCAGGGTTTCTATTGTTGTACTATGACCAAAGCAACTTAGGGAGGAAAGGGTTTATTTGGCTCATACTTCCATATTGCTGTTCATAACTGAAAGAGGTCAGGACATGTATCCAAACAGGGCAGGAACCTAGAGGCAGGAGCTGATGCAGAGGTCATAGAGGAATGCTGCTTACTGGCTTGCGACTCATGGCTTGCTCAGTCTACTTTCCTAAAGAGCCTAGGACTACTGTCCCAGGGATGAGTCCACCTTCAATGGACTAGGTCTTCCCCCCATCAATCACTAAAAAATGCCCCAACTGGCTTCTCTATAGCCTGAACTTATGAAGGCATTTTCATAATTTAGGGTCTCTCCTCACAGTTGACTTTAACTTGGGTCAAGTTGGCATAAATTATCCAGAACAACCAGTGATCCCTGTTTTGAGGAGGGTGTAATATTACAGCAGAAGCAGGCAACTAAATTAACTAATGATTGTGATAGAGCTTTATTTATAATAAGGGAATAAGGTACTATTGGGGTTCAGGACAAAAACTGCAAGACAGACTCAAGGAATTAAGAAAGATTGTGTCTTACTTTTCCTACCACCGTGACCAAATCCAGGGCAAAAGACAACCTAACTGGCGTGTACTTTGGCTCACAGTTCAGAGATGCAGCCCATCATGGCAGAGAAGGCTGGACAGTAAATACAAGGCAGTGGGAAGGTTTACAAGTCACTTACTGACTTGATCCCGTGGTTTGCTTGCTAATCCTCCTTTCTGATAGCTCCTAGGACTGTCAACCTAGGAGTGATCCCAGCCATGCCTCCTGGTCCCTGGTACACAGCAGGAAGTAGAGAGAGGGGAATGCCAATGCTCAGTGAATATGCTAAGGTTTTTCGTTTGCTTAGTTTTTTTGTTTGTTTGTTTTGTTTTGATTTTTCAATTTTGTTTTTGTCTCTTTTGTCAACACCAGTTGGAGTCATGTGGAGGAGGAAGCCTTATGGGGGAAAATTACCTCCACTATATCAGCTTTAGACATCTGTGGGGAGTTTTGTTGGTTGGTGGTTGATGTGGGTGGGGCCGCCTTTGGGGAGATAGTCCTAGGAGCTATCAGGAAGCAGGATGAGCAAGCCATGACCATCAAAGCAGTAAGTAAAAGTAAGCAGTGTGTCTGCATGGTTTCTGTATCACTTTCAACCTCCAGGTTCCTACCTGATGTTCCAGCCCTGAATTCTCTCTATGACAGACTGTAATCTGGGAGTTGAAAGCTAATAAACTACTTCTACTTGGAGTTGGTTTTGGCCCAAATAGAAAAACCTAATTTGGACACCTATGCTTTTCCATGATATTTTTCTATTTAGGATGTGACCCTGCCCAAGGGATGGTGCCACCCACAGTCAGGATAGCACTTCCATTCCCAGTTAAACCTCCCCAGAAGTAGCACAAACAGCCTCTATCGCCCCTGCGAGTCTACATAATTAATACCATCAAAATAACCATAATAGCTCTGTAGAAACTTCTAGATTATAGAAAGTGAGTGAGGTATTTCAAAGGAATCAAAGTACTCTGTCAAAGCATAGAGGCCAAACAAGGTGACAGGAAAAGAGAAGAAGAATTAGTGTAAGACCCTGGTGACCTTTAACCTACCTGAGACATCCCCTCCTCCCACTGAAGTAAAGAACTCGGAGCCAGGAACTGATACAAAAGCAAGAGGAATTTTATTGTTCCAGCATGCTGGGGTCACCCTGCACAGGAAGGAGAGAGAGAATGACCCCGCACAGCCCATTCGGTGAGTTTTTATACAGTTTTCAGGGCAGCAGCCATTAGGCACAATGTGATTGGCAGAACAGTGTGGCTTTTAAACTGAATAGTCTTTTGGGAATGAGGTGTCAAGAACTTCCCTTGACTGTAGGTGGCCAATGGTCTCAGAATGTGTCTATGAGCTCTGGGTCTCCCCCACCCACAGGTGGCTGATGGTCAGTCCCCCTCTCTGTGGTCTGAGGAATGTAATTATCCTCTGCCTTCCGGAGGGGAGGGGTGCCTATGTGTTCTATGACCTTTCTCTTCCAGGAGGGGAGGGATCTGGTGGAATTTTCCAAAGTTCCTGAGCTGATCTCTTCATTAGCTGATGTAGAGTTTAAAAGAAACCCATAGTCTCCTGGCTGTTAAGTTCATAGTCTGGCTATTGGGAATTATTACTATAACCCATCTCTTATCATAGGCAGTAAAGAATGACCATCTTAGTCTGAATTCTTTACCTGCAGAATTCAAAGTGCGTCTGCAAATAAAGCAGAAACAGACCCTCACAAAACACATGTTCTCTGGGGACATGGTACTAATTTGCTGGGATTTTCTGTCTTTTAAATGACATTTCAATCCCTAAGCCTTTCTCCCTCTGGAAGGAAGAGTCCCCTGAACTCTCATTTTGAGTCGTTTATTAAACGGCTCAAACAGATTCAGCGGGGACAGCTTTGTCATTTGACCTTTTTAAATGAGTCATCACTCTTAACATTGGTGGCTCTCTAGCCACTCACTCAGAAGGCCAGTGACTTCTGCGAACCAGATGGAGGCTCAGCAACAAATCTCAGAATCCTCCTGTTCCCATCTACCTCATGGGTTTACAATGACTTTTGGCCACATTTGACAGATTTAAATTATACTGCACTCTGTATACAAGCATAAATAAAAGGCTGGTAGATGGAGGAATAATTGCAAGCCTCATATAAGCATTTATCTTTGTGTGAAGCCTGGAGACTTGGTGCTGTGTCAGAGAGATAATAAAAAACAGATAGTCTGAATTATGAGCATCTGAGTCTGCCTATTGAAAATAACTCAGTTATTGAAAATAACACTACTTAGTGTTACTTGCAGGGAGTGTAGGCTCCGTGGGATGAGCTGGGGGTTTAAAGGAGAAAGCACAATTTACACTGTGGGAAGGCATTGCCTGACAGGAAACCACCCCTGTGTTTATCTGATGATTCAGCTCAAGCTAAGGGACAGGAGGTTGAGTTTACAAACTGTAAGCATCTCTTGAACCCCATAAAAATCAGTCTTAACATTAAACTCTGGACTCAGAATCAGATGTAACAAAGACTATGGATATATATTCCCCCGAACACTTATCCATCTGTGTATGGACACTTCCCTCTCACTATGGGCTATAGGACTATGGGATAAAATGGTTACTACATCAAACTTGGACTCAAAGTAAAGTACAGGTGCGTTGCTGACATTTTCAGCCTTCTGAGAGATACTATGAAGAAGAAAGGAGAACAGAGAAGGGGATATGTGTTCCTTACTTCTCTTCAAGAGAAACTGCACCCATGACTAGCAATTTCTATAGGTGCCTCAGGTCCACCAGTCTGGGCTAGCTATCACTACTTCCAAATACATCAGTCCTTGTGCAAACAGCCAGGCTGTAAGATGATGTTTCAGCCATGAAGGAGATTGTTTTTACTATAGAGGATACAGAGGTAAATGCAAAAAAACATCGGCCCACACTGCAGTAGTATTAAATCATGTCTTTCAGCTGTTGTTGCTGTTATTATTTATGGTGATGAGGGACTACTATCCTAGGGATTGCCAATGATCTGCAGCTAAAGCCCTTTACCTCTTCATTTTCAGTTAAAGAGTTTCATTAAATGTTATGACCAAACTCTGAGAATCTTTGACCACTGGGCCTAGAATCACTGTGGTAAGTAAATTTACAAATGAGTCCTTACTTCCTACTAGAGCAAGAATTACTTTGGCAGTGATAAGTGACACTTGAAAATGTAATTCTTAAAATACCAGCATTGACACTGAGTGGTCTTCATTGGCCCAAAACCACCATTAAAAAATATGTTTCAAATCAGAACTACCTAAACACCACTGAGAAGTGTCTAAATAAAGTAAACTCCAGAAACTTAAAAGAAGAGCTAGGGAAACAACCCCGTAGGAAAATGTTTTCTTTGTAAACATGAGAACTTACCCAGAAGCCTGGCAGGGTGTTGCATGCACTATAACCCTAGTACTAGAAGGACTGAGATAGAATCTCTGGATCTCATTGGCCCTCCAGTCTAGCCCCAAGGTACTGAGAGACCTTGTCTCAAAAAAGGCGGGAACAATAGAGGATGAACTGAGGTCAACCTCCAGCATGCATACCCACCCCCAACAAACATACACCACATGCAGGCACACATGCCTCATACCCAATAGAAGACACACACACACACACACACACACACACACACACACACAAATACATAAATTAAAATGTATATTCCAGGTTTCTGGAGGTCAAAAGGCTCAATATTTTCAACAGTCATAACTTTTGAAGCTATTATATCTTTAATAGGGTATCAAACCAAAGAGAAAAACAGAGGGAAGCCTTCTGGAACAAAGAGAAGAGAAAGAAGATCAGACTCAGAGATGTCCAAGCCATCCATGCTGTTCCACCCTGGAAAGCTATTCCAGGGTGACAAGATCATCCCAACACTTTTATACAAATGCTGGCATCACTAAGTGAAAGTACTCCTATTTGCTGGATGTTTTCAAATAATTAAAAAACATTCCCCGATATATTGTCTGAGACAATATTGTTCGGAGCTTAAAAAAAGACAAATTCCTATGATGCATGAAAGGACATTTGGGAATTGTCTTAATAAATGACTCGCTCCTTTTAATTTCTCTTAATTAGAACTCTATTTTTGTCTCCTAGGCCTAATGTTTCTTTACTTTAAATTAGTCTTCCTTCTGGTATGAGTCAAGTATATTCACATATAATTTGTGTGGAACAAACTTCAGTGTAATTTAATGTATATAGCTAGGTGACTTTTAGCATATAGTTATATAACTACCACAATGATTAAGGTATAGATTATGTATGTCTTTCATTCCCATGTCCTCCCTGTCTCTTTATAGTTATTCACCTCCACCCCTACAGTGCCATCAGTTTTTGGCTATGTTAATAATTTATATTTTGTTGTTAACTTTTTGACTGTTCCTAATAGAGTTGCTCATAGTAGCAGCTTCACCTTTGTCTTTGTAGGGCCGTATTTCCCTTGTGTAGATGTACCCCAAACTTAAAGTATATTTTTTCACAGACATTAGCTAGCATGAGGAATTATAGCTTCTAAATCTATTTATATAGGTTATCTCCTCAACATATATTTTCATTTCAAGTCTATAAATGCCTAGGTGTGGAAGAACTCTTCATGTGAATTGTATGTGTGTAAATGCTCAGGTGTAGAAGTACTCATCACATGGGAAGTATATAAAGTTCTTCATCAGAAATGGCCAGGCTGTTCTTCTGAAGCCTTGTGTAATATAATGTATATGTATATTTTTATGTGATGCATATGTATGTGGAAAAAGTCTTTCTCACCCCACCTGTCTTTCACTTTATACTTTACGTGGTGTCTTTCCAGTGTGGCTCTGACTGAGGACAAGTGTATTGGTTCCTTGTCATTATTTCATCTAGAATCCCTACATCTCCTTTGAACAATTACTCAAATATTTCCAATACTTTTTAGTTTTCAGCTTTCTTTCTGATTTAGATTACCACTCCATCAGACAGCCTAGATTCAAGTCCATCATTAAGTATGTGCTACAAATATATTCTCCCACCCTGTGTTATGGATTTTTTATTTAGTTTTTATGTTTTAGCATCATCTCAACAGATAAACAAAACAAAAAGCTTAACAATAATAAAAAAAAATCCCCCAAATCTGAAACTCATAGTTAAAAAGACTTTGTACTAGAAACTACAACTTCTCAGTTTGCATTGAGGTCAGCAATCCAAACTGACTCACTTTAACAATTATAGTTGAGCTCAAGGACAAAATCTTCAAAGCTGAGAACCGTTCAGATGCCCGTAGTCCAGGAGTGGTGGTGGGCAGTGTGTTACCTGACGCAGTTTTCCAGTGCCAGAGCCCACCATGTGACTGCCTTCTTCCTGTAGCCGAAGGACTTTTCATCAAAGTTAACAATTTCATCCTTGTATACAATGCATTCTGACTTCATTTGCCCGCTCCAAGCTCCCTTTCCCTCCCTCACACCCCTGCCAACTCACCCTCAGCTCTACAAGTCCATTTCCCACTTGCCTTCCTTTTGTTTTGTCTGTGATCCACTGAGTATAACCAGGGCGATCTGTGTGGCCCTGGATGTGGCAACTAGCCATCGGAGCCTGGTGCACTCACCATCCTCACTATGAAACCAAAGATGAGGGCTCCCCTTCCTGTAACATTCATCAATAGCCAACAGTATCGTAGAGGAGGGCAGAGTGGAATGAGCTGCCCAGCTTCATGACTGAGTGATGACGGGTCTGATCTTGCGCAGGCCCAGTGCAGACATCTGCAGCATCCAAGTTCATGGTTGCAATGGCCGTGTCAGGACCAGAAGAAAAGTGTGTAATGGCACTCTCCCTTTCAACCAGGTTATGTTCTTTCTGTTCCACCATCTGAATGCTCTAGAAGCCTTAAATGGGGTGTTATTAATGGGTGACATTTTATCACGTCACTACTCTCTTTCTTTTGTCTCTCTTTTCCTCTCTCTAGTGTCTTTCAGTGTAGCCCAGGCTAGCCTGAAACCTCCTGACTCTCCTCTAGCTTCAGCCTCACGGATTGAGTGCTGGGATTCCAGGCATGTTTCACTCCGCAGGCCTCCATTTCTTTTTGATTATCTTCTTTCAAACACTGACAGAGAAAACAGGACCACCATCATCTCTCTTCTCACTTTTAGTTTCACGGTGCAAGGCAGCATTGTACACCTCTTCAGGACAGTCACTGAGCAGTGATGATATTTGAGGGCTTTTCCTCCTTGGGTCTAAATAGGAGTTACTATAGTTTAGAACATACATCTTCTCAAAGGCCTACATGCTAAGCTGTTATTCTTTGTGGTGGTCCTATTGGGAAGTGTTAGAAGCCTGGACATACAGGACATCCTTAGGTAACTGGAGGTTGGTATTGAAGGGTACACTTTCCTTCCCCATTCCTTTGACCATGGGATAGATAGATAATTTCCTCCAAAATGCCACAGGCCCACAGGCAACAGGACTAATTAATCACTGATCAGATCTTTCAAAACAAAAAGCTCAAGTAAACCTTTCAGTTTTATTTTATTTTGGCTTTTTGAGATAAGTGAGTGTTCGTGTGAGTGTATGTGTGTGTGTGCGCGTGTGTGTGTGTGCGTGTGTGCATGTGTGTGCGTGTGTGTGTGTGTGTGTGTGTGTGTGTGTATGTATACATTTGTGTAGCCTTGGCTATCCTGTAAATTGCTCAGTGGATCAGGCTGGCCTTGAACTCAGAGATCTTCCTGCCTCTGCTCCCAAGTGCCGGGATTAAAAGCATACAGCAGCACACCCAGCAACCTTTCAGTTGTATAAGGTGCTCTTTCGAGGTATTGACTACAGTAACCAAAACCTGAGGACCACAGGGGTTAAAATAAGTAACTAATTCTTTTTCATGGAAAAATTTTTTGGTATACGCTCAAGCATCTAATTTAAATATCATTTGAAGAAGAAATGCCACTGAAGAACTTTGTTGTTGTGTTGTTTCCCTCTGAGCATTTCAAACCTATTTTTGAATATCAATAAACTCAGCCAAGCAAACCATGAGGCGCACTACATTGAAAACTCCCTGGAGTGTAATGTGGTTCAGGACTTCTGCTCTTGGCATCAAAGCCCTTTCTCCCCCTCCTTTACTTACGTTTGTCTTAGCAGTCCATAACTTAAGTCACTCCAGCAAGAAAATCCTGAGTCACACAGAAGCCCTGCTTGTGTCTCTTGAATATCTCTGTCCTCAGAATATCTGCTTCCTTCCCTCTTCTCAGCTTTAACTAAAGACTAAAGTCACACAAACGACAATACAGGGGACTCGTTAAGAAATCCCAACACCGCTTCATTCCTTTTTACTGTCTTCTCAGCCTCCACATCAAGATAAAGTTTGCACTCTGCCACATCCAAGAGGCAGCACTTACGGCTTGGCTTTTCCGCTTTGGACACAGCCACTGTCTTGCTTGCAGTGGAGTGTTTTACAACACCCAGAAACATGTTACAATGCTGTACTTTTCCACATTTGTTTTGGTGTAGAAATGCAGACAGCGGATTGATGGAGGGGCAGGATAGATGCTATGGCAGTTAGTGTGCCTGTGATTCTTTTATAGGAACCTCAGTTCAGTTCCCAGCACTCAAAGTTGGCAGCACACAAAATATCTATAACCCCAGCTGCAGAGGATCTGATACCCTCTTCTGGAGGGTACACACACATGCACAACTCCCCCCCCACACACACACACATACATGTAACTAAAAATTAAAATCTAAAATAAAGGCTTGATAGAAAAGGCTGCAAGAGAGAAAAGAAAGATAAGGCAGTTACGATTCTCTGAAGGTCTCAGTGGGTAGTAAACAGAAAAACCAGAATGAAGAAGAGACAGACAGTCTAAAGACAGTCCTGGTCATAAGGAAGAGACACCTTCCCTACATTTGTGCACTTCGGAAGCTTAAGAAGTGAGCAGAGTCGGACAAATAGACCCCTGTGAACAAAATTCTCCACCAAAGTAGCTCTGAGCAGGGTAGCCTGTGGTAAGTATGCTGCTACATCCACTCTCTCCTGTGTTTCCAGCTTCTCCTGCATCTGTTCTTCCCCAGTCAGCTCTGTTCCCTCTCTCCCACCCACCCCTCATCTTGTGCTTTTCTCCCAGCTCCACAGTCACATCCCGTGATATTTGATTCCACCTCTGTATGGTGATGTGGGAGGGAGAATGCTGGCCTTCTCCAGAATATCTCTATCCCAATCATTGAAACCTACATAGATCTGACCTTCTAAGACAAAAAGAAATTAAAGAGATTAAGGCTGTAAAGGAACTAAACTTAAATTTATAGTTGACCATGATTACCCTGCTGGGTCCTGTACTAGTGTTCACACTACCAGTGTGATCTGGGTGCTTTACATTTTCTTCTAAAAGGGGCGGGGGAGGCATGCATCTCAGTGGTGAGAGTGCTTGCTAAGCATGTGCCAGGGTCTGGTTTTGCTCCTATCTCTGTAAGCAAAAAAAAAAAGCATTTTTTTTCCTGGTAACTCATCTACTGAGGAAACTTAGAAGATTTCCCCCTTTGTGACTTAATAAAAGGAAAAATTAGTCCCTCTCGAATAGACTTAGAGTCTTCCCAAAAGAGGCCCAAATGGATAACCAAGAGCTTAATGGGTAGATCTAAAAATATCTCCTCCACAGGACAGAATTCAAGCCTGGTTTAGGCAACCTGGTTAGAAGCCTGTAGCTGCGGAGCTTATGGGCTCCAGTGGTTAAGCTTTTGTTGCTGTATTTCTAAACTTGCATGGTGTTTCTGCCAAACTGGCTTCTAAATGAATACTTTGGTGCCCATAAATTAGTGCTGCTGCAGCTTTGGTCAGAAAAGCCTCTGTTTACAGTAGTCAGCAGAGACTATAGAGAATGACTATCCCTGGATGCGGCAGGTATGCCCCTCCCTCTGAGGCTCACAGAGCGCAGAGGAAGAACAGAGAATGGAGGAACTGGAGGAAGTGCCAGAAGTGGGGTGGGACGCTGGACTCTGGGCACAACGCGGCCATTGCACTCTTCACCATGCTGCTTGCTTCAATTACCTGCACAAGATCTCTAAAAGATGGGGCCATCAACACCTTGTCGTAGAAGGGTATGGACACACACAGATACTTGATGTGGGGAGAGGGAGACCCTAATGGAACTCAAAAGGTTTCCCCCAAAACATCCGAGAAGAGGCTTAAGAAAGATGTCTGCCTTTTCTACCATGTGAAACATAACAAGAAGAATATACTGATGATGACTGTACTGAGAGATGGGACCCTCATCAGACGCCGAGTCTTCATCTTTGGCTGTCTGGCCTCCAGGTCTGTAAGGAATAAACATTTGTTGTTTGAATGCTACTGCTGAAAGCTGGTCACTTTTCAATGATCGATTCTCCACCCTGGCTAGTGGACAGAATCAATTTTAGACTTTTAAAAATTGAGCTGCTTCTAGCTTTCTGAGTCAGAAGACTCACAAAGAAGCCCAGGCATCTCTCTCCAGTAACTATGATGCAGCTGTGCTGGGATACCGTGGCAAAGACATCTGCTATACTGGAATATGGAAGTATCTAGAAAGGAATGTGTCCACTGAAGGACTATGTAGTAGTAATTGCCATCCTGACTTATAAGATACAATGGGGGAACAAGTTTGACTTAGGAACATATGGAAATAATTTGAGAGAATTCAGGGCATTTATGGGAAAAATAGGGGCAGAGAGAAAGTGATCTAGGCTTTGCCAACAGTGGAACAAAATGTGAACCAGCTCTACTGTAGCTTCTGACCCTCAGTCATTTGTCAACAACAACAGCAAAGGTTGTTGAGCCCCCAGAAACCTTACTCCTGCCCCTCCAGTCATTTGAACAAAACAGACAGAAGTTGGGGAAGGTGATTCTAGTCTAGTCTAGCAATTCCATCACCCAAGACGGTGGATGTGGAGAGATTGTTGCAATTTTGAGACTAGCCTGGTTGTAGTGGTTTGAAAATGTTTGACCCAGGGAGTAGTACTATTTGCAGGTATGGCCTTGAAGTAGGTGTGTCACTGTGGGTGTGAGCTTTAAGACCCATTTCCTGACAGCCTGGAAGTCAATATTCGGCTAGCAGCCTTTAGATGAAAACGTAGAATTCTGAGCTTCTGGATGCTGCCATGTTTCTGCCTTGAAGATAATGGACTGAACCTCTGAACCTGTAAGGCAGCCCCAATTAAATGTGGTCCTTATAAGAGTTGCTTTGTTCATGGTGACTGTTCACAGCAATAAAACACTAACTACAGTTATACATGATGAGTACTATATACTATAACAGTTATACATGGCGAATTCTCAAGCAGCCAAGGTTACAGAGACCTTGTCACAAATACATACACACACACACACACACACACACACACACACACTGCCAAATAATAACACCAAGAACACCCAAGAAATATGAGATTGAGCTTACCTGCTAAGGTGAGGCTGTGATGGGATAATTTAATCAGAATTATAAATTTGTGGTTTTACCATGATGTTTCCAAACTCGTAAAGAAAACCTGCAGTGTCCTCTACGAGAAACACAAAATACAACTCCCTCAACATACATGCCTCATCAAAGAACATCATCTAGGCTGGCTAGTCTCATATTGACATGGCCAGGAACTGTCATGTTTATCCTTTACTAGCAACTTAATGTCAAGTACAAAGGGAAAGTACTTCCTCCTCAAATGAGAGTGAGTGGAAGTATATTTGGGGAAGTTTGTTAGCTTTAACAAAGAACTAACTAGCAAAGCATTGCCCACTATTAAATACAAAAACTATTCTGTGGCCAGAAGCATCTGTGCAAGTGATGGAGAGAAGCCAAGTCCATCTTCCAGGGTGATACTCACAACACCTGCACTTGTACAAGGCATAGCCCATGTCTCTGTTTTCCAAAGGGCACCAGGCTTTGGTGATTAATTTTTACTCCTCCAGCAATTAGATCATTGACAAATAATTGCTCATAATTTTTCTGGCTATAAAGTGTTGGCAGAAAAGCCATTCTCCCTGTAGACATATTAATATCTAGTTTGTTCTCCAGCGGAGAATCACCATTTATGAAAAAGTACAGGAGCCGTTTCCCTTTCCCCATTTTTTTTTTTTTTGGTAGGTGAAGTTAAACAAAACAAAGCAGGCTTTCAAAGTCAGGAGCATGGACTCCAGAGATGGCTGACTGGAGACGAGAGAGAGAGAGAGAGAGAGAGAGAGAGAGAGAGAGAGAGAGAGAGAGAACATTTCCCTGAGTTTGATGTGGTCACATCATCTGTAAATTATAGCACTCTCCTGTTTTTCCACTTAGTCCTGCAGCTATAATCCCTTCTTAAGCATGCCCTGCTACAAACTCAGAAACACTGCTTCAGAAGTGATCCAGTTTGGGAGTGGAGGAAATAAATATACCAAAAATCAAATGGAGTTCAAGTAGATTAGCTTTTGTTTAACATTTTCACATTATTTTATCACCACCATGACTAATCTAACTCTTTAAATAAATCTTGCTTTTAAACTGATTTAGACTAGAATGTGACTTGAATCTTCATCGTCCAGTTTCAGGACGGGATAAAGATGCCTTGGAAGGCTAATCGGATTTGTTGACCCTCGGGAACAACTTTGTCTTCAGTCCTCACGCCTGGCTTTTCCTGACTCTGGAGGCTTTTGAGAGTTGTTGAAAGGACTCAGTTTATTGAGTTAACATGCATTCTGGATGTTCCTGCCATGCAAAGCTAGCACAAGAAGCCAGTGACAAGGGGATCACCGAAACAGAAATAATCAGAAATAGAGAGTTTATTAGACTCACTGTGGTTCAGCCATTGTGAACCAAACAGAAAGAAGAAACCATATGGAGAAAATCTGAGGGCTTGCTTTTTTGGGTAGAGATCCTTTGTGGCAGTTAGGGGGTGTCTTAGTGTCGTGATGCTTTGGTTGCTTAGGTCTTTTCTGTGCATTTGTTTCTCTTAGGAATTAGTTGTCTCAGATGTCATGAGTTGCAAGGGATCTGACTCCAGATGGTTCCGTGTCTGTTTATTAAAGTGTATTTTTCACACCAGTGCAAACTTCTGATGAGATAATGGTCCAGCTTAATGGCAGCAGTGGCCTTGCTCTGAGCTCAAATGGCTCAGAGGCAATAGCAGCCTTGTTCTCAGACTAGAAGAACTACTGCCCAGCAGCACAGCCATTTGTAGCTGGACAGCTCCCACAGATGAGGTTTTAAGAAGCTGTCTACTACCCTTTGCAAAAGAGTAAACCAGATCGCTGACTGGGATGACTCCAGGCCACTGTGACTGAGCCACAAAATTTCATAAATGGGCAGATTCCTGATCCCTACAGTCTAAGAGAAATAGTTTTAAATGTTGAACTTATAGAACAGACACCATTTTTTTTTGTCAGTACCTATCCCTATGTTATAAAGCCAATATTGTTTCTTTTTCTATTCTTGGTACACCACTGAATGTCCCCAGACTAGACAATCAGAACATTCCATCTGCAGTCTGATTGGACGAATAAGGAACATGTGACATAAGGCAGGTAAATATATTCAGGTCTGTTTGCACTGTTTTGTTACACTGACATATACTCAGAGAGTTGCTGGTGATTATCGCTGCTGCTGAGCACTGAAGATGACAGAGAAGTAAATAGAGTCACAAGAAGGAAAGCTGGAGATGAAGAAAGTTAGAGGGACATAGGTAGATGAGAAAAGATAAAGCATGTGACCTGTGAAAACACTGAAGAAGTGTGGGAAGGCACAGGGGCAGGTATCTAAACAGGACCAAGAAGGAAAAGGGGAGGACCTTACAAAATCTCCAAGATACTGTCTACTTAGCAGATTCCTGGCCTTAGGGCCACCTGCATCCCAAATGGATAAGTTGTTATCATCATTGTCTTTGTGGGTTTTGTCTCTTGTCTTCTGACATTCAGCTCTGCCTCTGCTTAGGAGTTTGGTTTTGCCTGGGATGTCTTCCCTGTTGCAGAGAGACAGAGCAAGTAAGGACAAGAAAGTAGGACCCAAAAGACAGTGGGAGATCAGCTGACCTGATGCTGCCATATCTAAAGGTCTAATTACCTGTGCTTTTCAACTATAGAGATCAATAAATCCTCAGTTTTGCATAAACCAGGTTGAATTACAGTTTCAGCTGTCTTCAGTAAAAAGATCATTGACTCCAAAGCTCAAGACAAAGATACAGAAGTTGAGACCATTCTTTGCTTCCTCACTGTTTTATACGCACACACACACACACACACACACACACACACACATAAAATTTCAGGCAACCACCTAGTCTATTAGACATAAGTTTTGTTTCTTTATAATGTTAAATAATAAATGTAAAACAACATTACTTAGAATACATCAAGCTTCTAATCAATGATAACATCTGCTGAATCAAGCTCTAATAAGTGTCTAAGATATTTCTGCAGAATGGAGGCGGGAGTAATGCCTCTTAGAGCGTGCGCATAAACCCTACAACAGGGAAGCCATAAGTTTTCCTTTGGCACCTTTTCTAACCTGTTTATTTCTGGTAGCCAGGACCATGTAAAATTTAAGGAAAATATTTCATAGCTCTCATAATATGCTGTAATTCTGATCCTGTCTAATCCTCGAGCTTGCTGTATAATCTACATATGAAGTAGGCCCTAAGCCTAGACTTCCTCAAAAAAGCCTACAGAGCTTTGTCTTGCTAAGCCAATGTAATCACCAAGCTATCCACAATAATAGCCCTCCTTTCCCAGGTGAGATTCATGAATTATTAATGAGGCTAAGGAAAAAACAAGTCCGGGCTTGCCTGACATTATAAGTTATAGGAGATTGTAAGTTTCACAAATTTAAGTTTTACAGACAAAAGCTTACTCATAAAAACTCATTTAATCTAAAGATATCTTTGCCCTGCCCGTAATCTTGTTCCTAACCTTGGTCTTTGAGATATGCTCTATCTAGCTAAATCCACATTCCTTCTTTAGGTATGGTCTTGTAAATTATCCCTGTTTAGCTAGCTACATCCTTTACTATGTTAATATCAAGCAATTGTCGACCACTAGCAGAGATTTCCTTTGGGCCAGGCAAAATGTGAGACTCAGAAGGGGAAGCTTGGAGAAGGAGTTAGTCTAGAGAGCTGAGATTCCCTGGTCCAGGCAAGATGCCTGGCTCTGAGGGAAGCTGGCTAATTTGAGAAGAAGGTAGTGAGTCTAGAGCAGAGATTCTCAGGCCTAGACAAAATGTCTGGGTTAACAAATCTTGCTAATTTTAAGAAAAATCTTGCTAACTTAGGCAAGATCTCTAGCTTAGACAGAGATGGCTTAAAATGATTTAGCTTATAACCTAAGCTATATAAGCTAGCGTGCCACATTTTTTACTACATAATTGTTAGAACCTAATACTCAAGTAGGGGTCCCTAAAACAGGACTCCTTATCAGAGAAAATATAGATTTTTCTATAATATAAAGTATCCTTCATCTGTGTCGTCATTCTCGCGGATTCGTGCCTCCCTGACCCAAGGACCACGGTCTCGCCTGCAACTGAACTCCCACGAGGAGCTACGGCTTGCAGATGGCTGCCACGAGCAGCTCCGGCTCGCAGCAAACATCCATTATGCCTGCTGTTATTTATAAATTAGTAACAGCAGCCATTACCATAACTGGCAGCCATTCTCCTCAAACTACACTTGCCAGAGCTGCCAAACCTTGTCACCATCAACTGACTTGAAAAAAATCTCACAAACGTGATCAGTTTTATTCTAAGTGTACTAAAACCATATGTGTTATTTTCTGAAACCATTGTTCATTTAACATTAATACACATAAGCACAAACACATATACAAATACATACACACAAGCACATATCTATATGCATACATAAAGAGATATATACACATCTCTACACATACATACATGTATACACACACATACATATATACATAAACCCACAGGGAAACATACATACACACACACATATATGCAATTATTATACACGCTACATACACAATGCAGTATAAAAAAGAAACACACATATGTATATACACATAGATAGTACATTCACATACATGTACATAAATACATACATAATACATATATTTAACTATTTATAGCAGTGGATGCTAGAGTTATGAAAGTATAAGTTCTACTAAACATCCAGTAAGTTGCCTCCCACAGACCTGTAGGATGACATTAAGGGTCTTAACAACTGGCTGTGGCAGAGTTACCTTCTTCATATTCTACTGGATACATATCTCCAATACAAACTCACCTGTGAGATTCAGCCTATAGTTCTGGATAACAGGACACCATTTTTTAAAAATGCTACAAAGAATATTTGAGCTCACTGAAAGGATAAGGTTGCAAGCTTGGAATCCCCCATGCCTGAGTCTTGGGTGACCTCAAGGCAGCGGAGGTTCAGCCCACTCTTTGTTAGCCTGGAAGTGTGCGCAGGTCACACCTGCCTCCAGGGTCTGGCTGCAAACCTCGGGCTGGGAGTGTCCCTGGAGTCTCGCCTCCGTGGAGCTGCTGTGGCGAGGACAAGCGTGGCTGGGGCTGGCAGAATCACCGCAGGGTCTGTGGGGCTCATGCCTGAGGTCACTCAGGTCCCCAACACCTACTGCTAGTGGGGGAGGGTGGGCTTTGAATGGCGCGACCCTGTGCTTGGCGGTCACGTAAGTAGAAATGACTTAACTAGTTCAACCGGCCTCTATGGGAGGCTGATTGGTTCTCAGAGGGCGTGGGCTCGGATGGTTTGAACTAATTGGCTTAGAAGCTTGTGGTAGGTGGGTTCTGTTATAAGCCTATAAAAGCTGCTCAGATTCTGCTTGCGTGGCTCACACTCTTTTACCCTGCATGGTAAGACTGTGAACCCCAGAGTTCTGGAATTAAAATCCCTCTTGCTATTTGCATCAAGACTGTTTCTCGTGAGTGATTGGGGTACCGGTTTCCGAGGCATGGGGTGCTGGGGTGCCCCCATTTTTTCTTTCGGGTCTTACACTCACAAAAACTCCCCTGGCCCTTGTCATGCATCAGCCAATTTATCTATTACATGTAGGGTTTAAAATTGGCAATATGAATGAAGTCATTAGAAAACACCCAAACTTTTCTAATTGCTTAGTATCAAGTTGGTTAAATCTTTCCACTTCCATAATAGTACAGAAGACATATGCAATTAAGACATATGACATTGATACAGGTCCATATATACATTATATTAGCAGTCACTATGGAATTCTAAGCGGGTCCTGATGAATGCTAAGTCCTATACCAGTAGGTAAGCAGTAAACTTGAAAGATGAGAAGAGTCACTGTTGCTCAAGTAGACTCAGTGGCTCATCAAGAAGCCCTATTCTGTTTTCTAATTATAGTAGTTTGATTTAATTTAAAAATTCCACAGCTTTGCAGCTACTTTATTCTGCGCGGTCAGTGGAAATCTTTTCAATGTTTTCAGAATTTGAGGGTTTGTGTCTGGTTCTGAGAGCATGAGTATGGGTAAATAACTAATAAAAAGTACCACCCTGCTAGGCCTCTGCATCAAGTCCCAGTGGGTCTAGCTCAGCTTAGCTTTTTTCATAGACCAATCTCTTTCAGCTAGCTCTCACAGCATCCCAGCTGTGTTTCCTCTCCACCATAGACTCTGGTAAAGGTGGGAGTCTCATGCTCCCATTCTTCACCCAATTACCTGGTAAAGCATGACTCTTAAATAGTTAACTAAATATCTTTATGTATATAAAACTCCCAATTACATAATGCCAATTTACAATGATAAAGTCTTATCTCAATATTTCTAACCTTTCCAAAACACCAGAAATTTGTCTAAAGCCATCTGGATATCCACATCTCATTCTCTGCTCCGCTCGTTTATGGAACCCCCCTCCTTCCCTCCCTGCCCCTCTCTTTCCTTAGCTCCTCCTCCTCTCTCCCTTCCAATCACTGACCTCTTACTGCCTCAGTGTGAATGGATAGGAACTATCTTGCAACAAGCATGAACTAAAGACCTGAAAATATTTGTGATCAAGTCTTGGTTCATATAACTGAAAATAGAAAAACAACAAACAAACAAACAAACAAATAAACAAACAAACAAAAAAGTCCTTCCTCTAAGCAGAATCAAGGGCTCTTGATGGGAAAAAGTCAAATATTGGGGGCAAAACACTCAGTTTTCCAGTGAAAGAACTGGGGTGATTCTGTTCGAGTACTGTTCTACCTAGACAAAATATTGCATTTTCTATTTCTTCCTCACCAGCATCTTTTGTTTCTAATTTACCAAGAATATGAAATTCTGTTGTTGCTACACAAAACAGATGAAGTCACTCGTCACAGTATATGGACTGTGTGACTGGGCTCTGGAGTCAGATTCTGAGTTTGTGTTTTGACTTGTCAGTCCCTGAAACAGTAGTTTTAAGCACTGCACTTCAATTCTCTGTTGTGTTTCCATTGCCATTGCTGAATAACAAATGATCCCCAACTTAGCTTAAATAAGCACTATCTATTATCCCACACAGATCAGAGAGCCAGGAGCCTGTGTCAGCTCAGCTAGATATTTCCAGTTCCAGGCTCTGCAGACTGGGGTAGCAGCCATGGTTTGGGTGATGTTGGAGGACTTTTTCTCTTGGTGGCTGTCTCACATTATCTCAATCCCTCAGCATGTGAACTTCTCAAGAGATTTGTTGGCTATCCTCCCAACATGGCAGTCTTATAATCTTCAACATCATACAGCAAGCATCACTTATTTCATTTTCTAGGGATCACAGATGGCAACCCTGATGTACCATAAAAGATGACCATCAGTGGGCATGAATGTGGAATTACTAGAATATGCCTTGGGGAGTGCTTTTGTAATACTGGAATATGGATGAGCAGGGGGAGGAGAGAAGGAGGAGGAGGAGGAACAAAAGAAAGTGCTGGAACGCGTCTTAAGGAATATGCTGTGGTATTATTTATCTTGTTGATATGTAAGAGTTCGTGATTCGTGGAAGAATGATACCCCTGACTCAAATAGTTTGTAATTGCAAAAAAAAAAAAAAAAAAAAAAAAAAAAAAAAATTTATTCTGTAGAAGTCCAGCATGCTGTGGTCTCCCATTACCAAGATAGACAACCAATTGAGCTCGCAGGCCTGATTTAAAGCACATTAAAAGACTCCAGGGTAGGTGACCTTTATCTTTATCCATCTCTAGAGACATTCCATTACCTGGTTTTGAGCACTTGAAACTGTTGGTGGGGAGATCTGGGAATTGTTGATGAAGGAGTAGCTGAGGAAGTCTGGAAACTGCTGCTGACTCATTGTCCTTGCCTCAGGTGTTGGGGCCAATTCTGTGGGGAGGACTTGCCTGGACCTGCCCAGTTCAGAACTGCCAATTTGAAGCCTGTCATGGAGTCAGCCTAGCCTTCTCAGATACACATCAGTAATAAAGCATTTGTCCTGAATGCATGAGGATCTGAGGTAAGACACCTATAACACACATAAAAATGCTAAGTGTGGAGGTGTACACTTTAATACCAGTGGTGGTAAGAGAAGAGGCAGAGAAATGTAAAAAGCAGCTAAGAAATAACACTTGAGGCTGACCTCTGACTACTACTACTACTACTACTACTACTACTACACACACACACACACACACACACACACACACATTCACACACAAACACAGACTCTAGTGTCTGCCACACATGCACTGTCAGAGCTCAGTTAGAGTGGCTGGTAGTACAAACGTGCCTTTTTTCTTATTATGGAAGCCTTTACTGTTAGTATCACCAGTGCCAACTTTATCATTGATCCTGACAGTTCATGAAATGCTTTAACACCATAGAAACTGTTGCTACCAGTGGACAGTGTCTCCTTTTGGGAGACAAATTCTCACCTGGAAAAGCAAAGCAAGTGATCTTGGTTTAGGAGAGCATACAGATATCTAGGGATACTCAAGCATTTTGTTCATCTACAGCAACAGAGCTCCTTAATTCTGCCCACACATCAATGCCTTCCTTCACTGAATTTCAGAAGTAATCTCGTCCCCCACCTCCATCTCTATCTCTCTGCCTCCCATCTGTACTCCAAGTCTTCAAATAAAAAGTGGGGTTGGGGAACATGCACAACAACTAATTGCATTCCACTCCTGTATTATTGCCTTAGCAGAAGGGAATTGCTATTTTTGTCTTGTTTCTTAGATCAGGAAACTGAGACTCAGGGGAATGGGATACCTTGTGTTAGTTTCCCAGACAATGAGATGGGGACCATGACTGAGACTAGTCATTTCACCTCCCTTCCTTTTTCTCCTCTGTTTCCAGGAGCCTGCCTAGAACCTGGCTTCCAGAGGACACTCTTTTGTTTTCTTTCTTCCCTTGTCACCTTGTAAGACTCTGGCAAGCCTCATCTTATTGGGGACCCCCTGAGTAAACAATCAATGCAAAAAGCAAGAGGAATTTATTGTTCCAACGACTTGGTGTCCTCCTATACCAGAAGGAGAAGTGGTGCTCTGCCCCCTCCCCAGCCCATTTGGTCAGTCTTTATAGAACTTCCTTTGTCTATAGGTGGCCAATGGTCAGTCCATCCTGTGGAATGTGTTTACAGGCTCTGGGCCTCCCCCACCAGCAGGTGGCTGGTGATTGGTCCCCCTACTCCTCATCCTCCATTATTATTAGGAAGGAATGGGAATCATGGAAAACACTAATATCAATCTCACTCTAGAGTCAATGACTATACCTCTTAGAAAATCAAACGCAACTTATACAAGCTGATATGCTCTGAATTTCAAATAGAGAATGGCTGATGTTTTCTACCAGAAAAAGATGTAGGTTGGAGGCTTTGTGTTTTGAGGTTCAAAAGATATCCATGTAATCCCTTGGCAGAGCTTAAAAAAAAAGCTGGAAGTGGAGGAGGACAAGTGCCACAAATTCTAGAAGAAACAGAGAGCTGACATCATAGGCCACAGCTTTGGGACTGCCTTGCTGTCTGTGAAGAGCTACATGTATGTGCCGACTGTCATGGAGTTTGAGGATAAATATCATTGCCCAAGCCAGGTCCAGTCATCTATCTTCAATAATCCAATTAAAGAAGCCACATTAAAAATGGAAAGCAGTGAAGAGATTTATTCAAAAAGGCCACATTAGGAACATGGCCAAAAAAGATGTCCCAAGTCTGTTTTTGAATTCTAATGTGAAATTAAAATTTAAATAAAGGGGCAAGAATTTTTGCATGGGACATTTTAGCTGTCCCAGTCTAGGTGTGGTCTTCCCTACCACAGATCTATCATTATCTGGGATTTAATCTCATACTGTAGGGTGGTCTGATAAATTGTTAAAATTGTGTGAAATCTATTTCAGTGAAATGAGGTTCCCTGCTAGTTAAGCATTTTTCTTCCCCCAGCATGAATTTCCTGACAAAATACCCTTATCTCTAGAGTTCATTGTTTCCTTAGTCTGACAGACTGAGAGACCCAAGCATCTTTTTTAGAATACCTTCATTTATGCAAGGACCATTATTAAGACACAGGGCACAGCTGCACTTCTACAAGGCCACTTCTCATACATCAATCCCTGTGTGCCTGATATAGCAGTGACCAGAAGTTGATTCTGTAACCCAAAGAGGTAAAACAACAATGAATGCTGTGCAGATTCCCATACATGAATAACCATTGGAACATCAGCTCCTCTGAAGCATTTTAATAGTGTGCCTTTTCCTTGGTCACAAGTCTCTTTCTTTTTGCTAGCTGGAAGTAAAGGATTGTCCAGGTGTTCAGGGGTCTCTATCAATTGGCTCAGTTTTGGAAGCTGTGTTAGGCTTCCTATATATTTCCAGTTATTAGCAGTTGTTCTTGGATTTCTGACAGGGTTGAAAAACTACATAGTCTCCTAGCCAACCCAGGCTTTTTACTTTGAGAGGAACAGATTGGAGAGGATAGTTTTCAGATGACATACAATCTAAAGCCAGGACATAAGTCAGGTACAGAACTATAGTCTTTTAAGTTAGGACAGAACAGTGTTCAATTTTACTGGAAAAAATGTTAGACTGGGTGTTAGGTCTATCTTATACCTTATACAAAATGATAATAGTTGTGCTCAATTTATATTTTGGGAGAAAGTCTTCTTCTTCTTCTTCTTCTTCTTCTTCTTCTTCTTCTTCTTCTTCTTCTTCTTCTTCTTCTTCTTCTTCTTCTTCTTTTTAGTTAAACAGAAAGGGTGAAAATTTTCAGGATTTCCCCTGTCCAATCACAATAGGACAGTGGAAGGCCTATGATTGGCCAGGAAAAGGGAGGCAGAGCTAGGAGCTGAGGACAGAGGTCTCAGGAGGAGAGGCTTAGGACCTGGACCTGCATGGCACAAATAGCTATGTTTTTATAAGTTTAGAAGTTTTGGGATCAAGTTTTTATCCCTATCAGTTGGCTCTAAAATTATTGAATTGAAATCCTGTAAATTGTGATATTATTTACACATAAATCTGATTGGTTAATTAAGCAGTAAGAGTCTTGATTCTACTGGGTAACTAGGTGGTGAGGAGACAGACAGATCGTGGGGTGTGTGGGGCGATTCGTGGTAGCAGGAACTCAGGGTCCCCTGCACTGGAGAGATGGTGGGCAGAGGGACCACCTAGTGAGATGGACCAGCAGAGGTCCTATGGCCCCACAGGGCTGGAGAGTTTGCAGGCCTAGAGACCAGCAGCTCCAGAAGACCAGCAGCAGAGGGTTGGTGGCGGCAGGAGCACAGGAGTGGAGTCAGAACCTGCAGAGAGTTGGCGGGTCGACTTTTTAAATTATTCTGCAACAGACAAGAAATACCTTCAGTACCCTTCCTGCAGGGCTAGAAATTAGCATTAGTAGGAACAAATTAATGGACTGACATGGGGGAAAAGGCAGCATGCAAAAATGTAGTCTTACTGAAAGAGGCAATGTGAAAAGTTGAAGGGCCAAATTCTGCTTATGTCACTGCAAGCTGAATACTCCACTTTCCACTCCCAAACTCTGCAAACACTGTCCCTGATGCCTCAAGGTAAACAACATGAGATTTCTCACCTTTTTTTTTTTTTTTTTTTTTTTTTTTGTAAATGAGACCAAACCACTCAAGAGCAGGCAACCATTTCCTATAAGCTAAAGCACTTTCTCCTTCTTCACCTAGCAGAGCCCTTGTTTTTCAAGAGTGGAGGTGTGAATTAGGACACTGGATTTCACTGCTAAATATACACTAAGCAAAAAAAGCAAAAATGTGCTATTAGCATGCAATTGGGTATAGGAAGTAAGCCATCCCAAGACCTTCAGTTCCTAGCCTGCCTACAGAGGGGAGAATAAAACCACCCTAACAGCTGAGCTCCGAGCCTGGGCACTTAACAGAATGAGCTTGTTATCCTAAGCTGTCTTTGCATCCTCAACATCCTCCTGTTACACCAAGTGGGAACAGCTGTGTTTTGCACACTTGTTAGTGTGATTCTGTGGGCCTTCTTAGATAATCCCAAACTCAAACCCAAAATGCCTACTTTCATGACTCTTTTTGTTTTGCTTTTATTTTGACTTTTATTTTCTTTCAACTTCTGAGGCAGTGGAGCAAAATCTCAAATCTTGCAGTTAACCTTCAAGACTACAAAGGAAAAATCAATTTTCTTTCCTCTAGAAACAAATTCCAAATTCTGAGGACTATTACTTTAAAAATAAAAATTAAAAGTAGATTACTGATGTGGCCTGGTTACAATGGATCTGAAGGGTCTAATGATCTAATGTACATTAAGCCTAATTCCCTTAGAAGGGCTAGGATTCATGTTTGATAGACTCAGGGAAAGCAGGTGGCAATTCATCAAGCCAATGGCTGAAAAATCGATAGCTACAGGTCTGAATTCAGACAGAGTCATTATTATCTATAAAGTTGAATGTATGAAAATACAGTGTGCTGAGCTTCTCTTTTCTCATCTTTGAGACGGGATTGAAAGGGAGATTGCTGGAAGAGCTGCTGTGATGAAAATTACAATTTTATGTGTTCAGAGTTCAAAGGTCACACTGAGACGCACTCTCCTCTTGGGGAGGAGATTCATTAGGAGAGATGTTAATGTCATTGTCATATAGAGACAGTCAGCAACTCTGAGGGTAGTTCATGCCCAGGGGGCAGAGTAGGGGCTCTTCTTAAAGGTCTTAGAGAATTGAGAGGGTTTCTGACTTATTCCTGGGGAGCAATGAGAGGTAAGGGAATTACAGAGAAGGAAGGTGCCACTATGAGGATGTAAAAGATGAGCTTCTTTTTAAATTAAAGTATGCCCAGTATATGTGCAGGGATCTGTGGCCATGCCTCTATAACCCTCTAACGTCCTATAGTTTGGAAGCCTGATGTCTGGAAACCTTCTTGTGGAAGTGAGATGGGCCTCTGCCATTCTTTTGTGTTGAGGGCTGGGATGTTGCAAACCTTCTCTGAGGCCCTGAGGTCTGACAGAGACATTAATAGCCTGGGGTCAGGCCCATGGGGCAGCACTGGTTTCAGATTCTGAGAATCCAACTCTTCCCATTGTACGGGACTATGGTTATCTGTCCCACGGCTTCTGTGTACTTAGTCTGTGGTCTTCTTAAGAAGCACTGTGTTCTCCTTGTGTACCTGTGCTAGATTATCTTGCCACTAACTTCATTCTCTTTCAGGAAAACCCATATATAAGATGCCGTACTTCCTCATAAATGTCCTTGGTATACTGGCTAGTTTGGATAAGACCTCCTGACTCTACCTTCCTCTCTTCTTTATCTTCTTATCTCCTAGCTGTCCCACTTATGATATTGTCACTCAAGAAATACCTGCTGGTCCAGATCACTCCTGGAATCTGGGCTCCTGGGGAGTGTTAGATATTCACAGATAGGCTTTAGTTAGAGAACTTGTTATTTCTTCTACAGCAGCTGGAAGAAAAAAGCTGCTGCAAGGGGCATGGCCTGAGAAGTCCCAGGCTCAAACCTGACAACTACAGGAGACAATGTATATGAAGACTTAGTACTAGACTCAGCACATAGCACATGCTTAATAAATCCTATATACCTTCAATAAGAAGTGGCCCAAATTTATACAACTGGTCAGTTGGGAAATTTTGTATGGAATATCAGCTCTTAATTTTTATCTGTGAGTCATTTTGTTATTGTTGTTCATGAATGTTGGATATGTATTGTATTCTTTTAGATCACTGGTTTGACAAGCACAACTAAAGTTCTTTACAAGTAAATTAATTATATGTTTGTGTCTAGATTTACTAAATTAGAATCTATGTTTTTAATAATCCTTGGTGTGATGGTTTATATATGCTTGGCCCAGGGAATGGCACTATTAGGAGGTGTAGCCTTGTTGAAGTAGGTATGTCCCTGTGGGTGTGAGTTTTAAGACTCTGATCCTGGCTGCCTAGAAGCCAGTCTTCTCCGAGAGGCCTACAGATGTAGAATTCTCAGCTCCTCCTGCACCATGACTGCCTGAATGCTGCCATATTCCCACCTTGATGATAATGGACTGAACCTCTGAACCTGTAAGTCAACTCCAATTAAATGTCCTTATAAGCATTACCTTGGTCATGGTGTCTCTTCACAGCAATAAAACTCTAAGATAGAAGTTGCTCCCTCCTTGATGATAATAGACTGAATCTCTGATCCTGTAAGCCAGCCCTAATTAAATGTTGCCTTGGTCATGGTATCTGTTCATAGCAGGCAAACCCTAACTAAGACTATATGCCATTATTCAGAAGAGCTGTCAGTATAGTCTAACAGTGGATGGAAATGGTATGTCCGCTATGTATGTTCATTCACACACTTTCAGTCAACATGCTGTGTGTGCCAAAGACATTTTAGCATTTTAGTGGTACATGGGAGTAAAACAATAGTCCTATCCAGACCCTGCCCTTTTTAAAACTTAATAGGAAAATGGGGCAGGAGAGATGGCTCAGAGTTAAGAACACTTGCTATACAATCAGAAGGACCAGAGTTAGAAATCCCAACACTCACATAATAAGCCAGGCATTCCATCTTCTGTCTTTGTTTATGCACACAGGCACTTGTCTGCAAGTTGCAAATTCAGTCTCTGTCTCTCTCTGTCTCTGACTCTTGTCTCTCTTTCATGCACACCCACACACCCATACCCACACACACCCCTACACACATATCACAATGCATACATACATACATACATACATACATATATACAGAGAATTACTTTAAAAGGAATACCATTGTAATGGAGGCTCTCGAGGCATTAGAAATACACATTTTAAGGAGCATACTCCTGGTTCAGTGTTCTTTCCACTAGCCTGACTACATTTGCCTTGTCACACTGTGGCTGAGAACACAGAGCAGTGATCATTCAAATGTGTCCTAGACCTCCATGGGAGAGTTGCATGTTTTCTTTTGAAAAGAACAAAGCTGTTTAAGGTAAACAGCATAATAGCAAACCAATATAAATAGTACAGGATGTACCAGATGCTAGTGGCACATTAAAAAAGCTTTAATCAGCTCAAATGAATACTCATGGGAAACAACTTGGGGGCTTACTACATCCTAGCAGATGGGCTGCATTAACTACAACCAGCCCTGTCTGAATCCCAGGGGGTCTATTACTCAGGATCTGGAAGCTCTCTAAGAACCCCCGTGTATCTGCCCTTCAGCTCTGGTTTTGTCTCTTCATATCAGTTTCCATGTAGACAATGCAAACCACTAGTTTTTGTTTGTTTGCTCCTTTCTTGTTTGGTTTTAATTGCAATTACTCTATTTTAGATATAATGGTACGTGTTTGAAATATGTTCAACTTTGATCCTCACAGCAACCTACTGAGATAACTCTGTACAGTCCTTATATTAGAGGGATGGACCTAAGGCTTTGAGAGGGTCATACAACCAGGGTTCAGCTGCATCTGGGTTGAGATGTAATTGTCTTTGATCCCAATATATAGGTTTTGAGTCACTATGCTATTTGACCTTTGTGAGTGATTTAACATGTAAGAGTGCTTCTAAGTTTACTACTACTACTACTACTACTACTACTACTACTACTACTACTCCCATCATTATTATTGTTACCATTATTGCATGATGTATGTGTGTGTGCAAGTATAAACCACAGCATGTACATGGAGGCCAGAGGACAACATTGTGGAGATAGTTCTATCCTTCTTCTACCTTTATGTACATTCCAACCTTTGAACTTGACTCACTAGATTGATAAGCAAACATCTGCACCATATGAGCAATCTTGCCAGCCCAAGTGTCTTAGATAGGGTTTTACCTCTGTGAATAGGCACCATAACTAAGGCAACTAACTCTTATAAGGAAAACATTTAATTGGGGTTCATTTACAGGATCAGAGGGTTCAGTCCATTATCATGAAGTAGGGGGCATGGCAGTGTCCAGGCAGACATAGAGTTGGAGGAACTGAGAGTTCCACCTCTTGTTCCTAAAGCATCTAGCAGAATCCTGGCTTCCAGGCAGCTAGGACAAGGGTATTAAAGCCCACACCCACAGTGACACACCTATTCCAACAAGGCCATACCTACTCCAACAAGGCCATACCGCCTAATGGTGCCACTCCCTGGGCCAAGAGTATACAAACCACCACAGTCCTCATTTCACTTACAATGGCATTAACAGACATTGATGTTAAACAAAACAAATTTAACAAATAAATAAAATGAACAGCTAACCTTTGTGGAAGTTGATTATGAACAAAAGAGGTTTTCAATACCAAGTAATGTTTTCTATCATTAGTACAATCATCTGGGATAGGTACACATACTACTTGCTTCTTTTCTTTTTTCTTTTTCTTTTTTTTCATATAAAAATACATGGTTAAAGAAATTTGCCAGATATGGTGGCATATACCTGTATTCTCAGCACCATGGAGGGAGAAAGATCATGATTACATTGTTAGGAGAGTTTGTCTTATGGAACCTAAAGAAAACGTGTATGGTTCAAAAATCTTGTTTCATGGAACCCTTACAGATAAGGTGGGTATTCTTCAGGTACATGAAAAAATAAAAGTTATAGAGGAAGCAAGAAAATATAACAGATTTACCTAGAGTTCTCCACCTAGTGGACGAGGTGTTTCTATTGACAACTTCCAAACTACTTGTCACTATGATACCTAGATACCCACAGGATTTCCATCCCAACATTTGTTCTTCTATACACTCCCCAACTTCATACCCTTCCCTACATCTCCTTCTGTGTTCTCTTTAACTGAAAAAAACACCCATGTTCTCAATTACACTTCACTGAAACATTGCTGCACATGCTAGGGTGAAGGCATCTCTCCCCTTCCCAAATCACATTCTGCCAACACAGGACTCTCCTGTGAAATGGAGTGTGGCTCTTTCTCTCTCTCTCTCTCTTTTTCTCTCTCTCTCTCCTTCCCTCCCCCTCCCTCCCCTTCCCTTCATCTCCCCCCTCTCTCCCTCTCTTTCTTCCTTCCCCCTTTCCTCCCTCCTTTCCTTCTCCCTTTTCTTCCATTTCTTTCTTTTTTTTGTTTTTATTTTATTTTATTTTATTTTATTTTATTTTATTTTATTTTATTTTATTTTATTTTATTTTCTATATTCTTTGTTTACATTCCAAAGGTTTTCCCCTTTCCCAGTTACCCCCCACCATATGTCCCATAATTCCTCTCCCCCCCCATGCTATTCCCCACTCTTTCCCCCCCCCCCCACGATTTCTCTGTTCTGGGTCTACAATACTGGATCCAATCTTTACAGGCCCAGGGTCCTCTCCTTTTTTTCTTCTTGAGAGTCATTTGACTTGCTAATTGTGCCTTGAGTATTTAGGGTTTCTGGGCTCATTAATATCCACTTATCAGTGATTGCATTTCGTGTGTATTCTTTTGTGATTGGGTTAGCTCACTTAGGATGATAGTTTCCAGATCTAACCATTTACCTACAAATTGCATGAATTCATTATTTTTAATTGCTGAGTAGTATTCCATTGTATAAATATACCACATTTTCTGTATCCATTCCTCTTTTGAGGGATATCTGGGCTCCTTCCAATTTCTGGCTATTATAAACAAGGCTGCTATAAACATAGTGGAGCATGTGTCTTTGTTGTATGCAGAGGAATCCTCTGGGTATATGCCCAGGAGTGGTATGCCAGGGTCCTCTGGGAGTGGCATGCCCAATTTTCTGAGGAACCGCCACACTGATTTCCAGAGTGGTTTTACCATTTTGCAATTTCACCAACAGTGGAGGAGTGTTCCTCTTTCTCCACATCCTCGCCAGCACTTGTTGTCTCTTGAGTTTTTAATCTTAGCCATTCTGACTGGAGTGAGGTGGAATCTCAGGGTTGTTTTGATTTGCATTTCCCTGATGACTAATGATGTTGAACATCTCTTAAGGTGTTTCTCGGCCATCCGAATTTCTTCTGGTGAAAATTCTTTGTTTAGCACTGTACCCCATTTTTTGATAGGGTTATTTGGTTCTTTGGGGTCTAACTTCTTGAGTTCTTTGTATATATTGGATATTAGCCCTCTGTCGGATGTGGGGTTGGTGAAGATCATTTCCCACCTTGTTGGTTGCCGTTTTGTCCTTCTGACAATGTCCTTTGCCTTATAGAAACTTTTTAATTTTATGAGGTCCCATTTGTCAATTCTTGATCTTAGAGCATAAGCTATTGGTGTTCTGTTCAGGAACTTTACCCCTGTGCCCATGTCCTCCAGGGTCTTCCCAAGTTTCTTTTCTAATAGTTTCAGTGTGTCTGGTTTTATGTGGAGGTCCTTGATCCACTTGGAGTTGATCTTAGTACAAGGAGATAAGAGTGGGTCAATTCGCATTCTTCTGCATGTTGACCTCCAGTTGAACCAGCACCATTTGTTGAAAAGGCTATCTTTTTTCCACTGGATGGTTGTGGCTCCTTTATCAAAGATCAAGTGCCATAAGTCTGTGGGTTCATTTCTGGGTCTTCAATCCTATTCCATTGATCTACCTGCCTGATTTCTTTCTTATTTCTCCTATTTTTTCCTTTCCATCTTTCTTCTTTCTTCAAATCCCATGCCTTTTTACACTATACAGGAAGTCTTCAGTTAAAATTAAGATGATGGAATATATTAACACTGATTCTGGCTAATTAACCTTTCCTAAAGAAATGCCACCTTCCAAAGACACCAGGGCTTCCATATTCCAACTCTAATGTCCAAGTTCCTATTTGTCATCTCAGAGCAGCAACTAAGTTCACATAGTTCACCTCCATATGGCTCCCCTCTTGGCTGCTAGAAGCACACCTCCATGCCTTACTTACTGCTATTGGACCATCCTGCCTAATAACTCTATGTGATAGAGTTCATCTGTGTACAATCTAGAATCTTTATTTTCTGTCTACATTTACCCTAGTTATGAAATGTCTATCCTACTCTCATCAAAGAAATTTACATACAGTCTCATCAGCATCTTCTGTGAGTTTCTCATCCAGACAATGTCTTCTAAGGGAAGAACACCTTTGAAAAACATTTGGATTACATGTAGGCAATATACCTGTTCAACCTGAACATGCAGTTTGTAGACAGGCAGCCGAGTCCTAGTCTGAAACTTCATCAAAGTACACAGACCCATGGATTTCCAGTTGAATCTGAACTGGTAGGTACTGGGGGTAGGGCTCAGTCATTAATCTGTATCATTGTTAGGTGATGCTTCTTGGGAGTCATTGGCATATACTATGTCATACATCAGAGCATCATCAATTGAGATGATGTTTGCTACCCCACTGTTTGCTGGAAAATTTTCAGGATGGTATAACATGGAATAAATCTTCCAATGGGTTTGACAAATTGCTACCAAACAGATGGCCACCTGAAACACTGGACTGGAAGCAAGATGTTTTAAAGTTTTTTATTGGATTCTTATGAAAATGTAATATATACAGTAGCAAAACAAAATTAATCTATACAAAATGCCTGTCAGCCACTTTTCAATAATCAGAATGACTACACTGAGTTTCCTCAGAGCTGTCAATGTTTTACCCTCCTTGTCACAGTTAATCTTGAGAATCTCCAGGAAAACCAACTCCATTTTGGACAAAAGTTAAAGCAAGCTTTATTAACTATTAAATACCGACCAAGAGATGGACTTTGGTCATGACCATTCTACAGAATTTCCCAGCTGGAATGGCCTCAAAGCACATGTTGCAGGGGTTTATAAGGACAAACCTATAGGGTACCCTACTTTCCCATGAGACTTTGTCATTTTCCGGAACTATAATTCCCAGCATTCTAGGAAGTTATTTGGTTCCTGGGCAGGAGTAGGAGTAGAAGTGATGGTAGGGGTTGGGGATGGGACTGTGTACATATTAATTTTGGGTATTACAACACCTGCCCCAATTAAATTCTGAATATAAAAGCTTTAACATATGTCTGCATCTGCATCTATATGATGTATATATACTTGCCCTTACTCTATTTTTTAAAAAATATAAATAGATCATATATGCAGTTTGTCTTGACTAATTTTGTCAACTTTAAACATGCTAGACTTTTTTGAGAATGGAAAACTTCAACCGAGAAAATAACTGCTATATGGGCAAGCTTGTGGGTCAGTTTCTTGAATAATGACTTATGTGGGCTGTGTTGTCCTTGAATTGGTGATCCTGGGTTGTATAAGAATGTAGAATGAACAAGCCACAGTGAAGTGCATTCCTTCAAGTGTCTGCTTTCATTCCTGCCTCCAGGTATCTACCCTGAGTTCTTGCCTTGACATCCTCTAGTGTATTCTCAGAGTAATAGAAACCCTAACCCAAAACATTCTTCGGTCATTTTCCCTTGTAAACTCTTGATTAAAAAACATTGATTTATTTTTATTTTATGTGTTTGAGCTCTTGCCTGCATGTATAACTGTGCACATGTGTGCCTGTAGATGTCTGAAGAAGGTGTTGGATGTCCTAGAACTGGAATTACAGGTGAGTACTAGGAGCTGAATCCAGGTTCTATACAGGAGCAGTAATTGTTCTAAGGACTGAGAGAGACATCTCGCCAGCCTTTGAAGTTGTTACTTTTGACAAAATTTGATGTTCCTTGTTCTAACAGCCATTTTTCTCCACCCACTGCTAGCCACTTGCTTCTAGGATTTTGCTGTTGTAAACTCTTCAACAGAAACATGCTTGCTCTTAGAAACATGGGTTAATATGTCTGTGTGGTGATGACTGTCAGCGAACAGCATCCTGCCATAATGTTTGCCTTACTATCCAGACCTAACAACTTCCAGAGACCCTTTGAACTTTCTCAGCTTAGCTTCCTCATAGGCTGTCATGTTTTCAACAACATTAGAACATGCATGCCTTGTTGATAACGGGCATCATCAGGCACATACCTGCTTTCTGACTTTACTGAGAGAAGAAATGCAATGGGGAAAGGGTTTTGAGACATGATGGAGTGATAAATCATGATATAATTTCATTGGATCATAACCAATTGAATACCTTCCTTCTCCACTACCTACTAACTGCTTTCTTTTATAAAGAAATATTTGGAAAATATATTAATCTCCTTCTCCTCCCTGAGTTATCTAAACTGAAGGTGTTTCTGAGAGTTACATTTTGTTAGACTTCCTTATAACTTATTTAAAGTAGCCTGCTATTTTCTCTTCACAGTTTATTTCTTAACACTGTTTTTAGTTCTTTTTCTTTGAAGTAACCTCACAGTGCTCACAGTATTCAGTAGAACACACACACACACACACACAGTCACACACATGTCGCTGCCAAGACTGTGTGAGAAAATCCTGCAGGAGGATTACAGGGCAAGTTTTTCTTTGCTCCTAAGAAGATGGAAGACACCCTGACAAGGATTTTATTTTCATTGTAGTGGGCTGTCAGCATGGCCATTTATCATCGCCTGCATTAATAAGGAAAGAACAGAAGAAAGACGGCTTGCTGCCAAGCAGCTTGGGGATGTCCCTACTACACAGATCAATCAGCTGTGCACACTGGCTATTGTCTGCTCATCAATTCATTTTCATCGAGTTTCAGGACGGATAACACCAGGCCTTTTTCAGAAACACGATCCTAAACTAACCACCTTCCTTGCTTTCCATTCCAGCCTTTTAAAGCCCACGGGAGCCTCATCACGATGGCATATTGTGTTTAGATTAAGCCACTTCCCTAGAAATCAACTCGTAGCAGGCCACTGCTCTTTTCCACTGCCCGAGTGCACAGCAGTCTTAAGGACCTTTCAGAGATAATAGGCAAAACAGATTGGCACCGGGCACATGGACATGTGAGGAGAGACTTTTGCGAAAGGGTAACATGATAAATTAAGAAAACAAAACAAAGCACGCTGTTAGAGCTACAGCAAGACAGGCGTGCATCAGAGGGACGCTACTGCATTCATTTCTATTTAACTGGTGTAGTGGACATTTGTTTTCTTTTATAGAGAATCCACTCGCCTTCTACCCAGAAGAGCTTCGGGGTGGGAGAGGGGGAGAGGATGTTGTCATTGTTGTTTTTTTGAAGCAAACAAGTCCAGTGCAACTTTGAGAGTTTGTGCTTCTGGTTGGGCTCCATGTCCATCTGCAGTACTGGAGCAGTTAATGATGGTGTGGCACAACCCACAATCTTATTCTCCACGCCATGAAGACTGATCCATAAAGGCTCAATGGATCAACAGGATATTATTAGAATTCCTAGGATTCTTGATATTTGTGGATTGAGCTCATAATGGTAAGGTTATAAATATAGGGCCCTTGGGAGCCAGCACATATAATTTGAAGACAGAGACAACACGCTGAGAACTGAGATAGCAGGAGACTGAAATTGGTTCTGTTAGCATATTAAGGGCCCCTGAAGAAGCCACACTAAATGCCAATATCTTCCTAGATTAAGTAAAGTAATAAAAGTTTCAAAAATAATTAAATATAATTTGATTTGGTTTCTAGCATAATAGTCCATTGTTGCACTGAGGTTCCTGAATAGCAAATGCTAAATATCAAGTATTGAATTGATGCCTCAATATACTCCTTCAAGTTTTACTCTCTGTCTCTTTGTTTCTGCTTCTGCCTCCGACTCTGCATCTATTTCTCTTCCCATCTCCATCTCTCTGGAATCAATGAGTTTTAAAGTTATAGCCAGAAAAATGGCCAATTCATCTTACTAGATATTTCCATATTAATTGTATTCTATTTGAAAAATCAGAAATAAGCCTTGTACTTACCACAGTTATTGGTAGGATAATATAGATTGCAACATTTGCTAAATACAACCATTTAAGCCTGGGTCAGAGTAAAATAAAGGCACCAAATGATGACAGAAAGGGAAGAATTACTGGGATAAGTCCAAGAATGTAGGTTTCAAAGGATTCAGTGTTTGGGTTTATCATTCTGGAGGATTCTGCCAAGTTGAACTAGAGAGATGCTGGAAGTTATAGTGGCATGTGGAAGGACAGCCATTTCTCACTGAGGGTGTGGTGGACTATGCATGACCAGTGCATGTTCCAGTGCATGACCACACCCTCATTACCTACAGGTAACTCTAATTAGACGCAATGGTATATTTTTAAAAAAATGAAAAAGGAAATGGATTTGAGAGGAGGATTTATTGTTAAAGGGTGTCAGGGGAGTTGAAGCGGTACAGGGGTTAGGTATATACACATTGTATACTTTCATAAAATTCCCAAAATAGAAATAAAATGTTGAATATAAACTGAATAACATTAAAAGGAACCTGAAATACAATTGTGGAGGTTCAAAAGAAAACTCAATTGAACAAAAGATATTTTAGATGAATAAAAACATGAATAAGAATTTGTTGTTGATACATATTTAGCAAGGTAATTCAACTAGACTCCTTTTCATACAGAATAGTACCACATGAGAGAGATAGTCTGAAGCCTACAAAAGCTGTGTAAGGGGCTAGTGAGATGGCTCGTTGTACACAACCACTTGACATATACACTGAGAAGAAAGAAATGATGCCCAAAAGATGTTCTCTAACCTCCCCAATTGCACAATGGTTACACACACACACACACACACACACACACACACACACACACACACTGAATGCAATGGCTATTCTTGTTTGTTAACTTCACCACATCTGGAATTAGCTAATACCCCAGGGGCACACCTTTTAGGGATTTTTGCTTAATTTGATGTGTGAAAAGCTACTTCTTATCTGGATCTTTGAGGTTGGAAGATATAACTTTACTCTGAATCTTTTGAGCTTGGAAAACCCATCTCTAACATGGTCATGCCTTCTGCTGAAAGCCTACATAAGAATTTGGAAGAGAGAAGAGTTTGCTCTGTCTGTTTGCTCTTGCTGTGCTTAGCATTAGAACCTAATTCTTCAGGATTCCAGCTCTACCAGAGATCAGCTAAGATACCTAGCCTCATGTACTGAACAACTACTGGATACTTTGACTTTCTATGCATAGCCAGCCATTGTCGGATTAACTGGGTCAGAAATGATAGGTCATTCTAACAAATCTTCATATATATATTCATTATACAAGTCCTATTATTCTAGAGAATCCCAACTAATACACTGCTGCTGCTGCTACTGCTGGTGGTGGTAAATTTAAAAAAGAAAGTTATTGAAAACATGTACAAATTCAAATGACTATTGGCTACTTAAATACAACCTTATGTGATTTAAAATAGATGATACATAAAAGTAAAGAACCAAAGAAAGCATATTAATTGTGAGGTATAATGACGTAAAAGTACTTTAAGGTGCTTAAGTTAGAAGGTCAAAGTAGAGAACCACAAAACACCACTGACAGAAAAGAAAGGAAATCTTCCTCCCTTTCCTCAGAAATCCATAGAGAGAAACAAATCTCCATAGACCACAAAAACCAAATTTGTAAAAATGTTACTCTCAAATTGATTTCTACACGTTTCTGTAACGTTAATTAAAATTGCAAATCTTTTATTTCAGAACTTATATTTATTTAAAAAAAATCAATGCATAAATGCAAGAGGTAACATAAGCCAATACAAACCTGAGAAATTCCAACTATGCCTATGAACCTACAATTGTTTAAATAATATTGGTACATGGATAGACACACGGACAAGCAGGACATGAGAAATGGTTCATAAATACACAGGTGCATTTTAAAGGACTTGGGTTATGGTAAAGGCAGCACCCCTGAAAAGCAAGGAAAGATTCTTTCCAATTTGTCATGCTGAACCTGAAAGAGTGTGGAAGATAAAACAAAACTTAGCCTCTGCCTCACACACAACACAACATGCTAGATTCTTATATAAATATAACAACCATGGCTTTAGCAGACAATTTAAGTAAATATCTTCACGATTTCACAAAGGAGACCATTTTAAGACAAGAGCATAAAAACACTGACCAAAAGGAGGGCCGGCAGTACTGATAAGATAAATTCTACAGCATTAAGCAATGAAATTGTATATTTCAAACAATTAAGAACAGCTTTAAATCCACGGCACATTGGAAGACATCTGTAAAACAGGCAGCAGCAAAAAGACTCATGCATAGAGTTAAGCTCTAACAGGCTGGAGAGATAGCTCGGCTGTTGAGGACATGTACTGCTTCTATAGAGGACTGGAGTTTGGGTCACAGCAGCACATTGGACAGCTCACAATTGTGAGTAACTCCAGGCTCAAGGAATCTGACACCTGCTTATGGCCTCGATGGGCATTGTACACAAGTCCACATGCTCGCACAGCGATAAACATACATACAGGCACACAATATAAAACATTCTTAAAAAATAAAATCCACCAATAATAAGACAAAGCAATCAAAATAACATACAAGATATCTCAGCAGGCAATTGGTACAAGAGGATATGTACATGACTCTGAATATAGGCAATGACCCTTATGTTTCAGAGTAATGCAGACACTATCAATTAAAAGCACAATGAGTTACTATTACAGTTTATCAGAGCAGTTAAAATTTGCTTAAAAAATACCAGGCAGTCTGAGGATAGCATACCAATTAAGAGCAACTGCTCTTGCAGAGAACGTGAGTTAAGACGCCAGCACTTATGTATGGTGACCTTTAACTCTAGCTCCAAAGAATCCAATGCCCTCTTCTGGCCTCCTCAGGTTTCTACACTCACAATTACACACACACACACACACACACACACACACACACACGCGCGCGCGCGTGGACAAAACTATGGAATAAAAATAAATCTTAAGAAAGTAGTACCAATGGAGGTGTAGTAACAGAAAAACCCACACTGCAGGTAGAAGATATATATCACCATTAGCAAGGGGGAGAGACAGGTGATAAAGACTAAAGCTGAATTTTGCCTATCCATAGACTCAGTTATTCCACTCCTAAGCACGCAGTTAGAAGAAATCCATGCGTATGTTTCCCAAGTGATAGAACAAACATATGCACAGCCTTATATGTTTTTATAATAGTCTTAACTAGAAGCAATCAACATAGCAGTTGCAATACGACAGATGAATAAATGGAAGTATATTTAGAAAGTCAACATAGAGCATTGATAGTTTCAGCGACAGCAACCGGAACATAATCTTAGAAAAATGATCAAAAGAATCCAGACACAATACTCTATATCATAGGATTCCATTTATATAAAGTTCACAAACAGCTATGTGTAATCTGTCATGATGGATAGAGGCAAACCCTTGAGATAAGTACTGATAATTCAAGAAGGTGATCATTATTGCAGGGGGGCAAGAATAGTGGACAGAAGGCTTTGAGGTAGGGGCTTCGATGCTAGTGGTGGTTGCCTTTAGAGCCATTTATTAAATATTGTTTGTATCTTGAACTACATTGGCCAAAGCTGAAGGTGGGGAGGAAGGCAACACAATCTTTTACTTTGAATGAAGTCAGAGGTTTGTGAAGTCACAATTATAATTTGCTTACTTTTATACATACATGTTATAACATGGTGAATATTTCATATACTTTCCAATAAATCAATTATTAAAAGCTCAAATGAGAGTTAATATTATGACAGGCAGGGTAGACTGGAAATGCATAGGTTGGTAGTAGAAGACCCAAGTTCTGGGAATGTGCTGCTTGTAAATATTAATTGAGATGCATGTAAGCATAGTTTCATGTATTTCAATATTCACCCATATCAGTACATGCTATATCAAAACAATGGTGTACTTGATTCTTTAACGCTGAACTTATATCCCCAAAACTTCCAAACAAAGCACTACCGAGAGTTTTTCTTAAACATCAGTGAAATATCCCCCAGCTAGCCTTCTATATGACTAAACCTATAAATGATCATTATAATATTTATTGATCAAACCTTCAATTTTCTTGATGCACAAGGTGTTCCTTTGGATACCTTCCTTTGCCACTTTGGATATTAAAATTGCCATTTCACTCAGGTTGACGACAGCTCTATCCCACCTTGCACATGTTCAGAACACCTGATGTCCTTACATGGGTCTCACAACATGGCTTCGAGTTTCCCTGTAAGCCTAGCAAATGCATTGAGGTGGAGCTTGAAACTCAGCATCTGGGAGGACATCCATTTGCGCAGGCTTGATGTGAACGAGCTCACTTCACAGCCCTTAAAAGCCTGGCAAGCACCTGGAGCAACAGATGGTGCGCTGAAATGACAATCAGGGACAGGTTTAATGTTCTTGGACTAAAGATTGCAGGCTTTAATCTACTAAATACATAGGCACAATGAAGTCAGGGAGAGTTAGTGTACCAGGTAACTAATAAGATGTGGTAAATAGAGCCATTTGACCAGATAACTGCATATAAGATTGAACCTGGCAACAAAATTTACCTGTTATTACTGGGTAGCTACCATTTTAATTATGACATTTTTTAAAGGAGGGAGGTAGGAAAATTATGACATTCAGAATCAAGAGAGGCTTTTCCAAATATGGATAGAGAAAATGGATCCTGCATGGATCTTATGAACGTTTTCATCTGTGAAGCTAAAGCTGGTTAATACATTTCATTTGAAATAAAAAAACCCCAAATACCCATAAAAAAGTCTTGAGGCTATTTAATTTGCAATTATTCTCAACCTCTACAGAAGGGTACAGTGGTACATTGGAAAAACAGATACCGTACCTTTAATTACAGAGCAGTTAACACAGAGGGAGAACTATGGGAAGAATAAGAAGAGGAAAAAGCATTGGTTTCTAATTAATGCAAGATACACACGGCAGGAAGGACAAGGAGTTTATCTCAACCGTGTACAGTGAGCCTTTAGAACTAAATCAGTGACTATGAAAAACCATATATTGTTCCTGCGTTTCTCTTGTTACATAAAACTGTGACATTGGAATGTATCCTATGCTTGAACACTGACTGCATGGTTGCCCTGAGTTTTTATAGTTAGAAAATTAAGCAGTCTTCAGAGTGCATTATAGGAAAGCATTTTATTGTGGTGGCAAAAGAGGATAGGAGGAAAATCCCCTTCCGCTCATTTCCGGAGCTATGAGATGCAAAGAGAGAGGCTTAGTTCAGTTACCTCCTCTATTATCAGAGGACTCAGCGAGACATGAAGCAAGAATGAACCCATTTGCCTGGGCAAGGAGCCCGGGGAGGAAGCAATTGCCAGTTGAAATGCAGCTGCAGACAGAGGCCGATCAAATCTGAAGACCAAATGCTTATTTTATTTTGATAAGAATCACTAAATCAAGACTCAACTTAGTTCCTGTATCATCAGAAAATGTCTGTATACTTTGTCTGAATCCAGAGATGCTTCAAGCAGCCTTCATTATGCAACCTGCAACCAGACATGATTTATCACAGTGCAGGGGACAATGATTCAACCGCTCATTTAGCCACGAGGACAGCATTCAACATTTTGGTCCACTAAAGGGCATTTCAAGGCAAATCCAAGTTTTGAAAAACCAAGGGTATTAGTTACGTCTCTATTGCTGTTATAACACACCATGACTAGAGAAGTTTCTAGCTGAAGAGGTTACTTGGGTTTATAATTTCAGAGGGTTAGAATACTTGATGGCAGTTGAAGGCATGTTAGTAGGAGCAGGGAGCTGAAGGCTTCAGTTTTGAACTGCAAGCATAAACCAGAGAGTGAACTGGGAGTGGGGCAAGGCTTTGAAATCCCAAAGCCAACCTCTACTGGCATTCTTTTCTCAGCTACTGCTTGTCTCTCAGACCTCCCCAAATAGTGTCACTAGCTGGAAAGCAGGTGCCTAAATGCCAGAGGCTATGGAGGACATTTTCGTTCAAATCACCTCAAGATTTTGCAATGAGAGGTTTTATACTAAGCTTTGGAAAATTATATTCACTGTTTTCCATTCAAACTATAGTTTTCAGTCATTCACATTGTACTGACTATACAAGACTTACAAGATATAAATCCCATTACATTATAACACTGAGAGTTGATGAAGAACATTAAATTGGAGAATATTTTGTTAACCATGACACATGTTCAAAAAATGGAATAGAGAAAGATGTCTCAGTTGTTCTGTATACATTCAGAGCCTGAGCACAGGTCCCCAAAACTCACACAACATGTCAAATATGGTGTTGTGTTTGTGTAATCCCAGCCACTAGGGAGGTAGGGAAAGGAGCATCCCTTGATGCCATTGACCAGTGAACCTAGTGGAGCCAATGAGTTTAATTTAGTGTGAGAGCATGCCTCACAAATAAGGTGGAGAACATCTGAGAAAGATAGCAAAATTAGACCTCTGGTCTCTACACACACTCTCGCACACATGCACACACCTACAGGAACGTTCCATAATACCATTCCACAGGTGGATGGAAGGAAAAAAGTTGGTACTTGTAATACCAAATTTAAAATTTCTCCTTGAGTGACCTAAGGTGTAATTTGATATGTACTTATGTCATCCTTTGATTTGTATTTGAGTCTCTTATGAAATGGGCATAGACCCTCACAGAATAAGTGCTTGTTGACTGAACCAGTGAATGAGTGAATAAATTGTGAGCAGATTTCACTTTCATCTAGCTTCTAGTAAGTACCTAGTTGAAGCTCATGTCTGTACTTGGTTCTAATGGTAGCCATGAAATTGCCATATGTAGTGGATGATATAACTGGCTAGATTAGTGGCTGCATCTGGAGTCAAGTAACCATTGTACATTTGTTCTATCGGGGAATGGGCGGAGGGAAGAGGGCTTATGGGACTTATGGGGAGGGGGGAACTGGGAAAGGGGAAATCATTTGGAATGCAAAGAATGTAGAAAGTAAATTAACAAAAAAAGAAAGTAGTGATTTATGGTTCCAGTCATCATATCATCTATTTTTATCAGATGATCCTCATGTGAACAGTATCTCTTTTGCCTCCTGGAAATGCTTAACAGTGTTTCACAATTAAAGAGATACTAAGATGCCCTTACATCAGGCATGGCCATAGTAAGCACACGGTCAATTTGAGTTATCACTTTCTTTACCGAGCACACCATTGTTATCCCTTTCTCTCCTAGGTCTCTTCTATGTTTCAGATAATAAGTAGATTTAGGTACAAAAGGGCTTTATCTTTCTAATTTTTCTGGCTTCCAGAAGATATTATGTGTCCGTTTCTGATTGAGGATATGACTTTACTAAACACCAGCTGATATTATACCAAATGCTCCTTTCTTTGTGAACAGCTTCTTTATTTCTTTGATTCATTGATCAAATACAGACATGGCCAAGTAGAGATTGTTTTTAAATTTAGGTTCTGTCAGGCTGAGGTGATCAAAATTTATGGCTTATAGCAAGTATATAATGGTAGTCTTGATACAGAATAAAGTGTCTTGCTAGAATTCACCTTGGTGTAGAATATATTATATGAGTAAACTCTGCTTTGTTTGAAGTCACGTGGTGCTTTTGGAAGACTATAGAATGCCTATCTCTTTGGGTAAAGGAAGACATTATTCCACAGCCTTAGTTACAGAAACAGGCTTCTAGATCTCACCTATGTTTCAGTCATGCCAGAAGAGATACTGAAGCTTAGATTAAAAAGTCAAAGTGGTCATTATTTCAAGAATCTCAGTGAAAATATTTTAGCCCTTGCATCTTTTCCCAGCCCGCAGGTTCTGTGGCTTCCCTCTCAGCAGGTAAATGCTGTCTTTCTAAACCCTTAGGAAGAAAATATGAAACACAGAGCTGTCAGTCATAAAGCAAAGGTTTTTTTTTCCTTCCATCTACCTATGACTACAAAGGCAGGACTTACATTGTGTGTTCTGAAAGTCTCAAGGGAATGAAAATACTTAAAACTCACTTATTTTTCTAATTGACGAAGATAGTGACCGTGAAAATCCAGAAGAAAGATACCTGTATTTGAAATGTAAAAATAGTAATTTGTTTTAGGTTACTGCTCTTTGCTGAGATTAATATGCATACAATAATGGGATCGAGTCTTTGAATTCTTAAAATATTACCTGAGAGTGTTTGAAAATGGGAATTTATTTTTCTTCTAACTTTCTATTACTTAACTTACATCTAGGACGCAGAAAGTTATGGAGCAAGTAGGAAGACTTGGAAATGAGCCTAGAAACGATTAATACTATTAATAGGATTCAGGCCATCAGACTAATTTTCCATTCTTGTGAAGATTGGGAACATAAAGTTTGAAGTCAGTATGGTCTCTCTAAAATAGTGACTCAAGCTTCTGCAAAAAATAATTTCTAGACTTATTGCTAATCAATAATATGTTTTTTCAAGGATATTAGAAGTATATATAGTATTTTTACTTTTTAAAAACTCAGGGGTTTCAGTTCTTTCTTTAACTCCTCCATTGAGCTAAAGGAGTTTGCAACCCCACAGGAACAATAACAATATTAACCAACCAGAACCCTGAGTCCCCCAGAGCTCCCAGGGACTAAACCACCAACCAAAGAGTACACATGGAGGGACCTATGGCTCCAACTGCATATGTAGCAGAGGATGGCCTTTCGAGCATCGATGGGAGAAGAGGCTCTTGGTCCTGTGAAGGCTTGATGCCCCAATGTAGGGGAATTCCAGGGCAGGGAGCTGGGAGTGGGTGGGTGGGTGGGTGGGGGAGCACCCTCATAGAAGCAGGGGAAGGGAGAATGGGATAGGGAGTTTCAGGGGGGTATCTGGAAAGGGAATAATGTTTGAAGTCTAAATAAAGAAAATATCAAATTAAAAAGAAAAAAAAAACTAGGGGCTGGTACTTTACCTAGTACCTAAAGTACTTTCCTTATAAACACAAGAAATTCAGTTCTATCTCCAGAACTTATGCAAAAACATGCAAACAAACAAATTAAAAGTGTGACTGGTGTATGCTTGTAATTCCCATGCTGGATAAAGGAGATTTATAGATCTCTAAGGCTCACTGGCCATTTAGTCTATACTACTTGGGTATTCCAGGACACTTGAAAATCTCACAGTACCCAAGGGTGGCACCTGAAGAAGGAAACCTGAGACTGTCCCCTGGGCGTCACACTCTGACAACACATGCACACCTCCGCACACATATACAGCCGCACACACATACACATACACTACACTGAAATTTTCAAAAGGATAATTTAATTTATACACATGAGTTTTAAAAGGGGATATATTACTTAGGTTAAAGCATATGTTTATTTCCAACCCTTTTCTTTATATTTAAGAGAGTATCACTCCAACATAAAAAGTGTATGCTACCAATTTTACAGATAATATTATGCATTTATTAATTGAAATCCAAAACATACATGAATAAAGTATTAATTATGGATCTTTTATTTAGAATAGAGTACGATGGGGCAGCCCCTGGGAAAATGGGAAGAATTACTATTTAACCTTTGGTTCTATGTGAAAGCTGAAATGCAAAGGCTATTTAAAAAATGATTAAAAGCAAAAATAAAATCCACAAGAGCAAATGAAATTATGCTCAAAGGGATAAAAATCATGGACAAATACAGCATCATATAAAATAACAAAAGAAATAAATGTCAATTTTTTTTACAATTAAAAACAGGAAAAAGAATCACATTCTAAGCATAATGAAAGGAAAAGCAACAGGGTTATAAATTAATATACTGCAAAGAAGAAATAAGAGGAAGGCAACCCAAAAATGCTTTAATAAAAGCTCTAAAAATGATTTTAAACCAAAACAAAAATCAGTAATGAGCTAAGGAATCATGATGAGCTAAATGCTGAATTGTTGTACTCTTCAAAGTTGAAGTCAGAGAAAAGAGACTAGGAAGTTCACAGAAGGACTACTGCTAAGCCCAAAGACCTGAGTTGGACCCCAGAGATCCCATAGTGGAGAGAGCAGATTTACTCCTGCAAGCTGTTCTCTGACCTCCAAATGGAATGTGCATGCTCTCTGCTTCTTCCACCACACCACATGCACGTGCACAACCAATAAATAAAAACATAATAAAATCAAAATAGTAAAATAGGAGAAAGCATCAATAATCATAATGGAAGAGAGGAGAAAGACAGTATAAACAGAAGTATATGGTGTTTTAGAAGCCTCTAAGTAAAAACAAAGCACATAAGGTAAATTTTATTATTGTGAAGGGCAGTGAATAAAATGGACCCAAGAGAGGTGAGTTTTAACAGATCTACAAGAAACACAGTGTAGAAAAGTATTAAAGATTTAAAAATTTCAAAATATTAACAAACAAGGTTCAGCACTACATAAAAAGAAAGATGATTCTTAATCAAATAGAATCTGGGACACAAAACTACCTTCAGGTAAGGAAATTAATAGATGTGATCATTGATATGGAGTCATCAAAGGAGAAAAACATGATCATCTTAGCAAATATCAAGGAAGCAAGCTCTGCTCAAGATGTGCCTAAGCTCATAGAAAGAACTGAAAAGTCAATGTTCTCAAATTAAAGCAATTGTTATATATTTTATCTTCTCTAAGTGATATTAAAGATTGTCTAGAAGATAAATCAGAACATCCAGAAAAGTAATAAAACAGAAAAAATGATGCGCTTAATCCTTTAAGAAAATAAATAAGAATGTGAATAATGGGAATAGTTGTATGCTATGAGCAGGAAAAGCAAATAAACAATAAACTGATGAACCCATCGGTGAATTTATTACACATTCACAATCAAAAGTTCACTTACTGACAGGCAGATGCGTACATTGTGACCCTATTAGACTTAATGTCGAGATAAAGTCACAGAACCAAGACATTAGAGAAAAATTTGGAAGCCATAAATAAAATGCAAATATCAATTCTGAGATGGTCCCGAAGTTAATAGGGGGTCAAAATAATTTAATTTTGAAATTTCAGAGAGGCAGGAGTGGGTAGGTGGGTGGCGGAACATCCTCATAGAAGCAGGAGGAGAGCAGATGGGATGGGGGATTTCGGGGTGACCAGGAAAGGGGATAACATTTGAAATGTAAATAAAGAAAATCCAGTAAAAAAACAAAACAAACAAAAAAACAAATAAATTTGTTTTATTTAACTGGCTTAATTTAGAGATTCAAACACTGAATTCTTCCCGAAGTTTTTCAGTTTATCTTAAAACAATGCTGTTAGTCTATTGATTAATTAAGTGTATTTTCAATTATTGCTAATTAACTCAAACTTTTGATTTATATTTAAACTCTTAAACGTCTTAACATATAAAATCTTCATATTTTAAAATAAGCCTTGTAAACAATGAGTTCAGTTTTTTAAGTGTAGGAAGCCCTGTAATACTCTCATTGTACAAGATGATCTTAGAGAATTTTCTCCTTATAGTAGAGGCCCAAGATACAGAGTGGCTCAGCTAAATATTTTACTGGAACCACAAGGCAAGCTTGTAATTTCATTAGGCGTTAAGATGCATGGATGCTAGTAAGTGCCTAAAACAAATGCATTGTTCTCAGAACTTGCATAGACTTTCTTATTTCTCTATGTGATTTTCTATTCCCCCGAGTTAACATTGACTTCTCATCCCACCTGTAACATCTCAATCTTTTGGCATTTCAGTTGATTGAAAAAAAACCTATGAGCATACTATGAGGGATATATATGGAACTACTGAGGCCTTGAGCAATTTTCCTTAGGGAGAAAAGGAAAGCTTACTTTGAAAATCTTTAGAGCAGCAGGAAAGCAAGAAAATATTAGCCCTTCAGATGGCTTCATCTTCAGCCAACATCTCTAAGATTTAAGTCAACATTAAACCTCATGTTACTTCTGCCATTTGTCAAAAACTCCTAGCACCTGGCTTATTGCAGAATGGCTCAGTAGCTATGGCTCTTGCAGAGGACTTGAATTCAGGCCACAGCACCAGTGTCTGGTGGTTTGGCACTGCCTGTAATTCCAGGGATCTGATGCTGTATTACTGCCTCTGTGGGAAGTTGCCCTCATATATGCACATTCTCATATGTAGCAAAACATACACATAATAGAACAATAAGAATTTCAGAAAATCGGCATCTGATGTGCTACTTCAACTGCAGTTTGCTTGGTCTTAGATTTCTTGAAATATTTTTATGAGGAATATTGGATTCTATATTGTTTTCTTAGTTTCTTATGGTTTCTGTCTACCACTTTTGAGTTTATGATTCCTTGGTGGCATGCCGCTCTCTGGAGTACTATTTCCTGTCTTCTCTGTTTTTTGAATCCTTAGCACATGCTCCATAAATTTTAGATATTTTGTGAGAGAAATGGAAGGATCAGAAGGGAACCTTCAGAGTTGGCACCTTCAAGCCTCTGTCTTCATCTACACTGTCAAGAATCACACAACCTCCTAGTCCACACTGAACCTGACTTCTTCATTGACCTATTTAGAGATCCTTCGACAACCTTTCCACCTTTTTCATATTATCACACCTCATGCCTGCTAGGTATTTCCCATCAACAACTTAAAATCATGTTGACTTTCTAACAACCAACCTCTTCTTGACTCTAATTCATTCACAGAGGTAGCTCTTCTGTTGCATCTGAGTTCTACCAAAGCACAGCTTCTTAAAAGGAGTTTCTGTGCCTTCTATTTCTGTTTCTTCTTTTTTTGTTTGCTAAATCTAGGCCAATAACGCTTTGCCTTTACCATTTAACCTAAATCTCTTTTGCAAAGATCACCAGTGCCCTTTGTCAGGGCTGATGACCAATGCACAGAGTGTTGTCAGCATTGGACAGAGCTGTTCACTCCTACCTTACTGCCTGTGATTTGTGTACAGGACAATAGATGTCTGTGATTTTCATACTGTCTTCTGAAAAGCTTTTGCTCAGTATTCTTTGCTGTCTCTTCAACCTGTTTTAGCTTCCTAGTATTACAGCACTGAGATCCAGTTTCCAACCTGTCATTACTAATATTCACTTTGTGTAGTAACAAGAGCCAGTCCACTAATTTAAATGCTGTTTTTCACACTATACTTCAGTATTTTTTTTCCTTTGGTTGAAATTGCTTCTATAAACCTTGAGAACAATAATTTGACCTGAGCTTAGTATTTCTCCAAACTATGACCTGTTCAGGCGCCTAAAACTGAGCATGCTCAAAGTTGACTCCCTGAATTCACCTTAGAATATATAGTGTCAGACCTTTCACCAATCTTAGCTGGCTGGAACTGTTGAGAACGAAATGTATAAAGTCATTTTTGACTTGACTTCTCTTTCTCTTTCACAACCCACAGTTAAAATGGATTGTGAGGATGCACTAGTTAAGAGTATTATTGTTCTGGCACAGGACCCAAACTTAGTTCCTAGCACCTGAGTTGAGCAGCTCACAAATCACTCATAATTCTAATTCCAGGGAATAGGATAGCTTCTACTGGCCTCCCTGGACATCTGTATGCATATGGTACATAAACATAAATTCGCATGGGCATGTGTTTGTGCCCACACCACCTCACACTACAGACCCATCTTGAAATGTAACTAGAAGGGACAAGTTCTTCTCTGCTGCTCTTGTTATTTTGGACTTTAAAACTTCATTTCTCAATTATTATTTCAGCCTATGTACACTGGCCTCTGCCATGACCTCTCTTTTGCATCCTAATTCCCATGGTCTCAATCCATCTTTCCTGTCCTACTTATATTTGCTTTCTATTTTGTCATTCAATAATGTACAAGTATAGGTTATCATATCATGGTTGTCATCTCCTGTTTTTGAACACAAGATCCACAGGGGCCAGGAATATGTATATGTCTTTTTTATTTTTGGATACTGTATAGTATGAATGAATGAATTCTAATGGTAGACCATCTCATAATTTTTACATATAAAATAATTAAAATATTATGATTAAAAATATGAAAGATTCAGGGCTGGAGAGATGGCTCAGAAGTTGAGCACTGACTGATCTTCCAGATGTCCTGAGTTCAATTTCCAGCAATCATTTGGTGGCTTACAAACATCTGTAAATGATGCCTTCTTCTGGTATTTCTGAAGACAGCTACAGTGTACTCAAATACATTAAATAAATCAATATTTTAAAAAAATATGAAAGATTCAAAGGACAAGTGACACGTGCCTGGGAAGATAAAGGACAAGTCTCCTCAGTGCTGATTCCTAGTCAGTGATGAAGTTAGTTTGATCAGGCATGGGTCCCCATCACATCTGTATGAAATGGTGGGAAGAACCCAGGCCTTGTGCATGCTAAGCAAAGACTCTACCATCACAAAAAAGAAAGAACTTGGACAGATTAACAAGTAAACATGGACAAGATGACAGATGGGGCAAACTCTGTCTTTCCCCCAAAAGAGCAGGAATTCATAGAAACTATAGGTGGAATGGTGGCCACTAGGGGCAGCAAATTGTGACTAGGCATGCATAGGAATAAGAACATATATCGTTATACCATGGCGTATATGGTTACACCCCATGGATAAATATAAAGCTCTAATGTGCAGCAGCAAGACCACAGTAAATAACATGATTGAATACTGAAATTTGCTAAGAGAGTAGGTTTTAAGTGCTCTTACTACATGCAAAATGGCAATAATGTGGCAGGAGGGGCCTCTTCAACTTGCAACACTTTGGGGGTTATTGACCTGACTAGGTGATAGGGAATGGTACACATGCAGTAAAGCTGGCTTTGATAGTTATTCACTCTCAGGGAGCCACATCAGCAACCTGGAAACCCAGTGCACTTAATATATACAACTGAATGAGGAGTCAAGTTCACTATAGACAGCTGAAGGGAGATGCAGGCTGGCTAATTTTGTAGGGTGTCTCTGTAGGGGAGCAGTCTCAGGGTGTGGCCATCCAGGATGGAAGCTTTGGTTGATACCCTCTGTACACTTGTCAACATCCAAACTCAGATGAGGGAACATATCCTGAGCCTGACCATGGAAGGCCTTATTCCCCGGAGTTTAAACTAATGGAGTCCTTGGTAAGGCCATGCTCACGTCACAAATGTTTATTCATGTGGAGGTATACTCACTCCCACACAGATGGGAGTTCTTGCAAAGGCTCCAGGTTCAGTTCCTAGCACTCGTAGCATCACCTGTCACAGCAGGCCCAGGAGATTTGATCCCCTTTAGATTTTATGGGCATCTGCATGAATGTGCTGCACATAAAATCATGTATGCATACACACATGCATAAAGACAATAATTCAGTATACCCTTTAAAAGAAAGGTAGAAAGAAAAAAGTTACTGCAGATAAAAAGAGAGAAGCCATGGAGGTGGAGAGTGCAGAGCTGTGGAGCAGGGGGCAGGGGCAGAGCAGGAGAGCAGGCAACAGTGGAATAGCAAGCAGGGCAGGGATATAGCCACAGGGAGATGGTCAGAATAAAGCACACATCATGCAGCACAAAAAAAGAGCCAGAAGAATGAAAAATAGCTGAATGCTTAAACGACAAAGAAAACTGTTGAAAAATATTTAGACCCATTTTCTCCTAACAATAAAAAATGCGGGTTAAAAACGGAAGATTTTGTGATAAAGAAATCCAACATTTTAGGCATTACAGACAAATAAGTTATCAGACTTGAATCTGATCAACGGCAAGAATCCAAAGAGCTAAAAGGAGCCATGCAGCCATATTCGTCTGGTGGCTTGGGACAAGTCTCCTACAGAGATTAGATTTTGACAGTCTTGGGATTTAAGGCAGAGCTGGAAGAGCTCAGCCTGGTGTACTCCATTTCGTCGATTTATGCCGAATCTGGAAAGCTCACCTGTCAAAAGCCATCTAGGGGTGGCTAAGGGCTAGCAGGTGATCTTCCTGCTGTGGTTTCACCATGCTCCGAGGTCTGCAATGAAGGAGCCCTTGCTGGCAAGGCCCGAGGGATTTGATTCCTGCTATTGATATGCCTTTTCTGTTATTATTAAATTACTATAACAATCTCTGGGTATTAGCATACCCTATTGGACAAATTTTCTGCAGCTCAGCAAAGCTGTACTGTCTCATAGTGATGCTATACAAATAGATTATTCCTTATGTCTAATGATGAGTCTTTAAGAATTCCTAAATTTATACTAGTTATTATTACACCACTTAAAATAGGGGCTGCAATTAGAGCTTTCTGTCATATAAAGGCTTCAATTAGAATTCTGCTGGTCTTTACATGTCATGACTTGATTGTGCTGAGATAGAAAAAAAGACATACAGATTTACAATTTAGGAATACTTTCCTTAAGGCCATAAAACCACTAGCTAAGGTTATAAAAGGGAAGGAACAGTTTATTGTAGGTGCAAGGACAGAAGATAAAATATTGACTGGGCTTGTCTATACAAAACTTCGATGTTAACTTAGACCTAAGAATTACAATTTTAGACTCTCAATGAACCTGTGGAGTAAGTGACAGATAATGAATGTCTAGTTAGACAACCAGTTTTCACAGAAACACATGTAAACATCTCAGTTGTTAATTTCTTGTTTCAGCTCATGATTTGAATTTATGTTTGAACATGTTGTCAAGTTTTGGGATAGCATGCAATCTATTCTCCTGGAAAGGTATAAAATACTAGGAACGATAGCATTACCAGGCAGGAGGAGAGGGCAGAAGTAACGAGGCAGAAGGGAAATAGGATCGAAGCATTTACAGAGATGAGATAAACAGATGAGAAGAAATAAAGAAGAGAGCAGAATTAGGTAGACACAGAAGGAGAACTATGTAGTCGAGAGAAAGGAGTAAATGCAGAGAGAGAATAGAGGAGATGCAGGAGAAGAGAAGAAAAAGAGAAGTGAAGAAGAAACAGTAGAGACAACAGAACACATTAAACTTTAACAGGGCCTAGGGAGAAAAGAGAGGAGACTAGATGAGGAGGAGCTGCAGAGAGCCGAAAGCAGAAGGCAGGCTTTTCTTACAAGGAGACAGGTCATTTCATTGTTAGCAATAAAAGGGGAGAAGCTTTTCCTTTCTCTATGCAATAAAGGCTGAAGCTTATTTTTCATCCAGAATGAGGGAGTTCTTTCTGCAGTGGTGCCTGGGCTTTTGCACCATGTTGCATATGGAAGCATAAATGTGTGTGTGTGTGTGTGTGTGTGTGTGTGTGTGTGTGTGTGTGAAACTAGTAGCCAGGTCCAGTATAAATGTATGAAAGGATGCATGTTTCTATGCACATTTGCCTCTGTAAGAATGTTTTATTCTGAGAGTGTCATTCTCTTCTCTTTGTTCAATAAAAGTTTATTGATCCAAACCTCCCTCCAGCTTGTCAAGAAGAGGTGAAGCTTCTGGGCAAGAGAGAAAGGAGTCCTAGAAATTATTCTTTTACTTCATCTCCCACTGTTAAGCAACAAGTGTTGTCCAGAAGCCTGCAGCTTCTGGCTTCAGAGTAGCTAAGAGTCAAGACAGGCAAACATTATTATATAAAGCAACCCTAAGCTCTTGCAAGATCAAGCGTTCCCCCCCCAACACCCTTCCCCCTCTGCTGCCTCAGAGGGGACACATCCCAAGGATAAGTTCTCTGCATCTATTCTTGCTTACTGCAAAACAAACTTTCTTAAGCACGAGAACGGAGAAAGGCGTATGATGTGGGAACCATTTCCTAAGACATTTGAGACTACATCATGCAGATTAAGTTTAAGCAAATTAATATATGGTAATGCTGTTTTTACCTATTTGTTCCTCTTGGCTTGAAGCAGAATGTAGATAAACACCGATGAGTTCTAATAGGCACCTGGTAGTAACAAGCACAGAACCTCTGATGAGGGAAGCATTATATTTTAGGCCAGGAGGAAACCCACCAATAAGGAAAGAAGTCATGAGGATGAGCTCACAATAGTTTTATAGATTTTTGTATGTTTTAAATTTAATTTCGTGAGACTTTCACATATAAGTTGTGTAATTGCACAATCTCTACCTCTTCTCTTTTCTCCTCCAGCTCCTTCCAATGTTCCTCCCAAATTCAAAACCTCTTCTTTGATAATTATGATGTTGCACATTGTGTATGTGATGTGATGTGATGTGATGTGATGTGATGTGTGTGTGTGTGTGTGTGTGTGTGTGTGTGTTATAAAGCCATTCAGTGTCGCTTATAGGTATGCATGCTTAGGGCTGACCACCTATCAGGGGGCTTGTACCTGGAGAAAACAGATTCTTCATCTCTCCCCAGCCTTTGACTGCCAGTAAATGTAGCTTTCATCCTTCCTCAAAGAAGCTTCATTTTTCAGCAGACAGAGGCTATTATAGAGCTATACGACTGATCAAAATGCAGACAATAAATGACCAAGGGGTACCCAACCTAGTCAGTACATCTTCAATGCAAATGCTATATCCAAGGCTCAGGGAACACTATAGAAGAGGAAGGAGAATGACTACAGGAGCCAGAAAGTCAGAATGCCTGCTGCTGGATAAGTACTGGACATAACCAAGATGCCACAGCCAGGAACTGTCAGTGAGTGACTTTTTCAATATAAGATTAGAACATTTTGCTTTCATGGTAGAAACATTTCAAAAGTTTGATATATCCCAAAACATGGTACTCTCAATTACTATGAACTGGAGGGATGTTCTTGCGAGGCCACATAACTATATTTAACACAACATCAAATGAATATCCATTTTACTTGAATAATTCACTGTTAGGCATTTGATTTCATGTTTATTATGAATGTACAGCAATGTTTAGAATGATGTTGTCTCCAATATTTTGAAACAAAAATTTAATGAGTAGTAAATACTCATTACTACTATTTTTGTTTATGTAATTCTTATTTTTATTCAAATCGTATTCAGAATTTTCTACGTGTGTACTATGTTCACATTGCTTCCACTCTTCCTATCCCCCTTGAACTTTCCCTTTTCTCTCCACCCCATAAGAAATTCAATAACTGTTCTTTTTTTATTGTTATACACACACACACACACACACACACACACACACACATACAACCTGCTGAGTCCTTTCAGTGTTGCTCATATGTGTATGCTTTTAAGGCTGACATCTTCAGACTGGATAATAACCCACTAGAAAGACTCCTTCAGCAGTCATTAATTCTATTCTCAAAACTTGCCCTTCGACCAATAGGCAAATGTAGCTCTCATATCTGAACACAGGGGCTTTTTTTTTGCAGCAGCCTATAGAGACTTACAAAAGCCTGAACTGGTCAAAGCACAGGAAACAACAGACTATAAAAATGGGTTCCCAGCTTCAACTGATACATATACATTCCATAAGGCTCAAGGCTTCAGGATCGTGTATTCTATCTATCTCAATAAAGCTGCATATAGTACCCATGAAATCTCTAAAATATAGTTACTTAAAACAAGACCTGTGCAGTGACAGCAGTTGACATACCACCAGGAACAGAGTAAATCTTACTAGATTCTCATGCCTAAATTAAGCATTAAGTATTTAAGAACATTATGGCATGCATGAATACTTCAGTGTCTTAACTATCGCAGAGCATGGGATAGATCTATATATATTCTATAGGAAGTGCTCTAAGACATGAACATAACATACAAATATCAATGTTATTTTTGAATAGTGTTATGCCATTTTGAATTCATTCATCGATACTAGTATATTACATACACAAATGGAAACATATGAACATATGCAAAATTTTTGTATGAAAATTATGATGAGAATTACTATGGTTGAACATCAACTTGATTAAGAGATGACTAATAAAATAGTCAAGCACACGTTTGGGTGAGTCTTTGAGGATATTTTTGCATCTACAGGCAGCATGCAAGACAGCAACGAAAGGATAAAAGAACTGTCATGTAGAATGAATCATTTTCAGGACATTATATACATTTATCCATGTTCATCATTTCTAGGTGCTGAGTACACAAGAAAGTACTAAAAGATCATGGTGCTTACCTCAGTACCATTTCCATTGTACTTGTACAACCAGAGTAAAGTCTTGTTTAGGGATCAGTATAGTTGAGAAAAGAGATGTTTGAAAGTATGTAAAATTTGATTCCCTTAATGTATATATTTGTTTTTATATTTTAATTCTATTAATTCTTACAGTAAGATTATTTTCATCTGATGTCTAGCATCAGATGAATGCTTTAGAAACAGAAAACAGATCTATTCTGTTTTGTAATGTTCTAAAAATAATCAGGCTGAGATAGGTATAGTTTTATTATATGAATTAATGAGACCAATAACTCTATATAGCCCTGCAATAATCTGCTTGCCATGTGTCTCTGTCTCAGTTTTGGCAGCATCGATCCAAAGCTAATCAAGAGCTGAATAGATAATGACTGACCATTACAATCCATTCTTTAGTAACTTCCTTTGGGCTCCGTGTTCAGCTGGCCTCAATCTCAATATCTAAATTGCACTGGGTACTTGCTTTCGGTAATTATTTATTCATAAAATGTTCTGCAAACAAACTGAATACAGATATAAAATGTACATGAAAAATAACCGTGAAAGCCAAATTTTCTTGTGATTGATGTTACAGGGACTCACAGAAGAATTATGCTCTTTAAATGAATTAGTCTCTGATTCTGAATCTGAAAAACTTTGTCCAAGGTCATTCTGTTGGCCCAAGAAATGCAGGTGTCCTGAGTCTCAATCCAGGCCTTTTTTCTAAAGCATGCTACAATGTGCCAATGCTCTAGAATCAGTGTTATTGTTTATCATTCAGTCCATTGCTTTTTCATTAGAAACTTATGGATACTTCTCTACAGTTCTTTCCTCCAATAGCCTCTATACTTATTTAGTTTTGAGCCAGGGTCTTAATTTATGGCCTAGGCCTGTCTGACACTCATGAAAATCCTCCTGAAGCTGAAAAGCACAGGGAATAGCTTATCAACATATGACTTATCACACAGCCCCCTTATAATAATGCACTCGGCAGCCTGAGACCTTAAGCTGCAAATACTTTGCATACATACCTAACTTGGAACAATGTATCTCACCTTTTAGCAATCTAGGACACACCCCACATACACATTGTACTAAGCTGCATTCACACCTACACCGTACTCTGAATAATAGAATAAGTTTCATTCCTAAGTAATCATCAAGATTCTATTTAATCATATTCCATTCATGTCCAGGTTCAAGGGGAGGGATACACAGCCTAGACTGGTTGTGGATGGGATGCACGTATAATAAGGCAAACTCTATCCTCTATATGAATTGTTATGAAGAATTTCCTGTTTGCCATCTTAAACCTATATAATAATAGGGTATTTATAAGATTAAAATCAGATAAGAGAAAATGAAATGTTGAGTAAAAGTTTTGAGTACTTGAAAACTGTTGAAGAAAATAGAGAAATTCCTAACCTATATGTTTAGTAGCCAACACTTCCTTCCTTTAGACATTATAAAGATGTCACAGGCAATAATCTAGGGTCCTTGAATACATTTGGTCATATAGATCATTGTCAGTCATGATAGCGTATTTCTTTTAGATCCAGACTATAACTAAATATTTGCTTTTGAATATATCTCCCTTCCAACTTATTGATCTGTTTTGCCTTTATTCAAATTATTTGAATAAGAGACCAAGAATCTGGAAACACCTGGCCAAGATCCCACCCACAAATGACACTTCTGTTCCAGTGTTGCAGGTCCTCGGTTAACAGGCAGGAGCCACCCACACCTGGCTTTCTTCTAATATTTTAATTAGCATATGTAAAGCACGATTACTCTCTCATTTTCTCTTTATATTTTTGTGTATGACTCAAGCAGATATTTACAGGTGCAGACCACAAGACTCAGTTGGGAAATTCTGCATTTTTTTCCCTAATGCCTCCACACATGTGGGCAGATCCTGCTGTTATTTGGAATGTACTAAGTTAAATAAATAGCTCTAAAGCCTGTGAAATCATGATCAAATATCTCCATTAAAGAAAGATTTCTCCAATGCTGAAATATTCTCCTCTTTAGTCTACATATTTTAAATATTTAAGATACACAGTAACAGAGGAAATTGTCAAAGACCTTACACTTTAGCGTCGTTATTTAACCTCTGTTATATGTTCTATATAGCATTGGATAACAACACACACACACACACACACACACACACACACAAATATGATCCCTAAGTATCTTGGGGATGGAGGTAAAGTATCTAGGAGTTATAAAGTATTTGGGGGGTGTAAAGTATCTGAGAGGAATAAAGTACAAAATAAAAAATAAAGAAAAAAACCCATAGAAGCCAATTTGACTTCTTGAACTAAATGAACAATGTTATTAAAGGAACCTAAGTGTACTGGGTGTTAAGTAACTTCTCAGACAGATTTACAGTTTTGAGAGATGCAAAACTGAATATAACCCAGCACTCACTGAAAGAACATATCATGGAAGACAGTAGATACAGCCAGCACACCCAGCTGCCCACTTAGCTCGCCGGTATGGTTTCAGTCTGAAATGTTTTTCAGAAGTTCACATTTTGCATGCTCAATCCTCAACTTATACCATCATTTGGAGGCTGCTATAGGTTTGCATAGGGTATTTGTGTCCTTGATATAATTCTGTTTCTTGATCCATGCCATGAGAAAATCCACCTCCTCACCCCTTGGTAGTCACTGGCAGAGACACTGACAACCCAGGATTTCCCAATCAGAATGGAATTAAATGTCAATGAAGCTGTGAGCCAAACTGATCTTATTGGTCAGACTAGGTGGCCATAGAGAGAGAAATCTAGCTAATATACTTCTATTGCTCAAGAAAGTCACCGCTTGCCAGAGAATCAAAGATGTGAAAAGGGGCCATGATCTTTGATTTAAAACTTCTCATACTTTAAAATCAGAAAGGAAGAAAATGAATGGGTCCAGGTGCAAACCCAAATCTTGCCACCACCTGCATTAGGTCTCTGCCTTTGACAAACATTCTCATTCTCCCCTATATCTGCCCCATCCATAATGACTGACAGAAAGCCAATAAAAGCATAGGATTGGGGCTGAGAGCTGCCAGGTGCACACATTCATTATAAAGAACTAATGGATGATTGTAGCATGCAATCTGTATGATTGTAAACAACCAACATATCATTACAAGGCAGCAGAAAAAATGCTGGGATTCCTGCATGCAAATGCTAAACTAACTCCTTGTGGATGTGTGGATGTGGAAGAGCATTTCACTGCTAAATTGCTTTCAGTAAGTTGATTCCTCAGAGACAGGCACAGCGGTACTTTCAGATAATGAATGTTTCAAATCCCACTTTCTGTCCTTTCATTGGGCAAAGAAAGCCACAAAAGTGAAAAGGAATGAAGTAGAATTTGAAATGCTTGAGATATTCTGAGCTAACTGCATGAAGTGAAGTCTATGGAAGAAAGCAACCTCCCCCCAGAACATTGAATCAAAGGGTTGAGACAAGTCTTAAGCTGCTTCTCTATTGGTCACAATATTATTCCCTATATAGATAGTGAACTTTGCATGTTTCATTGCTAGAGACAGAGCTTTCTATGATCTTTTTGCACTCTGGACACATTTACTAGCATGTTAAGGAGTGGAAAAAGGAAAACAGTCAATAAACAAGACATTTCATGTTTATGGAAAGTAAATTTGTTGAAATACAGATTTTTAGATCTCTTTCTTAAGGCGGTTTATAGGTTACTTTGGACACACAACAAATCTATCTCAAATATTAATGAGTTAAACACATCCTTTAAAAAATTGGCTACTGTTTGTGGGTCAAGAAGTCAGTCTCTCGTGGTTGGCATCAGACACTGGGTGAAGCCCACTCTCGAAAGAATAATCAACTAGACTAGTCATCTAAGACAGCATATCCATATAGAAAGGATTGTTGTCAGACAGCTCAGCTGGGGAAGTACACCAAAGCACCTCGATAGGACTCCTCCAGCTTGATGATAGCAGAGTCACTAACCTTCCTCCATTAGTATCCTAAAAGAATCATGTAAGAACAGCATGGCCTTTTCTGGATTATCCATAGAAACCACATAGCATCATGTTGCAGGATTTTCCCTGTCCAATTAAATTAGTGTAGAGAAGGTCTGTGATTGGACATGGAAAAGGGGGTGGGGTGGGGAGTTGTGAGTTGCAGAGAGAGGAGGTAAAGGGAGAAGAACCGTGGCCATGGACCATGAATCCAAGTGGCAATTTCTAGCCACAAGTAGCTATGGCTTCCCAACAAGGTTAGAAATATCAGGATAAAGCTTTTATCATTATCAAGTGGCTCTGAAATTACTTTATGGGTATCTTGTAAATTGTGATTTTATTGATATATAAATCTGATTGTTTAATTAAGCTTTAAGATTCTACCAGGTAGTTAGATGTTGAGATGGCTAATCGTGGGGAGTGTGGGGCATTGCATGGAAGTGAGAGTTATTCAGGACCCTAGCCAGAGAGATGGCCTGGTAAGGGCAGGAAAGTGTCACCTCTACCATTATGGTTGGCTAAAGTAGCTACAAACTAGAATGAAATCAAAACAAGGGGATACAGCCTAGCATAACATTGGATGGGAAACTATCAAAATATTTGTTACTTTGTTTAAAGAAAAAAGTTCCTTTTAGTTGTAAATTATTTCTATACTTCCCACTTGCAAGTATATACCACACTACCTCTTGATGTATAGTAATTTCCTTGGAGATAAAACTTCCATCTTGGAGGGAAGCTAGTTAAAACACAAATTGTTCTAAGGGGAAGTGACATACTCCATCCTACCTAGAAGCTCATTAAGCTCAGGAAGTAAGCAATTCAAAGGCATCAGGAAGTTCCTAAAACTGACCAGATTCACAAGGCTTCCCCCTCCCTAAGTATACATGCACAGGAAGGACCATAGAGAGACACTGTCAGGCAACCCAAGCTTCTTATAAGACTCTTAGACCAGCTGAACTACATAGGAGGGGCATTCCCTCATCTTTTAATCTGTCTGCAAGTGACATGATGTGTTTTGAGTTATTTATTTTTCTTATTAGAAACTCCTCACTAATATTACTGTAAGTAACCTCAATAAAATCTGTGAGTTAGCCAAGTCTAACTTTGGTGGTATCCATACTGTGGTCTGTCATCAGTTCTCTATTTGGAGTGAGTAGACATTTGTTCATATTTTCCCAGGAATAGTGTCATAGAGCAATACTTCTCTCTAGTCCTCCACAGTATCCTCTCTTTATGCCGTATACTCAAGGTACTGGATCTTGCTATCCACATTAGGTCCCGTGTAGATGATTGTCGTATGGCTCTAAGGCTGAGTGGGGCAGTGAGAGAATGGAGACAAGACAAACACACAGACAGAGAAGCTGGAATTCGTGGACTAGTTTTCTGATAGAGAAAACATAGCTTCCATAAACTCAGTGTGTTTATTGTATACATATGAACATGGACGTAGGGTTATTGCATACAGCTGAATCAAAGTGGTCAGGTTATTGCATATAAAGGAAAATGAAGGGGGAATTATGGTATACATCTGACCAGGAACACAGGATCAGATAATCTCACTAGGAGTAGTCTCTGTAGAGGAACACTCTTCAGGCTGTATACATTTGTGGTAGAGAAAGCTATGATGGATATGTTCTTCATACATGTCAACATTTACACATGATCCAAGAAAGATTTTGATATCTCTCTGAGCCTCATCCCTGGAACAGGAAGGATTAGACACTTTCCCATTGGTGTGAGGCTATGGTTATTGACATGGTTGTACTTCTGTCAATGGCACACATTCACTGAGGACTTCACACACTCATGAATTCCTCTGCCTCCCACAGATGACAGTCCTTGGTTATTATTCATTGAGGATTAGACTTCTTGATTTGCATTCAAACAAATAAGGAAATAAGTAAGTCTCTCTCTCTCTCTCTCTCTCTCTCTCTCTCTCTCTCTTTCACACACAACACAAACACACACACACACACACACACACGCACAAACACACATGCATGCACACATCCACATGTATAAAGATCCAAATATGGATACTGTACATATAATCTTGTTTTGGAAAGGAGAATTTAGGTAATAAAAGCACTTTCTGATTCATAAGCAAGATTGAAATCAACCACACATATTTCCAGAGCCTTGAGCAAGGTTTTAGTTCACTAGTGACCTTCACTAACTTGCATAATTCTTGGTGTACCACCCCAGTCACATTTTTTTTTTTTTTTGGAAATGGCATATTGTACACAAATAAGGACTACTTTCTAGAGTATGTCTCTACCCATTCTGTGCTATATTGTCTTTTACAAAGCAAAATGATATAATCTAAAAGTACTGTGGCTTTACTATGTACAAGTTCATGAACTATTCCATTAAGAAAAAAAATAGTCACAAATGTCTTAAAAACAAAAACATCTCCACCTCTGGTTCCTTGAGGGACTACTCTAGAATAGCACAGCAGTCATAAGAAGCCTACCAGTAAACAAAGTATCAGAAGGTATTTTTATTAAACATTTTTAAAGAAATTTAGTTTAAAAGTAACAGTGATTTTAAATATTTCATTTTAAAATGTATTTTATTATCACTCTTTTATCTTTGTTGTTCACTGAGATATTTTCTGGAAAATGCCTTGGCTTGGGTTCTTTGATCATTTTTACTTCTTTGAGAATATATATCAAATATCTCTCTTTTATTTTATTATTATAAAATAATATAGTTTTCTCTGTTTTGTTACACATGGAATATTTTGGATATCTCTTTGAGATATCAAATATCTCTCAATGCCTCAAATAACTTGGACTATTCCTAACATGGATCGTTCTGTATTTATTTACTCAAAATCATTATTCGTACTAGGAAGAAGACTTGTTTATTACTAAAAAGGATATAATGTAACATTGGTGTTGCAAAATAACTAAAGAAGAAGCAGAATAAAATCCAAATTACAACAAACAAAGATTAAGAACTTAAGAATTAAAAGAAGATTAGATACAAGAGCATAAGTGTTAGTGAGATAGAAATTAATGTGGGGCATACCTAGGCTACTGGACGGAGAGATAAACACCAGAAAAGAAAAACCAAAACAGCTTGAGAAATATATTTAAACTAGATAAAAGACATGTTTCCCATTTCTAAGGTTCTAGTAGGAGAGTAAAGGAGGCAGAAACAATATTAAGAACATAAGAGATTGAGGATGTGATGTTCCCAGACATAGAAAATCTTAAGGCATTCTAAGTAACCTACAGGATCCAGAACTGCTGGGAATCAAAAGAGAATAATTACCTTGGCATATGATTATAAGATTGACAAAAAATAAAAGGTGTAAGAAGAGCCATATAATGAGTGGACAGCGTGAAAGGTCACTCAGAAAATGAAAACTTGAAAGCAGTATTGAAGAAATCTGTTCTCAAATGGAACCAGAAACAGTGCAGAAGGGAACGGAGAGCAACAGAGAGACAAATAGGTGGATAATACTAGTGAAATATTCCATGTGTAACAAAACAGAGAAAACTATATTATTTTATAATAATAAAATAAAAAAATCTAGAGGCTGCACCTGGAGAAGAATTGGAAAAGGACAAGAAACAAATAGGTAGTGTTCTGAAGAGATAGGATTGAGCAGCTCTAGAGATTCATATTGGCAGTAACAGAATAATGGAAAAAGATGGAGACAAGATGGCAGTACCCTACAGAGCAGTAAGCCAGTGTGAATGGAGCTGCAGATATGCATGTCTCCAGCCCCCGGGAGAGGAAGAAGTACCTGCATCCCAGAGGAGAGCCTGACAGGTATTTCCTCAGTACAAGCCAGCAGCCCTCACAAGTCTCCAATCGATTTGCTGTGATTCCTCAGGCTGGTGAATCAACAGTGATGAGGAATCTGATGTGTCACTCTGTGTGACTCAGAGGGCAGTGGCCAGGTGCCATCTTGATGGGGAACCTGCTATTTTAAAACTGACCTACACTGGGAACTTGTGAACAGGAAGCAAACGAATCACATATTTAGGGAGTTGGATTTAACCTTCCGCAGCTTCATAGTGAGAGAACGACACGTAGGCAGTTGTGCTGATCTGGAAGGTCACAGATGCTGATAAAACAGACAGCTCAGGAGACAGGAAGTTCAGCAGAGACACGGAAGGGCACCAAAGGCAGCCTCACTTTGGGTGACCTGGAACAGAGTTTGTCAACTGATAGTAACTCTGGTGTCTGAGAGCCTTAAGCCTGAGGTCAGTAGGTAGATTTACCGCTCCAGTGACTTGCCAGCTCAAGCGTAATAGCTGATAAGCATGACTTCATCCCTTAAAGCACATGTGCAGGGCAGAGGAGAAAGAATGGTCCTTTGACTCTACTGATAGCTGCTGTGGGCATTTGTCCTCAGTTCTTTTTGTTGTTGTTGTTGTTGTTGTTGTTGTTGTTGGTTTTTTTTGTTTGTTTGTTTTGTTTTGTTTTTCGAGACAGGTTTCTTTGTGTAGTCCTGGCTGTCCTGGAACTCGCTCTGTAGACCAGGCTGGCCTCGAACTCAGAAATCCGCCTGCCTCTGCCTCCCAAGTGCTGGGATTACAGGCGTGTGCCACCACTGCCCGGCCTGTCTTCAGTTCTAAAACACTTGAGACACAGCCCTTCACTAGAGAGGCTCCTGATAGTCAAAGAAGAGAGCTATTAAGTGAAGATGACTCAGCAGACTCCAGACATCTGAGAACACATAAGCAATTTAGGCCAGAGGAAAGATAACTGCACACAGGGGACATCTTCCCCCTTGCATACTACTAGAAACTCCCAGTTTTAAAGAGCCCTTGAAAAACGTGTTTCAGTATTCAACACTCCACCATTTTGCCCCTGTACTTTTTTCCCCCTTTCTACGTTCATCTTAATTGTCTTTTAAGTTTTCTCATTATTGTGAAGCCCACTTTCCCCTCTGTAGCCGCCCATGGCTACATTTGAACGGGTTCCCGGGTTCCCTGGAAGGAAAGCTGGGGATAGGAACAGAGTGGCGAGAGAAACACGGAGCCAAGACGAATTTCCCGTTCAAGGCTCAAGGTTTAGTGGAGGTCTCCAAATATATATAGGCAGGGGAAGACGCTTCCCCCAAAGGCTGGAAACAGGTCGGCAGAACTGCTTTGCTTGCTCCACAGGTGGCTGGTGCCTCAGGGAACTGCAGGTCCTTGGAGAACAATGGGCTTCACCTTGGTCTGGCTCCACCTTAGGCTGGCTAGCAGAGGAATTCCTGCTTGAAGGCTGGGAGAGGAACTTCACCTTGGTCAAAGTCAAGTTCCTGCCAGGTGGCACACCACTCCAATATGGCTCTCTACACCCCTCTCTCTTTTTTCATTCCAATCTCTTACCCTTTTTCCTTTCCCTCCATAACGTTCTTCTCTATTCTTTTTCTTGGCCATTTTTCGTTTATTTAACCTCACTTATCCTCTGTTTTGTTCATCCCCTGTCTTACTTGCCTAGTAGTTTGTACATTTACCTCAATAACGTTATAATTTACAGCACACTTTGCACCAGCTTGCTATGTTCTGCTTTAAAGTTATTGCTGGTACATTAGTGGGACTTTCTTTCAAAAAATCAACCATATGCATCAAAACTTTTCACCTGCAATTTTATAGAATAAACCAAAGTCTGGAGGGGGGCTATCTGACACATTGAAGTAAAAACATGGCGGGAGAAATTGCTTTCTTTCTTTTTGGCTTTTTTCCTGGTTTTGTAACACAGGGTGTAGGTGTCATTCTTAAACTTCACACTCTGCCAAGTAAGTATCCTGCTTCAGCATCCCACGTACTAGGACACAGAAACAAGCAACCATACTGGAATCAACATGGCAAAATTTCCAACTGGTCTTGGTGGGACATGCTTGTAATTTTAAAAAGGAGTCTAAAACTGGGAGATTGTGCCTTTTAGACCTATCTGGCCTACACTGTGAGATTCAGGCCTGTAGTGAAGACTATATAGTACAATGTTTTCAAAAACACAAATAGAGGCAAAATTTCTAATTTTCATTAGGCTTAATAAGTTACTGTGTTATAATGTTCACTGTAATATTCACTGTAAAATAAAATAATAATACATTAAAAGATAATGGTGAAACTGAACTATAGTCAACTAGCATAAAAGAAGTAATGATAAGTACAAAAGTGAAAAAGAGAAATGCAAATGCAAATATGTGGCTCAAAAAACAGAAAGAAGTTGTAAACGGGTATGCTTGCCTATCTGCAGTTTCATTAAAGGGAAACAGAATAAATGTGTACAGTCAACAACACAACTGTCTAATTGAGTTCTCAAAACAAATACTAAGATACTTACAAGAACATGCCTGATATGCAAATTCAAAACAGCTCAAAAAGAAAAAAGAAAAAAGAAATGCCATGTAATTTAGAACATGCTAACCAACCCCAAGCTGACTTTCAGAGTAGCATGAATGGAGAGAAACAGAAATGGTGTAGATGTGAGAACTGAAGAGATGGAATAGCAGTGAAGAGTTCTTGCTGTGCTTGGAGAGATGTAGGTTGAGTTTCCAGCACCCACAAAGCGGGTTCCAATTGCCTGTGACTCCAGTTCCAGATGCCCTCCTCTGGACTTTGTGGTGTCATGCATGTACAGGAATGAATACATACAGTCAAATACTCATAAACATAAAAGAAATTAAATATATATTTTTAAAAAACTGTTGATCTGTAGGCACAAATAAATACAACCTCAATGAAATGGGTAAAAATGAACGGAACAAAATAAAAAAGAAGACCCATATGTTACATGCAGGGTGTTGATAAGAATGGGTACAAGGGTCTGGAGAGATTGCTCTATGGTTAAAACAGATATCAATCTTGCAGAGGACCTGAATGTGGTTTTTAACACCCTTACATGGTGGCTCACAATGATTTGTAACTTCAACTCCAGGGGGAATCCAACAACCACTCTGTCCTCTATGGGCAATAGCACTTATGTGCACAAAACATACCCACAAAAACATAAAAAATAATATTTAAGAAACATATACAAGGCCCAGTAAGATAATAAGATTCTAAAGTATTAGATAAGTATATAACCAAACAAACCAAAAATCTAGAATTAACTCAATTCAAAAGATGAAAACCACATAGCATATTCCCTATGATTGGAGAATTAAATTAGCCATTAGTAATACAGAAGGGAACTCCCCAGGTGTTTAGCAGTTTAAGCAATGTTAAAATGAAAAGCCACCGCAGAGACTAGAAAACACTTTAGGCTATATGATAACAACAAAACAAAAATTAGAGTTATAGGATGCAGATGGAGTTAAAGTCATAAGCAGAGTGAAATAGAGAGTGTAATTATGTTTGAGAGGACTGAAATTCAGCAGTAGCAGCTACACCTTAAGGCTGGGGATGTAGCTTAGTTAGTACAGTATTCGTCCTTTATGCACGAAGCTCCGTGTTCAATCCCCATGCCACATAAAATTAGATATGATGGTGCATGCTTATAATCCCAGACCTTCAGAAGTGGAGACAGAAGAATCCTAAGTTTAAGGACAATTTTATCTGGATTGTTGAGTTTAACATCAGCTTGGACTTTGTCCAATTCTGTCTAAAGATGCGAACCCCAAAAGAAATATGCAATGCAATAAGGTTTACATAGGAAATAGCAAGGTGACACTATGTCAGGACAAAAGGAAGAAATGATAAGGAGGTGCGCAGACATAAATCACAACAATAGACTAGAGGATCTGTGTTCTTTAAAAGTCTTCATGCATGGAAGCTTAAAATAGCAATAAAGGATTTATATCTTTAAAATGTAGCAATTCAGCAAATATATGAGAGATCCAATAATCCAATTTTACTCTCTGTGTTAGAGACTGAACACAGGGCCTGCAGCATGCTAAGCAAGCTCTCTACAGCTGAAACACATGCCAGCCTTTAGATAATCTCATTTTAAAACACACAGTATAAGGAAATTTGCTTCGCAGAGAAATATATTCAAATAGCCCAAGGCATGTTAGAAAGTGTTTAGTTTCACTATTCATTGAGAAATGTAAATAAGGCCACAATGACTTGTCAGAATAAAAGCAACAGAATGGCTTATAAAACCAAAACAGGCAGCTTAAACTGCCCCTTAGTATATTAAATGTCTGTGTTAATGTGGCATTGTGTTTTAGGTGGGTGCCAGTTGAAATGAATCACTTTGGAAAACTAGGGGAACATATTTACTAAAAGCTGAACCAGGTACATAACCTACGCCCAGTATTTTCTACTCCTAAGTGCACACTGAATGCAAACAGTGGATGTGCACTCCAAACACATACCCTAGAATATTTATTAAAGCATTTTTTTTTACTATCCCTCAAACTGAGACCAGCACACATGTTTGTCAGCAGTAAAACAATGGATTTTTCAAGTTGAGACATATTTGTACAATGGAATTCTTTATAGTTGTGGAAAATGAACTGTTGCCAGAGAAAACAACTTTAGTAATTATGTGCATATTATATTGAGTGAAGACATAGTAGAGTACTTTAAGGAACATTCATGTTGCCATAGAGTTAAGAAACTATTATATGGTATTAAAAGCCAAGCTCTGACTTCTCAATGGAGATAGGGTTTGCCACAAAGGACACTTCTGGAATGCACACTGTTTTTGTTTCATTCTTTGTGCAGTTACACAAAAACATATGCTTTGCATCCACAATTCAAGGTGCATATTCAGCGTTAGTGCATTTTTTAATCTATGATGTTCATGGGTACAAAAAGAGACAGCAAGGCTAAAGAGATGGCTCAGTTTCTAAAGTGCTTTCTGTCCAAGCTTAAGGATCTCAGTTGAAATCATCAGAACCTACACAAAGCCTAGGCACATGGCTCATTAAAAGCCAAGCATGCTTAATCCCAGCGTGGACTATGGGTGTAGAGACAAGGAAATCTCTGGAGCCCCACGCCCATTCAGTCTAGCCAGATTAGTGAGATCCAGGTTTTGTGAGAGAAAAGGTTTCAAAAATACAGGTGGAGAGACATCCAGGAAAACATCCAATGTCAATCCCTGGTCTGTGCTCATGTGCATACAACATTCATGTGTATATAAACGTATGTATGTACATACATACATGTGTGTATACATAGAACAACAGCACAGGTAGTCCTACCTTTGTACAATAACATAGGGATTTTTTTTTCTTATAGAAAATAGTTCAAGTTAAAGCCAAACTACTAATCAATTTTAAAAATCATAGATAGTCTATGCATGACTTTTAAAGGGCTTTAGAGAATGTTAAATGCTTATGGTTAGTTGAGACAGATAAGAAAATTTAAAACAGAAATGAGAACATCTATTTCCTTCATGGTTATATAAAGCATTAAAGTATATTTCTTTGGAGGATGGATAAGGTGACATTTTAAGTTAGTATTTGCTATATTCAGGTTTATAATGTATCTTCTACATGGCTTGTAGAATATTTATATGCCTTTTCTTGGATCAACTGCTAAATATGTTACTTAACATATTGCTTTAAATTTATTTTGTTGTTAATTATGTGTCTATGGGTGGATCTGTGCAAGTTCATGTGAATGCCAGAGAAGACCAGAAGAGGGTATCAAAGCTGCAGTTACAGGTAGCTGTTACCCATCTGACATGGGTGCTGAGATTTAAACCCAGGTCCTCTATAATAGCCACATGTGCTTACTGCTGAGGCATCTTCATGGCTGCCTATGGTGGAATCCTTTTTTTTTTTTTTTTTTTTTTAGTTATTTTTATTTTCTATATTCTATGTTTACATTTCAAAGGCTTTCCCCTTTCCCAGTTCCCACCCACCATAGTTCCCATAGTTCTTCTCCCCCCCAACTATTCCCCAATCATTCCCCCTCCCCCCTCGGTTTCTTTACTAAACTGGATGCAATCTTTACATGCCCAGGGTCCTCTCCTTTCTTCTTCTTGGGAATCATTTGACTTGCTATTTGTGTCTTGAGTATTTAGTGCTTCTGGGCTCATTAATATCCACTTATCAGTGATTGCATTTCATGTGCATTCTTTTGTGATTGGGTTAGCTCACTCAGGATGATATTTTCCAGGTCTAGCCATTTACCTACAAATTGCATGAATTCATTATTTTTAATTGCTGAGTAGTATTCCATTGTATAAATATACCACATTTTCTGTATCCATTCCTCCTTTGAGGGATATTTGGGCTCCTTCCAATTTCTGGCTATTATAAACAAGGCTGCTATAAACATAGTGGAGCATGTGTCTTTATTGCATGTAGGGGAATCCTCTGGGTATATGCCCAGGAGTGGTATGGCAGGGTCCTCTGGAAGTGACATGCCCAATTTTCTGAGGAACCGCCAAACTGATTTCCAGAGTGGTTTTACCATTTTGCAATCCCACCAACAGTGGAGGAGTGTTCCTCTTTCTCCACATCCTCGCCAGCACTTGTTGTCTCTTGAGTTTTTAATCTTAGCCATTCTGACTGGTGTGAGGTGGAATCTCAGGGTTGTTTTGATTTGCATTTCCCTGATGACTAATGATGTTGAACATCTCTTAAGGTGTTTCTCGGCCATCCGAATTTCTTCTGGTGAAAATTCTTTGTTTAGCTCTGTGCCCCATTTTTTGATAGGGTTATTTGGTTCTTTGCGGTCTAACTTCTTGAGTTCTTTGTATATATTGGATATTAGCCCTCTGTCGGATGTGTGGTTGGTAAAGATCTTTTCCCACTTTGTTGGTTGCCATTTTGTCCTTCGGACAGTGTCCTTTGCTTTGCAGAAACTTTGTAATTTTATGAGGTCCCATTTGTCGATTCTTGATCTTAGTGCGTACGCTATTGGTGTTCTGTTCAGGAACTTTTCCCCTGTGCCCAAGTCCTCCAGGGTCTTCCCAAGTTTCTTTTCTAATAGTTTCAGTGTGTCTGGTTTTATGTGGAGGTCCTTGATCCACTTGGAGTTGATCTTAGAGCAAAGAGATAAGAGTGGGTCAATTCGCATTCTTCTGCATGTTGACCTCCAGTTGAACCAGCACCATTTGTTGAAAAGGCTATCTTTTTTCCACTGGATGGTTGTGGCTCCTTTATCAAAGATCAAGTGACCATAAGTCTGTGGGTTAATTTCAGGGTCTTCAATCCTGTTCCATTGATCTGTTTGCCTGTTGCTATACCAATACCATGCAGTTTTTAACACAATTGCTCTGTAGTACTGCTTGAAGTCAGGGATATTGATTCCCCCAGAAGTCCTTTTATTGTTGAGAATAGTTTTAGCTATCCTGGGTTTTTTGTTGCTCCAGATGAATTTGAGAATTGCTCTTTCTAGATCTATGAAAAATTGAGTTGGGATTTTGATGGGGATTGCATTGAATCTGTATATTGCTTTTGGCAAGATGGCCATTTTTACTATATTGATCCTGCCAATCCAGGAGCAAGAAATATTTTTCCATCTTCTGAGGTCTTCTTCGATTTCTTTCTTCAGGGACTTGAAGTTCCTGTTGTACAGATCTTTCGCTTGTTTGGTTAGAGTTACGCCAAGATACTTTATGTTGTTTGTGCCTATTGTGAAGGGTGTTATTTCCCTAATTTCTTTCTCTGCCTGCTTGTCCTTTGAGTACAAGAAGGCCACTGACTTGCTTGAGTTAATTTTATAACCTGCCACTTTGCTGAAGTTGTTTATCAGCTGTAGAAGTTCTCTGGTGGAGTTTTTTGGGTCGCTTAGGTAAACTATCATATCATCTGCAAATAATGATAGTTTCACTTCTTCCTTTCCAATTTGTATCCCTTTGACTTCCTTATGTTGTCTAATTGCTCTTGCTAGAACTTCAAGTACTATATTGAAAAGATATGGAGAGAGAGGGCAGCCTTGTCTAGTCCCTGATTTTAGTGGGAATGCTTCAAGTTTCTCTCCATTTATTTTGATGTTGGCTACTGGTTTGCTGTAGATTGCTTTTACTATGTTTAGGTATGGGCCTTGAATTCCTGCTCTTTCCAAGACTTTTAGCATGAAATGATGCTGAATTTTGTCGAATGCTTTTTCAGCATCTAATGAGATGACCATGTGGTTTTTTTCTTTCAGTTTGTTTATGTAGTGGATTACATTGATGGATTTCTGTATATTGAACCATCCCTGCATCCCTGGGATGAAGCCTACTTGATCATGGTGGATGATCGTTTTGATGTGCTCTTGGATTCGGTTAGCAAGAATTTTATTTAGTATTTTTGCATCTATATTCATCAGAGAAATTGGCCTGTAGTTCTCTTTCTTTGTTGGATCTTTTTGTGGTTTAGGTATTAGCGTAATTGTGGCTTCGAAGAATGAGTTGGGCAGTGTCCCTTCTGTCTCTATTTTGTGGAATAGTTTGGAGAGTATTGGTGTTAAGTCTTCTTTGAAAGTCTGGTAGAATTCTGCACTAAAACCATCTGGTCCCGTACTTTTTTTGGTTGGGAGGCTTTCTATAACCCCTTCTATTTCTTTAGGGGTTATGGGACTATTTAGCTGGTCTACTTGATGCTGATTTAATTTTGGTATTTGATATCTGTCTAGGAAATCGTCCATTTCCTCCAGATTCTCCAGTTGTTTTGAGTATAGACCTTTGTAGTAGGATCTGATGATCTTTTGAATTTCCTCAGTTTCTGTTGTTATGTCTCCCTTTTCATTTCTAATTTTGTTAATTTGTATACTGTCTCTGTGTCCTTTGGTTAGTCTGGCTAAGGGTTTATCTATCTTGTTGATTTTCTCAAAGAACCAGCTCCTGGTCTTGTTGATTCTTTGTATGGTTCTCTTTGTTTCTATTTGATTGATTTCAGCCCTGAGTTTGATGATTTCTTGTCTTCTACTCCTCCTGGGTGAATTAACTTGTTTTTCTTCCAGGGCTTTAAGGTGTGCCATTAAGCTGCTAGTGTATGCTCTCTCCAGTTTCTTTTTGGATGCACTTAGAGCTATGAGTTTTCCTCTTAGCACTGCTTTCATTGTGTCCCATAGATTTGGGTAGGTTGTACCTTCATTTTCATTGAATTCTAAAAAGTCTTTGATTTCTTTTTTTATTTCTTCCTTGACCAAGGTGTCATTGAGTAGAGTATTGTTCAGTTTCCATGTGTATGTGGGCTTTCTGTTGTTTTTGTTGCTATTGAAGACCACTCTTACTCCATGGTGATCTGATAAGAGGCATGGGATTAGCTCGATCTTCTTGTATTTGTTGATATCTGTCTTGTGACCGATTATATGGTCTATTTTGGAGAAGGTACCATGCGGTGCTGAGAAAAAGGTATATTCTTTAGCTTTAGGATGAAATGTTCTATATATATCTGTTAAATCCAATTGGTCAAGAGTTTCAATTAGTTTCACTGTGTCCCTGTTTAGTTTCTGCTTTCCTGATCGGTCCATTGAGGAGAGTGGGGTGTTGAAGTCACCCACAATTATTGTGTTAGGTGTAATGTGTGCTTTAAGCTTTAGTAAGGTTTCTTTTACGAAGGAGGGTGCCCTTGCATTTGGAGCATAGATGTTCAGTATTGAGAGCTCTTCCTGGTGGATTTTCCCTTTGGCCAGCAAGAAGTGACCTTCTGAGTCTCTTTGGATGATTTTAGGTTGAAAGTCAATTTTATCTGATATTAGAATGGCTACTCCAGCTTGTTTCCTGAGACCATTTGCTTGTAAAATTGTCCTCCAGCCTTTTACTCTAAGGTAGTGTTTGTCTTTAACACTGAGATGTGTTTCCTGTATGCAGCAAAATGTAGGGTCCTGTTTCCGTATCCAGTCTGTTAATCTATGTCTTTTTATTGGGGAATTGAGTCCATTGACGTTAAGAGATATTAAGGAATAGTAATTATTACCTCCAGACATTTCTGAAATTATATTTATTTATCTTATTTATTTTTTATATTCGAGAGGTTATCTTCTTTTGGGTTTGATGAGAGGAGGTTTCTATCTTGCTTCTTCCCGGGTATAGTTTCCGTCCTTGTCTTGGTGTTTTCCCCCTATTATCCTTTGTAGGGCTGGATTTGTGGAGAGATATCTTGCAAATTTGGTTTTGTCATGGAATACCTTGATGTCTCCATCAATGGCAATTGAGAGTTTTGCTGGGTAAAGTAGTTTTGGCTGAAGTTTGTGTTCTCTTAGAGTTTGCATGATATCTGCCCAGGATCTTCTAGCTTTCATGGTCTCAGGTGAGAAGTCTGGTGTTATTCTGATAGGTTTTCCTTTATATGTTACTTGGCCTTTTTCTCTTGCTGCCTTTAGTATTCTTTCTTTGTTTATTACATTTGGAGTTTTGATTATTATGTGACGGGATGTATTTCTGTTCTGGTCCAGTCTGTTTGGGGTTCTATAGGCTTCTTGTATATTCATGGGCATCTCTCTCCTTAGGTTGGGGAAGTTTTCTTCCATAATTTTATAGAAGATATTAGCTGGCCCTTTAACTTGTAAATCTTCACTCTCGTCTATACCTATAATCCTTAGGTTTGGTCTTCTCATAGTGTCTTGGATTTCCTGGATGTTTTGGGTTACCACCTTTTTGCATTTAGTATTTTCTTTGACTGTTGAATCAATGGTTCCTATGTTATCTTCGGCTTCTGAGATTCTGTCTTCTATCTCTTGTATTCTATTGTTGATACTTGCGTCTATGGCCCCTGATTTCTTCCCCAGGTTTTCTATCTCCAATGTTGTCTCCCTCTGTGATTTCTTAGTTGTTTCTACTTCTGTTTTTAGTATCTGGATGGATGTGCTCAGATCTTTCGCTTGCTTGATTGTGTTTTCATGTATTTCTTTAATAGATTTTTGTGCTTCCTCTTTCATAGCTTCTACTTGTTGGCCCACGTTCTTCTGTAGTTCTTTAAGTGACTTTTGTCTTTCTTCCTTATTGTCTTCTTCTCTTTGATCCATCTTCTCCTGCATTTCTTGAAGTGATTTTTGTATTTGCCTCGTAAAGGCTTCTAACTTTTGATCCATTTTCTCCTCTATTTCTTTACGAGATTTTTCTATGTGTTCAGCTACCAGCATCCTGACCAGTGATTTTATATCCAAGTCTTGTTTTTCTGGTGTTTTAGGGTATCCAGGGATTCCTGTTGTTGGAGAACTGGGTTCAGATGCTGTCATGTTGCCTTGATTTTTGTTAGTAACGTTCCTTCGTTTTCCTTTTGCCATCTGGTTATTTCTGGTTTTAGTTGGCCTTGTTGTCAGTGGCTGGTGTTTGAATCTCCTGTGAGGCTGGGCTCACCTGTTGTTTCTCTATTGGTGAATATGTGTGACTGCTGCTTTAAGGGATCATAAGCTGGCTGCCACCCATGCGATTGTAGCCCCTGTTGGAGTCTGTCTACCTGGGCTTCTCCAGCTGTGTCCTGGTTGCAAGGAACTCCGAGAGCCTAGCAGATCCCCCGTGAGGGTAGCCCTGGAAGGGGTGTTTACCTGGGCCTTTCCAGCTGTGTCCTGGTTGCAATATGGAGGCCCGCCGCTACACCGCTGGTCTAGGGGCCGGCGAGCTGGTTGCAGAACGCAGCTTAGGTGCTCACCCTAGGGCGGGGATGTCCCACAGAGCCTGGGCCTTTCCAGCTGTGTCCTGGTTGTGATATGGAGGCCCGCTGCTACACCGCTGGTCTAGGGGCCGGCGAGCTGGTTGCAGAACTCAGCCTATGTGCTCACCAGAGGGCGGGGATGTTCCACAGAGCCTGGGCCTTTCCAGCTGTGTCCTGGTTGCAATATGGAGGCCCGCCGCTACACCTCTTGTCCAGGGGCCGGCGAGCTGGTTGCAGAAGCAGCCTTGGTGCTCACCAGAGGGCTCGGGGATGTCCCACAGAGCCTAGGCGGGACTCTGCCTGCTTGGCTCCGAGACCCTAGCAGATACCCCCGTGAGTGTAGCCCTGGAAGGGGTGTTTACCTGGGCCTTTCCAGCTGTGTCCTGGTTGCAATATGGAGGCCCGCCGCTACACCCAGGAATCCTTTTTAAAAGCCCTTTCATGTCAAGTTTTGCATTTTGCTTGCTTGTTTGTTTGCCTTGCTTTCTTTAGGGCATCTGTTGTTTTTTTGTTTCTATATGATACTCATACTCATTTTAGGAAGTTATTATTTGTCTACATTTAGGGTCCTGAGATACACACCCTTACCTATAGTTAAAGCTTCCATACTTGCTACTTCTTTTGTAGCTGCATTTCTATTAATTTTTTTCTTTAGTATTTTTATTTTTATTTCCAATACTGGCTTTGATGCTTTTCCATTTCTGTTGCTTACTCCCCATTAAATCAACCATTTCCTTCTTGTGTGGGCTTACCACTTGAAGATACAGAGGCAATGTACATGCTACCCTGTTTATCTTGGCCACAGAAGGGATGTTATGACATGGTTTCCACCCCTTGAACAGAGCCAGCAGGTCGCAGGCCTCCACAAGTGTTGATCCTTGCTGTTGGCATAATTCTTGTTTGAATAATAATGTACATATTTTCATGTCCTACCTTTGAGTTATATCCTTTCTGCTAAAGTTAATGGCTCTGTGATAGTCACAGACATCACCAGTCCATGAGGCAAGTGTGTAGCTAATATCTCAGCCAAATGCGAACACTGAGACCTTCAGGGCAGTCCTTAAGAAAGAACTCTGAAAACATGAGTACAAAAATATATAACTCCTCAACTGTGCAAAATATAAGGATGCAATATGAATTGTATAGGAAGCTTCACACACAGATCTAAAAGAACAGATGCAATGGCACTATGACCTAACTTGACAGAAATATTCTAAGGAAGGAGATAAAGATATTTAGGGAGTAGTGATCTCAGAGCAAGATCCCAAACAGTTAAGTTTTTTGTTTGTGTTTACAAAGGCGGACAGATTCCTGAGTTCAGGATCAGTCTAGGACAGAGGAAGTTTAAGACTAGGCCCAAGCAAGGTAGGGATGGTAATATCAGGCTCTGATCCCACCCAGCTAGCCTATTGTCCATTTTTAACAAAGGCAGACAGGTCTCTGAATTTTTTGGCAATGTTAAAAAGAAAATGTGCTTGTTGTTCTAGTCTCTTTCTAAGAGGGGTTGGGGTAAAAGGATGTTGATTCATATGAAAATCCAAAGGGAAGCCTGGGTTAAAGACTGAATTAACTCTGTACCCAAAGGTCTAAATGAGACTGAATTCTTACATTTTAGGCTTTTGTTGTGCAAACCTTTTTCCTTGATTAAAAACTATTGGTTAAATAAAATTGGCCATATCCAGTTATTAGAGAAAATTAGAGGTTGGTTGGTTTGAAGTGACCTGGTTGTGGTGTAAGACCCTGATGAGTCTTGGCAAGAGGGGGGAACCCCCCTTCCCCAGTAAACAACACGAAGTAGGATGGGGGATTGATGCAAAAGCAAGAGAAATTATTGTTCCAATGCACTGGGGTCATCCTGCACTTGAAGGAAAAGAGGCTACCTTTTTGTACAGAGCAGCAGCCATGTGATTGGCAGAACAGTGTGACTTTTAAACTGATTGGTCTTTAGGGAATGAGGTAGCAAGGGGTGGCATATGGTCAGTCCCCCCAGTGGTCTTCCTGAAGAATGTAATCAGCCTTTCTATTCTAGGAGGGGAGGGGTGGCTATGTGCTCTCTGTCCTATCTCTTCTAGGAGGGGAGGGGTTTGACAGAATTTTCCAACCACTCTGAGATGACCTTTTCAATGGGAGAGGGAGACAGAGGAGAGTAGCTGAGAGGAGGAAGCCACCATGAGGAGAGAGGAAATGTTAGCATTTTGTCTAAGCTCCACTTCACAGTTACTTGACAATAGCCAGGTATGTTTGGCTCACTATAAAAGGGGCTGATTGCCCCTCCACTCTCTTTTGCTCTTGCTCTTGCATTCCTGCTCCTGCTCTGTCCCCTTACCTCTTTCCCCCTCTCCCCATTCCCTTCCCCCCTTCTCTCCATGTGCTCATGGACGGACTCTACTTCTCTACTCTCTGCCTCTGTCTCTTTCCCTTTCTCCTGGCATGACTACCAGACTACTGTCTTAACTCCTCTGCGCATGACCTGAATAAACTCTATTCTGGTAGAGTTTATATACTCTTACTATACTGTTACCCTGTGGCTGGTTCTTCAGGGGAAAGAGTGTTTCTGTATGGGCCCTCAGAGGCACTCCTTCCCCCATAACTCATGAAACTTCTACCAAAACATATCCTTCCTTCTTTATCTTTTTATAAACCTCTACCAAACATATCCTCTCTCCTCTTTTTCTTTTTATAAAGACATCAGGAACTATGAACATATGACCGGGAGAAATAGCAAGTATTGGGAGTATATCACTGAGGTGGTAGCCAGACCAGCAGTTAGAAGAGTAAATTAGGGTTGACCCCCTAGTAATTGTCAAGGACAAATAAAATAATCATTATGAGTCTCAATTATCTGTAAGCTAGTCACAGATAAGCTGAAATTGGTTGTACTACAGCAAGAGATGAGCTATCCTGAGAATTTTTTTAGAATTGCAAGAGAAAACTGTTTCAAGCAGCAATCTATCTGGAAAGCCATCTTGAGTACAGGGTACATAGGCCATCAGCTTGTACCCTGTGATTTGACTTTAGGTTATTTGTTTTGCTATTCTCAAACACCCTTTCCTCAGAACCTCTCTCCAAGTCAAAGTTAGTCCTTGGCAACATGCTTTATTATCTTTCAAATGAAACAAAACAATACAAGAAGAAAAAGCAAAACAAAAACAGAAAAAAAGAACTTCAAATACTCCAGGAGAGCTTTCTGTGATGACAAAAGGCCTATAGACTTTGAGAAGGCGATATGATTTTTCTTTGATTATGTTTTACACCTCTTTGTGTGTTTGTGTGTGTGTGTGTGTGTGTGTGTGTGTGTGTTTGTGTGTGTGTGTGTGTGTGTGTGTGTGTGTGTGTGTGTTGAGGACTAAAGAGCTACCATGAATCTATAATCAGGCACAGTTTACATACTGTGGTAACTAGAATTGGAGCAATGCTGCTAAGTGATTCATGTTATTTAATTAAGCCATAGTAACCTAGATTCAAGCATACCAGAGCCTTAGAAAGCTAAAACTATGTATAATTTAAAAAATTCTCTTCTGAGGGGCTGGCTCCTTGGGTAAAGCATTTGAATTTAGATCCCCAATGTTTATATGGAAGCCAGACATGACAGCATAGGTTTGTAATTCTAGTATTGTTGGGTAGAGACAGGAGGATCCCAGTGGCTCACTGTCCAGTCAGTATAGCCAGCGAGCTCTGGGATTAAGTAAGAGATCCTATCTCAACAGGAGCAATTAACAAAGACACACAATATTGCTGCTTGGTCTATGCACATGCACAGGTACACATACACAAACACACACACACACACACACACACACACACACACACACACAAACACAAGTGTACAGACTTCTATATTCTGATGTCCTTGTAAGGAAAAAAATCATCTGATTTTATTCTAGTCATCTATATTTGATCTCAGCTGTGTGCTATCCACATGCCTGTGTACTATCTGTAGTATGTCAAGACCTGGCTAGATATACTGAATGAATAATTCATGATGAGAATACCTGCTGTTTATAACTTTACAGAGAGAATAGACTTGAGAAGTGACTTTCAAGTAAGTTGAGAAGGTATATTTCCCAGCTAATCTCATAAGTGCTAAGCTAGCAGTAGAAATTCAAAATACCAATTGTACCAGTTACTCTGCTGCTGCTGTGATAAAATACCACCACCACCCGCAACTTACAAAAGGAAGAGCTTATTTGGGCTTACAGTTCTGTAGAGATGATCATGGTGGGGAGTCACACCAGGAAGTAGCAGGTCAGGAGCAGGAAGCTGAGAGCTCACAACACCCACAAGCACAAACCAGAAAGAGTGAACTAGAAGTAATATGAGGCTATATCTCAAGGCCCATCCCTCAGTGACATACTTTGTCCAGCAAGATCTCCAAACATCCTCACCAAGTAAGTGGCCAGTTGTACAAATACCTGAACCTACAGAAAAGATTTGTCATTCAAATTACCTCAGCAATAGTTACCAACATATTTTTAAAATGCCAGCTATAGCTCCAAAATCTGCTAGGAGCCTGATATTCACAGACACAGAGGCAGCCATGGCCTTTCTCTCAAATTTGCTTACCCAAGGCTACATAATGCTTGTGCTTGCTACTAATATTTACATAAGTAGCACTGTCTCCTTATAAGATAGTAAGGAACAGAGCATCAAAGTGTCTTCCTAAATTCCTAGACTCAGAAGGAGGAGTCAGGAGGACCTCACGTTCAAGGCTGGCCTGGGCACACTTGGTAAAACAGACATCTATCTGGCAGAACAGGAAGGCTTGACCTTTCACTGTCATTCACTTCCAGTTCTCTGTGGTTCTAGTCCACACTCACTGGGCTAATGTTATACTGAATGCATTGCATTCAGCAATGGGAAACACATTAGAAAAGCAAGCCCTAATAAAACATTCCACCTGGTTTGAGGTTGTTCTCTCCTGCTCAAACATTTTCCCCTAAGGTACTCTCCAACCTTTTACCGAGTCAGTGACAACTTCAGGGCTCAAATTTATGATCTTATCAAGTCAAGAATTACCTTAGATATGGCCACAGTGTGATAAAGCTTCTCTTTCTAGGACCAATCAGTGGCCAGTTATTTCTGTGACGATTAGAATAATGTTTGTCTCTCAAGAAATGCTCAGCTCCCTAAAGCAACAGCAACTGCCTCACACAGTAGGCCTTCATAAGATAAGATATAGGTCTGTGGCTAAGCCTGTGTTTTTTTCTTAAGAATGTGATAAAATAGAAATTGTTCTCCGCTTTTCAAATTTGTTTTCTGATCATTGTCAGCAAGAATGGAAGTGGTAGTGGAAGAGATTTTTCATTACATCATCTCTGGCCTTTATCCAATGACCTTATTTCTTCCCCTCTGCTCAGGAGAACATATTGCACAAGGTCAGCAAGCTGGATCTGGAGCCCCGGTTTTCTGTCTTCCCTTGCCAAAATATCACTTCTGCTCAGGGGCACACACCTGCTCCCTCCTTCTCTGCCAGCTCTGTTAGGTGAGCTAAATTACAATTTCACTTCTTTCCAGGGTGTGTGAGATGCAAGCCTCTAGCTTCTTATGCCCAAATCTATTCTTTATAGAGCAGCATTTGATGTATTATTGAAGGCCCAGCACAACATCCAATGCAACAAGTCTTGCCCCCATTATAATTCTAGAAATTTGTCGTGCTGACCCTGTGTACAACCTGACCCCAACACCTAAGTCAATACAGGATTTCTTCCCATCACTTCCTTTTATCCATAGTGATGCCAACATCTTTCTTTGCCATTGCTTTGTAAATGGTATCCCAGCACCCATACTCATCTTTCCTAGCTGCTTTCACTTGAGTCTAAATGACCTGTGCACGTAAGTGGCGACTAAGAGCTTTTTGCTTTACTCCTTCACACCTGACTGTAATTACCTGGAATTATACAAATCACACCTGTTTTTCGGTGTAATGTGGAACACATGGCTCCAGTCTCCACATATGCTTGTCCTGCCCCCTTTCTATTCTTACCTTAGCTGCTCTAAACTCCTTAGCCTATGTGTCAGTCACCAGAGCCTCTGGGAATCCCGCAGGAATGTCCATCCTACCAAATCCAGAGCTCTGTCACATAGTGAGCTCTTTGTCACGAATGCCTTTCAGGTCCCCAGTCATTAAGTGCTTAATTCCTTCACTTCAATTATCTTCTTTCCGATCACTAATAAATAGCAGACTCCGACCTTGAATCTAGGTCCTTTGCCACTAATGATGGCCCCACCACACTTATTTTGCTCACAGAGAACAAGGACCTTGAGAACTCAGACTAAGCTAAGATGTTCAGAGGCCCCCATGAAAGGACAAAAGGAACTTTAGTGCTGTGTCCTTGTCCAGGAACAGACTTGGCAAGGTCTCTGCGATGTTGGAGCTGGTGGTACCTTGTAGGAGTCAAGGTTGTAGTTTCTGGGGACCTGCTTCTTCCCCCTGGGCTGTGGTTATCAGTCCTAAAGCAGCTGTGTCTGAGGCATTCTGTGTTCTCTTTGCCAACATTGTCTGGCATAGCTCTCTGCTAACCTTGGCAGTTGTCCCCTGAGCCCCACCCCTGGAAGTAGTATATAAGATGCTGTGACTCTTAATGATTTTGCTTGGTATTGTCATCAGTTTATGCTAGAGCTCCTGGTCCCAGTTATTGCTTTTGTCATTTTTCATTCTAATTTTCATGATTTCTCATCCCTTGTCCTTCCATGTGACAGATACCTTGATGTTTAACTCCCTTATTCTGCTGATTCAGGACATGGGCATGATGGGGGAAATACTTAAGAATACAAGCTTAGCTCAACATCTGGGTGACTTTTCTAGTCCAGGTTTTCCCCAAGGATCTGCGTTTATCTCCTTTGCAAGCAGCTGCTGCCGGCTCAACTGTATCTCTCCTCTGCTTGCAGTGTAATCATCTCCACTCAGGACAGTCTCTGCATGGGTTCACAGCAGAACTGAGGTTTAATGGACCAAAAATTATTTTGGGTATATAGCAAGATGGATCAGGGTGTGCTGTGGCAAGGGCCAGCTGCATGAAAATTTTCCCATGACATTACCTTGCTGCGAGTGTTGCCTTCCGCCATCCAAAAGCCAGAAGTCAATACAGGGTTAATCAGGCAAGAGATTTATGGGGGGAAATGCCTGTGAAGGTTAAAGGAGAGAGTGGAGAGAGACTTGCAGACTGCAATGTAGATTTGACACTCCCAAAAGGACAGGAGAGAGAACAGGGACACATCTAAGTTCTCAGGAAGGTTAGTCTAGCACATTAAGGAGGCACGGAGCAACGTCACTGTGAGAGGAGTCCTTTTCAGAGGAATGTATCCGCTTGCATAGCCTGTGACGGAGCTAGCTCCAAGGAGTGGTGGGGTGGGAACATGACTTGACATGATCTTGGGAACAGATCAATGGTATCCTCCTCCCTGACATGAATACCATAATCAGTTTCAGTTTTCTTATTGCAAATACTTTGTACCCAACTCCTGCTTTAAATCCTCATTCTCAAACCATGAGATTTTTCCATCTGTATTATCTATCTCTATCTCCTATAAGTTTAAAGTTCAGTTTTCACAAAACACAATACGCATTGGTATAGATAAAGAGGAGAGAGGAACCCTTATATTCAGTGTTGGGAATGAAAGCTATTGTAGTCACCATGGAATTTGAATGTGGAGGGAGATGGAAAAACTACAGATATCACAGGAGCAGGCTGTGCCAGTCCTGTATACATGCAAGTTAATGTACTACAGAGATATTTGCACACACATGTTTATTACCACAGCACTCACAATAGCCAGAAAATGATGTCCATTAACAAATGAGTAGATTAAAAAATGTGGTAGATATATACAATGGAATTTCATATTTTATTCAACCATAAGGAAAATGAAAAGGCCAGGATCAGAAAGGCAAATAACTCATATTTTCAACCATACATAGGATATATATATGTATATGTATACATATATATACACACATATATATAATATAGTCACATAATATTACATACACACACACACACACACACACACACACACACACACACATTCCACGAAAGGTGAGGAACTTAACAGAAGGAGAATGAAAGAAAAAATATAATGAAACACAAAAGAAAGTAATTATTTGAAGGTAGGTATGGAGCCAGAAGAGAGGTACAAGAGGAAGAAAGGCAATTAGAGATAGGAATCAATCAAAATTAATAACAAAAACTATACTGACATGTATGTATGAAATGTCATAATGAGGTATAGTGTTTTGTCTGCTAGCTTTATAAATTAATAAAGTTCCTTTTTTTCCTGGTAGTAAACAATGAAATAATAAGTAATATAAACCAAAGAAATACACCAGAAACCTAAATTTTTTTCTTTCAAGGATTCTGTTCTTTGGCTCCATCTAGACCAGAAATTTCTCCACCAAGAATGACTGGGCTTTTTACTTCTTTTGCATATGTCAGGCACTGCCCTAGAGCTATGCATCTTATAAGCTATGCATTCAAAGCAAGGTACTAAAGGGTGACAGAGAAATGCAAAGAGGAGTACTGGTGAAAGGCTGAGTCAAAATAAGTGTATATGTTTAATATGTGCTATGTTAACTGAATTATCACTATCACTATAAGAGATGTATTTTCCAATAAACTCACATTCTGTCATTTTGGAGGCTAGAACCCAAATTATATCTTTTTTAAATAGATACATTTAACCCCCGAGACTGATAAACTTCTGTTTTTTATTATAATTCTTACCCACCAAAATTATGGCTTAGTATTTTTGCATTACCTCTGGTAATAACCATTATGAAACTATTATTAAATATTCAAAGGTAAACAAGGAGACTCAGTCCATTGACCAGACTGTAACTCAGCTTTCCTACTAAGACTTTCTTATTTTGCAGCACACTACTGTGCCTTATTGCTAGATGAATTCATTTGCCTTCACCTTATTCTTATGTCCACTGACTTCTTAATGTCATCGAAAGGCCAAGCCAAGTGAGGCACTCCATTTATCTGAAAGATACAAAGCATTGTGGATTGCTATATCTTGTAGAAGGAGGCCAGACTTCCAGAGGAAAATTATGTGGAAAAATAAATGCATACAGGAAAAAATTTAACAGGATCAATTTGTTCATATATATTGTCTTAGGGTTGCTGTGAAGAGACACCATGACCATGGCAATTCTAATAAAGGACAACATTTAATTGGGGATGGCTTACAGTTCTAGAGGTTCAGTCCATTACCATTGTGGTGGGAAGCACACTTGTGATGGTGTGAAAAAACTTTAAGAACATCATGATCAATGAAATGAATCACAAATGCCAGATGTTGTATAAATACCTTTATATGAGGCAATCAAAATAGTTAAAATTCACATAGGGAGAAACTATACTAGTGATTTCAAGGGTTGAGTAGAGGAAGGTATGCCTGATCATTTCTGGTTGATGGGCACAGAGTTTCAGTTTTATAAGTTGAGAATAGTTCAAGAGTGCCAGGTAGTAATGGCCATATGACAACTTTCATATACTTAATGCTCTGGTATTGAATATTTACCTACATTTGATAGCATATGCACTTTAACTAGATAAAAGCAAGTGGGATATTTTTCTACATGTTTAAACTTCCAGAAAATTTGTATCATTCCAGAATAAGTGATTCAAAACATAAAAGAAAACACAACTTCAGAAACATAAAGGTTTTCCATGAGATTTACCTCTAAAGAACCTTATCCTGTTACATTAGAGATTCCTTAAAAGGTGGATCTGTATGGCTACTATAATAGTGCAGGTGCAGAGGACCATTTTGGAGAAAATCACAAAGGCACAAAACACAAATGCATATACACACATGTACATGCTGAATCAATTATAGGCAAAGCTAACTTCTAAGAAATATTTGTGACTTCAGATTCCTAAAGTTGCTAGGCAAAACAGTATTTGGAATACTGAATACTAAAGAATAAATGCAATAATGAAGAAAAATATGTAGTTAATAAAAAATTAATAATATAATATAATTATATAATATATAAATAACATATAGAATAATATATGCATAAAATATATGAAGCTATAAAAATAATATAAAAATATAAATGTAAGTAGCCCTTTTGTTTCCTAGTTACATAAAATAACATGTTTTGTATTGGATGCATCATTGTGTGCCTGAGAATTATATGTGTGTCTTTACATGCATATGAAGGCCAGAAGTTGATGTTACTGAATCTGGAGCCTACCAACTGTCTAGAGTAGCTGAGCACACACTTGTCCTACTATCAGGCTCACAACCACATACAAGGATGCTTGGCTTCCAAATTCAGGTCTTCTTGCTCTCAAATTAAGTGCTTTTTTAACCCAGAAAAAAAAATGGATAAAATAATTCAGGTAGCTCTAGATTATAGATAGCCTCAGGCAAGTAACCTGCAAACATTGATGTCTGTTTTATGGTGAACTGTTAATGTCTTTTAGAGAAGCCAATAGATGCAAGAATTTATGTGAATTAGAGGCTGTAAACTCTGGAAAGCTAGTGTCTGTGATTCTAGCCTTGGTCAATTGCACTCATTGAACAACGTTTCTGGTATTGACCACATATCTAGCATGTAATGTAAATCTTACTTCTGATCATGAAAGTGATGTCATTTGATGGTTGATGGTGCAGCAAAGTTACTGGAGTAAGTGGCACACTTAATGCTGGAAGAGTTTGTTCAGAAAAGGGAGGCTTAAGCAAAGATTTGAGGAATGAATGAACTAGGTAATACCTAGAAAAGTATCTTAGTCACATAAAACTGTGTAGATGTATGTGTATTATGTGTATATATAACAGCATTTTCCTAATAGATGATAAGTAGAAAGAACCTAGATATTGATCTGTAGATCAGAGGACAACTTTCTGGATTCAGTTCCCTGTTTATACTTACACGAGTCAAGGGGATAAAACCTATTCCACATCACTTTCAAATATGTCTTTTGTTCATTGAGCACTATGCCACTCACCAGAAGAGACGAAACTTAAAAGAACAAGAGAAAATCAAAGTGGTCATAGTTTTGTTAAAAACAAAACAAAATAAAAAACCAAAACCCAGAGCAAGCTGGAACCATTCCAGGCCTCTAAGATATTAGGTTGATTCTACTCTAAGCCTCTTAGCAAACATGCATGGAAGAGGAAAAGCACAGTCACTGCCTATTTGATGTCTCTTGAGTACTGGTATCAGAGGTCAATTTCCAGAGACACAGGAATGAAAAAACTGACTTCAGCGATGTGTTGTTCAACTCTGGCTCTTAGGCAGTGGTTCTCAACCTGTGGGTTGTGACCCTTTTGGGGGGAACAGATCAGCTTTCCTACATATCAGATATTCATAAAAGTAGCAAAATTATAGTGATGAAGTAGCAACAAAAACCATTTTTATGGTTGGAGGGTCACAACATGAGAAATTGTATTAAAGTATCACAGCATTAGGAAGGTTGAGAACCACTTCTCTAAAGGAATCTGAAACACATTTAGAACTGGGATCAGTTTCCCAAACTGAAATGAGGAGAAACAAATTAGCTCCTCATTTCACCTTGAGAGGCAAGAGGGTTCTCAAGAGTAGTTTTTAATCTTAAAAGAGTTGCATTCATCATAAGACATTTATGTTGCTTTGCTGATGCTTTCCTGATGGTAAATTGAAAAGCTACATTAAAGTGTCAAGAGTCTAAAACTGGTTCAGAACTACAAATTCAAATATGGGGGATGGGAGTCTACACAGCAAGAGAGTAGGACTTGGATGTTATAAATGGTGAAGGGAAAAAACAGGGGTGAGTGTGCTTAATGTGTGAGAGAGGGTAGTAGAGAGGAGTGGGGGGAAGCAGAGATATGTTACACTAAGGATGTTTGAAAAGGCACAAGGATTTCAGAGTTGTGACTTCTCTATCTCAACCCATTGGTGGTCTCAGTTTGGGAAGAAAAGAAAGACTGATGCTGGCTTCCTCTACACCCTCTAGCCTAGTCACGCTCCTGTAGAGGAAAAGAAGGTGAAGGAGGCAAGTTCTGCTTCAGGTGCTCCTCCTGCTACAGAAGAACTAATAAGACATTTTTTCCAGGATCCAGGGATTTGGGAAAACTAGATATTTAAGACTGACAATGTTTTAGAGGTACTCTCTCACACATCTGGGTCTCCATCCTATCCTTGTGTTGATGTGGTTGACAGTGTCTTAAACAGTGAACAAAACACCAGCAAATCATAAACTGTGATGTTCCAGGAACATCTATGCTATATTCACAAGTAGAAGTAGTAAAAAAAAGTTCTGAGTTTAATTTTTGAAGTGAGATTTGAAGGAAAAATTTCATAAATTGTACATCATGTCACCACAGAGAGAGGCTTCTTCAAAGAAAATCAATGCCAGACAAAAGCATGAAGAAGGAAAACATTCTCATCTCTTGTTAAAACATTCTAGTAGGCTCTCATGGAAAGGAAGAGGTTAACCACACAGTTCTTAAGTCTTTCCTTAACTGGGGATTCAATATCTCTAACATAAGCGATGAGATTTACAAGCACCAAGAACTAAAGAATAGTTATTGAAGAGTTCTTCAGAGGAGTTTACAATAGTTAAGTTTCAGTCAACAAATGAGTTTAGCTTAATAAACTTGTCAAAATGCCTTCCTCGGCATGCCATCACCAGGAAATTACCCATGGTGCTGATCTTCTGAACAGAAAAGTCAAGGATCTTTACCAACATGAATTAAATAGCAATGGTTCTCAAACTGTGGGTCTCGATCCCTATAAGGGTTGAATGACCTTTTTCAGAGCAGTTTCATATCAGAAAGCCTGTATACCAGATATTTATATTATGATTCATGACAGTAAAAGAAGGACAGTTATGAAGTAACAACAAAAATAAGTTGTGGTTGGGGGTCACCACAACATGAGGAACTGACTTAAATGGTCACATCATTACAAAGAAAGCACTGAGAAGCACTTTTACAGAGTGAGGGAAGAGACTCTCAACACAGGGCACCTTGTTTAGAAGCTTGTCATTCAAACATCAAAAGGCAGCCTTTATCCCACATCCTACCACATCCCAAAGAACTAAAAGCTTCCCATGGAGTAGATACTATTGAAGATCTTTCAATATTTGCTATTTATCCAATCTCTGTCCTTTTTCCCTTTATCTTCTGTGTCAAAACAACTGTATTCTCCATATACCTTATGACCACCTGCTAGAGGTCAGATCTTGAATGTTCCCCCTAAAGACTGTGTGATAAAGACTTTGTCCTCACTGTGGTCCTACCAGAAGGCAGTAGAATCTATAGAAAGTGGGACCTAATAAGAGGTCTTCAGGTCACTAGCTGTGTGCCTTAGGAGAGGACAGTAGAGATGAGCTCTCTTCCTCTTCCTTTTGTTGCATGCCATCTACAATGGGAACATGTGAACCTTTAGACTTTAGTCACCATAGACTTTTGCCTTGATGTTCTATAGTGCCACGTGACCTGAATGCAGCATCACCTCTGAAACATTCAATGCTAAAGAACAAAACATTCTCCTCACTGTTACTTGATAATTTGTGGTCATAACACAAAGCTAACGCACTATCCAAGACTTATCTATACTTTAAAGTGATTCACATTTTACTTGCTTTGCAAACCATTTCCTAACTTCTGCCATCTTCTCAGGCCCCTCTGATGTTCCTTTGGTGTGGGACACAGCTATTTCTAAAATATCCCTTAAAAGTAAAATGTTTGGGTATGTGTTACATAATATTCTATCCTATCTATCAGGTGAAAAACATTAAATGAAGACATGAGAACTCAGAAAAGTAATGATGCCCTGATTTTGAAAAATCTGGGCTGAGTGCATGACGTAGCTCTGACTCTAAAGCTGATGGTCCATTCCCTTCTTACTCTATGTGGCATTTTTACTTAATGTCTAATGTACCACTATCAAATAGAGACAATAGGATGCCCCCAATATTATCTTAATATCCAGAGTACATTTTACACAAAAATGACTCAAAGAATATTTTCTAGTATAATTTGTTAGAGTCCAGGAGATAGAGCTAGGCTGCCCACTGGCTCACTGTGTACCTGCTACCCTGGCTAATTCTGGCATTCAGAAGACAAGAAGCTATCAGAGTCAAAGCAATCTTTGGAAATTTTCATCTACCCCCATAGTCTAGAGGGCAAAGCTGAGCAAAACAAGGTGCCCCAACACTGCCTCCTGGATGAATGCTTATTCCTGTTTATGTAACTGTCCAGCTTTTAATTTACTTATTTCCTCCTATCATAGGAATATACACCATTGATGACAGAACTGTAAAACAGTAAACTATTAGGAAAGCACCCAAGGGGACCAATATCATGACTGCACTATTCCTGCTTCCCAGTGATATCACTACTATTTATACTGGACATTCTATAAGATACTCTTGTCCTATCTTGTTCATTGCACATGTTTCTACACACTTGTCTAGTTTCAGCTTTTTTTTCATGTTTCTACGTGAAGTATCCTAATCTTTGTCAGCTCCCAACCTACATCTTTGACATATCCAGTTCTTCTGCCTTGATTCTTTGATGAATCCTTTCTTCCATGGAGAAACCTGTCTTACCATTCAAGCTGTTTTATCACCCTACTCTTGTTAATTCTTTTGTACATGGTATGGGTAAGGCCTTCCTCCTCTCTATCATCAGCTCTCTAATGATTTCTTCCCTTGTGTCTTCTTAGGAAGCTGTGGTTTTTGATAATGCCAAGCAGTTGCAGATAGCCCTGGGCCTACTTGTATTTGATGTTAATTCTCCTGTGAGGGACTGCAAAGAAGGAATGAGTCAGTGGTCAGGTAGTTTTCTGTAAACCTTCTTCCCACCTTAGTTTATAAATAAAGGCTAGAGCCAGTGATTGGGCAGAGAAAGAGGGGTGGGGAAAGGGGAACATGGAGCTGAAGGTTTTGGGAGAGAAGGAGAGAGAGAGAGTTTGATGGAGGGGGAGGTAGAAGGAAAGTGGAGCAGAAGCACCTAGTCTGGAGAAACCAAAAGTTCTAAGGGGGTCTCATAGATGGGGAAGATGGTAGTGTAGCAGTAGATCAGCCCAATCGAGGCTCACAGTATGTATTCCTATTAAATGAGTTGTGTTTTCTCTGCCCAGGTATATTGGGGTTGGAGATTTACCGCAACACCAATCACCAGGACTACCATGTTTGCAAACACGTGTTTGACAAATGTCTGTGGAGGGACTAACATATTGCCAGTTCGTGCCTTCCCCTTGTTTCTATTTTTCCTCCATCGTTTTCTTTCTATTTCCCACTTTGCTCCCAACAATTATACTAATAATTCCCTTGATAAACCTTTATTGAAGGCGGTGAAATTTCCTATAATGTTTACATAGGCTACATGGTAATGAGCAATTTACCATTTCGAAAAGTACACATGAGTGATTGGTATTTTAAGATAATTATATTCATTATTATACAGGTGTAATAGAAGCTGCAAGTTTCCATTTTATTGTCTGTTCTAGATTTTCTAATTATATAAAATATAATTAACATTGTGATAAACATGTACATGGATATTTTGAAATTTCTTTTGAAGTGGAAAGACTATTTTGAAGTGGAAATAATTCTTTTAAAATTAAATAGCAACAATTGCTTTATACATGGATAAATAGAAGGCATGTCTCTTCTTACCTTAGCATGCACTTCTTCACACATAAGAGAGTTTGCCACTTAGTGTTCCTGGGTAGAAAACTGACCTCAAGATCTCTAGTTACAAGCCAGTATCACCACAGCATGATGCAATTCTGAACCCTCTGTTGGTGATCCCTCCCAGCCTTTGAATTTGTACCATTGTTTATACTTTTTATGAGCTCATCAGGCCTAAGCATGCTTCAAGATGTGCTTCAAATTTCGCCTCAATGAAAGTCTGACCACACAGTTTGCACTTCGAATCCACGCTAGGCTTGAGTACACTTGTTAAACTTAATGTTGAGATACAAACACCTGAACTTTAAACAAACCTTTCTGCTTTCATGTAGGTTTTAGAAGATGGGCAAATCTGTAGTATTCCCTAAATTGATTGACAGTATGGATAACTATGTTTATTGTCATTTTGGAAACTGATGAGTATTCCGCCCTAGACCTAAACTCAAATTCACTTGATAGTTTTTCTTGGAAAAGTCAAGTCAGCAACTCACACAGCAATTTTTGAAACCAAACACTGAAGCACAATACAACACTAAGGCACACTCATCTGGTACCTACATGTTGAGGAAATTATTAAAAATCACTGTTTCTGAAATCAAGCCTTTATGCTTCCTCTAGGAGCTGAATGTGTTATATGTACAGACAGTAGTCTCATATCTGATCTGTGACTTTTTCAGCAGTGGTTCTTGGTATTGTGTTGGTGTGACTACACATGTAGGACCAAGTGTATGTCTTATGTGTTCAAAACAAAGACTGCATAGAAATCTTATGATGGAATATATGCAAGAGCAGGCAGAAATAACCTCAGATGAATTATGCATTTTAGTTTTAATTAATATCTGGTTCTCACATGTCCAGAAACCTTTAAGAGTTTTTAAATTATTCACATTCACTTATGCTGTGACCCCCAATTTAAGCTAGGGCTTAGATTAACTCTAAATTTTTTATAAGACCAAATACAATGGGAATGCCATGTAAATAGTTGCTGAATTATATTCTTTAAAAGAAAATGACAAAGATGATGCCATTGATGAATACATACTCAGAACAAGTATATATATATTTTTTGTGGTTCTATGATCATGCTAGACAAGTGGCCAACCATTGACCTTCATTATCAGCACCCAGATGTTTTTCCTAAGTGTTTTACTACATGGTTGGTTAAATCCACAGATGTGGTATCTTCAAGAACATACAGCTTCTTGTATCTGAGCTCATCTGCAATCATTCATAAGTTCTTCTACCTGAAATTCCTTATGTGAAACAGTATATTCCATAAAGTGTTTTTTTTTCTCTTTTTAATTATGTGTGTGTGTGTGTGTGTGTGTGTGTGTGTGCGCGCGCGCGCTTGCATGGAGGTAAGGGCACATGTGTGCAGGTGCACTTAAGAGGCCAGAGGCATCAGATTCTCTAGAACTAGAATTATAGGCAGTCGTAAGTCTGGGTGGTGGTGACCAAACTTGGATCCTTCACACAAATTAATACTAAGTGCTTTTAATCACTGAACCATCTCTCCAGATTTCTTCCCTCCATTTCCTTAAGTGAGATTGAATTTGTTGTTGGTTTAAACTAAATTAGAACTCTTTTTATGTAAAATCTACTACAAAACCCTTAATGAATAGAAATATATGCTGACAATAATACATTATCATATGTCTTTGCCATTTGCAGTTCAACACTGACCATCACTGGGATTGGCTTAGTCCATTAATACCCAAGAAAGGTTAATTTTTATGAGATCATAAGCCCTTAGGAATCATTTTTCCCCTAGTGTTTGCTTCTTGGCCTTGAAATTTCTACCCTAGCCATCTAGCTACTATTTGACTTTAAGCAAATGTAAGTTAGAGATTTTAAATTACATTTTAATTATTTCTTTCATAATAAACCAAATTAAAATTTAAAAGCTAAAGACATTTTCTGCTCTTGAACCTAGAGCTGTAGCTCTTAATGAAATCTACTGCAGTCCTTTTCATTTTAATAAATTTTCCGCATCTCACTATGAGGCCTATCTTTTTTTGAAAAGGATTATCAATGTTTAATTTTGCTTTATTATGATGTTCTTTTTATGAGCATCACAGGGAAGTTTCTCTGCTGCATGGGTATTTCTGGTAATACATGTTCTCATTTCACCTTGGACAAACTTTGGTTTAAGCTTTACAATTTCAGTCTATTGGATATTTTTCTCCCCTGAGATAACCTAAATGCAATTAAAAAAAAACCCTCCCAGTGAAGCCCATCTCTTATTAATTTATGAGTCACTTCTTCTTTACAATAGTTTGTTCAATCACATTATAGTCTTTGAAGAAAGCTTTTAATTCTTTGGAAGTTTAACTTGTTTTTATTTCTTTCATCTCTTTATGTCACGATACATGTGGAGAACAGAGGGAAGCTTGGAGACTCAGCTCTCTCCTTGTAACCCATGGTTTCTCCCAAGCAGAGTAGCATGTACCTGCCTGTCCCTCCTCAGCCAGCTCCCTAGTTCTACCTAGGCTATTTTACAGAGGATAAACATTTTCATGATCTTTATGATCTCCAAAAGTGATTTTCAACTGTAAACAGTCTTAAAGTTTTCTTTTTTAACAGAACTTTAATGAAATAAATTATCATTTATCCCATAGATGTTTGTATTAATTAAAATATATGATATTCAAATATGTAAAATAAATACAAATTATATGCACCATTATTACACTTTATGTGTAATTTTCTAGACTGTATGCATTTTTATAAAGGCTTTCATACTTTAATCAACCTATACATTTGTACACACACACAAACACATACATAGGACAACAATTAGTAACTCCTGGCCGTTTTATACTATTATAAATGCCACAAGGATTTTTTTAAAATTTAGACTTGGTATTCTACTTGATGAATTGCATTGATATTACCCATATTCTTGTAATGGACAGCTGCACAATAAGCATATACTTTCAGTCTTATACCAATATGAAAATGTGGCCACAACAAATGCCATATTACATATTCCTAGAGATGATCAGATAGCTTCTGTAAATCTATACCAAATCTTACTTTACAACTGTAAGAAGCAGCATTGCTGGGCCAAAGTGAAGGATAACATGCATTTAGATTTGTTTTAACACATATTGCCACACAGGCCTCTACAAGAGTTGGACAAAAACACATCTCATCAACAGTATGGACTATAGTCTGTTCCCTCAAAAATCACAGTGCCTATATTTTTCAAAACATGTTTTGGGAAGCACCTGCTGTGGACAACCACACATACACATGTATATTGTGCACCTCACAGTCGATCTGAAATGTACATTTGGATGTCTGAGAAATGTCTTCCAGCATATGATTATAAAGGCATTCAAGAAACAGATAAGGCTATCTTCTGCACTCCTTATAGAATTTATTTGCTTTTATATATTCATATTTTATTGGTTACTTTATTTTCTCAAGTGTCAGTACCTGCATTTTGTCCATTTTTCATTTGAGACAAAGTTTCATCTTTTTATACATTTGTAGAATTTTATTATATATTGAGGATATTAACTTTCCTCTAGTCATAGATCATAAATCACTCTTTACAACTGCCAGTACCTCCCCAGCAATCTAAACTCCATTTTCAGACTTTGTCTACTACTTAGTTAAAAATCTGAAATGAGTCTACATTTTTGCATAGGTATTTAAAATAAAAGCTAATTTTCTGAACATCATTTACTGAGCAGTTTCTTAAAATATTGCATCACAAACACCAGGTTGTAGGGAACCTGTGTTCTATTGCTCTTTTTCTAGTCTCTAAAAATAATTTTTAAGTGTTTAGATTTCATTAATTATATTAGAATAATACTGCATTCATTTATTTAGTACTTGGAAAACTTGTTTATGTTGTTTTTAAAAAATTCTGGCTCCTTTAAGTCTCAGATATTTTCTTCTAATTTTTTAAATACATGTGGGAAAGCTGACTTTGCCAATCACTGCTAGGAAAGTGGGTCCTAAACCTTGCCTGGGCAACAAAGTGGTGCTGCTCTTGATGGTGAAGGCAGAGGTGAGTTAGCCCAGAGTCTACGAAAGCAGGAGAGCTGGCCCAGCCCCTTGACAGCTGCAGCATTTGGGAGAGTGAGCCCCATACCTTGACTGGGCTACACAAGTGGCTCTGGATGTGTGGGTGTGGGTAGGCTAGCCCAAGGCCATGAAAGTAGGAGCGCTGACCAGCTTAGCTAATATCTAGGCCTAGATTCAGGGCTTTGAGTTAGTCTACTCAAAAAGTCTGCATAAGCTGTGAACTGATGGGGCACATGAAAAGGCTGGTCCTACTGATCCAAAGCCGTAGAATATTCATGACACAGGGCAACAATAGAATAACTGGGAGAAATCCCAGTGAGGATCCAATATTGATTATTTTATAGAAGCTGGAGACCTCAAATCAGACCGATGACTCATTGTAATGAAAATTCACAGTGAACATGTGTGGACAGAAGGGTATATGGTGGGACAAACTGGGACACACTACAGTTTCCACAAGATGTCTTGTATACTTTCTTTTTTTGTTTATTTTATTTGTTTGTGTATTTTATATTTTTTTTGGGGGGGAGATTACAAGGGCAAAAGGTGGATACTAGGGGACAGGGAGCTAATGGGGCTGGGGTACATGATGTGAAACTCACAAATAATCATCAAAAACTTTTAAAAAAATGACAGCATTGACTATTTTCTGTTAGGTAGAAGATGTTGGATATAAGAAAGCATTCTTCCATATCGATTCTTTTTCTAAAAGATTACATATAAACTTTCAAGGGACTATATTTATTATCAAAAAAGTATTGTAGACAGGTAACTAATAAACTGTGTTATAATTTATATTAATCAAAGTTAAAACCATGGGGATGCTGAGGTGGTTACCAGAAAAAAAAAAGCCAGACCATCTAAGTTCAGGTCTCAGAAGGCCTAGAAAGGTAGAAGGAGACCAGCAACTTCACAAAGTTGTTCTCTGACTTCCATAGATAAAACACTAGGTGTAACATAGGAAAACCTGTTCCTAGGTTCAAATAATAAAGAAGACAAGTGCTTGTATGTAAGCACATAACAAATGTGTCAAATGTCAGCTGAAACTAAGGAGAACTGTATGTCCAGACTAATTTTACAGGGTATTTTTTAATACACTTTTGAGAAAACTAGTGGGATGGTGTTATTTTAAATAGTGACACACAAGCATTGATTTGTCAAGAAAGAGCAACCAGAGTGTTCTGGAAAATTCTGTCTGGGAAGAGATGCAGCCAGAGGTGATAAATCTAACAGGAGCAACAGGCCATGTAAGGAAGGAGCAATTATAACTCACCAATGAGTACACACCTGCTCCCAAAACTTATAGATATGGCTTCCATTTTCTCATTTAGAGCATAGCATGTCTATAGCTCTTCAACTTTTGTTTTCTCTTAACCTGGGCAAGGGGTAGCCTCATCTTTTAACAATTTCTGCTTTCTCATAACTTATATGATGTTCAACCTTTGCCAAAATAAAATACAATGGCATGGGATACATCCAAATAACTTATTTGATATTGTTCTATATGATATTATCAGCTAACAATGCATTCAGATATTATTAATTTTGTGACTCCTTAATTTTCTGGCAACATTGTTCTAACACCTATCTAACCATGTCCCTTATTTAAAAAGCCAAGCCCTTTAAGTCTGAGTACTTCTGTGTACTCAAGATTTTAAAACTCATTAGTGATTCTAGTTATGAAAATAAGTACTAAATTTAAATTTTGTTTCATGGCATAAAAGGATATTTCAATATTTTCAGGATGTAGAAGGTGGAAGCAGGAAAAATCAGGGGATCGAGGCCATCCTCTTCTGTATCATGAGTTCGAGGACAATGCAGACTTCATATCTCTAAATCCAAATAGGAAAACTAAAAGAGTCAAAACCAACTAACTCTAACATACAGTCAAGATCAAGTAAATGTACTATATAATTATTTACTGGTGCATAGATTTATACATTTGTAAAGATGAGAGATGGGTTCAAGGAACCAAATGTCACTGGTGCACTCTTTCCACTTCCATTTCCCTCAGCAAATTCTCTCTGTTCACTTTATCTGTAAATACATTTCTTCACATGGGTGAGAGCAAACAGAAAGGACCCTCCTTCACAGTCTGTTTCAGAGTAGACCAGAGGAAGGATTCTTATTAATAGTCTTAGTTCTTGTCCTGTGCTATATGGAAGTCCATCACCACTCACTATGGGATGGATTTATCAGGTGATCAGCTTCAGTCCTGTCTAAAGAAAGAGCATTGATTTTATAGAAGAAGAGTGTGAAAGGATGCTGGGAGTACACTTACAGAATACTTTTGTTTGTTCCACAGTACAATGGTTACTTACATTATTTTTATATCATACTCTACATGGGAGAGGGGAGGATACTCTTGGGTCCAGGAAGGCTGAGATGCAAGAATCCTTGAATGAATATGCCATTTGGTAGATTAGAAGAATATTTTTGGAAATGCTGTTTGCCAAACAAATATGTGCTAAAACATTGGACATTCTTACTCAATACTTATTTGATTGTTCATCTTGATAAACACTCAAAGACTTTTCATGTAACATTCTTTACGCAGTTAAATGTCTTTAGTAGACAGCATGTCTCTCAGGTACCCTAAGAACATTTGTACCCAAGCAGATTCTCACATAAATACATTTCACCCCTGTAGTGGTTTTGTGTGAACAGACTTTGATTCTAGATATCATGTTTAAGTAGCTATTGGCTATGTTTTGGGTTAGAAAGCAAATGCTTTGAACATAATTTTGCAAGGAAGATATTTTGCAGGATAATTTAAAAGTCATCAAGGCCTGCATTCTCTGTCTCATGAGAGAGACTGGACTTCTCTTCTCAGTTGTTTACTCTCTCCAGTTGCCTCAAGAAAGTTGTAAATGCTGTGAGTAAGCCTTTGTTCAAGGTGGTGTTTCGGACAGGCTGTCTACAAGAAAACCTTTCTGTGGGGTATAAGGCCAAATATCTGATAATGCAGGCAGGATGCACTCCCAACAGATGCATTCTCAAGTTGGCCTTAGCTTTTTTTTTCTGGCAGAGAAAAGCCTTCCTGGCTGTTTCTGAGCTCTCTCCACTGTCCAGATAAAGAACAGAGGGAATTAAGTATGTGAGTCCAATGCACTTGGAAACGGGGGAGTTTCTCAGTGAGAGGAATTTTCTGCATCTTCTTGCCTTTTTCTCAATACATTTGGGAGCCTAAATGTTTATTGGGTTCCTAAGAAGTCTGTTAAAAATGTGTTTATTTGAAAAATAAATTGACAAATGATGGTTTTTACTTCATGTAAAGATAATAACTTTTTGGTTATAAATTACATTTTATTATTGTACTCCATATAAGTCATTCAGTAGATATTGAAACTCATATAGTGTAAAGATTTTTTTCTATAAACTTCAGAGTTGTTTTGTTGTTATTTTTATGTTATTAACAAAGAGGGGAAGATTGTCTAACTTTTTTCATTAGTTGCATAGTTATAAATAAAACATAGGTCTATTATAAAGTTAGTTGAACAGCTGAATTACATTGCTTTACTCAGAAAATTATTTTGATGGTAAATTAAATAATTGGTTCAGTGTCTACTATTGTGAAGATTCTTTAGAGCCTCAAATATTCAAAAATAAATGAAACATAATCTTAGTGCTTACAGTAAAATAGGGGATGAGCCTATGACCGTGACAGCTGCTACATGGAGTAAATAAAACCAATTAATGTTGAGTCGGATATGTGTAGTTCCAAAGGTGGTAGGATAACTTTTTAAAATATAAGTGATTTCAGCAATTGTGATTTCAAAAAGGCAGTTTCTTAGGTAAAAAAGCTAATTACAGTAATGAACAAAACAGAGAGAAGGTAATATATACAGGTCTATAATTTTATATCCATTTTATAGAACAACTACTTTTCAGAATCTTAAATCTTAGATTCCAAAAGGTAGCTTGCTCATCACATTTAAGTAGTTGTATGGGACTTATCTTTCTACCCAAGATCGAAGTGAAGGAAAGAAATAAGAAAAAGAATAAAACATCTGAAGGTAATTTTCAGGCAACATGATAGCTAATGACCTCAGAAAGACAGGGAATACAGATAAAAGCCCTTGATGATGAAAGCCTACAGCTTGTTATGGAACTTCCTGTTACCATAACAAAATACCTTAGACAAAGAACTCAGAAAGGAAGAATATTTATGTTGGTTCTGAGGTTTCAGTTCATTGTTAGTTGCCCTTACTGCTCTCTCTCTCTCTCTCTCTCTCTCTCTCTCTCTCTCTCTCTCTCTCTGTGTGTGTGTGTGTGTGTGTGTGTGTGTGTGTGTGTTTGTTTAGGCAGTGTATCCTGGTGTTGATCATGTAACAGAATAAAGTACAGCAGTGAAGAAGCAAAGGGAAAGACAAAAAAGGGCCACAGCCGTGATATTTCCTTCAAGAGAATGCCTTTATAAACTGGCTTCCACTAGATCCCAACTCTTAAACATTCTAACACCACTCAATAATGCCTTGGGCTAGGGATCAATCCTTTAGCACACAGGTCTTTGGGATGGTAATTTATACCATCACTATCTCAGTGCAGTCTTCAATATTTAAGGATAATAACTCAAGAATGAATTCTAGAAAGAGCCTGGTAGAAACCCAACGTTAGCGAGAAAAAGCTGGGAATCTAGAAAGACACTGAAAAATATTAATATATATTCTCTACCTACTATTCTGTTACATGTCAATATTATAATACACTGCCTAAAAACAGTATGACCCCCACCACTACCATCAAACAGTAGTAGCAGCTAACAATGAACTGAAAACCTGAGTCAAAATAAATTTTCTGCCTTTCTGATCTATCTATCTATCTATCTATCTATCTATCTATTTATTAATCATCTCTCTATTTAGAGAGGGAGAGAGAGAGAGAGAGAGAGAGAGAGAGAGAGAGAGAGAACACTTTGGGGGCCTATCAAGGGTTCTCTGGAGAACTTAGTAGTGACAGCAAGTAAATTAATGTAAGGGAACTACCTACTCAGAGCTCTGCAAAGAATAAACAAAAAACATTAGAAGGAAGACTGCTTCTGGCTCACAAGGTTCTAGGACAGTGGCCAGTTTCACTACTCATTCTTGCTATTTCCATTTAAGAGTATAGGCAGAGGGATATTGTGTTTTATCTGTGATTTAGACCAGATCATTAGTAGCCCAAATCTAACAGGGCTATATTATAGTATCATTTAAAAAATGTGAACCAGCTAGTTTCCGCAGTCAGGAGACTGTGGTCTATTTTAATAGTCAAGGAACTGCTAACTGTCTCATCCTAATATTGTATCTTCAGAGACAAGGTAAGCACTAAGTACCACAGCCTCTCCTACCCCCCAAAAGTTCTAAAGTTAGTTCCCAGTTCTGTTGTTTTTCTTTTTTTCTCAACATTGTTTCTTTCTATCACCATGACTTTCTACCAGCATTAAGGTGACAGGATATTTAATGCAGCCTTTCTTCTTATCTGAGCATTCAAGCCAGTTGTTGAGTTGAAACAGATTGTAGGGGACAGTTTTATGAGATTCTACAGCAAAGCTTCTTTCAAAGTGTTAGAAATATGTAGCAGGAACCTGGTATTGTTATTTTGCTAAAGGAACATGTTGACAAAATGCCATTTAAGCCTTTAAGTTTATACACAGAGGCTGGCGATACTCTTAACCTTTCCCAGTCAAGTGGCTGCAGTTGATTCAGAGAATCCTAACTGGTCAGAGTGCTAAGAATAAGTGATCATGAGCACTGAGCCCTAAGTGGGTCACTTTACTAACTTGCCCATCAAGACTCAGGGAACATTAGGAGGAGGAAGCAGAAAGTGCTATAAAGTGCTCTCTTCTATGCATGGTGTAGGGATTGCAAAGATAAACTCACAGGTGCCATACTCATAAACTCACATCAGTTGCAGTTACCAAAGAAGACCACACCAGCTGATCTCTGCTATAGATGTGTGAGGTGTTCCTACGGCCTCAGCCCTTACTGGGGAACTACTGGAGTAAAAAGCACCATTCTCTTTTGAGGGTGGGGCTAAGGACGGGTGTGCTCCAGTGATGCCCTCACACCTATGCAGGTATGGGCAGTACTAGTTGTACTTAGTAATTTATGTACAAAAGAAGAAGAGGACAGGGAGTTGGGAGTGTTGCATGTTAGAGCAGATCTGGCAGGAGTTGAAGGACAGAAAGAGAAATTGGATATGCTCATATTTTATTATATAGATAATTCTTAAATTCTTAAATAATAAAAATTTAAAAATAAAAGTAAATATAAAATGAACTAGACAGTAAAGAATATACTCACTAGAGTCCACCTGTGGGACCCAGTGCCCATTTCCCCTTCATCTGTCCAGATCAATAATATGCCTTTTTCCAAGTCCTTAATGGTGGAGGGGGTCTACTAGTGGTGAGACTAGTGGAAAAATTTCAAATGAGAACCGTAAAATCTGTCTGCAGAGTTCTTCCTTGTTTTCTCTTATGGGGACTTTGAAAATGCACCTATACAGATGCTGTGTCACTGAGCTGAAGAGCAGGGATCCACTGTATGGAAGAAAGCCAGAGCCCTTGCTCTGCTACCTGCACTGGAGAGACATGAGCATATAACACACTTTAACTGTAGAGACTGAGATTTGGGGGCCACTCATGAATTAGATTCTTGTACAGTTAGATCCCTGTCAGGTCAGAGATTTTGGAGTCACTTTTGAAGCAGAGCGATTCTTATCTCTCTGTTAGGTCACACAAACTAAGTTTAACACTTGGCTTGGGGGAGATTTGTTAAAAGATTTACTTATTTTTATTTTATGTGTATATACTTTGCATGCATGTATGCATGTGCACTGTGTGCATGTAGTACCTGTGGAAGCCAGAAAAGGGTATCGAAACTCCTAGAACTGCAGTTACAGCACGTTCTGACCTATTATTTTGGTACTGGAAACCAAACCCAGGTTCTCTTCAAGAGGAGCCAGGGCTCTTATTCACTGACTTATTTCTCTAGCTCCAAGATCAGATTCTTATCAATTACCTGGTAAAAATATTAACAATCATGAAATTCTGAGGAATTTTAACCAATTGTATTATAAAATGCCATACTTGCATAATTATTAATATGACCTAAGTCTTGATATAGCAATTTGTGTTCTATTCTTTAAATGGGGAGGGAAATGTTGTACTGAGGACACATAAGATGTATCCTTTTGCATCATCTATCAGAAGCTCTTGAAAAATTTATAAAACCCACAGGTCTCTTATCTTTCATTTTTCAAAAGATAATTTCTTACCTGGAACGAAGGTAATTTGGAGCTCACACTGTGGGAAGTTCACCGAGACCATTTTTTATTGAATGCTGGGCACTAAATGGTCTGAGATTATAGACACTTTCTCAAAGTTATGTAACAATGACCTTGTGAGCAACTTCAAGAAACAAATGAGGAAAATAAATGATGAGAGTCTCACTTACATTAGTCTTTTATAATAAATTATCCACATAAATGAAACTGATTTCACATGCTGTTTCACTCTACGATGAGTAGTAAGGGGGTGGGCAGAGTAATATCCCCTCTCCCTCTACTACTTTTTCTTTACTCAAGGTCAACTCTAAACGAAAGACAAATACTATGTTACAGCAGATATAAGAGCTGCAGTCCAGGTGGAAATGGGAGCTAGGAGATTTGGTTCCAATGACATACCTTGGATCTGAGCATGTCAAACAGCATGAATGCAAAAGCTTGAGTCTGTAAAAACCTTGCTCCCTGGAGCAGAACTATTAGGTTATGATGGAACCTTTAAGAGATGAGGTTAATGGGAGGAAGTCATGACATGGTGACAGAGTCTAGAACTCTGGTCCCTCTCTCTGATCTGCTTCTCAGCTCCCATAATGTGAGTATGGATCCCACCACATGGTACTGCTCTGCAATAGTCCTAGAGCAATGGGATAAAGAGAATGTGAACTGATGCTATGGAGGAGAATAGACCTTCTCTCCTTTTATGCTGTTTCTTTTAGGTATTTTGTTATAGTTTTAGATGTTATTTTTAAGTTAGAATTACAAGAAATCTAAAACCACTAAGTAACTTGTACTTGGAGAGGTGAACCTGCTGGTACATATCTGTAACCTTAGAAGGGAAACAGAGGCAGAAAGAGCTGAGGCGTGAATTTGATGTCATCCAAGGCTGGCAATGTTCATGCCTCAGCTTCCCATGTTCTGAGATGATTTCAATAATATTGTATGTAATATTGAGAAAATATTAACTGATCATGAATTCTTAATTATTATTACGGGGTCTCAAGAAAGCTGAGACTTTTGAAAGATTTAATCAGTCATACTCTTCAGCAACAATATCCCAGACATTTCATTTTAAAATACAAGTATATATATGCTAAACATGACTCTGGGGCTCTGCACACTATAGATGGACTGGTGAATAATACACAAGAACCCATGTGCTAGTTCGAGTTCCTACTTACATGAATGAGAGACAGGCAATAGAAAGTTCCTTAAATACATAGTATATAGTATGGAATAACACACACACACACACAAACACACAAACACACACGCACACACACACACAGAGAGAGAAAGAGACAGAGACTGACAGAGACAGAGAGAGACAGAGACAGAGAGACAGAGACAGAGAGAAACAGAGAGAGACACAGAGAGAGAATGTTGTAATGCAAATTAGACCTGAGAGACATAATCTCTCTGATACTTAGCTAGATCACTGTAGGCAATGAGAACTAGGAAGTTCAATGGCATAGGAAGTAGACAGGCACTGACATGGGGCACAGGAACTTGTTCTGGTATATCTGAGTGAGCCCAACTTCTACAGTGCAGAGCTATCTACTATAGTGGTCAGGCTCCTGTTTTACTTTCTTGATCCAGAAAGTTGAGGTGTCCAGATGAAAACTGACATATTAAAGGATGACAAGAAATGGAAAAGTGGAGACTTCATCCATTGTTCTGAGACATGCCAAATTCCTGGAGTGGATCTCCTCCAAATAAAAAGCTAAAATTCTCCAGTATGATAAACCAGAATAGGAGGAAACAATGGTAGAATATGTCATATGAGACCAAACGGCACAGAATCTTAAAAATGTCTCCTCTTAGTGACCCAATGATAACTCAGAAATTAAATCAAGACCTCTTCATGGAATCATAAACCACCACCTAAGTAAAATGAAAATTAAAGAGCATTGAAACCCCATTCTTTATCTTATAGGAGATATAAGATAAGAGATATCTTACATGAGCAGCTTTGGAAGGTCATTTGGAGATGTTACAAGGCACGTCCAAGATGATACAACCAGAAAGGAGCAAATTCAATTTGTCCTACTGCAGTGAAAATTCAGTACCATTTCCTCTTCAAGAATCTAAATGGAACCCTCTCCTTTAAGAATAGATATCATTTATATTCTGCTCTGAGAGAACTGGCCCTGTAAAAACAGCTACAAAGGATAAAAAGCCATGTAGCATAGTTCAAAGGCTTCTGAGCCAGTAGTAGTTTCAATCTTAGCTCTTACTAAGTGGACAGACCTGCAGTATTATTTTCCCTCTGGATTTGTTGACTAAAATAAACATGAAGTACTTGGCATATATAGTAGGAACTTGGCCACATACACAGTTATGGGGAAAGTCTAGGAAGATACTTAGTTATGGATGACCACAAGACTATGAATGATTGCCCACGAAAGCCAAATGTTATCCATCCTGGGTTGTAGGAAGCGCATTAACTTCCAAAATGCTTTCTGAAGGGTCTTGGGTTATTCATTTGACCTCAGAGTACTTGGAAAAAGAAGATATGCTATGATCACCACACATTACAGGTATTACATTGCATCCTCAGGATGAAGTCATGCATGATATTTAAATTTTTAAACCAACTCTTAGGGAATGCACATATACATCTTATATCCTACTGCATGGAGAGTAAAGCAGGTTTTAGAATAGATACAGTTGAGCTTCACAAACACCATTGCACTTCCTGGACAATGGTGTGTGAAATGCTGGTGAGAACCCACAATCACCAGACTGGTGAAGCAAATATCTTAATACAAGAACCCATTATGGACTTATGAGCTGTGAGCTCTTTCCATAGAAATGCAGAGCCAACTCTATCACATTTCTGGGACACTGGTGTGTGAAATGATAGCCATTGTTAAAAGAGCTGAAGTGTATAAGAGCAAACTCTTTAAGGTAAAGAGTGTATTACAGACCTAGAAGCTGTGAGCCTCATTTCCTTTGGTAAGGGCTTGCAGATGTGGGGCCTACTCATTTTTCTACAGCAGGGCATTTGGGAACTGTACACATTTGCATGATCCCCACGAGAGTGCTGAGATTGTTTCACTGACCCCGCACCCTACTGGGATATCTGTAGATATCCCCAGAGTTATGTTACTGTTTGAGTACTGTCTGCTGCATGTACTTCTTGAAGATGTCATGAAATATTTCTTTTTATGAATAATGTCTTCTCAGTGCAAATACAATGGTGCCTTAATTTTTACATGTAGTTCCTCGGAAGAAGTCTTGTCACATACAATATGGATCTACCTGCTGAGTAGAGTCAACCATTTTATGCCAAGTTTCAAAATGATGTGAATTAACCTCTCAACCTATGTCCCTGTCCTACAGGAAAGGCATGCTCATAGCAGTTAATGACCTTTACAGAACAAAGCTACAAAGACTTTGTCCAGAATAAAAACAAAACAAAACAAAACAAAACAAAAAACAAAAACCCCTCATTCTGAAGGACCAGGGGAAAAAGTGAGAGAACAAAGCACTCTTGAATGTGACTTTATTCTAGAATCAAGCTTTTACTTGTATTTAATATGTTGTGCTTATCATTATTTGTCATTTCAAAGACAATTTGAATTTAAGAAGGCATGATTTCTAAAGATTTCCACAGAATATCTGAGTCCTCTGAAGATAGAGCTTTCCAGATCAAAACTTGCTTTTGTCTCTTTAAACAGCTGGCTGTAAAGACTAATTATAGAGCAGAGATGGTGAGAGCAAAGTTATGCCCCACTTTGACTCTAACTTTAAGGCTTATCCCATCTTTAGAAGTTGAGAATGTTCCATTTTACTCACAGGGGGCCCTTAACATGAATTAGAAATCAACTGAGCTCACTTTAATACTCTATCTTTTCCTGATAAATGGAACTTTGAAACTGGGCCAAAATTTGATTCAACCATTGTCAATGAATTTTATGTTAAGACACTATAAAGTGAAAGGAATTTTCCTGTAATTGATATATAAGTTGGTTTAAATGGTGAACAATGAATTATTTTACATCTTATCTAGAACTGCTAAGTACATTGGAATCCTATGGTATCCAGAAAACTACAGAAAGAGAAAACTGGAAGAAATAATCTCTCTTTTTAGGAAACTGACAATTACTTCATACAGTTAAAATTAAATATATGAGCCAAATAACAAATATAAATAAGTACTAAGCTTGTGTCCTAATTGGAGCCACCACAATAACTCAAAATCCAATGGCAGAGACTAGAAGGACATCTAATGGTAAGAGACCACAGGAAGAACCTGGGGAACCTAGGGTCTCATGAAGGTATTTTAAGGCAGGGTAGGACGTAGAAAGACAGAGAAGAAAACGGAAAACAATGACAAGTTAGTGTCAACTAAGACTGTGATTGCACAAAAATGACAAAAGTTGGCCCACACTCTATAGCCTGCTTGCCTCCCAGGAAGTCCACAGTAACCAGACACAGGTAAGAATTTCACCCAACTACCCATGCCACCTAGGACACCCACAGAGCCCAAGTGATGTAAGACCTACCTGCTCTGCCTATCTCCACCTTCCATTCAGTCTGCTTCTACCCCCAAGACCAGGTCATCATGTGTATGCCTCCCAGGAAGTGTATAGTAACCCGGAACATGGGAGGCTTGCTCTTATCATAGACACAGGAGGCCCATCCTAACCAGAGACAGTACTGCCTGCCTCTAAGGAGACCCAGGTCACAGAGCTCTACATGCCCCCAAGGCGGCCTGCTCTAGTCAGAGACACTCAAGCCAGTTAACACAAGGATTAATCAGATGGCTAGAGGCAAGGACAGGATCATAACTCACAGAACACTTTGCAATTCGGCACCATCAGAAACCAGTTATCAGCCAACCACTGGATTGAGTACAGGGTTGCCAAGGGAGAAGTTAGAGAAAGGACTGGAGGAACTGAAGGGGTTTTCAACCCTATAGGAGGAACAATATCAATCAACGAGACCCCCCCCCACCAGCTCACAGGGACAAAACTACCAACCAAAGAGTACACGTGGAGGGACCCATGGCTCCAGTCCAATATGTAGTAGAGGATGGCATCAATGGGAGGAGAGGCCCTTGGTCCTGTGAAGGCTCAAGATGTCCCAGTGTAGGGGAATGCCAGGGAGGGGAGGAAGGAGTGGATGGGTAGGTGGGGGAGCATCCTCATAGAAGCGGGGAGAGGGGTATGGGATAAGGGGTTTCTGAAGGGGAAACCTGGAAAGGCAATAACATTTGAAATGTAAGTAAAGAAAATATCAAAGAAAAGAAAAGAAAAAGAAAGAAAAGAAATGGGAAAAAGACAAATGGGACCTCATAAAATTACAAAGTTTCTGTAAGGCAAAGGACACTGTCAGAAGGACAAAACGACAACCAACCAAGTGGGAAAAGATCTTCACCAACCCCACATCTGACAGAGGGCTAATATCCAATATATACAAAGAACTCAAGAAGTTAGACCCCAAAAAAACAAATAACCCTATCAAAAAATGGGGAACAGAGCTAAACAAAGAATTTTCACCAGAAGAAATTCGGATGGCCGAGAAACACCTTAAGAGATGTTCAACATCATTAGTCATCAGGGAAATGCAAATCAAAACAACCCTGAGATTCCACCTCACACCAGTCAGAATGGCTAAGATTAAAAACTCAAGAGACAACAAGTGCTGGCGAGGATGTGGAGCAAGAGGAACACTCCTCCACTGTTGGTGGGATTGCAAAATGGTAAAACTGCTCTGGAAATCAGTTTGGTGGTTCCTCAGAAAATTGGGCATGCCACTTTCAGAGGACCCTGGCATACCACTCCTGGGCATATACCCAGAGGATTCCTCTTCATACAATAAAGATACATGCTCCACTGTGTTTATAGCAACCTTGTTTATAATAGCCAGAAATTGGAAGGAGCCCAAATATCCCTCAAAGGAGGAATGGATACAGAAAATGTGGTATATTTATACAATGGAATACTACTCAGCAATTAAAAATAATGAATTCATGCAATTTGCAGGTAAATGGTTAGACCTGGAAAATATCATCCTGAGTGAGTTAACCCAATCACAAATCACAGTGAAATGCAATCACTGATAAGTGGATATTAATGAGCCCAGAAGCCCTAAATACTCAAGGCACAATTAGCAAGTCAAATGATTCCCAAGAAGAAGAAAGGAGAGGACCCTGGGCCTGTAAAGATTGGATTCAGTTTTGTAGAGAAACCGTGGGGGGAAGGGAAATGATTGGGGAATAGTTGGGGGGAAAGGAATTATGGGACGTATGGTGGGGGGGAACTGGGAAAGGGGAAAGCCTTTGGAATGTAAACGTAGAATATAGAAAATAAAAATTAAAAAAAGATACAAAAAAAAAAGAAAAAAAAGAAATGGGAAAAAAATAGTTCTCCTACCCTAGCAAGTCCTGGTTACCCTGACACACATGAAAAGCAAGATTCTGACCTAAAATACCATCTCATGAGGATGATAGAGGCCTTTAAGGAAGATATAAATAACTGCCTTAAAGAAATACAGAAAAGGCTAAAGAGATGGCTAAGAAGTTAATAGTACAGGTTGTTCTTCCAGAGATCCTGAATTGAATTCCCAGCAAACATGTGGTAGTTGATACCATGTATGAGGAAATCTGGTGACTTCTTCTGGCATGCAGGCATAAATGTATGCAGAACACTGTATACATATAGAAATGTAGAAAAACACAGGCAAACAGGTAGAAGCACTTAAAGAATAAACAAATAAACCCCTTAAAGACATAGAGGAAAATACAATCAAGCAGGTAAGGGGATTGAACAAAACAGTATAAGGACTAAAATGGAAATAGAAACAATAAGGAAAATACAAAGGGAGGCAACTCTGGAGATGGATAACTTAGGAAAGAGATCAGGAGCTACAAATGCAATCATCAGCAACAGAATGTAAAGGATAGAAGAGGCATAGATCTCAGGCATAGAAGATACCATAAAAATATTGACACATCTGTCAAAGAAAATATAAACTGTAATAGCTCCTCACCCAAAATATCTAGGAAATTCAGGACACAATGAAAAGGTAAAACCTAAGAATAATAGAAATAGAAGTGGGTAAAGATCCCATCTCAAAGGGTCAGAAAACATCATCAGCAAAATCATAAAAAACTCCATTAATTTAAAGAAAGAGATGCCATAAAGTTACAGGAAGCATACAAAACACCAAACAGACTGGACCAGAACAGAATTTCCTCCCATCACATAAAAATCAAAACCACAAATATACTAAACAAAGAAAGAATATTAAAAGCAGATAAAAAGGTCAAGAAACATATAAAGGCAGAGCTATGAGAATTACTCTAGACTTCTAACCAGAGACTAAAAAACTAGAAGATCCTAGGTAGATCTCATGCAGATTGCAAATGTCAACCCAGACTACTATACCCAGCAAAACTCTCAATCACCATAGATAGAGAAACCAAGATATTCCAGACAAAACCAAATTTACACAATATCTTTCCACAAATCCAGCCCTACAAAGGATAATAGATGGAAACCACGAACACAAGGAGGGCAACTACACCCTAGAAAAAGGAAGAAAGTAATCTTTCAACAAATCCAAAAAGAAGATAATCACACAGACATAAAAATTGATAAATAAAATGCGATATATGTATATGTTTTATATGTTGTATTATAGAGGTTTGTACAATATGAATATTTTCATCGATTAGTCATGACAAAGTTATATTATTTGTAGGCAATAATCATATTAAGTTAAGGCAATCTAGAAGAAATTATTGGATACTTTTCTCTCCTTTGTCAGTCCTATGCTTTAAACAGATACATTTAACCATATTTGTATATATGATGTGAGAGTTGAAGTTAAGCTGTCTAATGGAACAATGGGACTGACAGGAAAAGAGAGCTGAGAAGGGAGAGAATAAGGGGACATGGAGTGAATTAGAGGAAAATGGCTTTGCAAAATATTATAATGCAGTACGAGTAAATCATGTTATCTACATGAAAATATCTTTATGCAACCCAGTATCATGTACAATAAAAAACAGGGCAAAACAATAGAAAATAATGAAATAATGATTATCCCAAAGAAAACAGATCAGTGATAGGAAATCTATTGCTTATATATTTTAAGAAGTAGTCTTAATTGTTTACTTAATAAAAGCTGAAGTGTGAAAGAGAATATAAATAACTTTAATAGGTCTAATTATATTCTATGATTGAGTATAAGTTTCTATGATTGGCCAGGTATGAGCCAAATAACCTCCTTTTAGCGAGACCTACCACCAAGAGTGTAGAAAGGATCCAGGAGAAATTACCAAATGAGAATAGAGCAAGGTTCTGAACAACCACGTCAACCGCAATGGTTGCCAGTTCAATCATCCTTCCCTAGGAAGTATGGCCACCCAGCAAAAAAATCACATGCTTCAACACACAGGTCCCCCAAAATGCACATTATATTCCTTCTTGGTCATATAAAGTGGAGCCAGTAATGGCCACTTGACTCCTGGTTTTCTCATCTGCTTGATGGATACAGTTTTCACTTTTACTCCCTCCATACCAAAAATGTTATAAAAATTAAGACAAGCAACTCTGAACTGCAGGTGAATGTGTCAGTTCAGTGGTAGGGGTGCATATAATCACTGCTGTTATGATGGTGACAATCAGTACTGCCATTCCCATTACTACTGCTAGGCATTTGTTTACCTCTTATGAAGCCAAAGGTACTGCTCTCTTTTGCCTTTATGGGAAAACTAGCATTCATAATTCTTTTCCTATGGCTTAGGTTTGGATAGAGATAAGATATTTATGTGTAAAGTAGTCATTCATCTTTCTTTCAATTTTCATTTTAAACAGAATTTTTCTTCTGCCTACCCCAATTTGGCCCTTTGTTAGTCTTATTCCTTGACTCTTGAGGAAGAAAAATAAAGACACACACAGAGAATATTAAACAGTAAAATGAAAATAGGATAGGGAAAGCCAGAGAAGCAGAAAAGATGAGAGCCCTATAGGCAGATTTGAAAGAGTGTAACTAAAGACTTAGAAGGAAAAAGTAATCCTATGTTAAAAAAAAAGAAAAGGTAAAAAGAACAAAGGAAGAAGTAGAAAGCTTCATCAAGAACTGTCAAGATGTAAACATCACTGTATTTACAATCACACCCATAATTATCCATATACTCCATTCTTAATTCATTCCTCCATGAAAAGAAAAAAACAGGTTATCTTTTGATCTAAGATATGTGCATATATTATAGGCATGATATACAGACCAAAAAATGTGAGTTGAAATGGGGTTATTAAAATCCTACATTCGCCTGTATTGTTTGTGCTTTTTAAATATCTATGAAAGCCCATTTATGAGGGAAGGAATTGAAAATCACGATCCTATATCATCCCTGTCCTTTAATCAAGTATCTCAACATAGGGCACAGTACCCAGGGATGATGTGACAAATGTATGACCTTAGAGGTCAAAGGGCTTTGCTGCCCCCTACAATGCAGTCCTTGCTGTACACACCAGTTCATCTCCACTCTGATTAACATGACCAAGAAGAAGAGCTGGAATCTGGCTCAGAGGAAGAACAAAAAGACTCCAAATGACTGTAACTATTATTGATAATCACAAAATTCTACAGCGTATGAGTGCCATTGCTCATGCTGGGATCTTCTAACTCCACAGAAATTAAGGGAAAGGCATTTGTACACTCTGTGACTCTCACAAAACACCAGGATGTACCTAGCCCATCTGACTTCTTAAAGGAGGTTAAAAATGCTATTCTGCCTTAAACCAACAGGAGCATGGGGTGGTTATAGATGATTCCTGAAGTCTTCCTAAAAGTGCCTTCTTAATTCCACCTCACCAAATGTTCTGCTTCTAATACTTCCACAAGGAATACAAGCAAACACACTATCCTTTAGTAAAGCTACTTCCATTAGTAAAGTAGTATCATAAGATGTGAATAGCTAAGAACAGATCCAGTCCCTCGCCATCTTTATTCTTCAGGCGTTGGATAACCACATTTAATTAACACCAGATCAACAGGTATTTATCTACTTGGCATAGCTGGTAGGAACTACAACTGGAAGTCAAGAGGTATTTGGCAGGCAATGTGGATCAATATTCAGTGAAGGGCTATTTCCACATTTTCCTATACTAGCTGTAAACTTGGGCCTGGGAAGGCAACACAGGAATCAGGGCTGTGTAAGAACATCAGGCTAGGATGGAGTGGGAAGCTGGACTGATAATCTTTTGAAGGCAATGCTCTATCAGCATAGAGGACTAGAACATCATGAACTTCCTGGAAATGCCAGCTTCTTTCCTCTTCCTGGGGCACATATGTCTGCCAAATGAAATGTCAATGCAATTCTAATTAACACACAGGATATGAGTTATAAAACAAAGAATCAAAATGTAGAGGGAGCTTACAGTTCATGTGGTATAAATTTTGCATCTCAGCAGGGGAAGAACTGAAGGTTGAAAGCACAAAGTCTTTTCTCCTCCATAACTTGCATACCTAATAACTCTAGGGAACATGAACATGTGATATCATGTAGGGACACAACAAAAATGGAACAACTCAAAATTAAGATAATAAATTGAAGAACTTTAGCCACCAAATGAAAGTGATGGATGATTCTTACCATTCATTCTTGTATTTTTGGATTTCAACCAAATTAAAATTTTTCAATGCCTTTTGTTGTCAATGTTTTCTTAAGATGATTATCTTTTTAGTCCTGTTACACAGAATGAATTATTCTTCACTTCTCATAGTTTTAAGACTTTATTTAACCAATCTATCTTTGCATTAGTGGCATCTACTACTAGGTACAATGGGACAGAAGCTGCAGTGAGCATATTTCTAAAGGTATATGCAAGCAATATAAGAGACATGGCTCAGTGTCCAGACTTAAGTACTGATGATGTTGCTGACTTGATCGAAGACACTTTAAAACTATTGGGTTCTTGAGAGCAGTGATCAACAAGGACACAACAGCAGAACAAGCCCAGATCTGCATGGAGTGTGGGTGACAATGACAATATACTTTCTTCTATCTTCTAAGTTCACTGAGGAAATGCTACTGAAGCTTCAGTATCATAATAGGAGGAGAGCATCTGCAACCTACTTTCCCCTCAATGTTTTATGTAAATTCCAAACAGATAACGTGCCCTAGCAATGCAACTCTAAAAAACTTTATATCCTACAGACTGCCAAACTGAAAGGTCAGAGGCAGTTCTGCTCCTCCCTCCATCATCCAAATCTCCCACCTGGGTTTAGGTATCTGTTTTCTAGGCCACAATTTTCAAAGGTAAAGAGAGAGAGTTCTTAAAGTCAATGAAAATGCTTATTATTAAGGTGGATTTTAGATGGTTTTATTCTTTGAGCCAAGGAAAACAATGAGTGTTCTTTTTTTCCATTCCATATGGAACAGAAGATGGGGAATATTGTGCACTGAAACCTGAGCTCTGTACCAGAAGATAAGATTGTGAAAGGCTACAATACATGCTCTGTTCACAAGATGTCCTACTGAAGGTAGAAGAAATTCAGGTGTTCCACTTGGGAGATAAACGAGGATTGTTGCTGCCCTATATGTCACAGAGACATCCCTGAGAATGGTGACTGGTGCTAAGCTTATGGGTAATAGTCAGGCCCACCGGAGGAGACAGTGGGTGAGGTGCTTGAGCTATGCATCAGGTAAAGTGCATCCCTTATCAGTGACATCATCTGAGAAGAAATGACTGGTGATAAACAGGAAACACACACACATAGATGTTGCACTTCTAGGTTTTAAAGCCAAATATATGGCCCATCCCAATTCAGAGGGCAGAATGGAAGCTTATTTAGGACTTTACATGCATCTTTATGAGTTTCTAAGGAACACTGGACATGGGCTGTCAGAAGAGAAATCTTGCTCACCTACGGCTACCAAATCTACAAATCTACCTGTACCTCGAATTATGTTGACTAAACCTTACCTTCCCATGGCAACTCTTCCTCCTGTGACTGCATCTCTATTCAAGATCAACATGCTAGTCCTTCTTTTGTTCTGCACTATCGGTCCCTACAATCTGATCATTCCTGGCTTTAAGTTTCGACTTCCAAATGTACCTTCTTCTTTTTCTCCATTAATTAATTTATTCACTTTGGATCCAAGTCGCAGTCCCCTTAATTCCCAGTGCTCCCCTCACAAGGTCTCTCCCCTCTTTCCCTCCTCCCCTTCACCTTTGAGAAGGGGGAGGTCCTGTGGGTATTAACCCAACCTGGCACCTTAAGGCACTGCAGGACTTGGTACATCCCCTTTCAGTGAGGCTAGACAGCCCAGTTAAGGAAGCAGGATCCGCAGGACTACAATAGAATCAGGGTAAGCCCCAACTCCAATCATTGAGGAACCCCCATGAAAACAAACCTGCACATCTACTATGTGCAGAGGGCCTACGTCCAGCCCTTGTATACTCATTGGATGGTCGTTCCTTCTCTGGGAGCCACCAAGGGTCCATGTTAGTTAACCCTTCCAGGTCCCTCAGTCCTTACCCCAACTCTTCCAGGGAGTTTATGAGGGTAACACTAGCTGTGACTCCTAGCAGTGAATGATATGGAGCCTGAAATGCCCATCTCCTGTAACCAAGTGGAACTCCCAGTGGAGGGATAAGAACACCAATCCTCCCACAAAACTTTCAACCCAAAATTTGTCCTGCCTCCAAGAAGTGCAGGAACAAAAATGGAGCAGAGACTTTGGGAATGTTCAAACAATGACTGGCCTAACATGGGATCCATCCCATAGGCAAGAACCAATCCCTGATTGGTTAATGATACTCTGTTATGCTTGCAGACAAAAGCCTAGCATAACTGTCCTTTGAGAAGCTCCACCCAGCAGCTGACCAAAACAGAAGCAGAGACCCATAGCCAAATATTCTACAGAGCTCAGGAAGTCTTGTGCAAATGCACCTTTATCTAAGAAGGCACCATTTCCCTGTCTCTCCTAATAGTTGTATGATGTGGATGGCCTCCCTATTATCATACTTTCCTGTGTTTTCCTTCCACAACCCACTCTAGAAAGGATTTTCATATATCACAGTTCCCAGCAGTGCTGGATTTAGTGGCTATTTCCTCCCTTCTTGGCCTCTCAACATTTGGTGAAATTCTTTCTTTCCTTGTCTTAGCTTTTGGGATCCCATAGTATTCTGCTTTCCTTCAACTCATAATTACTCCTTCCTTTTTATTCCTGATGTATCATAACTTTTACACTTGTAAAATGGAGAATGCGTTCAGAGTCTTGACTTAAACTGCTATGTGTACATGTACTGGTTGATAATGCTACATTTCATCTCCACCTTTTCTTGTTCCCTGAATCTACACACACACACACACACACACACACAGAGAGAGAGAGAGAGAGAGAGAGAGAGAGAGAGAGGTGGGAGAGGGAGAGGGAGAGGGAGAGGGAGAGGAAGAGAGATATCCAGTTCCTGCTCAGAATCTTTATTACTTATTGAGAAGCACTTCAATGTTAATATGCACTGAACTTAGCTTTCAATCACCCTGATTCCCCTAATGTGTTTTTTCCTAAGATTTTCCATTTCTGACATGATTTCAGCATATACCAGTAGCTCAGTTGAAATACCTTGGAGTTCTGTTCAGCCCTGTGTTTCTGATGGTTTTCATCAGACTCAGAAGCCAGCTCCTGGTTCTGCCTCAGTGGATAACAATCTTGCCATTGCCACAGTACACTAAGTAAGTGGTCATCATCTCCTTCCGCTATGGTGAGAACCTTCTAAATGTATATATGCTGAATGTAGCCATCTCCCATCCATTTCTCACATCCTGCAGAAGGTGATATTTTAGAGTACAAAGCAGACCTCTACACACTTCAATTCAAAATTCTCCAGTGATGTGATTCATAACGGGACATGTCTATAATTCCAACACGTGGGAAGTGAAGGCAGGGAGATTTGGGGTTCAAGGTCACCCTGAATTATATAAGGAGATTCTATATCAAAGCAAAAATACAAAAAGTCTTTAGTAGTTTTCCATCATGACTTCTTAAAAGAAAACCAAACTGAAAATATATAATAGGAGGCACTATAACATCTCTTTCCTTACCACTCTTTGCTGACCTTATGATTCTTTGGACATTATCAGCTACATTGCTGCCTTGACATTTCTACACTTACTGGATGCTGAACAGGGGATGATCCTTCACCTGACAGGCGCTTGCCATCACGCATTACCCTTGCTCACTACCCAGGCAAAATCTCTGAAATGGTCTTCAGAACTTTTCCCCCCAAACACTGATATCAGTATTCTATTATCCTATGTGCTATTTTATATTTAGGCCCATGCCTATACTGCTTACATCGTAGTATAGTAATCCTATATTATATATGTATCTGATGTCTATTTCTTTTGTAAGAAATACTCCAGGGACTCTGGGAGGTGGCTTGTTTGGCAATTTATCTAAATTACCTAAATGAGTCTCTAAAAGAGAGTGAAGCCATATTATGCAATTGTTGAAAAAAATGGCAAATTTCCATCAACCTGGGAAAACTTTCCCTGAACTGCAAGTGGCAGGTAAACAGTAGCCTTGACTCAGCACCTGTATTCACAACTATATTGTACAATATAGTTTTAGATAGAAGCATAGGAAATACTTTTTTAAAGTAGTGATCTTACCTAAATTGAGCTGTTAGTAATCTTAGTACTCCCTACTCCCTTATGTTAGGATTTCTATGGGTGTAATTTGACTAGAACTAAAGTTGTTTTGAAATAATTCCTACATACATACATAAACACACACACACACACACACACACACAGAGAGAGAGAGAGAGAGAGAGAGAGAGAGAGAGAGAGAGAATAAAATATAGCATTTTTACTGCTATATACTGGTCAGTATATAACTAGCCAGAATATATAATACAGTTCAGTAGGCCAACTAAAAGATAAGCAACAGAATAGAAACATCAACACAATACATAACTATGATTTTTATATAAAGAGGAAATGATCAATATGTAACATTTGTTTAACCTTAGAAGTGACTGGGAAAAGCAAATTGAAATCACAAGAAACTCATACATAGAGATCAGCAAGTTAACAATAAAAATGCAAATTGGCAAAAGTGTGGAGCACCTAGAACTATTGACGTTATTACAATCACACTAGAAAGCAATTGATACATCATATTAAAGTTAACTCATTCATAGTCATCTTTAAATTTTAACCTGTAAGTATGTGTATAGATAGTATAGACTATATCCTATAAAATGGGTTTATAGGAGGTGATGCCTTTTCTTATTTTTATTAGATATTTTCTGGAGGGAGCTCCAGATCCACGGAGAGCACTCGGTGAGACAGAGCTCCAAGGTCTGACACTATCCTGGGGAGAACAGCTCAACCAGAGGGAACCCTGCCAACTGGAAGAGCCACTGCCTAGGCTTCAGCAGCCCAGCCACGAACCCCAGGGCCTGCAGGGAATCCTGCGGTTAGACAGAGCCCTGAGACTGGCCACCATCTTGGAGCTGGTAGACTAACCAGGCAAACCAGGAGGAGACTACTGGAGGCCAGTTAAGTATCCAGAGGCAAGCAGGGAAGAGACTTGAATCCAGCCCAGCAGAGCTGGGGAGGTAATTCGGAGCCCAGTGATGGAAACCTTCCAGTTTCCACCTTGGGAACACAGACGCCCTCTGAGACAGCAGCACCAAAACACCAGGCTCTCAGGAGCTTTAAACACCAACCAGTAATAACAAGACCAACTAAGTCCAGAAATAAACAAATGGCAAAAGGCAAACGTTGGAACATTACTAGCAGAAATCAAGACAATACGGCAGTATCTGAACCCACTTCCCTGACAGCAGAAAGCCCTGGATACCCCAACACACTAGAAAATCAAGATACAGATATAAAATCATTGGTGAGGATGCTGATAGCAGAACACATGGATAAATCTCTTAAAGAAATACAGGAGAAAATTGATAAAAAGTTCGAAGCCCTTACAAGGCAAACACAAAAATCACTTAAAGAAATTCAGGAGAATGTGGATCAAAAAGCAGAAGCTAATAACGGGAAAATAAAAAAATCACTTAAAGAAATACAGGGAAACGTGGGTCAACAAGTAGTAGTCATGAAAGAGGAAACACAAAAATCTCTTAAAGAATTAGATGAAATCACAAACAAGCAAGCAAAAGATCTGAGCAAAACCATCCAGGATCTAAAAACAGTAGTAGAAAAAACTAAGAAATCTCAAAGGGAGACAACTTTGGAGATAGAAACCCTTGGAAAGAAATCAGGGGCCATAGATGCAAGTATCAACAATAGAATACAAGAGATAGAAGAAAGAATCTCAGATGCTGAAGATACCTTAGGAACCATGGACTCAACAATCAAAGATAATGCAAAATGCAAAAAGCTTGTAACCCAAAACATCCAAGAAATCCAGGACAGAATGAGAAAACCAAACCTAAGGATTATAGATGTAGATGAGAGGGAAGATTTACAACTTAAAGGACCAGCAAATATCTTCTACAAAATTATGGAAGAAAACTTTCCCAACCTAAAGAGAGAGATGCTCATGAATATACAAGAAGCCTACAGAACTCCAAACAGACTGGACCAGAACAGAAATACCTCTCATCACATAATAATCAAAACCCCAAATGTACTAAACAAAGAAAGAACATTAAAGGCAGTAAGAGAAAAAGGCCAAGTAACATATAAAGGAAGACCTATCAGAATTACACCAGACTTCTCACCAGAGACCTTGAAAGCTAGAAGATCCTGGGCAGATATCATGCAGACTCTAAGAGAACACAAATTTCAGCCAAAACTACTTTACCCAGCAAAACTCTCAATCACCATAGATGGGGAAACCAAGGTATTCCATGACAAAACCAAATTTGCACGTTATCTTTCCACAAACCCAGCCCTACAATGGATAATAGAGGAAAAACACCGACACAGGGAGGAAAACTACACCCCAGAAGAAGCAAGATAGAAACCTCCTTTCATCAAACACAAAAGAAGATAGCCACTCAAATATAAAAAATAATTTCAAAAATGTCAGGTAGTAATAGTTACTATTCCTTAATATCTCTTAACATCAATGGACTCAATTCCCCAATAAAAAGACATAGACTAACAGACTGGATACGGAAATAGGATCTTATAATTTGCTGCATAAAGGAAACATATCTCAGTGTCAAAGACAAACATTACCTTAGAGTAAAAGGCTGGAAGACAATTTTACAAGCAAATGGTCTCAGGAAACAAGCCAGAGTAGCCACTCTAATATCGGATAAAATTGACTTTCAACCTAAAGTCATCAAAAGAGACACTGAAGGTCACTACGTGCTGATCAAAGGGAAAATCCACCAAGAAGAACTCACAATACTGAACATCTATGCTCCAAATGCAAGGGCACCCTCATTCGTGAAAGAAACTTTACTAAAGCTTAAAGCACACATTGCACCTAACACAATAATTGTGGGTGACTTCAACACTCCACTATCCTCAATGGACCGATCAGGAAACCAGAAATTAAACAGGGACACAGTGAAACTAATTGAAGCTTTGGACCAATTGGATTTAACAGATATATATCTATCTATATCTATATCTATATCTATATCTATATCTATATCTATATCTATATCTATATCTATATCTAGATAGATAGATAGATAGATAGATATAGATAGATAGATAGATAGATAGATATAAAACATTTCATCCTAAAGCAAAAGAATATACCTTTTTCTCAGCACCGCATTGTACCTTCTCCAAAATAGACCATATAATTGGTCACAAGACAGATGTCAACAAATAGAAGAAGATCGAACTAATCCCTTGCCTCATATCAGATCACTATGGAGTAAAAGTGGTCTTCAATAGCAAAAAAATAACAGAAAGCCCACATACACATGGAAACTGAACAATACTGTAATCAATGACACCTTGGTCAAGGGAGAAATAAAGAAAGAAATCAAAGACTTTTTAGAATTCAATGAAAATGAAGGTACAACCTACCCAAATCTTTGGGACACAATGAAAGCAGTGCTAAGAGGAAAAGTCATAGCCCTGACTGCCTCCAAAAAGAAACAGGAGAGTGCACACACTACCAGATTAATGGCATACCTGAAAGCCCTGGAACAAAAAGAAGCTAATTCATCCAGGAGGAGTAGAAGACAGGAAATCATCAAACTAAGGGCTAAAATCAATCAAGTAGAAACAAAGAGAACCATACAAAGAATCAACAAAACCAGGAGCTGGTTCTTTGAGAAAATCAACAAGATAGATAAACCCTTAGCCAGTCTAACCAAAGGGCACAGAGACAGTATTCAAATTAATAAAATTAGAAATGAAAAGGGGGATATAACAACAGAGACTGAGGAAATTCAAAAGATCATCAGATACTACTACAAAAGTCTATACTCAACACAACTGGAGAATCTGGAGGATATTTTCTTTATTTACATTTCAAATGTTATTCTCTTTTTGGTTTCCCCTCCAAAACACCCTATCTCATCACCCTCCCCCTGCTCACCAACCCACCCACTGCCTCTTCCCTGTCCTGGTATTCCCCTATACTGGGGCATCCAGCCTTGTCAGGGCCAAGGGCCTCTTCTCCCTTTGATGTCCAACAAGGCCATCATATGCAGATGGAGTCATGGGTCCCTCCATGTGTATTCTTTGGTTGGTAGTTTAATCGCTGGGAGCTATCGTTGTACTAGTTGGTTCATAATGTTGTTCCTCCTATGGGACAGCTCTTTTAGCTCCTTGTGCCCTTTTTCTAGCTCCTCCATTGGGTACCTTGTGCTCAGTCCAATGGTTGGCTGGGAGTACCCTCCTCTGTATTTGTCAGGTACTGGCATAACCTGAGGAGACAGCTATATCAGGCTCCTGTCAGCAAAGCTCTTGTTGGTGTCCATATTAGTGTCTGGGTTTGGTGACAGTATGTGGGGTGGAACACCAGGTGGGGCAGTCTCTGGATGGCCTTTCCTTCAGTCTTTGCTCCACACTTTGTTTATGTATCTCCTTCCACGGCTGTTTTGTTGCCCCTTCTAAGACGGACCAAAGTATCCAAACTTTGGTCTTCCTTCTTCTTGAGCTTCATTTAGTCTGTGAATTGTATCTTGGGTGTTCTGAACTTCTAGGCTAATATCCACACAGTGCATGCTGTCTGAACGAGCACTATTTGTTGAAAGGGCTATCTTTTTTCTACTGGATGGTTTTAGCTCCTTTGTCAAAGATCAAGTGACCATAAGTGTGTGGGTTCATTTGTGGTTCTATTCCATTGATCCACCTGCCAGTGACTATAAAAATATCACGCAGTTTTTATCACTACTACTCAGTAGTACTGCTTAAGGTCTGGAATACTGATTCCCCGAGAAGTACTTCTTTGTTAAGAATAGTTTTAGTTATCCTGGGTTTTTCGTTATTCCAGATGAATTAGAGAATTGCTTTTTCTAACTCTATGAAGAATTGAGTTGGAATTTTGATAGGGATTACACTGAATTTGTAGATTGTTTTTGGCAAGATGGTCATTTTTACTATATTAATCCTGCCAATCCACAAGCATGGGAGATCTTTTGATCTGCTGAGTTCCACTTCGATTTCATTCTTTAGAGACTTAGTTCTAGTAATAAAGATCTTTGACTTGGTTAGAGTCACATCAAGATATTTTTTTTTGAAATTTTTAATTTAATTTTTATTTTTTATATTCTATGTTTACATTCCAAAGGCTTTCCCCTTTCCAAGTTCCCCCCACCATATGTCCCATAATTCCTCTCCCCCCAACTATTCCCCAATCATTCCCCCCCCCACGATTTCTCTATTCTGGGTATACAATACTGGATCCAATCTTTACAGGCCCAGGGTCCTCTCCTTTCTTCTTCTTGGGAGTCATTTGACTTGCTAATTGTGCCTTGAGTATTTAGGACTTCTGGGCTCATTAATATCCACTTGTCAGTGATTGCATTTTATGTGTATTCTTTTGTGATTGGGTTAGCTCACTTAGGATGATATTTTCCAGATCTAACCATTTACCTACAAATTGCATGAGTTCATTATTTTTAATTGCTGAATAGTACTCCATTGTATAAATATACCACATTTTCTGTATCCATTCCTCTTTTGAGGGATATCTGGGCTCCTTCAATTTCTGGCTATTATAAACAAGGCTGCTATAAACATAGTGGAGCATGTGTCTTTATTGTATGAAGGGGAATCCTCTGGGTATATGCCCAGGAGTGGTATGCTAGGGTCCTCTGGAAGTGACATGCCCAATTTTCTGAGAAACCGCCACTCTGATTTCCAGAGTGGTTTTATCATTTTGCAATCCCACCAACAGTGGAGGAGTGTTCCTCTTTCTCCACATCCTCGCCAGCACTTGTTGTCTCTTGAGTTTTTAATCTTAGCCATTCTGACTGGTGTGAGGTGGAATCTCAGGGTTGTTTTGATTTGCATTTCCATGATGACTAATGATGTTGAACATCTCTTAAGGTGTTTCTCGGCCATCCGAATTTCTTCTGGTGAAAATTCTTTGTTTAGCTCTGTTCCCCATTTTTTGATAGGGTTATTTGGTTCTATGTGGTCTAACTTCTTGAGTTCTTTGTATATATTGGATATTAGCCCTCTGTTGGATGTGGGGTTGGTGAAGATCATTTCCCACTTTGTTGGTTGCCGTTTTGTCCTTCTGACAGTGTCCTTTGTCTTACAGAAACTTTGTAATTTTATGAGGTCCCATTTGTCAATTCTTGATCTTAGAGCATAATCTATTGGTGTTCTGTTCAGGAACTTTCCCCCTGTGCCCATGTCCTCCAGGGTCTTCCCAAGTTTCTTTTCTAATAGTTTCAGTGTGTCTGATTTTATGTGGAGGTTCTTGATCCACTTGGAGTTGATCTTAGTGCAAAGAGATAAGAGTGGGTCAATTCGCATTCTTCTGCATGTTGACCTCCAGTTGAAACAGCACCATTTGTTGAAAAGGCTATCTTTTTTCCACTGGATGATTGTGGCTCCTTTATCAAAGATCAAGTGACCATAAGTCTGTGGGTTAATTTCTGGGTCTTCAATCCTATTACATTGATCTACCTGCCTGTTGCTGTACCAATACCATGCAGTTTTTAACACAATTGCTCTGTAGTACTGCTTGAGGTCAGGGATATTGATTCCCCCAGAAGTCCTTTTATTGTTGAGAATAGTTTTAGCTATCCTGGGTTTTTGTTGCTCCAGATGAATTTGAGAATTGCTCTTTCTAGATCTATGAAGAATTGATTTGGGATTTTGATGGGTATTGCATTGAATCTGCAGATTGCTTTTGGCAAGATGGCCATTTTTACTATATTGATCCTGCCAACCCAGGAGCAAGAAATATTTTTTCCATCTTCTGAGGTCTTCATTGATTTCTTTCTTCAAGGACTTGAAGTTCCTGTCATACAGATCTTTTACTTGTTTGGTTAGAGTTATGCCAAGGTACTTTATGTTGTTTGTGGCTATTGTGAAGGGCGTTATTTCCCTAACTTATTTCTCAGCCTGCTTGTCCTTTGAGTACAAGAAGGCTACTGATTTGCTTGAGTTAATTTTATAACCAGCCAGTTTGCTGAAGTTGTTTATCAGCTGTAGAAGTTGTCTGGTGGAGTTTTTTGGGTCGCTTAAGTAGACTATCATATCGTCTGCAAATAATGATACTTTGACTTCTTCCTTTCCAATTTGTATCCCTGTGACTTCCTTATGTTGTCTAATTGCTCTTGTTAGACCTTCAAGTACTATATTGAAAAGATATGGAGAGAGAGGGCAGCCTTGTCTAGTCCCTGATTTTAGTGGGATTGCTTCAAGTTTCTCTCCATTTATTTTGATGTTGGCTACTGGTTTGCTGTATATTGCTTTTACTACGTTTAGGTATGGGCCTTGAATTCCTGCTCTTTCCAAGACTTTTAGCATGAAAGGATGCTGAATTTTGTCGAATGCTTTTTCAGCATCTAATGAGATGACCATGTGGTTTTTTTCTTTTAGTTTATGTAGTGGATTACATTGATGGATTTCTGTATATTGAACCATCCCTGCATCCCTGGAATGAAGCCTACTTGATCATGGTGAATGATCGTTTTGATATGCTCTTGGATTCGGTTGGCAAGAATTTTATTTAGTATTTTTGCATCAATATTCATCAGAGAAATTGGCCTGTAGTTCTCTTTCTTTGTTGGATCCTTTTGTGGTTTAGGTATCAGCGTAATTGTGATTTCGAAGAACAAGTTGGGCAGTGTCCCTTCTGTCTCTATTTTGTGGAATAGTTTGAAGAGTATTGGTGTTAAGTCTTCTTTGAAGGTCTGGTAGAATTCTGCACTAAAACCATCTAGTCCCGTACTTTTTTGGTTGGGCGGCTTTCTATAACCCCTTCTATTTCTTTAGGGGTTATGGGACTGTTTAGCTGATCTACTTGATGCTGATTTAATTTTGGTATTTGGTATCTGTCTAGGAAATTGTCCATTTCCTCCAGATTCTCCAGTTGTTTTGAGTATAGGCCTTTGTAGTAGGTTCTGATGATCTTTTGAATTTCCTCAGTTTCTGTTGTTATATCCCCCTTTTCATTTCTAATTTTGTTAATTTGGATACTGTCTCTATGCCCTTTGGTTAGTCTAGCTAAGGGTTTATCTATCTTGTTGATTTTCTCGAAGAACCAGCTCTTGGTTTTGTTGATTCCTTGTATGGTTCTCTTTGTTTCTACTTGATTGATTTTAGCCCTTAGTTTGATGATTTCCTCTCTTCTACTCCTCCTGGGTGAATTAGCTTCTTTTTGTTTCAGGGCCTTCAGGTGTGCTGTTAAGTTGCTAGTGTATGCTCTCTCCAGTTTCTTTTTGGAGGCACTCAGGGCTATGAGTTTTCCTCTTAGCACTGCTTTCATTGTGTCCCAAAGATTTGGGTAGGTCGTACCTTCATTTTCATTGAAGTCTAAAAAGTCTTTGATTTCTTTCTTTATTTCTTCCTTGACCAGGGTGTCATTGAGTAGAGTATTGTTCAGTTTCCATGTGTATGTGGGCTTTCTGTTGTTCTTCTTGCTATTGAAGACCACTTTTACTCCATAGTGACCCAATAGGAGACATGGGATTAGTTCGGTCCTCTTGTATTTGTTGAGGTCTGTCTTATGACCAATTATATGATCAATTTTTGAGAAGGTACCGTGCGGTGCTGAGAAAAAGGTATACTCTTTTGCTTTACAATGGAATGTTATATAAATATATATATATATATATATATATATATATATATATATATATATGTTAAATCCAATTGTTCCAAAGCTTCAATTAGTTTCACTGTATCCCTGTTTAGTTTCTGCTTTCCTGATTGGTCCATTGAGGAGAGTGGAGTGTTGAAGTCACCCACAATTATTGTGTTAGGTGCAATGTGTGCTTTAAGCTTTAGTAAAGTTTCTTTTACGAATGAGGGTGCCCTTACATTTGGGGCATTGATGTTCAGTATTGAAAATTCTTCTTGGTGGATTTTCCCTTTGACAAGTAAGAAGTGATCTTCTGTGTCTCTTTTGATGACTTTAGGTTGAAAGTCAATTTTATCTGATATTAGAATGGCTACTCTGGCTTGTTTCCTGAGACCATTTGCTTGTAAAACTGTCTTCCAGCCTTTTACTCTAAGGTGGTGTTTGTCTTTGACACTAAGATATGTTTCCTGTATGCAGCAAAATGTAGGGTCCTGTTTCCATATCCAGTCTGTTAGTCTGTGTCTTTTTATTGGGGAATTGAGTCCATTGATACTAAGAGATATTAAGGAATAGTAATTATTACTTCCTGACATTTTGGGTGTTATTACTTTTTTTGTATTTGAGTGATTCTCTTCTTTTGGGTTGGATGAGATGGGGTTTCTATCTTGTTTCTTCTGGGGTGTAGTTTCCCCCCTTGTGTTGGTATTTTTCCCCTATTATCCTTTGTAGGGCTGGGTTTGTAGATAAATATCATGCAAAATTGGTTTTGTCATGGAATACCTTGGTTTCCCCATCTATGGCAATTGAGAGTTTTGCTGGGTATAGTAGTTTTGGCTGACATTTGTGTTCTCTTAGAGTCTGCATGATATCTGCCCAGGATCTTCTAGCTTTCATGGTCTCAGATGAGAAGTCTGGTGTAATTCTGATAGGTCTTCCTTTATATGTTACTTGTCCTTTTTCTCTTACTGTCTTTAATATTCTTTCTTTGTTTAGTACATTTGGGGTTTTGATTGTTATGTGACAGGAAGTATTTCTGTTCTGGTCCAGTCTCTTTGGGGTTCTATAGGCTTCTTTTATATTCATGGGCATCTCTCTCTTTAGGTTGGGGAAGTTTTCTTCCATAATTTTGTAAAAGATATTTGCTGGACCTTTAAGTTGTAGATCTTCATTCTCATTTATCCCTATAATCCTTAGGTTTGGTCTTCTCATTGTGTCCTGGATTTCCTGAATGTTTTGGGTTACCAGCTTTTTGCATTTTGCATTTTCTTTAATTGTTGAATCCATGGTTCCTATGGTATCTTCAGCATGTGAGATTCTGTCTTCTATCTCTTGTATTCTATTGTTGATATTTGCATCTATGACTCCTGATTTCTTCCCAAGGTTTTCTTTCTCCAACGTTGTCTCCCTTTGCGATTTCTTAGTTGTTTCTACTTCTGTTTTTAGATTCTGTATGGTTTTGCTCAGATCTTTCAATTGCTTGTTTGTGTTTTCCTGTAATTCTTTAAGGGATTTTTGTGTTTCCTCTTTTATGACTTCTACTTGTTGACCCATGTTCTCTTGTATTTCTTTAAGTGATTTTTGTTTCTCCCCCTTATTGGGATTCAGTTTTTGCTCTATATTCTCCTGGATTTCTTTAAATGATTTTTGTGTTTGCCTTGTATGGGCTTCTAACTTTTGATCTATTTTCTCCTCTATTACTTTAAGAAATTTATCTAAGTGATCCTCTATCTTCATCTTTACCAGTGATTTTAGATCTGAGTCTTGTTTTTCTGGTGTGTTAAGATATCCGAGATTTAATTGCGTTTGCCTTGTAAGGGCTTCTAGCTTTTGATCTATTTTCTCATGTATTACTTTAAGAGATTTATCTAAGTGTTCCTCTATCAGCATTCTGACCAGTGATTTTAGATCTGAGTCTTGTTTTTCTGGTGTTTCGGGGTATCCAAGATGTATTGCCATGGAACTGGGCTCAGATGCTGCCATACTGCCTTGATTTCTGTTAGTAATGATCTTACGTTTGCCTTTTGCCATCTGGTTAACTCTGGTGTTAGTTGGTCCTGTAGTTACTAGCTGGTGCTTGACCCTCCTGTGGTCTCGTAAGGCTATTTCCCCGCGACTGGGACACCTGAACCACTGCCCTGCAGGGCTCCTGCTCACAGATTGCTGACAGGTGGCCTGAGTCCCCTGAGGTCTTAAACTCAGGATATCCCAAGTACTTGGTTCCACCTGTTGGGCAGCTGCTCTGCACTGCTCCTGCTCAGGGTTTGCTGTCTGGTGTCCTGATTCCCCAGAGGTCTTAAAGTCAGGATATCTGTTATCTGGTTCCGCCTGCTGGTCCAAAGCTGCTGGGAAGCTGGCTGAGGCTGGCTCCCCCGCTGCCGGCTGGATGGGAAGCAGCTGGCAAGATGGCGCTGACTGCAGGGAGCTCGAGGTCCGCCCTGCGAGCGTAGACCACAGGCTTGGCTGGTGTCCCCCAAACCTCTACTCTGTGCGCAGCTCCAGCTCCAGGCCTGAGTCCCCGAAGGTCTTAAACTCGGGATATCTCGGGTACCTGGTTCCACAGGCTGGGTCTGAGCACCTGGGAAGCTGGCTGAGGCTGGCTCCCCCGCCAACATATTTTATATTGTTTGTGACTATTGTGAAGGGAGTCGTTTCCCTAATTTCTTTCTCAGCCAGTTTATCCTTTGAATATAAGAAGGCTACAGATTTGTTTGAGTTAATTTTATATCTGGCAACATTGCCAAAGTTGTTTTCAGCTGTAGGAGCTCTCTGGTGGAATTTTTGGGTCACTTAAATATATCATATCATCTTCAAATAGTGATAGTTTGACTTTATCCTTTCCAATTTGAATCCCTTTGACCTCCTTTTGTTGTCTGATTGCTCTAGCTAGAAATTTAAGTACTATGTTAAAGAGATGGGGGGGGGAGAGGGCAACCTTGATTTTAGTAGGATTGCTTCAAGTTTGTCTCCATTTAGTTTGATGTTGGCTACTGTCTTGCTATATATTGCTTTTACTATGTTTAGGTATGGGCTTTGAATTCCTGATCTTTCCAAGACCTTTAACATGAATGGATGCTGAATTTTGTCAAATGCTTTTTCAGGATCTAATGAAATGACCATGTGCTTTTTCTATGAGTTGTTGTAGTGGATTACATTGATGGATTCATTGATTGATGTATATGAAACCATCCCTGCATACCTGGAATGAATCTTCCTTGATCATGGTGAATCATCGTTTTGATGTATTCTTGGATTTGGTTGGCAAGAATTTTACTGAGTATTTTTGCGTCAATATTCATAAGGGAAAATGGTCTGAAGTTCTCTTTCTTTGTTGGATCTTTGTGTTGTTTTGGTATCAGCATAATTGTGGCTTCATAGAATGAGTAGGGTAGTCTTCCTTCCTGTTTTTATTTTGTGGAATAGTTTGAAAAGTATTGGTGTTAGGTCCTCTTTGAAGTTCTGACAGAATTCTCCACTAAAACCATCTGGTTCTGGGCTTTGTTTGGTTGGGAGAATTTCAATGACTGCTTCTTCTCCTTCAGGAGTTATGGGGCTGTTAAAATGGCCTATCTGATCCTGATTTAACTTTGGTATTTGGTATCTGTCTAGGAAATTGTCCATTTCATCCAGATTTTCCACTTGTGTTGAGTAAAGGTTTTTGTAGTAGGATCTGATGATTTTTCTAAATTTTCTGTTTCTGTTGTTATATCTCCCCTTTCATTTCTGATTTTGTTAATTTGAATACTGTCTCTATGCCCTCTGGTTAGTCTGGCTAAGAGTTTATCTATCTTGTTGATTTTCTCAAAGAAACAACTCCTGGTTTTGTTGATTCTTTGTAAAGTTCTTTTTGTTTATACTTGGTTGCTTTCAGCCCTGAGTTTGATTATTTCCTGATGTTTACTCATCTTTGGTGTATAAGCTTCTTTTTGTTCTAGAACTTTCAGGTGTGCTATTAAGCTGATAGTGTATGCTCTCTCCAGTTTCTTTGTGGAGGCACTCAGAGCTGTGAGTTTTCCCATTAGCACTGCTTTTATTGTGTCCCATAAGAGTGGGTATGTTGTGCCTTCATTTTCATTAAATTCTAAAATGTCTTTCATTTCTTTCCTTATTTCTTCCTTGACCATGGTATCCCTGAGTAAAGCATTATTTACCTGCCACATTTATGTGGGTTTCCGTCTTGTTTTTGTTGCTATTTAAAATCAGCCTTAATCTCTAGTGATCTGATAGGAGCCATAGGTTTATTTCAATCTTCTCATATCCTTAGGGGTCTGTTTTGTGGTCAGTTTTGAAGAAGGTACCATGAGGTGCTAAGAAGGTACAATCTTTTGATTTAGGATGAAATATTCTATAGCTATCTGTTAAATTTGGTCCATAACTTCTCTTAGTTTCATTGTGTTTCTTTTTTTTTAATTGGATATATTCTATATTTACAATCATTTCCCTTTTTCTGGTTCCCCACCCCCAAACGTCCCACATGCCCTTTTCCCTCCCCCTGCTCCCTCATCCACCCCTCCCACCTCCCTGTTCTTGTACTCCCCCACAATGATGCTTTGGTCCATTCTAGCACCAGTGTCCACTTCTTTCTTCTTGTCAGACATCACTTGGTATGTGATTTGTGTCTTTGGTGTTCCAAGATTCTAGGCTAATATCCACTTATCAGTAACTGCATAGCATGGGTATTCTTTTGAGACTGGGACACCTCACTTAGTATGATGTTCTCCAGCTCCATCCATTTCTCTAAGAATTTCATGAATTCATTGTTTCTAATGGCTGAATAGTACTCCATTGTGTATATATACCACATTTTTTGTATCCATTCCTCCATTGAGGGACATCTGGGTTCTTTCCAGCTTCTGGCTATTATATATAAGGCTGCTATGAACATAGTGGAGCATGTATCCTTATTGCATGCTGGGGAATCTTCTGGGTATATTCCCAGGAGTGGGAAATTCCCAGGCTGGGTCCTCCGGAATATGTCCACTTTTCTGAGTAACCGCCAGACTGATTTCCAGAGTGGTTGCACCAGCTTGCATTCCCACCAGCAGTGGAGGAGTGTTCCTCTTTCTCCACATCCTTGCCAACACCTGATGTCTTCTGAGTTTTTAATCTTAGCCATTCTGACTGGTGTGAGGTAAAATCTTAGGGTTGTTTTGATTTGCATTTCGCTAATGACTAATGATGTTGAACATTTTTTAAGGTGTTTCTCAGCCATCCAAATTTCTTCAGGTGAAAAGTCTCTGTTTAGCTCTGTACCCCATTTTTGGATAGGGTTATTTGGTTTTCTGGAGTCTAACGTCTTGAGTTCTTTGTATACATTGGATATTAACCCTCTTTTCCCACTTGGTTGCCGATTTATCCTTTTGATAGTGTCTTTTGCCTTACAGAAACTTTGTAATTTTATGAGGTCCCATGTGTCTATTCTTGCTCTTAGAGCATAAGCAATTGGTGTTCTGTTCAGGAATTTTCCCCCTGAGCCAATGTCCTCAAGGGTCTTCCCCAGTTTCTTTTCTATTAGTTTTAGTGTGTCTGGTTTTATGTGGAAGTCCTTGATCCACTTGGAGTTGAGCTTAGTGCAAGGAGATAAGAGTGGATCAATTCTCATTCTTCTGCATGTTGACCTCCAGTTGAGCCAGCACCATCTGTTGAAAAGGCTATCTTTTTTCCACTGGATGTTTTCAGATCCTTTGTCGAAGATCAATTGGCCATAGATGTGTGGGTTCAATTCTGGGCCTTAGATCCTATTCCATTGATCTGCCTCCCTGTCACTGAACCAATACCATGCAGTTTTTAACACTACTGTTCTGTAGTATTGCTTGAGGTCTGGGATATTGATTTCCCCCAGAAGTTATTTTGCTGTTGATGATAGTTTTAGCTATCCTGGGTTTTTTGTTATTCCAGATGAATTTGAGAATGGCTCTTTCTAACTCTATGAAGAACTGAGTTGGGATTTTGATGGGGATTGCATTGAATCTGTATATTGCTTTTGGCAAGATTGCCATTTTAGCTATATTAATACTGCCAACCCACGAGCATGGAAGATTTTTTCACTTTCTGAGGTTTTCTTCAATTTCCTTCTGCAGAGACCTGAAGTTTTTGTCATATGAATCTTTCACTTGTTTGGTTTGAGTCACACCAAGATACTTTATATTGTTTGTGGCTATTGTGAAGGGTGTCATTTCCCTAATTTCTTTCTCGGCCTGCTTATCCTTTGCATATAGGAAGGCTACTGATTTGATTGAGTTGACTTTATAACCAGCCACTTTGCTGAAGTTGTTTATCTGCTGAAGGAGTTCTCTGGTGGAGTTTTTTGGGTCACTTAAGTATACTATCATATCATCTGCGAATAGTGATAGTTTGACTTCTTCCTTTCCAATTTGTATCCCTTTGACTTCCTTATGTTGTCGAATTGCTCTAGCTAGTACCTCAAGTACTATATTGAAGAAATATGGTGAGGGGGGCAGCCTTGTCTAGTCCCTGATTTCAGTGGGATTGCTTCAAGTTTCTCTCCATTTACTTTGATGTTGGCTATTGGTCCGCTGTAAATTGCATTTACTATGTTTAGATATGGGCCTTGAATTCCTGTTCTTTCCAAGACTTTAAGCATGAAAGAATGCTGAACTTTGTCAAATGCTTTTTCATCATCCAATGAGATGATCATGTGGTTTTTTCTTTGCGTTTGTTTATGTAGTGGATTCTGTATATTGAACCATCCCTGCATCCCTGGGATGAAGCCAACTTGATCATGGTGAATGATCTTTTGATGTGTTCTTGGATTCGGTTGGCAAGTATTTTGTTTAGTATTTTTGCATCAATATTCATAAGGGAGATTGGCCTGTAGTTCTCTTTCTTAGTTGGATCTTTCTGTGGTTTTGGTATCAGGGTAATTGGGGCTTCATAGAATGAGTTGGGTAGTGTTCCTTCTGTTTCTATTTTGTGGAATAGTTTGAAGAGTATTGGTATTAGGACTTTTTTGAAGGTCTGATAGAATTCTGCACTAAATCCATCTGGTCCTGTGCTTTTTTTGGTTGGAAGACTTTCTATGACCCCTTCTATTTCTTTGGGGGTTATGGGTCTGTTTAGATGCTCTATTTGATCCTGATTTAATTTTTGGTATTTGGTTTCCCTCTAGGAAATTGTCCAGTTCCTCCAGATTCTCCAGTTGTGTTGAGTATAGGCTTTTGTAGTAGGATCTGATGATTTTTTTAATTTCCTCAGTTTCTGTTGTTATATCCCTCTTTTCATTTCTAATTTTCTTAATTTGAATACTGTCTCTGTGTCCTTTGGTAAGTCTGGCTAGGGATTTATCTATCTTGTTTATTTTCTCAAAGAACCAGCTCCTGGTTTTGTTGATTCTTTGTAAGGTTCACTTTGTTTCAACTTGATTGATTTCAGCCCTGAGTTTGATGATTTTCTGTCTTCTACTCTTCCTGGGTGAAATAGCTTCTTTTTGTTCTAGGGCTTTCAGGTGCACCATTAAGTTGCTAGGATATGCTCTCTCCTGTTTCTTTTTGGAGACACTCAGGGTTATGAGTTTTCCTCTAAGCACTGCTTTCATTGTGTCCCATATATTTGGGTATGTTGTACCTTCATTTTCATTAAATTCTAAAAAGTCTTTGATTTCTTTCTTTATTTCTTCCTTGACTAAGTTATCATTAAGTAGAATACTGTTCAGCCTCCATGTGTATGAGGATATTCTGTTGTTTTTATTGCTATTGAAGAACACTCTTACTCCATGGTGATCCGATAGGAGGCATGGGATAAGTTTGATCTTTTTACATTTGTTGATGTCTGTCTTGTGACCAATTATACGGTCGATTTTGGAGAAGGTACCATGAGGCACTGAGAAAAGGTATAGTCTTTTGCTTTGGGATGAAATGTTCTATATATATATATCTGTTAAATCCAATTGGTCCAATGTTTCAATTAGTTTCCTTGTGTCCCTGTTTAGTTTCTGTTTTCTTGATCGGTCCATTGAGGATAGTGGAGTGGTGAGGTCCCCCACAATTATTGTGTCAGGTGCAATGTGTGCTTTGAGCTTTAGTAAAGTTTTTTTTTTTTTACAAATGAGGGTGCCCTTGCATTTGGAGCGTAGATGTTTAGAATTATGAGTTCTTCTTGGTGTATTCTTCCTTTGACTAGCAAGAAGTGACCTGCAGTGTCTCTTTTGATGACTTTGGGTTGAAAGGCAATTTTGTCTGATATTAGAATGGCTATTCCAGCTCGCTTCCTGCGACCATTTGCATGCAAGATTGTCCTCCAGCCTTAGTCTAAGGTAGTGTTTGTCTTTAACTCTGAGGTGTGTTTCCTATATGCAGCAAAATATAGGGTTCTGTTTCTGTATCCAGTCTGTTAGTCTGTCTTTTTATTGGGGAATTGAGTGCATTGATGTTAAGAGATATTAAGGAATAGGATTATTTGTTCCTGTCATTTTTGATGTTATGTTTGTTTTTGAGTAGTTATCTTCCTTTGAGTTTGATGGAAGTAGGTTACTATCTTTCTTTTTCTTGGGTGCAGTTTCCCTCCTTGTCTTGGAGATTTCCTCCTATTATCCTTTGTAGAGCTGGGTTAGTGGAAAGATATTGTGTAAATTTGGTCCTGTCATGGAATATTTTGATTTCTCCATCATTGTTGATTGAGAGTTTTGCTGGGTATAGTAATCTTGGCTGGCATTTGTGTTCTCTTAGGGTCTGTATGAGATCTGCCCAGGATCTTCTAGCTTTCATGGTTTCTGGAGAGAAGTCTGGTGTGATTCTGATAGGTTTTCCTTTATATGTTACTTGGTCTTTTTCTCTTACTGCCTTTAATATTCTTTCTTTGTTTAGTACCTTTGGGGTTTTGATTATTATGTGACGGGAGGTATTTCTGTTCCGGTCCAGTCTGTTTGGAGTTCTATAGGCTTCTTGTATATTCATGGGCATCTCTCTCTTTAAGTTAGGGAAGTTTTCTTCCATAATTTTGTTAAAGATATTTGATGGCCCTTTAAGTTGTAGATCTTCACTCTCATCTATCCCTATAACCCTTTGGTTTGGTCTTCTCATTGTGTCTTGGATTTTCTGGATGTTTTTGGTTACAAGCCTTTTGGATTTTGTGTTTTCTTTGACTGTGGAGTTAATGGTTACTATGTTATCTTCAGTATCTGAAATTCTTACCTCTATCTCTTGTATTCTGTTGTTTATGTTTGCATCTATGACCCCTGATTTCTTCCCAAGGTTTTCTATCTCCAAAGTTGCCTCGTTTTGTGATTTCTTAGTTGTTTCTACCTCTTTGTTCAGATCTTGGATGGTTTTGCTCAGTTCCTTCATTTGTTTGTTTGTGTTTTCTTGTAATTCTTTAAGAAATTTTTGTGTTTCCTCTTTCGTGGCTTCTGCCTGTTGTTTCAAGTTCTCCTGCATTTCTTTAAGTGATTTTCTTATTTCCTCTTTATTGGTTTCTCTCTGTTGGCCCATATTCTCCTGGAGTTCTTTAAGTGATTTTTGTGTTTGCATTGTAAGAGCTTCTACCCTATTGATGTTCCCCTGCATTTCTTGAAGAGATTTGTTTATGTCTTTTTTGTGTTCCTCTAGCAGCATCATGACCAGTGCTTTTATATCCAACTCTTGTTTTTCTGGTGTGCTGGGGTATCCAGGACTTGCTGTGGTTGGCGAATTGGGTTCAGATCCTGCCATATTGCCTTGATTTTTGTTTGTAACGTTCCTATGTTTGCCTTTTGCCAACTGTTTATCTCTGGAGTTAGTTGGTCTTGTTCTTAGTGGTTGGTGTTTGAGGCTTCTGTGAGCCTGGTGTTTGGTGCTGCTGTAGTAGAGGGTGTCTGAGCTCCCGGGGTGGAGACCAGGAGGTTTCAGTTACTGGGCTCTCAGTTACCTCCTCAGCTATGCTGTGCTGGGTCTAAGTCTTCCCGAAGCTCACTGCTGGACCTGCAATTGGCCTCCTGCTGTCTCCTCCTGGCCTGCCTAGTTGCTAGCTCTTAAGAATCAGATTTTTTTTTCCTCCACCGATCTGGGCTTGTCTGTTAGATCTTTATGGTGTCCTGGGTTCCTCTGTTGGTTCTCTATGATGACCTGTTCAGGTCACTAGCTCCAAAATGGTGGCGGATCTCAGGGCTCTGTGTAACCACTGGGTTCCCTATAGGACTGGAGGTTCCCTGGTTGGGCTGCTAGAACCTAGATGGTAGTACTCTTAGTCCACAGGGCTCTGTCATGTTAGCTGTCTGTGGTATCCTGAGGTACAATGTCAGCCTCTGGCTGTACTCCAGGCACCGACCCACTAGCAGGTTGGTGCCCCCTTGGGTTGGCGCAGAGACCGCTTGCCAAGCTGATCTGGCTCTGTGTGCACTGCCAAGCTGTTGGTGCACAGACCTATCTCCAACCTCCTTTGGCTCTGAGCGTGAGCAAGATCCTGACCAGGTGTTCTTTGCCAGGCTAAGTCTCTGTCCTAGCACCTGGACCCAGTCACCGCCAGCAGTCCACAGTGACCGGAGGGAGGATGGTGGCCTGCTGCAAGCCCGCTAGCCAGTCCCCAGGGATCAGGGACAGCCTCTGAGTTGCAGGTGCACAGAGCTCCTGCAGATCTTCCCTGGCTCTGGGAGCCAGCAAGGCCATGACCGGGTATTCTTTGCTAGGCCAAGTCTCTGTCCACACACCTGAACCCAGTTGCTGGCAGGCAGTCTTCAGTGACCCGAGGGAAGATGGTGGCCAGCTGCAAGCCCGCTAGCCGGTCCCCAAGGATCAGGGACAGCCTCTGAGTTGCAGGTGCACAGAGCTCCTGCCAACCTTCCCTGGCTCTAGGAGCCAGCAAGGGCCCAACCGGGTATTCTTTGCTAGGCCAAGTCTCTGTCCACGCACCTGAACCCAGCCACCAGCAGGCAGTCTGCAGGGACCCGAGGGAAGATGGCGGCCGGCTGCCCATTGTGTTTCTGTTTAGTTTGTGTTTCCCTGATATATCCGTTGATGACAGTGAGGTGTTGAAGTCCCCTACAATTATTGTGTGAGGTACAATGTGTGCTTTGAGCTTTAGTAAAGTTTCTTTCATGAATTTGGGTGCCCTTGCATTTGAAGCATAGATGTTCAGAATTGAGAGTTCTTCTTGGTAGAGTTTTCCTTTGATGAGTATGAAGTGTCCTTCTTTATCTTTTTTGATGACTTTTGGTTGAAAGTTGATTTTATCCGATATTAGAATGGCTACTCCAGCTTATTTCCTGGGACCATTTGCTTGGAAAATTTTTTTCCAGGCTTTTACTCTGAGGTAGTGTTTTTCTTTGATGCTGAGGTGTGTTTCCTGTCTGCAGCAAAATGCTGGGCCCTGTTTATGTATCCAGTCTGTTAATCTATGTCTTTTTATTGGGGAATTGAGTCCATTGATGTTAAGAGATATTAAGGAATAGGGATTTTTGAATTCTGTTATTTTTGATGCTATTTTTATGTCTGTGTGGTTATCTTCATTTGGATTCATGGAAAGATTACTTTTTTGCTTTTTCTAGGGTGTAGTTTTCCTCCTTGTGTTGGTGTTGACCATCTATTATCCTTTGAGGACTGGATTTATGGAAAGATATTGTATAACTTTGGCTTTTTTATGGAATATCTTAGTTTCTCCATCTATGGTGAAACATTGAGAGTTTTGCTGGGTATAGTAGTGTGGGGTAGCATTTCTGGTCTCTTAAGGTCTGTATAAGATCTGCCTGAGATCTTCTAGCTTTCATGGTCTCTGGTGAGAAGTATAGTATAATTCTGATAGGTCTGCCTTTATATGTTACTTGATCTTTTCCTTTACTGTTTTTAATTCTCTTTCTTTGTTTAGTGCATTTGGTGGTTTGATTATTATTTGACAGGAGGAATTTCTGTTCTGGTCCTGTCTGTTTGGTGTTCTGTGGGCTTCTTGTATGTTCTTGGGCATCTCTTTAGGTTAGGGAAGTTTTCTTTTCTAAGTATCTTGAAGATATTTACTGGCCCTTTAAGTTGTAAATCTTTGCTCTCTTCCATACCTATAATCCTTAGGGTTGGGCTTCTCATTGTGTCCTGGATTTCCTGGATGTTTTGGGTTAGAAGCTTTTTGCATTTTGCATTTCTTTGACTGTTGAGTCAGTGTTTTCTATGGTATCTTCAGCACCTGAGATTCTCTCTTTTATCACTTATTTTGCTGTTGATCCTTGCATCTATGACTGCTGATTTCTTTCCTAGGTTTTCTATCTCCAGAGTTTTCTCCCTTTTTGATGTCTTTATTGTTTCTAGTTCCATTTTTAGATCCTGGATTGTTTTGTTTATTTTCTTCACTTGTTTGTCTGTGTTTTCCTGTAATTCTTTAAGGGATTTTTGTGTTTCCTCTTTAAGGCCTTCTATCTGTTGACCCATGTTCTCCTGTATTTCTTTAAAGGAGTTATGTATGTCCTTCTTGAAGTCCTCTATCAGCATCATGAAATGTGACTTTAAATCCAAATCTTCCAGGATGTTAGAGTAGCCAGGGTTCACTGTTGTGGGAGTAGGGTGTTCAGATGTTGCTATGTCACCTTGGTTTCTGTTGTTAATGTTATTGCATTTGCCTTTTATCCATCTAGTTATCTCTCATGTTAGCTGGTATTGCTGTCTCTGACTGTGGCTTTTCTGTCCTACAAGCCCGCATATCAGTACTCATGGGAGACCAGTTCTCTCTGGTAGGAATTTAGGTATGGAGAGTTGTGATACAGGGTCATCCCAGGTGTGCAGACAGAAACCAGAAGTATCCTGTCCTCAGCTGATCCTTGGTTCCTGTGTTCTGATGGCTCTGGGCAGGTCCCTGTTGGGATAGGAGTTTGAAGAGAAGTGGTGGTCTTACCTGTGCATGCAGGTATGTAGGCCCTCCTGGGAGACAACTTTCTTGTGGTGGTATTTTTTTTTAATGTAGCTCTGTGGCCCAGGATCAGCTCTGGGCACAGACAGAAATTGGAAGACTCTTGTCCCAGATTGTCCCTGGGTTCTTGTGTCCTCAGGGTTTTGGGCAGGTTCTTCTGAGTAGCAGGAGTGTCCCTACCTTCACTCTCAGGTGTCTTCTGGGAGATTAGCTATCTCTCTGTGCCACCTGGGAATGGAGCCCTGTAGCAGAGGATGTTCTCCAGGTTGCAGACAGAAACCAGAAGGTTCCAATCTGAGGGGTCCAGGTGGGTTCTTCTGAGCAGCAGGGGTGGTCCTTCCTGTGTTCTCACACCTCTCTACACTCCTAGGAGGCTAGTTATCTCCTTGCATCACCTGGATATGGAGCTCCATGGCAGAGGAGCAGTAATGCCTTTTATAAGATATGCATAAATATATATATTAATGTATACATACCCTTATATATATTATATAAATTCTATCTGCCACAAATTACAAGGTCATGGGCATTTTCTTCCAACATAAGTTATTTTTAAATTTAATTAGTGAAGATTTTTCACATCTATGGCTAATCAAGCTTAATGCTTACATAATCAGCCCTGTAATCCTCAATTTACTATTCCTTATTTTTATAAAATTCAAAAATATTCTGTAGATTTAGTTTTTTCCTCCATGACAAAATAATCATTATTTTGTTTATATGAATACTATAAGACAGAAAATTGGTCTCTACTATTTCAACAGCTACAAGAAACATTTTAGCAGAGGGCAATATTTATTTTTCACTTATAGTTTCAGATGGATCAGTTATGGCCAATGCCCCTACTGTAGTGGGTATCTGGAGAGCCAGGACATTAAGTCAGATTTCAAACTAAAGGCACAGAATGGGCTAAGGAAAGGATATATCCTTGAAAACCACACCTTCAGGCAAGTTCTGCCTTCTACTGTCCAATACCATCCAATAGTCCAATTACAAATCCATCAATGGATTAAATCATTGTTTTGGTAAAAGCCCTCATGATATAATCAGTTTCTTAAAGCTTCATATCTAGACATTGAGTTAGAAACAAACATTCAACAACATGCCTTCCAAGGACATTTCATATGCAAACCACAAAATGCATTCCTCATAATAGTCCCTTTAAATGTGCAAAGTGAGACCCATAGTCTAACAAAGGAAATAAGTTATATTATAATAAAATAATATTTATTAGTTAATATATTTTGTGGTTAAATTGTAATATAGTTTATTCCACTCAATTTTAATAATTGTGCCAGATTCATATGCTTTTGAGTAGATTTTAACTGTTCATGACTCATAGTCAATTTCTATTAGTTTTCAAAATCTTGAAACCATTTTCATATTTTATAATGCAGCCTCTAATAGTACTCAGTCACAAATGGGACATCTTCATTACATTCTTCCTCAAAAGACCCTGGGGGCACAAAAGAGGTTTTGGAAAGCCTGAAAAGCCAGGGTGTGAGGTAGACAGGAGAGAAACAATATTTTCTGTAGATAACAAGAACCCTGCACTCAGGAGGCAGCAGTGGCCTACATAAGACTTGCATATAACATCAAGCCAGTCAACATCCTTCTGGAGTTGGGAGGGGCTCACAAATCTCCATCACTACCTGAGGTGCTAAAGACTGTTGATGGTTTCTGAGAGAGGAGGGGTGGTTGATTAAGTTTTGGTTAGGTGTGTATACCCTTACAATAAAACACACCACACACCTCACACATAAAAGTATGGCCTCATATACAGAAGTATATGAGCCACACACATAGGGGTATATAAAAAGTGGATTGCAAAAAAAAAAAAAAAAGTGGGCACAAATTTGGAAGAGGGCATTGGGAAGATTTAGTAGATGAATATGGTCTAAATGCATCATATATATGTATGACCTTCCTAAATATTCATAAATTGTTATATATATATATATACATATATGTATATATATATAGTGATAACTTAGTATTTCTTAAAACTGACAAAGATTCTAACTGGATATTCAAATGGCAATTAATATGTTAAGGTTTTCACTTTCCTTAGATCTTACTAATATTTTAATTTCTGTCTTTTCTCAAAAATCTTTACGAGAGAAAAAAACAATAAATGCCAACTAATCTGAGCTCTCACCATGTGCCTTGTTGTGTATGAAATGTCAGACCAATCAGGTACTTAGAGCCAATCTTATGAGGAAGCAACATGTTTTTGACAAGAAAACTGAACTTGTGAGATGTGAAATGTTTCATAAAGTTAAAACATTACCTGAAGACTATCAGGTAAAGCTGCCTGGAAACCACACATCCTCTCATGAGTTCTTGTAGTATGCCTCCTAGGGAATGAAAATGTCAAAGACTTCTGATATCTTTCAATATCTCCTACATGGAAGATCTATTTATACAAATATAACTTTACTTTCTCAAGAGGTATAAAAACACATTTGTGCTAGAGTCTGACTCTATTTTTAACTCTTGACAGCTTTCAATTATTACTTCTCTTGTTTTGCTTGTTTATACTTCAAAGGAGTGCTCAAATAAGGAGATCTAGGCACAGACAATTAATGAATTCTGGGTGCACAGAAGCAATCCAATAAAAGCTGTTTACATCTTTAACACCAGAAGAAAATTCAAATCACTCAAGCCCTACTGTTTTGATGGACCACCTCCTCCCGCCCTTGGTTCTAACCTCTAACCATAAATCTTCAAACATGTAAATTCCCTTTTCTTGCAAACCATTTCAGAACAACTGTAGAACCTGCCCTGCTCTGACGCGAAATGAATCATTTGTGTGTGTGTTTTGTTTTGTTATTTGTGTTTGTTTGTTTTTACACTCCATATTTTATTCCCTCCCACCCCATCCACCCTCTGACTGTTCCACATCCCATAGCTCCTCCCCACACAGCTGTCTCAATGTGGATGCTCCCAACCCTACTCCACCTGTAGTCTAAACACCCTGGGGCCTCCAGTCTCTTGAGGGTTAGGTACATCATCTCTGAATGAATATAGACACAGAAGTCCTTTACTGTATGTGTGTTGGGGGCCTCATATCAGCTGGTATATGCTGCCTGTTTGGTTGTCCAGTGTTTGTGAAATCTCAGGAGTCCCTATTAATTGAGAATGCTGGTCCTCTTGCGGGATTGCCCTTCTTCTCAGCTTCTTTCAGCTTTCCATAATTTAACAACAGAGGTCATCTGTTTCTGTCCATTGGTTGGGTGCAAATATCTGCATCTGACTCTTTCAGCTGCTTGTTGGGTTTTCTGGAATACACTCATGATAGGACCTTTTTTGTGAGTGCTACATAGCCTCAGTAATAGTGCCAGGCCTTGGGACCTCCCCTTGAGCTGGATCCAACTTTTGGCCCATTGCTGGGCCTTCTTTTCCTCAGGATCCTCTTCATTTCCATGCCTGTAATTCTTTTACACAGGAATGAATATGGGTCAGAGTTGTGACTGTGGAATGGACCCCTCTCCCTCATTTGATGCCCTATCTTCCTGCTGGAGGTAGGCTCTCTAAGTTCCCTCTCCCTACCATCAGGCATTTCATCTAAGGTCCCTCCCTTTAAGTTCTGAGAGTCTGCCACCTCCCAGGTCTCTGGTGCATTCTGAAGGGTCCCCCAAACCTCCTATCTGCCGAGGTTGCCTGTTTCCATTCTTTCTGCTAGCCCTCAGGGCTTGAGTCCTTTTCTCTCACCCAATACGAGATCAGGTTCCCCTGTCCCCTTCACTATATCCCCCACCTCCACTTTCCCTCCCAGTTTGTACATATAGCAATAGTTTAGCCATGTTTTGCAGCTGAACCCAACTCTGAGCAGAGGTTCCTCTTGCCTAATTGAGTTATGGAACGTTTCTCTTAGTATATTAGACATGTGCTATTTAAAATCTACAACTAAAACACCAGCCAGGAAAGAAGGTTGGCTTACTACATATCTTCACATAGTTCTCCATTCTTCTAGGTCCAGTCATCAGTCCCATCCCAGATCTGTAGTAGATCACACAGTTTCAACCTAGCTCTCTGGTCTCTTTTTACTTTCTGCCATCATTCCAACAGAAAAAGTAGATCCTGATTGAACACTCTGCTTTCATCCCTCTTCTGGATCTCCACAGCACTCTATTCTAGATTATTCACATTCCTCAGTGTCAGCTCTCAATATTAGAAACACATTTTACCTGGATCCCTCAGTGGCCATAACTATTAAGATGCCAGAAGGATTTCCTACCCGGCAACATAGGCACCATACTCCCCTAAGAGCATGAAGGGCAAAATAAACCAAGGAACAATATGCCTATTCAACAAAGACATGACCAGATTCCAGGACCTAGAATTATAATCATATAAACCCATTTATGTATATGCCAGTATAAAAGCATAGTCAATAGTATCAAGGGAAATATGTCTCCAGGAGAGCCCACTACCACAATGGTCCATGAGTATTCCAACATAGCTGAAGCATAAGACAAAGACTGTAAAATAGTCCATGAATATGATAGAGGTCCTTACAGACTGAATGAATTAATACCATTTAAAAAAATGAAAACCCAAACAGTGGAAGGAAAGGAATGAAAGGGTTTAAGACCTAACCATGGAGAATGGAAATCAATAAATAAAATCTGAGAGAAATCTGGAATGAAAAATTTAAAAACTCAAATAGGTTCCTCAGAAATTACCCTCATCAACAGTATAACCTTGATAAAAGAAAAAATCTCAGGGACTGGAGATGTAATAGAAGAAATGGATACTGCAGTCAAAGAAAATATTAAATCTAAAAATCTTCTGGCAGATTACATCCAGAAAATCTGGGACACAATAAAAAGGCCAAACCTATGAATGAGGGAAACAGAGGAAGGAGAAGAAGCCCAGGTCAAAAGTTCAGAAAATGTTTTCAAGAAAATCAAAGAAAAATTTCCTAACCTAAAGAAAGAGATGCCTATCAAGATACAAGAAACGTACAGCATCTACTGAAATGATCATGTGTTATTTTTTCTTTGAGTTTGTTTATGTAGTGGATTACATAGATGGATTTCTATATATTGAACCATCCTTGCATCCCTGGGATATTGCCTACTAAACCACCAACCAAAGAGTACACACGGAGGGACATGGCCTTTTCAGTCATCAATGAGAGGAGAGACCATTGGTCCTGTGAAGATTCAATGCCCCAGTGTAGGGGAATGCCAGCTCTGGAAAGTGGGCATAAGTTGATAAGCAGGGGGAGGGGAATGGAATAGGGGGTTTTCAGAGGGGAAACAAGGAAAGGAGATAGCATCTGAAATGTAAATAAAGCAAATATCTAATAAAAAATTGTAGAAAGGAAAAAAATAAAAAAGAAGCATACAGAATACCAAATAGGATGGCCCAGAAAAGAAAGTTCCCTCAGCAAATAATTAAAACACTAAATATACAGAGCAAAGAAAGAATATTAGAAACTGTAAGGTAAACAGATCAAATAACATATAAAGGTACTAGAATAGCACTTAACTTGTTAATGAAAACTTTAAAATTCAGGGCCAGGAACGATGTTCTATAGACTCTAATATACCACAGATGCCAGCCTAGGTTTCTATACCCAAGAAAACTTTCAATCACAATACATAGAGAAAATAAGGCATTCCATAATAAAACCAAATTTAAGCAATATGTACTTACAAATTTAGCCCTACAGTAGGTACTAGAAGGAAAATCCCAAATTAAAAAGGTTAACTAAACCCAAGAAAACATCTTAGCATCCAATCAAAAGAGGGGAAACACATATAAACCGCACAAAATAACAAAAATAACAAAAATCAACAAACATCATTCATTGATAACTCTGAAAATCACTGGTCTTATTTTCTCAAAAAAAAAAAAAAAGACAAAAGCTAACATTATGGAAGTGAAAAAACAGGATCCACCTTCATGCTGCATCAAAAAAAAAAAAAAAAACCAAAACAAACAGAAACACACCTCAGTATCAAGGATAAAAATCACTTCAGGGTAAAAGGATGAAAAAGACACTCTAAGCAAATGGGCCTAATTAGAAAGCTGATGTAGCTATTTTAGTATATGACAAAATAGACTTCAAACCAAAACTAATCAGAAGAGATAGGGAAGGACACAACATGTTTTCAAAAGGAAATTCTACCAAGAGCACATTGCAATTCTTAACATCTATGTACAAATACAAGGGCACCAAAGTTCATAAAATAAGCACTACTGCAGCTTAAATTACATATTGACACTCACATACTGGTGGTGGGATTTGTTTTATCAATAGAGAGATCATACAGACAAAAACTAAACAGAGAAATGCTGGAGTTGACAGATATATAAACTGAGTGGACTTAACTATATTTATGGAACATTTTACTCAAACACTCAGCACCTCATATCATTTTTCTCCAAAAATGATCACTTACTTAGACATAAAACGGGTCACAACAGATAAAAGAAAAGTGAAATAATACCTTGCATCCTATCTGGCCACCATGGATTAAAGTTGGATATCAGCAGTAACAGAAACAACCAAACAAAAAATTTCAAACCCACAAAAACTGATCATTTAACTAATTATTGAAATATGGGCCAAGACAGTAATTGAGAAAAAAAGAAAGACTCTCTAGAATTGAATGAAAATGAATACACAACACACCCAAGTTTATAGGATACAATAAAGGTTGTTCTAAGAGACAAGTTCATAGCACTAAGCACCTACATAAAAAATTCAGAGATCCCATTTGTGATGGTTGAATAGGTTTGACCCCCATAGTTTCAGGTATTTGAATGCTTTGCTCACAACAAATGGCACTAATAGGAGGTGTGGCCTTGTTTGAGTAGGTGTGGCCTTGTTGTAGGAAGTGTGTCACTCTGGGGGTGGGCTTTGAGGTCTCCTATGCCTAAATTCCATCCAGTGTGAAAACAGAGCCTTCTCCTGGCTGTCACTAGAACATAGTCTCCCCCTGGTTGTCCTCAGACCAAGATACAGAACTCTCAGCTTCTCTCCCAGCACTATGTATGCCTGCACATTGACATGCTTCCCAACATGATGATAATTGACTGAATCTCAGAAACTATAAGCCAGGCCCAATTAAATGTTTCCTTTATAAAAGTTGCCTTGGGCTGAAGAGATGGCTCAGTGGTTAAGAAAATGTACTGTTCTTGCATAGGACCTGAGTTCAACTCCTAGCATGCACATCAGGTAACTTACAACTGCTTGCAACTCTAGTATCCAAGAGATGACTCTAACTTCAGGCATATGCACATATACAGACATATACACATGTATGTGTAAATAAATAAAAATACAAATATTTTTAAAAAAGAGTTGCCTTGATCATGCTGTTTCTTTATAGCAAGAAAGCCCAAGCAAGACACTATTCTAGTAACTTAACAGCATGTCTGAGCATTCCAGAACCAAAAGAAGAAAAGGATTCTTCATGCCCAAAAGGAAAAGATGGCAAAAAAAATCAAGCTCATCAAATTCAAACAAGCAAAATTCAAAGAATTAATACAACAACCCTTATCCAAAGATTCAAATTAACAAAATAAGAAATGATAAGGGGTGCGATAACAACAGACAATGAAGAAATCCAGAGAATCATAAGGGCATACTTTCAAAACCTGAACTCCACTAAATTGGAAAATCTAAAAGGAATGGATGATTTTCTTGATATACACCATTACCCAAAATTAAATCAAGATCAAAACAGTGATATAAACTGACCAATAGGTCCTAGCAAAATAGAAGCCATAAAAATTCTCCCAAGCAAAATCGGCCCAGGGCTAGATGGTTTCAGGACAGAATTCTACTAGACTTTCAAAAAATAGTCCTCAAATCATTTGACAAAAGAGAAGACTAAAAATTTTTGTTTAATTCATTTTATGAAGCCACAGTTACACTGAAAGCCTTGCATGATATGAATTTTATATAAGTAAACAGAGAAGGTAATGAATATGTCAGAAGATAAATCTCTCATGCTCATGAATTGTTAGAATACAGTTCAAATGATCAACCTATAAAAAGTAATCTACAGCAATCAATGCAATATTCACAAAACTCCAACAAAAATTTTCATAGATCTTGAAAGAATAATTTTTCAGATTTATATGGCAACACACACCACACACACACACTGAGAGAGAGAGAGAGAGAGAGAGAGAGAGAGAGAGAGAGACAGAGACAGAGACAGAGAGACAGAGAGACAGAGAGAGACAGAGAGAGAGACAGAGAGCACTAAGATAAACCTAAATAATAAAAGAGCTACTGGAGATATCACTAACCCCAATTTAATGTTGTACTGCAGAGCTATTGTAATAAAAACAGCATGATACTGGCAGAAAATCAGACATATCAATCAGTGGAATCTAATTAAGGATCCAGACATAAATTCACATACCTATAGACAGGTGGAGATATATATATATATATGTGTGTGTGTGTGTGTGTGTGTGTGTGTGCGCGTGCGTGCGCGCACTGAGAAAAGGCAGCATCTTCAGCAAATGGTGCTGGTCAAATGGATGGCTGCATGTAGAATATTGAAAATAGAGCCATATTTATCACTGCAAACAAAACTCTCAACTCAATGGGTTATCAACCTTAGCATAAAACCAATACACTGAACTTGATAGAGAAGTGGGGAATAGTTTTGAACTCATTGGCCCAGAAACAAACTTTCTGAACAGAAAACAATTAGCATAGTCACTAAGACCAAACATGAACAAATGGGAACTCATGAAACTGAAAAGAACATCATTCAGACAAATCAGCAGACAACAAAATATGGAAAGTGTTTCTCAGACATTCAAGGTCATATAGGGCATTGCTGTCAGTTTGCGAAGAGAATGTACCTCTGTATGCTGCTAAAGAAGAAACACAAACCCAGCCACAAACCCTGTGATATAAAGTAATGTCCTACCTGCAAGATATGCTAAGGAAATATTGGAACAAGGCCTATGAGAGTAACCAACCAATAACTTATTTGCCTGAAGCCCCACTCCATCCGATGAAACTGATACACAGCATTGCTTAAGTGAACAAGAACCTGAGACTATATACCCCAAGGACCTTTGGTTAGACTAAATACCAGTGTTCTAAAGTAATAATAATAATAATAATAATAATAGCAATAATAATAACATTCTGCTGTTCTCATAGATCAGTGCCCTGCTCAGCAATCATTAGAAAAGCTTCCTATTGCAGGAGATGAAACCAACTTCCAAGGCTTGTATCTAGATGTTGAGATATGATCTCAGAGAATGAGAGACCTTGGATACCTGTATCAAATACTTCCTCTGAGGGATCAGGGATCCCTGTGGATGAGGATGAAAGAGTATAACAGTCAGAGAGGATGCACAACACCAAGAAAACAAGAACCTGTAATCAACATGAACAATATAATATGAACTCCCAGAGACTGAGGCAGCATGCCCAGGGCCTACAAGGGTCTGCAAGAGATGAGAACGTAGAAATGACTAAAAGGTGGGATAGATGCATATACAACTAAGGAAAACTGCAAATGAGCAGTAATAAACAGTCAGTAAAGTAACTAAATGCAAAAATAAACACCAGAAAATAAGTAACATTTTTTTCTTCATACTACATAAATAGATTCACTTAGTCCAAGGACATTTATAAAATACCTATTTTGTAGATACCCTGTCATAGATGATATGAAATATACAAATTAGAGATCTGTCATTCATGAAAGTGTCACCTTAGACAGTTAAACTTTAAACATAAAATCTGTAGGAAAGAACCTACAGATTAACTCAAGATATCATTCTTGATACATAAAATTACTCTTTGGCATGTTATTTATAGAATCCTAATCATCTTCAGAGATTAATTACTTCCTTTTGTCATATAAAGCTACAAGTCATAATAGATGTTTGTTTCATAATTAGAAGCTTCGATGATTGTTTAAACTTTTCCTATAGATTCCAATTCCTTTCCTTACAATATGTCCTTTTCCAAAGTCATTGTCACGCCAACATAAAATATGGTACATAAAACCTGGTAGTTGGGAAAAAATAAGCTCTCAATCTTGAGAAATGCACTTACATCAGGGTTTGACACATTCATGCATGCTGTGATCTGCCAAATATTTATAGTAAACTCACACATTAACTTGAAGAGTTGACATATACATAATACTGTGATTTCATAATATATGCCTCCACATCTGTTTACCCAAGTCTTGTTTAGTACTCCTCATATTTTATGCTTTTCATTCAACATGGTCTTTGATCTTTCTTATTAAGTTTATTTCTAGGTCTCTCACACTTTTGTCTACTGTGAATGATTTTTTTCCTTCAATTTTTGGTAATTCGTAACACAAAGGAAAAATACTGTTACTTCTGTGGCATTCATATTGAATAGAGCTAGTTCACTGAATTCTCTTGACAGCTTCAGTAAAACTGATTGGAAAGTAGATGATTATATAATCTATAGGTTATGTTTCATTCTACAAATATGTGTCTTACATTTATGGCCTGCTTGTGTTAGAAAATAAACTAGAACTTTCAAAAGTTATGTTAAAAGTGTGATAATAATTTGACTGAACCTTCCATTGTCTCGATTTTTTTAAATTTTAGTTATGTGTATGGGAGAAAGGCATGTACTCATGAATGCAGTGTTGAAAGGGAATAAAATCCCCTGCATCTGATGTTACAGGCTGTTGTAAACTACCTGTTGTAGGAGCTAAATCTAACAAGGATCTTCTATATGAACAGTCTATGCTCTTAACTACTCAGGCATCTCTCCAGCCTCCTGTTATATTTTTTATTTTAATAGCAATATCACTTTAGTAGAATATACAGTCTTTATTTTCATTAAACATTCCATAATGTTTAGTCCACTTTACTCTGACTTTTCTTTGTTTTGAAATTAAGACCAGGTGCTGAATTTTTAATTGCTGAACTTCAGATGTTATTTGCAATTTTATCTGGTCAACTAGGTTCAAGTTTCACTTTCAGAAAACTGAAATGATATTCCAGAAAACTATTCATATTTGAAATCAGCAAGTGAAAAATACTACTCTGACCAGCCATCCCAGTTTCTCCTGTATCCTTTCATCTGTTAAATACCAAATACCTATCATATTAAGGTTTTCTTATCACTTTCTCCATTTTCATATCATTAAGACACTTTTGCAATACCATCTAAAGCATCAAAAATTTACTCTTGTATACTTACTATGTAACTAACATTATAAGTATACAGAATACTGTTAAGAATTTTTCTGGTTATTATGTTGCTTAAGATCTATCTTGCTGCTGATAGTTGGCTAGGTTTTTTGCGCCAGGAATTCTTTCCCTCTTGTTGCGTAGGCCTTAAGTCCTATTAGACAGTTGTTGGTTACCACCAAGATAAAAATGCCACTACTTTACCCTTAGGGATACCTTAACACACTTGCCAATGTTGTGATGTTCATGTTGTTGTGGGGAATGTGAAATTATAAAAGCCAAAGGAATAGGAAATTTGCTGTGAGAGTATCTTCTAGAAATGACCTGGAAGCTTCACCCATGCTATATAACATAAAAAAGCATGACAACAATAAGTATGCTAATATGGAAGGGAAAAATCTCAAATACTTCCATCTCTAAACAAAGAACCTCATACAACTTAGGAATGTTGAAAGAAGGAGAAATGGTCTTTCCTGGGTATGCATCCTCCAACTAGTTATCCAATACTAAATCATTATCCCTAGAAAAAATATACATACAAACAACACTCAGTGGAATATATATATATATATAATACTAACAGCTGTTCTTGTAAATACTTAATCTCAATTGGAGGATTCTACCATACCTTTGATTATTTAGTTCCCAGATAAAAGGTAAAACACCTTTATATTAATAATAATACTTAATCAGCACTAGAGCTGCACAGATATCTACCCTCTAAGCTATTAGTTTCCACTTCCCTATCAATACCCCCTTGAGATATGACTCACAGTGTTTGATTTGGGCTGCTTTACTCCAACTGGCAAGCTGTACTGTCCAATTCTCATGATCATTTACCACATGATATCTTCTCTCTCTAACTTTTCCCTTCCCTTCCCTTCCCTTCCCTTCCCTTCCCTTCCCTTCCCTTCCCTTCCCTTCCCTTCCCTTCTCTCCTTTGATGCTAAACCAGGTGACTCAAAATACATGTCTCTCTTTAATCTTTCCAATAATTGACTATAGCCATTTTACTTAACCAATAGTTTTAAATTAAGTAACAAAATTTACACAAAAAAAAGAAAGAGGAAAATAAGCCATCAATTTCTTTTAGCCTTTCTTCAGAAAGTGACCTGAAGGCAATGAGATATGATAGAATCAAATTAAAAAAATAATAATAATGATTACCAAGAGGATATGATTCCACAGTACTTTTTTATATTATATTAGAAATTATGTTTGTTTCCACTTGGTTGATTTGAGCCCTGAGTTTCATGATTTCCTGCCTTCTACTCCTCTTGGGTGTATTAGCTTCTTTTTGTTCTAAAGCTTTCAGGTGTTCTGTTAAACTGCTAGTGTGTGCTCTCTCCAGCTCTCTGTAGGCACTCAGAGCTATGAGTTTTCCTTTTAGCACTGCTTTCATTGTCCCATAAATATGGGTATGTTGTGCCTTCATTTTCATTAAATTCTAAGTCTTTGATTTCTTTCCTTATTTCTTCCTTGACCAAGATATCATTGAGTAGAGAATTGTTCAGCTTCCATGTGTATGTGGGCTTTTTGTTGTTTTTGTTGCTATTGAAGACCACCCTTATTCCATAGTGATCTGATAGGAGGCATGGAATTAGTTCAATCGTCTTATATCTGTTGAGGTCTGTTTTGTGACCAATTATATGGCCAATTTTGGAGAAGGTACCATGAGGTGCTGAGAAGAAGGTATATTCTTTTGATTTAGGATGAAATGTTCTATAGATATCTATTAAATCCATTTGGTCCAAAGCTTCAGTTAGTTTCACTATGACTCCATTTAGTTTGTGTTTCCATGATCTATCTATTGAAGAGAGTGGGGTGTTTAAGTCCCCCACAATTATTGTGTGGGGTACGATGTATACTTTAAGCTTTAGTAAGGTTTCCTTTACAAATGCAGGTGCCCTTGTATTTGGGCCATAGATGTTCAAAATTGAGAGTTCTTCCTGGTATATTTTTCCTTTGATGAGTATAAAGGGGCCTTCTGTATCTTTTTTTGATGACTTTTGGTTGAAAGTCTATTTTATCTGATATTAGAATGGCTACTCCAGCTCGTTTCCTAGGACTATTTGCTTGGAGAACTGTTTTCCAGCCTTTTATTCTTAAGTAGTGTTTGTCTTTGACACTGAGATGTGTTTCCTGTCTGCAGCAAAATGTTGGTTCTTGTTTACAAATCCAGTCTCTTAGTCTATGTCTTTTTATTGGGGAATTGAGTCCATTGATGTTAAGAGATATTAAGAAACAGTGATTGTTGCTTCCTGCTGTTTTGATGTAATTTTTATGTTTGTGTGGGTTCTTTGAGAAAATCAACAAGATAGATAAACCTTTAGCCAGACTAACCAGGGGGCACAGAGATAGTATCCAAATTAACAAAACCAGAAATGAAAAGGGTGAAATAACAACAGAAACTGAGGAAATCCAAAAAAAAAATATTATATCCTACTACAAAAGTCTATACTCAACAAAACTGGAAAATCTGGATGAAATGGACAATTTGCTAGACTGATACCAAGTACCAAAATTTAATCAGGTTCAGATAGACCAAATAAATGGACCCATAAACCCTAAAGAAATAGAAGTGGTTATTGACAGTACCCCAACCAAAAAAAGCACAGGAACATATGGCTTTAGTGCAGAATTCTATCAGACATTCAAAGGAGACCTAATGCTAATATGCTCCAAACTATTCCACAAAATAGAAACAGAAGGCACAGTACCCAACTCCTTCTATGAAGCCACAATTTTGCTGATTCCAAAACCACACAAAGATCTAACAAAAAAGAGAACCTTAGGCCAATTTCCCTTATGAATATTGATGTAAAAATACTCAATAAAATTTTTCCCAACTGAATCCAAGAACACATCAAAACAATCATTCACCATGATCAAGTAGACTTCATCCCAGGGATGCAGGAATGGTTCAATAAACAGAAATCCACCAATGTAATTCACTACATAAACAAACTCAAAGAAAAAACCACATGGTCATTTCATTAGATGCTGAAAAAGCATTTGATAAAATTCAGCATCCGTTCATGTTAACAGTCTTGGAAAGAACAGGAATTCAAGGCCCATACCTAAACATAATAAAAACAATATATAGCAAACCAATAGCCAACATCAAACTAAATGGAGAGAAACTTGAAGCAATCCCACTAAAATCAGGGACTAAACAAGGCTGTACTCTCCATATTTATTCAATATAGTACTTGAAGTTCTAGCTAGAATAATTGGACAACAAAAGGACTTCAAAGGTATACAAATTGGAAAGGAAGAAGTCAAACTATCACTATTTGCAGATGATATGATAGTATGCTTAGGTGACCCATAAAACTCCACCAGAGAACTCCTACAGCTGATACAGCAAAGTGGCTGGATATAAATTAACTCAAGCAAATCAGTAGCCTTCCTATACTCAGATAAGCAGGCTGAGAAAGAAGTTAGGAAAATGACACCCTTCACAATAGCCACAAAGAACATAAAGTATCTTGGTGTGACTCTAACCAAACAAATGAAAGATGTGTATGACAGGAACTTCAAGTCTTTGTAGAAAGAAATCAAAGAAGACCTCAGAAGATGGAAAAATCTTCTATGCTCTTGGATTGGCAGGATTAATATAGTAAACATGGCCATCTTGCCAGAAGCAATCTACAGATTCAATGCAATACCCATCAAAATCCCAAATCAATTCTTCATAGACTTAGAAAGAGCCATTCTCAACTTCATCTGGAATAACAAAAAAACCCAGGATAGCTAAAACTATCCCCAACTGTAATAGAACTTTTGGGGAGAATCAGTATCCCCAACCTCGAGCAGTACTATAGACCAATAGTGTTAAAAACTGCATGGTATTAGTACAGTGACAGACGAGTAGATCAATGGAATAGAATTGAAGACCCAGAAAAGAACCCAGAGAATTATAGTCTCTTGATCTTTGACAAAGGAACTACAACCATCCAGTGGAAAAAAAATAGCCTTTTCAAAAAATGGTGCTGGTTCAACCGGAGGTCAACATGCAAAAGAATGCAAATTGATCCATTCTTATCTCCTTGTACTAAGCTCAAGTCCAAGTGGATTAAGAACCTCCACATAAAACCAGACACACTGAAGTTAATAGAAATGAAACTGGTGAAGACCCTTGAGGACATGGGCACAAGGGAAAATTTCCTGAACAGAACACCAATAGCTTATGCTCTAAGATCAAGAATTGACAAATGGGACCTCATAAAACTATAAAGTTTCTGTAAGGCAAAGGACACTGTCAAAAGGACAAAATGGCAACCAACAAATTGGGAAAAGATCTTTACCAGCACTACATTCGACAGAGGGCTTATATCCCAGATATACAAAGAACTCAAGAAGGTAGACTTCAGAGATCCAAATATCCCCCTTACAAATGGGGTATAGAGCTAAACAAAGAATTTTCACCTGAGGAATTTCAGGTGGCTGAGAAGCACCTTAAGAAATGTTCAACATTCTTAGTCATCAGGGGAATTCAAATCAAAACAACCCTGAGATTTCACCTTACACCAGTCATAATGGCTAAGATAAAAAACTCATGAGAAAACAGGTGCTGGCGAGGATGCAGAGAAAGAGGAACACTTCTCCACTGCTGGTGGGTTGCAAACTGGTACTACCACTCTGGAAATCAGTCTGGCGATTCCTCAGAGAACTGGGAATGACACTTCCGGAGGACCCAGCTATGCTATTCCTGGGCATATACCCAGAGGACTCCCGAGCATGTAATAAGGATACATGCTCCACTATGTTCATAGCAGCCATATTTATAATAGCCAGAAGCTGGAAAGAACCCAGATGTCCCTCAGTGGAGGAATGGATACAGAAAATGTGGTATATATACACAATGGAGTACTATTCAGCCATTAGAAACAATGAATTCATGAAATTCTTAGACAGGTGGATAGAACTGGAGAATATCATCCTAAGTGAGGTAACCTAGTCTCAAAAGAACACTCATGGTGTGCACTCACTGATAAGGGCATATCAGCCTAGAAGCTTAGAATACCCAAGACACAATTCACATACCAAATGATGCCCAGGAAGAAGGAAAGAGTGGCCCCTGGTCCTTGAAAGGCTCAGTGCAGCAGTGTAGGGGAATACCAGGATATCAGGATAGGAAAGTGGGAAGGGGTGGATTTGGGAACAGGGGGAGGGAAGAGGGCTTATGGGACTTTAGGGGAGTGGTGATCCAGGAAAGGGAAAATCACTTGAAATGTAAATAAAGTATGTATCATATTTAAAAAAAGAAATTATGTTTGACCTGATTTATGATTTCATAGTTTATTGTTTTTTTTTCATTTTTTATTCATCTAAACTGGATATAGACTTAATATGTTTGGTAAGAGTCTATTTCTCATGGCTGTACAGATGGCTCTGTGACAAGATATATTTATCAAAATAAAAGAAATGAGAAAAAGACAGGTATGACTCCACAACACTTAAATAAGACTTCTCAAGATGCTGAGACTGAACTGAAGGAGATGCAGTTATTACATCTGTCCTCTGATTCATTTTCAAGTATATTTTGAAACATGATTAATGGTTTTATAAATACTTTTCTCACTTCATCCACACCAACAAAGGATTTCAAATTAATTCACTATTTCTGACTCCTTCCCTAATGGACTGTTGAAGACCATGGCAGCAAATCAATCCACTGCAGACTCAGGTCTCTGAAATACGATGTACTCTTTTATATCAAGAATTTTATATCAAGAACAGGATTGCAGCCTGTGAATGACACTGTGAAATGAATTGTATCAGTTTGTCTTAAGCAAGAAAACTGGCATAGTCATTTCAAGATATTTAATTTCTAATACCAAAGGTGCTTTACATGTACTTCAATTTATTCTAGGCAAATAATATGCTCTGGGATATTTTAAAGAACTACACACTTCATAGAATTTAAATTGGCACATTCTATCCTGGTAAAGCAGGCAGAAAGAAAGTAATCTAGCAGTTGGGGTGGGTAGAGCTGTTTAATGCAGACCCCTGAGCATGGCATGGCTGCTATATGCATCAACACATAGAACCTGTGGCTACTTCCACAAAATAAATTCAGCCAAAATTACAACAGGAATCACCGAGGGGCTCCCAAAGCCTCATTCTTTGTGGGGAAATTATTGGCAGTTGGTGGATGCTGAAGAAGAAAGAATTAGTTATTTGAGGACATGGCTGCAGAAGGTTGCCCATACCCAGTAGACAGCCCCCTGCCAGGTGCATTTGTGCAGCATTAGTTGGATTTAGAGAACTATAAACTTTTTTTAAAAGGAGGACATGAAGTTTTAAGGAAGATGGAGTAATAAGCTCTATGGGTAGTTGTAATAAATTAGATCACATTGATTTATATAAAGGGATGAAATTTCTAAGGAATAAATAAAAATACAGAACTAGATTGGTACGCTTTTTATTAAAATCTGTTTCAACAGATATCACAAGAGGCATAGAGGCAACAAGCATTGACTGAATGCATCAGTCTATTTCATAGGAGCATTTGTGGAAATGCTCCTGGTAGAAAAGTACATGCCCAGACATCCTACTCGTTAAGAGCAGGTTTCATGGGAAGTATCCAAGGTCTTCTACTGTAGCATTCGCTATAGAGTTAAATGTCTGAAATTAGAGTGTTTCCCTGGCTTAACCTGGAAATAAATATAACAAGAAATTTTTCTTTATAAATGCAAATAAAGATTATAAGCACCTAGAAAAAAATAAATGCCTCCAAGTTTCATGGAACCAACATGCCTAAAGGAAAGTGGTGCTGTCTCCCAGAAAATACTTTTTAAAGACATCATACATACACACACACACACACACACACACACACACACACACACAGAGAGAGAGAGACAGAGAGACAGAGACAGAGACAGAGACAGAGAGAGAGAGACAGAGAGACAGAGAGACAGAGACAGAGACAGACAGAGACAGAGACAGAGAGACAGAGAGAATTTTGAGGGTACAAAGAAGAAAATTCAAAAGATCAGAGATTGAAAAGTTTTAAGGACAGACAAACTGATCAGTGGCACAAAGTAGAGATACTTAGAAGAATTGCAAACATAAATGGAAACGTGGGGTAGAACAGAGACCAGAGATAGAGTGAATTAGTGAGAAGGAAACCCTAAAACCTAATAATGAAACAAAGAATGTTTGCTTCTCAGACAGGAAACAGTGCAGTTAGAACCCCATATCATTCATTTCCAGGTAAATTTTAATGGAAAATACAAGAGCATACTTTTATATTAAGCCATGAAATGCTTTTTAAAATTTTGTTGACAATAATTGTACATATTTAAGGAGTATGTACTGGACAGCTTTGTGTCAACCTGACAGAAGTTAATATCACCTGTGAGGAGTAAACCTAGGTTAAGGAAAATCCTCTCTCTAAGATCAGGTAGTAGAAAAACCTGGAGAACAATTTCTTAATTAGTGACTGATGTGGGAGGGCATGGAATATTTTTTTCTTAGATATATTCTATATTTACAATTAATTTCCCTTTTTCTGGTTCCCCACCCCCCAAAGGTCCCACATGCCCTTTTCCCTCCCCCTGCTCCCTCATCCAACCCTTCCCACTTCCCTGATCTGATATTCCCCTATACTGATGCTTTGATCCTTTCCAGCACCAGTGTCCACTCCTTTCTTATTGTTAGACATAATTTGGTATGTGAATTGTGTCTTTGGTGTCCCAAGATTCTAGGCTAATATCCACTTATCAGTAACTGCATAGCATGTGTATTCTTTTGAGACTGGGTTACCTCACTTAGTATGATGTTCTCCAGCTCGATCCATTTCTCTAAGAATTTCATGAATTCATTGTTTCTAGTGGCTGAATAGTATTCCATTGTGTATATATACCACATTTTTTTGTATCCATTCCTCCGTTGAGGGACATCTGGGTTCTTTCCAGCTTCTGGCTATTATATATAAGGCTGCTATAAACATAGTGGAGCATGTATTCTTATTGCATGCTAGGGAATCTTCTGGGTATATTCCCAGGAGTGGCATGACTGGGTCCTCAGGAAGTTTATGTTCATTTTTCTGAGGAACCACCAGACTGATTTCCAGAGTAGAAGTACCAGCTTGCAGTCCCACCAGCAATGGAGGAGTGTTACTTTTTCTCCACATCCTTGCCAACACCTGATGTCTTCTGAGTTTTTAATCTTAGCCATTCTGACTGGTGTGAGGTGAAATCTCAGGGTTGTTTTGATATGCAATTCCCTAATGACTACTGATGTTGACCATTTTTTTAGGTGTTTCTCAGCCATCTGAATTTCTACAGGTGAAAAGTTTTGTTTAGCTCTGTACCCCATTTTTGGATAGGGTTATTAGGTTTTCTGAGGTCTAACTTCATGAGTTCTTTGTATTGTATATTAGCCCTCAGTAGGATGTGGGGTGGGGTGAAGATCTTTTCCCAATTTGTTGGTTGCCAATTTGTCATTTTGACAGTGTCTTCTGCCTTATAGAAACTTTGTAATTTTATGAGGTTCTATTTGTCTATTCTTGCTCTTAGAGCATAAGCAATTGGTGTTCTGTTCAGGAATTTTCCCCCTGAGCCAATGTCCTCAAGGGTCTTCCCCAGTTTCTTTTCTATTAGTTTTAGTGTGTCTGGTTTTATGTGTAGGTCCTTGATCCACTTGGAGTTGAGCTTAGTGCACGGAGATAAGAGTGGATCAATTCTCATTCTTCTGCAGGTTGACCTCCAGTTGAACCAGCACCATTTGTTGAAAAGGCTATCTTTTTTCAACTGGTTGTTTTCAGCTCCTTTATCGAAGATCAATTGGCCATAGATGAGTGGGTTCAATTCTGGGTCTTCGATCCTATTCCATTGATCCGCTTCCCTGTCACTGTACCAATACCATGCAGTTTTTAACACTACTGCTCTGTAGTATTGCTTGAGGTCTGGGATATTGATTCCCCCAGAAGTTATTTTACTGTTGATGATAGTTTTAGCTATCCTGGGTTTTTTGTTATTCCAGATGAATTTGAGAATGGCTCTTTCTAACTCTATGAAGAACTGAGTTGGGATTTTGATGGGGATTGCGTTGAATTTGTATATTGCTTTTGGCAAGATTGCCATTTTAACTATATTAATCGTGCCAACCCACGAGCATGGAAGATTTTTTCACTTTCTGAGGTCTTCTTCAATTTCCTTCTTCAGAGACCTGAGGTTTTTGTCATATAAATCTTTCACTTGTTTGGTTAGAGTCACACCAAGATACTTTATATTGTTTGTGGCTATTGTGAAGGGTGTCATTTCCCAAATTTCTTTCTTGGCCTGCTTATCCTTTGCATATAGGAAGGATACTGATTTGCTTGAGTTGATTTTATAACCAGCCACTTTGCTGAAGTTGTTTATCAGCTGTAGGAGTTCTCTGGTGGAGTATTTTGGGTCACTTAAGTATACTATCATATCATCTGCGAATAGTGAGTTTGACTTCTTCCTTTCCAATTTGTATCCCTTTGACTTCCTTATGTTGCCAAATTGCTCTAGCTAGTACCTCAAGTACTATATTGAAGAGATATGGTGAGAGGGGGCAGCATTGTCTAGTCCCTGATTTTAGTGGGATTGCTTCAAGTTTCTCTCCGTTTACCTTGATGTTGGCTACTGGTCTGCTGTAAATTGCTTTTACTATGTTTAGATATGGGCCTTGAATTCCTGTTCTTTCCAAGACTTTTAGCATGAAAGGATGCTGAATTTTGTCAAATGCTTTTTCAGCATCCAATGAGATGACCACGTGGTTTTTTTTTCTTTGAGTTTGTTTATGTAGTGGATTACATTGATGGATTTCCGTATATTGAACCATCCCTGCATCCCTCGGATAAAGCCAACTTTATCATGGTGAATGATCATTTTGATGTGTTCTTGAATTCGGTTGGCAAGGATTTTATTTAGTGTTTTTGCATTGATATTCATAAGGGAAACTGGTCTGTAGTTCTCTTTCATAGTTGGATCTTACTGTGGTTTTGGTGTCAGGGTAATTGTGGCTTCATAGAATGAGTTGGGTAGTGTTCCTTCTGTTTCTATTTTGTGGAATAGTTTGAAGAGTATTGGTATTAGGACTTCTTTGAAGGTCTGATAGAATTCTGCACTAAAACCATCTGGTCCTGTGCTTTTTTTGGTTGGAAGACTGTCTATGACCCCTTCTATTTCTTTGGGGGTTATGGGTCTGTTTAGACAATCTATTTGATCCTGGTTTAATTTTGGTATTTGGTAACTGTCTAGGAAATTGTCCATTTCCTCCAGATTCTCCAGTTGTGTTGAGTATAGGTTTTTGTAGTAGGATCTGATGATTTTTTGAATTTCCTCAGTTTCTGTTGTTATATCTCCCTTTTCATTTCTAATTTTGTTAATTTGAATACTGTCTCTGTGCCCTTTGGTAAGTCTGGCTAGGGGTTTATCTATCTTGTTGATTTTCTCAAAGAACCAGCTCCTGGTTTTGTTGATTCTTTGTAAGGTTCTCTTTGTTTCAACTTGATTGATTTCAGCCCTGAGTTTGATGATTTCCTGTCTTCTACTCCTCCTGGGTGAAATAGCTTCTTTTTGTTCTAGAGCTTTCAGGTGCGCCATTAAGTTGCTAGTGTATGCTTTCTCCTGTTTCTTTTTGGAGACACTCAGGGCTATGAGTTTTCCTCTTAGCACTGTTTTCATTTTGTCCCATAGATTTGGGTATGTTGTGCCTTCATTTTCATTAAATTCTAAAAAGTATTTGATTTCTTTCTTTATTTCTTCCTTGACTAAGCTATCATTGAGTAGAATATTGTTCATCCTCCACGTGTATGGGGATTTTCTGTTGTTTTTGTTGCTATTGAAGAACACTCTTACTCCATGGTCATCTGATAGGAGGCATGGGATTAGTTCTATCTTTTTATATTTGTTGAGGTCTGTCTTGTGACCAATTATATGGTCGATTTTGGAGAAGGTACCATGAGGTGCTGAGAAAAAGGTATAGTCTTTTGCTTTAGGATGAAATGTTTATATATATGTTAAATCCAATTGGTCCAATGTTTCAATGAGTTTCCCTGTGTCCCTGTTTAGTTTCTGTTTTCCTGATTGGTTCATTGAGGATAGTAAAGTGTTGAGGTCCTCCACAAGTATTGTGTTAGGTGCAATGTGTGCTTTGAGCTTTAGTAAAGTTTATTTTACGAATGAGGGTGCCCTTGCATTTGGAACATAGATGTTTAGAATTGTTAGTTCTTCTTGGTGGATTCTTCCTTTGATCAGCAAGAAGTGACCTTCTATGTCTTTTTTGATGACTTTGGGTGGAAAGTCAATTTTACCTGATATTAGAGTGGCTACTCCTGCTTGTTTCCCGAGACCATTTGCTTGCAAAATTGTCTTCCAGCCTTTTACTCTAAGGTAGTGTTTGTCTTTGACTCTGAGTTGTGTTTCCTGTATGCAGCAAAATGTAGGGTCCTGTTTCCGTATCCAGTCTGTTAGTCTATGTCTTTTTATTGGGGGAATTGAGTGCACTGATGTTAAGAGATATTAAGGAATAGTGATTATTTCTTCCTGTCATTTTTGATGTTATTTTTGTTTTTGAGTAGTTATCTTCCTTTGAGTTTGATGGAAGAAGGTTACTATCTTGCTTTTTCTTGGGTGCAGTTTCCCTCCTTTTATTGGAGTTTTCCTCCTATTATCCTTTGTAAAGCTGGGTTAGTGGAAAGATATTGTGTAAATTTGGTCCTGTCATGGAATATTTTGATTTCTCCATCTATGTTGATTGAGAGTTTTGCTGGGTATAGTAGTCTTGGCTGACATTTGTGTTCTCTTAGGGTCTGCATGAGATCTACCCAGGATCTTCTAGCTTTCATGGTTTCTGGAGAGAAGTCTGGAGTGCTTCTGCTAGGTTTTCTTTATATGTTACTTGGCCTTTTCCTCTTACTGCCTTTAATATTCTTTCTTTGTTTAGTACCTTTGGGGTTTTGATTATTATGTGACGGGAGGTATTTCTGTTCTGGTCCAGTCTGTTTGGAGTTCTGTAGACTTCTTGCATATTCATGGGCATCTCTCTCTTTAGGTTGGGGAAGTTTTCTTCCATAATTTTGTTGAAGATATTTGCTGACCCTTTAAGTTGTAGATCTTTACGCTCATCTATCCCAATAATCCTTAGGTTTGGTCTTCTCATTGTGTCCTGGATTTCCTGGATGTTTTGGGTTACAAGTGTTTTGCATTTTGCATTTTCTTTGACTTTGGAGTCAATGGTTACTATGATATCTTCAGCATCTGAGATTCTTACCTCTATCTCTTGTATTCTGTTGTTGATATTTGCATCTATGACCCCTGATTTCTTCCCAAGGTTTTCTATCTCCAAAGTTGCCTCCTTTGTGATTTCTTAGTTGTTTCTACCTCTGTGTTCAGATCTTGGATGGTTTTGCTCAGTTCCTTCATTTGTTTGTTTATGTTTTCTTGCAATTCTTTAAGAGATTTTTGTGTTTCCTCTTTCATGACTTCTGCCTGTTAGTTCAAGTTCTCCTGCATTTCTTTAAGTGATTTTCTCATTTCCTCTTTATTAGCTTCTGTCTGTTGGTCCATATTCTCCTGGAGTTCTTTAAGTGATTTTTGTGTTTGCATTGTAAGAGCTTCTACCCTATTGATGTTCCCCTGCATTTCTTTAAGAGATTTGTTTATATCTTTTTTTGTGTTCCTCTAACAGCATCACAACCAGTGCTTTTATATCCAACTCTTGTTTTTCTGGTGTGCTGGGGTATCCAGGACTTGCTGTGGTTGGCGAATTGGGTTCAGATGGTGCCATATTGCTTTGATTTCTGTTAGTAATGTTCCTATGTTTGCCTTTTGCCATCTGTTTGTCTCTGGAGTTAGTTGGTCTTATTGTTACTGTTTGGAGTTTGAAGCTCCTGTGAGCCTGGCCTTTGGTGCTGCTATAGTAGAGGGCGTCCGTGGTCCTGACCCCAGTCTGCAGTGACCTGAAGCAAGATGACTGCCTCACTGCAAGCCCAGAGAGCTGGACCCCAGTGGTCAGCAACAGCCGTGTCGAGCTGTAGGCGCCCAGATCTCCCGCCAAGCTCCTCTGGCTTTGTGCACAGGCAAGAACCTAATGGGGTAGTCTATGCTAGGTTAGGTATCAGTCCACACACTTGACCCCAGCCACCAGCCATCCTCAGTGACCCGAGGCAAGATGGCAGCCTCGCTGCCAGCCCAGTGAGCTGGTCCCTAGCAGTTGGCAATAGCCGCCAAGCTGTAGGTGCACAGACCTCCTCCCGGTGACCTGCTCTGGCTCTGGGCTCAGGTAAGAGCCTGACAGCGTAGTGGATTCTGGGCTAGGTCTCAGTCCAAGCACCTGACCCCAGCCGCCAGCAGTCCGCGGTGTCGGCATATTTTTTTCATTGGATATATTCTCTATTTACATTTCATTTCCCTTTTACTGGTTCCCTGCCCCCTAAAGGTCCCCCCATGCCCCCTTCCCTCCCCGTGTTCCCCCATCCACCCTTTCCTACTTCTTTGTTCTGGTATTCCTTTACACTGATGCTTTGAGCCTTTCCAGAACCAGGGTCCACTCCTTCCTTGTTGGACTTCATTTGGTGTGTGGATTGTGTTTTTGTTGTCCCAGGATTCTAGGCTAATATCCACTTATCAGTGAGTGCATACCGTGGGTGTTCTTTTGAGACTGTGTTACCTTTCTTAGTATGATGTTCTCCAGCTCCATCCATTTTTCTAAGAATTTCATGAATTCATTGTTTCTAATGGCTGAGTAGTCCCGCCCGGCTAGGGCATGGCATATTGTAGGTGGTACCTCCACTGTGTTGCTGATCCTCAGGTCTGTAAGTAAGCAGGCTGAGTATGCCATGAGGAGTAAGCCAGTAAGCAGTACCCCTCGATGGTCTCTACATCAGTGCCTGCCTCCAAGTTCATGTCTTGTTTGAGTTTCTATACTGACTTCCTTCAATAATGAGTAATGGTGTAGAAGTGTAAGCCAAATAAATGCTTTCCTTCTCAAGTTGCTATGGTCATGGTGTTTCATCACAGCAATAGCATCCTAAAAAAAGATAGGGTATAATATCATGTTTCAATACATGTATGTCCCATGTCATAATCAAACAGATACAGTTAGTATCACCATCTCACCTTATAAGAACATTAAAAATCTACTCCTGTTTTGAGATCTATTATGTGATCTATTAAAAGTTCATTGGTGATTTGCTACATGATACGGTACTGAAACTTGTTATACTTAGTTGTAAACTTTGAACTGAAGGCCAGGATTTCCCCATGTCCCCTACACCATGTATGAACGTGGCTGTTACTGAATCAAAGAAGTCAGAGAAAGAAAGCCAGTCAGCACATGATCTTGTTCATAGATTACAGAATCTGAACAAGTTATGTCATAGAAATTGATAACAGAGTAGGGGTTAGCAAAACTGTGGGACACAGAACACTTTCACAAACAGGGTGCAAAAAAGCAAAGGCTACAAGGGAGACCTTTCTACATTAAAATTTAAAAATTCTGTACAGGAAAAGAAACAGCTGACCAAGTAAAACGCGTTGAGCTTTTGTAGTAATTTTTAAATAAAATGGTAGTTCAAACTAGCTACATTCTCAGTCACTGTTCTACATTTTTCAATATTTAATTCTCAGAACAAAGTTATTGGTCCTCTTATTCTTCCCCCTTTTTTGAGATGAAATTGAATTGAAGAGAACCAAAGAAAAAGTACCAACATGAAAGCCAACAAGTATCAGAGGTAAGACATTTAGAGACTGACAAATCAACTTACAAAGCAATTAAAAGAATGAATAACACTGTAAGGAAAAATGGCTATCAACATAGAGTCCATGGAAGATGGAAATGCCCTCCTTAATACAAATATGACCACTTACTCATTTTGACTATTCATGATAAATGAAAATTAAAGCGCTAAGATCCATTAAAATTGACAAGGTTTTTAGTCTACCACTATTGACTGGGACTTTTTACACAGAGCTGACAATCAGGAAAGTTTAAAATATACAAACCATCCTTATCAAGATTTAATGAGATTATTTCAGGTACACAAACAAGCCTTACACAAAGACAGTCACAGAAGCATAATATATAGAAATTACAAATATGAAAAACTATACTTAAGCAAGTTTTCAGAGGACCTGTTAAACCTAAAATTTGTATGTGGGTGACACAAAATTGAAACTCTATTATATATTGCTATGATGATAAACATACAAGGTAAATATTTCAGAAATAGGAACATTCATAGAAATTTTGAATAAGTACCTTTGAGAAGGGAAAAAGAAGAATTGATATAGAACCTTATTCTTAAGGAAAAATATTGTAGGAAACCAACTAGGGTAAACATTAGCTCCTACAGTGGAGAATGGAAAAAGGAAATTGGATTTTTTGAAGGGAGGGTAGTTTTTAAGGGAGATATAAGACATAGAATAGTAGAAGCAGATATGACTGTGAGGCAAAGATGCTGCTCAATAAGCATCGAAGAAGAAAGGCTAATTTCCTAGAGCTGTAGAGGAAGAGGAGGGAAATGCAGTGACATTCAAGACTGGTACAAAAAATTCCTAAGTGTTACACCCTGTGTCTGTAATATTAAAAATTTATTCTTAATATAGTACTTTAACTATCTTTTCTTTTTACTTCACATAAACCCACTATGTCTTTCCCATGCTGTTCTGATCATGTCTTGGTTCATGAAAGCAGCAATGGTAATCCTTGCAAAGGAGAAAAAGAACAGATAGATAAGGGGTTGGACTTAGAGCCCAACTGGAATAACTCTTGGGTTCTGATAAACAACTAAATAACTTTTTTTTTACCAAATATAGCAGAGAGAACAATGAGGGGAGTGTGTACACAATGGTCCACAGGCAACTCTAGGGAAGGTGAGGATTGGTACTAGAAGAAAGTCAAAAGGATACAGAGGACACTTCTCTAAGAAGACCCTGGATACACCATGAAACACCCCATGAATTGGTCTTTGCAAAGTTTGTGGTGCCCAAAATATCTTTCTTTGCTAAATAGATGAGCCCTATCTCTTGTATAATGTTCTGCCTCATCATAACAAGAATTTCACTCCTACTGTGAATGTTGCCACATGCCATAACAGTTTTACAATTATTTCTCTGATTTCTGCACATTCCTCAGGGCATTCTGAATTCATCTTCCTTGGGATTCTCTTGGTGATGGTACTCCTGACCAAAGCAAGTCCTTCTCCTTCAAGGAAGCTCTACAGCTCCAGCTCTCTTGAGTGAGCCATCGCTATCCTTCAATCCACCCTAGAAAGCTTCTATCCATTTTGCCCTCCAAGTATATTCCCTTTAGCTTCTCTGAATTTTATAAACTTTCAATTTTATTTCACACAGATCAAGCATGATATTGGTAGTCTAATACTGAATAAGGTGCATCTTCTGAAGGGGAAGGAAATTTATTGATGTGGTCAATTCTGTGAAGTTTTCTCCCTTTCTTTTTCATCAAAGGAAAAAGAATGCCCAACTCATTTTATCCAAAGTAATGTGGTAGACGAGGTATTTCAATTGAACTGGCTGATCAATCCAGTCAGATAAGTGGTTTTACTGTTTCTCTTGGTTGAATTTATTAGGTGTTTAATTGAACTGAACAGATGAATAGGTTTGTTGAGCATTGCATGGACAAAACTACAGAGAAAAATCAACACTTCAAAGTGTAATTATATAGACAGAATGGCTTAATTTTGTTCACATTTGCAGATAAGCTTTGGCTAAATTCTTGGTATGTAGGTTTCTTGTTATAAAAAATTCTAAGCAGTATATTCCCAAATATGCTGGACAAGCTGTGAGTACAGCCAAAGGTTACTACAATAAAGTATGGAAGTGGAGAGATTGGTAGAGCATTTGTCAAGGCCATGGTGGAAATTGTGTTGTTTATTAATAAAATCAACATATTTAGATCAAGATTATAGAAATTTGATATGCAAATATGTACTAAGGTTCACAGAGACCAGAAATAAAAAAAAATTGTTGCAACCTCCTGTGCATACTACAGTTGGAAAAGTTATGCCAGCTAGACACAGAATGTTCTTGCTCAAAAACAGATCTTAAACACATACAAAAAAATATTCACATAACCAGAACAGAGTGTGAGAGTAGTTTATATGCATATTATTCTCAAAAGAACACTGAATTCCACTCCCAGCCCAAGAAAGAATTGTTTCTATAGTTCACCCTGATATCCTCAATATTGAATTTACCCTAAAGAAGGTTTATTTGGGGGTTACAAGATTTTTTTTTCATGACAGATCAGGTACCCTCATGTTAATATCTAGTATACATGACTGAAAGTTTGGGAAAGAATTAAAGGATTCCCAGGAACTAAGAGGCAAGAAGGCATGAGGAAAGAATACACAATTTTCTTCCTTTTAAAAATCTGAGCCCTTCTCTTTTATTTTGTGAGGACATTTTAATACAGATGTTCCAGCAGGCATGTCTAACCTGCAGGCCGCAGACCACATGTACTCCAGGATAGTTATGAATGAAGCCAATACAAAATAATAATTTATAAAACACAAGGTTGGGACTGGAGAGATATCTCAGAATATATAAGTGTTTGCTGTGCTCCTAAAGATTCCAGGTTTGCTTTCTGGGTCCCATCTTGGGTGGCTCACAAAGATGTGTATCTTTAGCTCCAAAGAATCCAATGTTTTCTACTACTACTACTATTGCACACACACAGAGGGGGAGGAGAGAGAGGGGGAGGAGAGAGAGGGGAAGGAGAGAGGGGGGAGGACAGAGAGGGAGAGGGAGAGGGAAAGGGAAAGGTGTGGAGGGGCTGCTTTAATTTTTTGCTCCTGAAACTCAACAGAGAGGGTCTTGTGCATGGGTTTTGTAGATGATAATGTCACATTGCAATGTCAAAATATTGAGCTTACCTGAATATTCAGGATTCATACAAATGCCAACATATTTGGGTATCCAGACATGAGGATAAGGGAAAATATCATGAAGTGAAAGACATGGATATTGGATAATCAACTGACAATATTATCAGCATTGTTTTTCTAACTTATTTCTGTATCGTGCCATGGGAAAGCAGCAAAAAAAAAAAAAAAGAAAAAGAAAAAGAAAGAAAGAAAGAAAATCATACAACTACTATAATCCATAACATGCTGTGCATACAACCTCGCAAGTTGGTCAGAATTGGTCTGAGAGTTGAAATCTATTTTCCACCACTGAATGCATCTCTAAAAATTCTCAATCCTTTCAAAATCCTTCTGAATTCCTCTGGGATTACATCTCATTTTCATCTTCCTTTGTACATATTGTCACAACGTCTGGTATCCTTTTCAACCTTGTTGAAAATTTGTGTGTATATGTGTGTATTTGAGTTAAGGGCATTTTTCACAAGGCTGCAAAGGTTTTACTTGCTACAGATGAATTACCATAAACCAGTGAGAAGAGAATAATATCAGCATATTGAGATGTGGGTGTCAGGCAGCGCGTTAGAATTACCCATTAGCTACAGTGACTTGCTCCCACACATCAGCTTGTCTGTGTGTTCCATTTCAATATGTGCCTGAGCAAGATCTGAAATCAAAGCATGTCATGAACTATCAGGGTCATCTGCGAACAGTCAAAACTGCTTATGCCAAATCCACAAATGTCAAGGGTCTTCAGTACAAATGCAAACCATTAATACACTTTAGAAAATGTGTAAAAATCCAATGACTATAAGATTTTGAAGCAAGAAATTCCCTTCTAAGGGAAGAGTTGCTAAAAATAATCATAGAATTGTCAGATATTCACAGCAGATTTAGAAGCTTCGTTTGCACCTTCTTGGGTGCTGATTTGATGTGGGAGAATAAAAACACCCAGAGTTTTATAACATCTACATTCAGTTATGAGGAGGGAAAACCTCATGCTCTTAAGGGCTGCTTTTGGAAGTCATCCGGCTCACTTTGTCTTGACAGACACATCTAACTGTTTTCCAAGGGATCTTTGAACATATAATGAACAAATGTAGAGACATTTCAGCATAAGAAAAATAAGATAAAATAGTTCACCATGCACAACAAACCATCATCATATAGTGTTAACAGTATATATCACTCTCACATGCAGAGCAAGGAATTTTCCTTTGAATGTGATTTTTCTTTTCTTTTAAAACTTTAAAAAAATCCTATTCACCTTCCTTCCCTATGACCCTTTGCAGAAATATCTCCCTTTATATCTACCCAACTTTGTGTCCTTTTTGTTTTATTTGTTTTTAAGCTCCATGAAAGCCAAAGACATCAAATCCCAGCATGGAAAAGAGTTGTGTCCATAATCCCACCCCTAGCATTGGAAGCATTGGAAACTTTTAGCTGCTGGGAGAAAGAGACAGCTTTCCTCTAAGACTGTAGGCCTTGCTACATGGAACACATTCTTATAAAGGTCCTACACTAAAGAATATTTGGGCAACATGATTTGGTCATTGGAGATTAAACAAAACACAAGCAACCAGTAGATTTTTCAAAAAATTGAAGACTACCATAGGGGGGGAAAAAAAGAAAATTACCTAAGAATGAGTTTATCTCCATGATTCTAAAGTCTAGTAGCTGAAAATACTGAGAACCCACAACTTAAATCTGTGATTCTATTTTCAGATAATGCAACCATTAATTTCATTAAGACGAATGATTAACAAGTTAAACTGTTATGTAGATATTCAAGAATAAGTTAGAAAGGGAGATTCTTACCAATGCAAAATTACTTACTTTACAAAAATCACTTTGATCTTGGTTTGATGGGGTTATATAATTTTGCAGTAACAAATTAACCAAGATATTTGGTTGGATATATATAAAGATGCAAAGATGTCTCAGAATTTGTAACTATTTGGCAGGAAGACTGTAATAAAAATATGCTCAGCTGTTTGCCCAGAACATTTATAAGTGAAAGTTACTAAGCTCAGTTGGATTTGAATACTAGGGCTATCAGTTCAACTTCCCTCTCAAAAACATTTCCCACACTATCTATAAATTGTAATGCATCTTATCTCACTACCAAATTATATGAGGATTCTCAGATAAATTCACATCTACACAATAAAGTGAAGTTAGAAAGAATGAAAGTTAAAAACCCAGTTTGAGTTAATGAATATGTTGAGGTAATGTCTTGTTTTATGCCTAGTTGAGAACATGTGATCTTGAAGAGAAGGGGAAAGCCTTTGGAATGTAAACAAAGAATATAGAATTAAAAAAAAAAGAAAAAAAAAAGAAAGAAGTGATACCTTAAAATTGGAGATAAGAAAGAATAACATGGTTGGATAAAGCTAAAGAAACTTTTACATCAAGATTTTGAGCTTAAAACTAACAGTATATTATGTTTCTAAAGAAATAGAACTTAATATAAAAATATATTAAATATTAAATGGTATATACTAAAAGATTTACTAGACTGACAAAGATGCATTATTAGCCATAATAACTACCAATACCAAAGGTATATTTTTATTTTAAAAATTAGTTAATCAATTATTATGGGGATATTTAGGTACCATGGTGTGTGTGAGGGATGGAGGGTATAAGTGTGTATGTCAAAGGACAAAGAACTTAGTTATCTTTTCTTCTACTATGTGCATCTCAGGGACCAAACTTAGAGCATTGTGCCTGGTAACAAGTCTTTATGCAATGATTCTTCTTCTATCACCAGAAAATGTCTTCTAAACACTATGCTATGTTGAGTATAGCTTTTTGCTACCACACCTTAGTTCTGGGATTGGGCCATGCTACTAGTCCCTACCCAGCTTCCCTTGAATCCATGGATAAAAGACATGCACACAGTTGTTCAATTTCAACCTGCCTTCTTGGCCCTATTGCTGGGAGCTACTATCTCTCTCCTGGAAAAACATGTTCTTATCCTTACTCCTAGTACCAAATCTCCCACCTGCCCTAAACTTAGTTGCTAAACTCTCCTGACCACCTGCCCATAGAGGCAGCCTGTGTGGCCACTCCATTTCAAGATCTCACATGGCTGGCCAACTTTTTTCCATCAGAAGCCTGGCAAGCTCTCTTCTCCTCCCTTGCATCTGTCTGCTTTTCTTCTATGGACTCAGAAGTCATACCTATTCCTTCCACCTAGCACTTGCCCCACACGTTCTTTACTGACAGATCAAGAACAAATTGGGAAACAGGACCTTAGTATCAGAACAATGTATGCTTAGTATCCCCTACAATGCTATACCATGTACTTTACATAAATTACATATCTCACATATTTGGTTTTAAAAATATCATACTCAATCCCTGATCTCAACAAAATGAACATGCTATCTGATCTTTAGGATCTAACATTTTTGGATAATTAGCACATTACTGTATCATGGCTGTTGTGAAGTTAATGGAGAAAGTACTTAATCAAACTTTCATGGTGTGAGTAAAAATGTGCTTGCTTCCTCTGTGTATAAATCAAAGATTATCTGTTCAATGTTAGTTAAACAAAATCCTACTTCTGTATTGGTATTACTAGTATTAGAGTTCTAAAACCCAGACAATTATTGATCCTCTTGTCCATAGAGGCCCAAGCTCAAGAAGAAATGATGCTGCAGACAGGTGAACTCAATAAAATACAAGACAGAATTGCTCCTGAGTTTTTCCAGTACATAGATTGCATACATGTCTTTGTTGCCTCTCTGGACTCTGGGGTAAAATCAATCCCCTTAAAGTGGCAATATTTGATTGAGCAAGTTTTTATTCTCTTGGAAAATTATTTATAGGTAAGGCACTCTAGTATGGTTTTCAGTGCACTATAGGCAGAGTAGACATAATACATTTGTACATTGTGTAAAAATTAACCTAATATTACTCAAATTCTGATTTCTTTTCCCTCATATCTTGTTTCAATCCAGACACAGCACTGTATTGCATATATCAAGAACCTCCTGTATCAAGTTGTATAAATTGTTCTTACTATATATTCTCTGCCTTGTCAATAAATGATGATCACCCAATGACTGGTCAGAAGAGAGAATAGGGTGGGACTTCTGCTACACAGAGGAAGAAGAGGGAGAGAGAAAATTTCAGATCAGTAAGAAGGATGGAGGATTTCAAGCCATAAAGTAGGGGTCTGAAAAGACATCATAGAAACACACCTGAAGTCTAAAGAGCCATATCAAAAATAATATGCAGGCATCATGATATGGGCCTGGGATGTAGCCAGATAACCATAGAAGGCTAAGGTAGATCATTTAAATGTTCAGCTATTAAGGTGCAGTTTAAAATACATATTGGTTAATGTATTTCTCTGTGCAGTTTAGTTTTCTGGCCTAAACTAAAAATTACAGTTGGCAGATTAATTCACTGTTTAAACTTTATGAAAAATAATTTATTTACTAGCAGCCTTAAGATCTGCCTACTGATGGAGTGACAAGAGGAAAAGAGCCTTAACACAATTTTAAAAGTTAAGAGTTTGTGAATAGAACAGTGATCCTAGTTAGCAAAAGTACTTTTGGAGGTGGATCATTCATTGGTGTAAACAACATAATCTCTATTTTGTGATAGGGAGGACATACCAAGGACAAGTGCATGCTCAGGTCATCTCAGGTCTTCATAACAATACAAGGGCATGCACAGACTCATTTATGTTTTTCCCAAGACCAGAAGTAAGACAGTTTGTCGCATATGATGCACATAAACTTATTCAGATATATACAGTACAAATAAATAAATACTAAAGATTTTAAAAAATAAATGCCCTATTTGTTAAAAATGCTATATTTTTTCCACTGGATGGTTGTCGACGAGAAACTGGGGAAGGGACTCAAACACATTGGCACAGGGGAAATTTTTCTGAATAAAACACCAATGGTTTATGTTCTAAGATCAGCAATCAACAAATGGAATCTCATAAAGTTGAAACGCTAATAAGGCAAAGGACACCGTCAACAGGACAAAATAGCAACCAACAGATTGGGAAATGATCTTTACCAACTCTACATCTGAGAGAGGGCTAATATACAATATATACAAAGAACTCAAGAAGTTAAACTCCAGAGAACCAAATAACCCTATTAAAAATGAGGTACAAAGCTAAACAAAGAATTCTCATCTGAGGAATACTGAATGGCTGAAAAGCACCTAAAGAAATGTTCAACATACTTAGTCATGAGGGAAATCAAATCAAAATGACCCTGAGATTCCACCTCACAGCAGTCAGAATGGCTAAGAACAAAAGCTCATGTGACAGCAGATGTTGGCAAGGATGTGGAGAAAAAGGAACACTCTTCTATTGTTGGTGATATTGAAAGCTGGTAAAACCACCCTGGAAATCAGTCTGTCAGTTCCTTGGAAAATTGGGCATATTTATTGGAAAATAAGGCATTTATTTTTTAAAATCTTTAGTATTTATTTATTTGTACTGTATATATCTGAATAAGTTTATGTGCATCATATGTGACAAACTGTCTTACTTCTGGTCTTGGGAAAAACATACATGAGTCTGTGCATGCCCTTGTATTATTATGAAGACCTGAGCTGACCTGAGCATGCACTTGTCCTTGGTATGTCCTCCCTATCACAAAATAGAGATTATGTTGTTTACACCAATGAATGATCCACCAGAAAACTGAGGACCCAGCTATAGCTTTCCTGGGTATATACCCAGAAGACGCTCCAACATTAATAAGGATACATATTTCACTATGTTCATAGAAGCCTTATTTATAATAGCAGAGGCTGGAAAAAACCCAGAAGTCCTTCAACAGAGGAATAGATACAGAAATTGTGGTACATTTACACAATGGGATACTACTCAGCTATTAAAAACTATGTCTTCATGAAATTCTTAGGCAGATTGTGGAACTAAAAAATATCATCCTAAGTGAGGTAATCCAGTCTCAAAAGAAAACACATGATGTGTACTCACTGATAAGTGGATACTAGGTAACAAGGTCAGAATACACACAGACCATATGAAGTGCACACAGAAGGCTGACCAAAGTATGGATACTTCAGTCCTTCTTAGAACAGGGAACAAAATACTCATGGGAGGTAGAGCATGGGAGGGATTTGGGAGGAAGAGAGGAAGGGGAGAGGATAAAGGGGGAAATGGTCAGGTATGAGAGGAAACAGGGATGATTTACAGAGAATCAGGAAATTGAACAAAGGTGCGTAGCAATTGGGGGATGGGGAACTGGGTCACGAGAAATCCCAGATGCTAGGAAAGCAAGAGGGCATTAGCTGAAATACCCAACAATGGGGAGGGAGAACCTGGAGAAACCATATCCAGAGATTAGGCAATGGGGCTGGGCAATGGGGCTGGGCAATGGGGCCACCTACGCATTTCCAAAATTTTAATCCAGAATTGTTCCTGTCTAAAGGAAATATGAGGACAAAGTGTGGAGCAGAGACTGAAGGAAAGGCCATTCAGATACTGCTCCATCTGGGAAATCTATCCCTTATACAGACACCAAACCTAGATACTATTCTGGATACCAAGAAATGCTTGCTGACAGGAGCCTGATATAGCTGTTTTCTGAGAGACGCTATCAGAGCCTGACAAATTTAGATGTGTATGCTTGCAGCCAACCATTGAAATGAGCTCAGGGACCCCAAAAGAGGAGATAGGGAAAGGACTGAAGAAGCTTAGGGGGTTCGCAACCCCATATAAAGAACAACAATATCAACCAACCAGAACCGCCCAGAACTCACAGGGACTAAACCAACAACCAAAGAGTACACATGGAGGGACCCATGGCTCCAGCTGCATATGCAGCAGAAGATGGCTTTATCTGGCATCAATGGGAGGAGAGACCCTTTGTCCTGTGAAGGATTGAGGCTCCAGTATAGGGGAATGCCCTGGTCGTGAGATGGGAGTGGGTAGGTGGGTGGTGGAGCACCCTCAAAGAAGCAGCGGGAGGGGGAATGGGTTAGGGGGTTTGCAGAGAGGAAACTAGGAAAGGAGATAACATTTTAAATATAAATACATAAAATATACAAATTTCAAAAAAGCTCTGTTTCTTTAAAGATGCTTCATTGAAAGATTTTATTACATTGCAACATTAGCACATATGCAAGTCAGATTCTTAGCTACTTATCACATATATTTGTTGGTAAATTTTTCTTAGTTCTCCTAAGACAAATCCTTCCTTTAGTTGTTTGAAAGATATGGCCCTCACAGTCTCTGCCATTTTAATACTGGGTCCCTGCTTTGTGGCACTGTTTGGGTACATTTAGGAGGTGTGGCCGCCCTGGAGGAAGTATGTCACTGGGGCTTGCCAGGCTTTGAGAGTTTAAAGATTCGCACCATTCCCAGAGTCATTCTCTCTGCTTCAGGCTTATGTTTCAAAATGCGAGCCCTCAACTTTGCACCACCATATCTTCTATCTATCACCATAAAATCTAACCTCACGCAACCAAAAGCCTAAATAAACCTCCCTTCTTTAAGTTGCTCTGATGTTTTATTACATAAATAGAAAAGTACATTTTTTGATATATGTATTTAAAAGTTATTATTATGCCTACTTCAACTAGAGGGTGAAATGTATCTTTTAATTATTACTTACATTTTTTTGGCATTAAAATATAACTGCGTCATTTTTCTCTTCACACTCTTTCCTTCAAACCTTCACGTGCACCCCTCTTATCAAATTCATGGTTCCTGTTTTCATTAGGTATTATTACATACATATAAATACATGTGTGTATATGCATATATATTCCTAAACAACCTGCTCAGTCTGTATAATATTACTTGCATATATGTTTTCTGGGCTGATTATTTGGTATTGGATGATCAGTTGCTGTGCAGTCTTATCTGGGAAAGACTGTTGTTCTCACTCTCAGAATTCCTTAGTTGCCTAATTTCTTTGTGTAAGGTTGAAGACTTCTGAACTTTCTGTCATATATTTTAGCGTATCTATTTTTATTGTATTCGTTCAGTTCATTTTTAGGCAGTCATACTGGTTAAACTCTGTGGGTGTAGTTTCTGACATTACTAGGAGACACAATCTCATAGAATACTCCCTGATCCTCTGGCTCTTACAATTGTCCTCCCTTTTACAATGATCCCTGAGCCTTAGGTTTGAAAGTTGCATTTTCCTTGTACCCATTGAGACTAGGCTCCAAATCCTTGAATTTTGATTGATTGTGGTTTCTTTAATTGGTTGAAGTTTCCTAAAATTTAACTGCTAGTAAAGTAGCAGTTGTAAGTCTTCCTCAAAGACCCATGACTTCACAACTCTAGGTAGTTGTTTAGATCTCCAGTACCAGGTATGAGTTCCCTCTTCTTCAGAAAATCTTAAATTCAATTAGAGTGTGGTTGGTTACTGCCAATGCATGTGTGTCACTCCTCCACTCTTAGGATTATTGTGCCATTCTGTCCATTTTTGTGATTCATTGGTGCATACCTCAGTTGCTTCCCTCCTTTGGAAGATTTTGTAGAAACTCCTCGGTCTGTATAATACTATTTGTATATATGTTTTCAGGGATGATCATTTGGTATTGGATGATCAAATGCCATGAAAGCTAGTCCTCATGGAGGCTTTCAAATCAGTTTCAGCTCAGGAGCCCTGAACTCTGTATCTGAAGGGATTTACCGTCTATCTTTGGGGAGCGAACAAGAGCAAAGGCAGCAGTGTGTGAAGTTTGGTGAGTCTTATGGACAACTCTGATCAACAAGTATATCCTAACTATTTGTCCTTGTACCTACAGAGAAGCACACTCCTCACCCCTCATCAAGTACATTTATCTTCATAATAGAAGATAACCATTCTAGAACATCACAAAGTCATAAACCATTGTGAAGAGATACTAGCCACACCTGCAACTTTCCACTTATGCTCCACTGCCTGCTTTCAGATGGTAGGGTGATAAGACACCAAGAGATATTCCTGGAGGTATTTTTACACAAGAGAAGATTGGGCACCTCTAGACCAAAATTCATTCAGTGACTGAGAGGAAAAATTCCATTTTCAAATTTGTAGACTATTTGGGGTCAGTTATCTTACTAATAAGCCTTGAACTTGGCTTGGGTTAATGACTGACATACACTCTCCATTCCTCCTCTGTTTTGTGAGGAGACATTGATGGACAATCTAGAAACAATGCCCACTTACTGGGAAGATATATCTCAAAGACACAAGTGTAGCTCATTTCTTATCCCTCTCCAATGTTGACCTTTAAAAACACAAACAATAGACCATCTCTGCCAAATCCACACACACAGTTAAGCAGTACATAAAGCTGTATCATGACTTCACAATAAAAGAGCATCCTGTCTGTGGAATGGAAGGAAAGGAGAATGAAAAAGATACAAAATGCATGTGTTCCCAGTTCTGACCCAGAGTAATTGGTACTCCATTACTAGGATAAAGGAATTATGATTAATAGCTTTAGAATTAATTCTGAAAAACATCTAACAAAGCTCACAAAACTATACTCATATATAAATATGCATTTTAGATGTTTCTGCATCTTTCAAAAATTGATAATATTTTATTTCACTATTTCCAGCACTGCCCTCTTAATTAATTTCTCTTCTTGAATAACTTTTGATTTTAGGTTACAGAAACTTTTATTATTATGGCATTATGTTATTTATTAATTATTATGGCTTGTAACCATCTATAAATCATGTCTTAGAGGACTCTAAGACACTCCTTTGGTCACCATTGACACTGCATATACATGGTATATACACATGCCGGCAAAAAAAGCCTATATATATATATATATATATATATATATATATATATATATAATAAAATTTGAAATGGAAAATATTTTTAAATGAGGCAATAGCTCAGCAAAGAAAAGTGCTTGTTGCCCAAATCCTTAAGACTTTAGTTTGAATTCCTGGAACCCATATGAAAGCCTGATATAATGGCTAAAATGTCTATTATTCTAGTTCCCCCAATGGGGAGCTATGGGCCTGAGACAGAAGAACTGATGGGAATTTTCAGGATGAGTAATCTTGGACACATCTCAAACAATTTATAAAAGGCAAGGTCAAACATGTGAAGGTTGCCTCTATTCACATAGACACCATGACATGTTCATATGCCCCTCCCACATAAAAATATGCATTCACACTTACACGTTCAGACATCATCATGTACACCTAAAATTTGTAAAGGGACATTTGAAATACTCCATCTCCAAGGATCAAGTTATAAAGACCCCAATACCTTTACGCCAGAACTGTTTCAATGCATTGCTGAAAGAATCTTAATTTTACTAGGAAGAATACCTCATGTACATGACTCATGTAACCAAAAGCTACAGGAGTCTCTCTTCAGGCACAATTGGATACAGGAACTGTATAGACAACCTTGGGCCTTACTCCTGTTTGTTTAGTTTTTATGATTCGAGTCAGTTTTATTTAGAATTGTATTTTCTTAAGAATCCACTTGCCAGTAGAAGCTGAATGAATTCAAGCCACAGTTAAAATTGTTCTAGGATTCCTCATTCTACAAACACAGAATGGTCGGGGAAATAGACTATGCCAACTGGCCACACTTAAGCCACAAACCCTCACCCACAGAAAGGGTGTTACAGTCATAATTGGCGAGGATGTGGAGAAAGAGGAACACTCCTCCACTGTTGGTGGGATTGCAAGATGATACAACCGCTCTGGAAATCAGTCTGGCGGTTCCTCAGAAAATTGGGCATGACACTTCCAGAGGACCCTGTCATACCACTCCTGGGCATATACCTAGAGGATTCCCCTGCATACAATAAAGACACATGCTCCACGATGTTCATAGCAGCCTTATTTATAATAGCCAGAAGTTGGAAGGAGCCCAGATGTCCCTCAAAGGAGGAATGGATACATAAAATGTGGTATGTTTATACAATGGAATACTACTCAGTAATTAAAAATAATGAATTTATGCAATTTGTAGGCAAATGGTTGGATCTGGAAAATATCATCCTAAGTGAGTTAACCCAATCACAAAAGAAATGCAATCACTGATCAGTGGATATTAATGAGCCCAGAAGCTCTGAATACTCAAGGCACAATTAACAAATCAAAAGATTCCTAAGAAGACTGAAGGAGAGGGCCCTGGTCCTGAAAAGACTGGATCCACTTTTGTAGGAGAGTACCAGAACAGAGAAATGGTGGTGGTGGTGGTGGGGGTGAATGGGGAATGGGGGAGGGAGAAGACTTATGGGACATATGGCGAGGGGGGAACTGGGAAAGGGCAAAGCCTTTGGAATGTAAGCAAAGAATATAGAAAATAAAAAATGATAAAAAGGAATATTATTAACTGTTAAAAAAAAACAAAAAACAAACAAACAACAACAACAACAACAAAAAAAAAACAGGAAGACTCAAAGTGAGAGAAGCCTTCATAAACCCAAGGCTTCTGTTTCCAGAACACCAAATGCTGAGGAAGCAGAAACAATTCCAACTTTCAGAGATAAAGTACTTGTTTTTAACATCGAATACCATTCAGAGTTCCCCTTCCCATTCCTCACAGTGCCTAAGACCCCACTGCAATTCAGTTAGTCCACAATGTTGCTGCTTCTCCATCTGTGATGTTGGAATATACAATCACCTGGTGGCTTAGGCATGCTGTTTACATTTAATGTTGCTAAAATGCTCAAGGCAGGAAACACAGTATGTGAATGAATCAGTAAAATTCAGGCAATAAGAGGTATTCCCCACTTTCCAGGAGGAGCAGCCGGCTGCTGGAGATACATCAAGTACTCTGAAAGAATGCTAATTTCGTTTCCATCCTCACCATATAATTTAAAAATTGCTTTCCCACATCCTATATTTTAGGGGTTATATTTTATCTCGGAGTGTCTGCACATCAATCACTTGACTTTCTAAAGGTTATCATAGCAACTTTTTTTCTCCATTCCACAGAGCCTCTGAGAAAGCGACAGCAGAGTTGGTTATCATTGCAGTGCTATGAAAAACTTGTCTTTGCCCCCACTCTCAGACCTCAAGAAAAAAAAATATTTTTTCCAAGCACCTCTGATAAAGGATGACAGTCACTTGGATTTTTTTGTTCTGTCTTATAAAGAAACAAAGAGAAATGGTTTGGGTTAAAACTATAAATCTCCCCCACCCACCCAGTTTAATCCCAGAAACAATGTCAAGACCTTAACAGACCATCCAGAAGATGGGTAAACAGAGAGAGGCATTGTGAGGATTTGCTCAGGATGGGCAATGGGAACTCCACCTGGAGGTTGATCCATAAAACAGTAAAGGTTAGAAGAACTATTATGGTGCAGACAGAAGAGCAAAAGGCAGTGGGAAAGACAAAGCAACTCAACCCTTCAGGTAGCTTCTTTCCTAAGCCTCCACATGAAATGGCTGACAGGAAGTGAGTTCTCTCTTTTAGCTGCTAGTGCTAGTTCCGGTCAGCAAGCTTCTCTGGTAGTGAGCTCATGAGTGTGGAGCTGACTTTGCACTTTTCCTGTTTTCTCCTTTACTTTCTACTTTCAGTGGTGAATATAGTTTAGGAATAAAGTTTTTAACCAGTGGGGTGGAAACATAATTTGCATTAAATGAAAAAATTGAGTGAACAATGTAGAATAATAATGTAAAAGAAAGAACTCAAGAAGAACTCACACACACACACACACACACACACACACACACACACGCCACTAAGCAGGTTAAAAGTTATAGTCTTGTTTCCTCCATTTGCCTAAGAATTTTATGAATTCCTTGTTTTAATAGCCGAGGAGTACTCCATTGTGTAAATGTACCACATTTTCTGTATCCAATCCTCTGTTGAGGGATATCTGAGTTCTTTCTAGCTTTCTAGATATTAGAAATAAGGCTGCTATGAACATAGTGGAGCATGTGTCCTTACTAATGTTGGAGAATTTTCTGGGTCTATGCCCAGGAGTGGTATAGCTGGGTCCTCAGATAGTACTATGTCCAATTATCTGAGGAACTGCCAAAAGGACTTCCAGAGTGGTTGTACCAGCTTGCCATCCCGCCAGCAGTAGAGGAGTGTTCACTACATCCTTTCCAGTACCCAATGTCACCTGGGTTTGTGATCTTAGCCATTCTGACTGGTGTGAGGTGGGATTTCAGGGTTGTTTTGATTTGCATTTCCCTGATGACTAAAGATGTTGAACATTTCTTTAGGTGCTTTTCAGCCATTCAGTATTCTTCAATTGAGAATTCTCTGTACAATGTTTTTAATAGGGTTATTTGCTTCTCAAGAGTCTAACTTCTTGAGTTCTTCATATATATTGGATATTAGCCCTCTAATGGGTGTCGGGTTGGTAAAGATCTTTTCCCAATTAGAAGACCAAGGCACAAAAAGAAGTAATAGCGAAATTCTCCATGCTTATAATTTCTGGTGGATAGATCAATCCTCATTATCATTTATTTGAAAATTATTAGCATTCATCTCTGAATATTGGTATAGGATATACTGAGGATGCACATGGGTGCCTCAGTTTTAAGAAATATAAAATTTGTCACTGGAGAAAGGGTTTAGTGGTGAAGACTATGTATTCCTCTTGCAGATGACCTGAGGTCGATTCATAGTGCCCATAGCAGAAGGCTCAAAACAGCATATACCCCAAGATTCAGAAGATCCTATACCCTCTTCTGGCCTTCATAGACACTTACCCCATGTACATATACCTTGACACATACATATATGTAGACACAGAGACACAGAAACATGCATACACAAACACACACACACACACACACACACACACACACACAAAACCTAAGTTTGTTAACCTAAAAATAAGTATACAAAGTTAGGAAAGTTAGGGGAAATATTTCATATTGATAATAGCATAATTGCCCTTAGTCCATTGCCCTTTTTTTCACAACTTTAATTAATTTATTAATTAATTTAATTGCTTTTATATTTTTACAGTCCAGTCATTGCCCTCCTCTCAATTTGTCCTCCCACAGTTCCTTTTCCCATTCCTCCTCCCTGTCTCCAAGAGGATGCCCCCTCCCCACCATCAGGCCTCCACACTCCTTGGGGCCTCAAGTCTCTAAAGGGTTAAGTGTCTCTTCTTCCACTGAGGCCAGACCAGGCAGTCCTCTGCTGTATATGTGTCTTGGGGCCTCAGATCAGCTCGTGTATGTTGCTTGGTTGGTGGTTCAGTGTCTGAGAGAACCCAGGGGTCAGGGTTAGTTGAAACTGTTGGCCTTCCTATGGGGTCACCATCCTCATCTACTTCCAACCTTTTTCTAATTCAACCTCAGGGGTCCTAGACTTCAGTCCAATGTTTGGGTGTTAGTTTCTGCTTCTGTCTCAGTCAGTTGCTTGTTGGGTCTCTTTGAGGACAGCCATGCTAGGCTGTAAGCACATCACAGCATCAGTAATAGTATCAGGCCTTGAAGCCCAAGTGAGGATGCTTCAATACCAATTGGAAGGAAGAAGAAAGTAAGTTAGGGGTTTTCTAGGAGGGGGACAGGGGAAACTGGGAAAGGGAATAACATTTGAAATATAAATAAAGAATACATTCAATAAAAAAGAAAAGAAAAGAATCACAGAAGGCAGAGGAAAAAAGGGACCTGGGTGGGAGAGGGGAGAGGAGAGGAAAGGGGAAACATGACCAGGTTTAAGGGAAGGAGAGAAAGAAGAGAAGACCTAAGGGTCAGCAGAATGAATAGAAATATGCAAAACCCACCCCCAGCAGGGCTCTCCAGAAAGTACCTAGGAGCTAACAGACTCTCAGGACTCAAAGGATGGAACTTTAAAATAAATACCCAACAGTGGGGAGAGGGAACTTGTAGAGTTCATCTCCAGTAGAAAGCTAGGGCATCAAGTGGAGGTATAGAGTTGCCATCCTACAGTCAAAAACCCTGATCCAGAATTATTCCTGTCTAAAAGAAATGCAGGGACAAGTGACTGAGGGAAAGGAGGTTCAGGGAACAGCCAAACTTGGGATCCATTGGTCTTCTTGATCTTAAGGCTGTATTTTCAATGCCAACTGTAACAGCTGCTCACAGATGAAAGTTTAAGTTTTCTTCTAGCCTTCTTCTCTTCTTTACTTTTTTTTTAAGATTTTTTTTATTGGATATATTCTATATTTACAATTCATTTCCCTTTTTCTGGTTCCCCACCCCCAAAGGTCCCACATGCCTTTTTCCCTCCCCCTGCTCCCTCATCCACCCCCTCCCACCTTACTGTTCTTGTACTCCCCCACAATGATGTTTTAGTCCATTCTAGCACCAGTGTCCACTCCTTTCTTCTTGTGAGACATCACATGATATGTGATTTATGTCTTTGGTGTTCCAAGCTTCTAGGCTAATATCCACGTATCAGTGAGTGTATACCATGGGTATTCTTTTGAGACTGGGTCACCTCACTTAGTATGACGTTCTCCAGCTCCATCCATTTCTCTAAGAATTTCATGAATTCATTGTTTCTAATGGCCGAATAGTACTCCATTGTGTATATATACCACATTTTTAATATCCATTCCTCTGTTGAGGGACATCTGGGTTCTTTCCAGCTTCTGGCTATTATATATAAGGCTGCTATGAACATAGTGGAGCATGTATCCTTATTGCATGCTGGGGAATCTTCTGGGTATATTCCCAGGAGTGGTATGGCTGGGTCCTCCGGAAGTATCGTGTCCAGTTTTCTGAGGAACCGCCATACTGATTTCCAGAGTGGTTGTACCAGCTTGCATTCCCACCAGCAGTGGAGGAGTGTCTTTTCTTTACTTTTTAATAAATGGAAAACTATATACACACAGTCATGAGTGGGGATGAGCTATAAGTTCAGTGAGGCAAGCAAGGAGTTGAGAAGAAAGGATAGGATATGGTGTGATGTGATGGGATGGGATGGGAGGGAATGGGAGGGGAGGGGAGGGGAGGGGAGGGGAGGGAATGGGAGGGGAGGGGAAGGGGAGGAGAGAAGAAGGGAAGGAAGGGAAGAGGAGGGGGAAGAGGAGAGGAGAGATAGTTAGGAGTAACTCTATATCGCTCCCTCTGTTCTTCACAAACTGGTTAGTACATGGACAGGCTTGCTAATTTTACTGAATCTCAGTTTCATAACTCTTTCCTTTCATTTCCCCCTTTCTATCATCTTTACCATTCCAATAAATGCATCTCGCATCTCTTGCTATACAAGTAAGATAGTTTCTGACCTAGTCCATCTTCCTTCATCTAGTCTTTCCATTTTTCTCACTGTTTTCTTTGTATGCTCCATCCTGCCCAAGTAACTATCAACGAATAATACAACTGTACTGCGATCCTGCTTTGAATTTTTTAGTTTTTGATTTTCATAATAAGAGGCAATTCATCTGGTTAGCATAAAACACAAAACCTTAGTGATCTAGATCATATACCCTTACCTTAACCACACACAGCATGACTTTGCATTGACTCTGTTTACTCCTCAAATGCATAGACTTCATGTTTGTATGTCATATATAGTTGTGTATTGTTCTAAGGCAGGAAGCTATTCTAAGCATTGCATCATTAGCTGGCTCTGTCATCAGACAAACATCATCGAGTATGCTTGGCACAATCATGCTCAGTATGCTACTCCTTGGTACAACCAGGGAACTTGGTGAACAGGAGATACCCAGGATTCTGCCCGGTAATCCAGCAGCTTTCCAGTAATAATTATTATATGAAGAATGATATATTCCAACATAATGATAGTAATGAAACCTATAGCAGGGCCATTATATCATAGTTGAGTATCCTTTGCTACACATGAATGTACTTTTATCTGATTGGCTGCCCAAATTTGTTTTTACCAACATCACCACAAATGCACAATGTCCTGCACTCAGTGCTAGGGCAAGTATGATGTCACAAGATGATAAAACAGTTTTAGCCCCATTATGAGGTTATGAGACCATAGTAGTATAAGTAGCTCATCACTAAGCAAAATATCATCATAAGGCATGTGAACTTCCCACTTCACAAATGTTCTTCCATCTCTCTGAAAAGCCTTCTGCTGGACGTAAGCCTTTCTAGCCATGGGCTCTGAAAATGAGCCCAGTAGCCATTCATTTTCAACTCATTCTTATTCAGCATTTCCTATGTATCATGCATTTTGCCAGTGCTTGTGATGTGAAAGTAAATTTACATAGACTTAGAACTTGCAAAGCTCCAAAACTCTTCACTGTTGGCTCAGGACTACTGCTTCAGCAGCAAATATCCCAAATCCAGGCCCAGGCAATTCAATGTTATGATCTCTCAACCTTATAAATTTACAATCTTGGAAGAGACACCCCTTACTGCTTGTAAGAAATGGATAAAGGGAAGTGTTATCTTTTGTAGCACCAATGACAGTCCTTGTAAACCTCTTAAACTTCTTTTATATTTGTGTAATTTTAGAGCAAGTTGCAAGTGAACCTGAGTGAAACCATGAGATGAAATGGAAAATATTTAAGAGGTTCAAAATGGTGAATCCAAATCTTAACACTAAGAGGGACAGCCAGGACATCTTTTGGGGACTTTAGAGAGCCCACTGGAAGGAATCCAATGAGTAAAGAATGAACCTTTGTCTTCCTGCAATGCTAGTGGACTCCAAAATTGCATCTGTTTCTTTGAATTGTCTTATAAAGGGAAATGATCCCAGAAGTTTCAAGTGGAGCATGCAGAGATGTAGGTAGTAAAGGATTTCTCAGTCTCTCACACTGAAACATCTCATCATTTTCACTTGAAAATGAATGGGATCAATGAAGGTACCTAAAATCTTGGGATGCTAAGAGAGTTAAATTTCTTTAATGCTTGTGACAAGCTACAAAAGATGCCGGACTCTTTCAATACTTTGTAGGTATTATCTTAGAACACCACTGCCTCTACTTTCCATTGTTCTTATTCATTTTATGGGTCCTGGCCGGAAATATGTAGAAACTAACACCAGGCAGCACAGACAGCTCTGTTACAGCTAATTCTAATATCAGTAAGTTGGTAGAACTTCTGGAATGCTGGTTGAAATAGAGGTTTGATTTCTAGGTTCATTAGGTTTCCCCAACCCATATTAGAAAACAGAACACTTAAACTTCAAACTTTGGCCTCAGTTCACAAAGATACCCATGCTGACGTAAACATATGATTTTTAGGATTAGATTTTATTTGCCAAGACAGGTCATACATATTCTAACAAAATCCCTTTTAAAAATCAGTGTTATGCAATCTCTTCCATATTAATAACAAAAATAAATTTTGGTAAGCAAATTATCTTTCTTACTTTAAGCAAATGTCATTGGGATGGAAATTAATGGTGAACTGAAACTCTTCATACAAATTCAAATTAGCCCTAATAAAGAAACAGCAAAAACAATCTGGTCTTTTGCTACAAGACTTAAACACACTCTGATATTTATATTCTGAAAATAGGAACATAGTCGTGTCCTTTGTAAAGGTGGCTGAATTAAACAGGGAAAATAATGAAATCAAGTGTATGCATTGTCATGTTTCTGGCTCTCTTTTAAAATACTGGTTATTTTGAGTTAACTCGGATGTGTAGGAATAAATACACCCAGGGCTCAGGCACCAAATTGCAAGCAGATGGGCAGAGGAGTCTGTGTGAGTTCAGCAGTGTGAGTTCTAGAGCCTGCTGAATAACGCTGCTCAGAGGTAGTGGTACACAGAACAGCATCACCTTCCAAACATATGGAGTTTAAGAGGGACAGGTGATATTGGGATATATAACCGAGTCCTCATGTCAATTGCTTTAATGATAGACTATAGGCTAAAATCCTCAGAATGATTGGTCTCAGCAACTATTGACCAGGAAGAGAAACTAGAAAGATGGTGATGGGCTCTGAAGGGTTTTTTTCTATATGGAAAAGGTAAAAGGTTGACTATACCCAAGGGAGCTCACTTACCTTCATCTATAGCCTTCTGCCAATTGCCCCTGCAAAAGTACCAAGACACTCAGAAAATAGCCCTTGACTCCATGAGTATAACTATACCCAGGAGCTGAGGAGATGGCTCGGCAGATAGTATTTTCTGTATAAGCAGGAGAACCTCAGTTTAATCCCCAGAACCTACACAAAATCCAGGAAAAGCCACACACTTCTATAGCCACAGCAGTAAAGAAGTGAAGAAAGGCATATCTAGGGGGCTTTCTGGACAGCCAGTGGAGTTAAATAAATCCCAGCCCCAAGGCACTGGACACACACACACACACACACACACACACACACACAATCTGCATTCTACACTGCAAATTCCAACATAATTTCCTAACCATTTAACCTACTCCCATGAACAATAAAACAAAGGATAGTCTGTGTCATTTTATTGGGGAATTGAGTCCATTGATATTAAGAGATATTAAGGAATAGTAATTATTACTTCCTGACATTTTGGGCGTTATTTTGTTTGTTTGTTTGTTTGTATTTGAGTGGTTTTCTTCTTTTGGATTGGATGAGATGGGGTTTCTATCTTGTTTCTTCTGGGGTGTTGTTTCCCCCCTTGTGTTGGTATTTTCCCCCTATTATCCTTTGTAGGGCTGGGTTTGTAGATAAGTATCGTGCAAATTTGGTTTTGTCGTGGAATACCTTGGTTTCCCCATCTATGGTGATTGAGAGTTTTGCTGGGTATAGTAGTTTTGGCTGAAGTTTGTGATCTCTTAGGGTCTGCATGAGGTCTGCCCAGGATCTTCTAGCTTTCATGGTCTCAGGTGAGAAGTCTGCTGTAATTCTGATAGGTCTTCCTTTATATGTTACTTGTCCTTTTTCTCTTGCTGCCTTTAATATTCTTTCTTTGTTTAGTACATTTGGGGTTTTGATTATTATGTGACGGGAAGTATTTCTGTTCTGGTCCAGTCTATTTGGGGTTCTATAGGCTTCTTGTATATTCATGGGTATCTCTTTCTTTAAGTTGGGGAAGTTTTCTTCCATAATTTTGTAGAAGATATTTGCTGGCCCTTTAAGTTGTAGATCTTCATTCTCATCTATCCCTATAATCCTTAGGTTTGGTCTTCTGAGATTCCACCTCACACCAGTCAGAATGGCTAAGATTAAAAACTCAAGAGACAACAGGTGCTGGCGAGGATGTGGAGAAAGAGGAACACTCCTCCACTGTTGGTGGGATTGCAAAATGGTAAAACCGCTCTGGAGATCAGTGTGGCGGTTCCTCAGAAAATTGGGCATGTCACTTCCAGAGGACCCTGGCATACCACTCCTGGGCATATACCCAGAGGATTCCTCTGCATACAATAAAGACACATGCTCCACTATGTTTATAGCAGCCTTGTTTATAATAGCCAGAAATTGGAAGGAGCCCAGATATCCCTCAAAAGAGGAATGGATACAGAAAATGTGGTATATTTATACAATGGAGTACTACTCAGCAATTAAAAATAATGAACTCATGCAATTTGTAGGTAAATGGTTAGATCTGGAAAATATCATCCTAAGTGAGCTAACCCAATCACAAAAGAATACACATGAAATGCAATCACTGATAAGTGGATATTAATGAGCCCAGAAGCCCTAAATACTCAAGACACAATTAGCAAGTCAAATGACTTCCAAGAAGAAGAATGGAGAGGACCCTGGGCCTGTAAAGATTGGATTCAGTATTGTAGACACAGAACAGAGAAATCGTGTGTGTGTGGGGGGGTAATAGCAGGGGGGGGAGAGAGGAATTATGGAACATAAGGTGGGGGGGTAATTGGGAAAGGGGAAAACCTTTGGAATGTAAACATAGAATATAGAAAATAAAAAAAATAAAATAAAACAAAGGATATCTCTATGGAGGTAAGTGTGTGTGTGTGTGTGTGTGTGTGTGTGTGTGTGTGTGTGTGAACAACAGTTCTAATAAGTCTTTTTTGTTGTTTTCAAGTTCCTTGTTTTATTAGTATTATTATTTTTATTTTTTTATTGGATATATTCTATATTTACATTTCATTTCCCCTTTTCTGGTTCCCCGCCCCCTCAAAGGTCCCACATGTCCTTTTCCCTCCCCTTGTTCCCCCATCCACCCCTTCCCACTTCCCTGTTCTGGTATTCCCCTACACTGATGCTTTGATCCTTTCCAGCACCAGTGCCCACTCCTATCTTCTTGTCGTATATCATTTGGTATGTGGATTGTGTCTTTGGTGTCCCAAGATTCTAGGCTAATATCCACTTATCAGTGAGTGCATACCATAGGTATTCTTTTGAGACTAGGTTACCTCACTTAGTATGATGTTCTCTAGCTCCATCCATTTCTCTTAGAATTTCATGAATTCATTGTTTCTAATGGCTGAATAGTACTCCATTGTGTATATATACTACATTTTTTGTATCCATTCCTCCATTGAGGGACATCTGGGTTCTTTCCAGCTTCTGGCTATTATAAATAAGGCTGCTATGAACATAGTGGAGCATGTATCCTTATTGCATGCTGGGGAATCTTCTGGGTATATGCCCAGGAATGGTATGCCGGGGTCCTCTGGAAGTATCGTGTCCAGTTTTCTGAGGAACCACCAGACTGATTTCCAGAGTGGTTGTACCAGCTTGCAGTCCCACCAGCAATGGAGGAGTGTTCCTCTTTCTCCACATCCTCCCCAACACCTGATGTCTCCTGAGTTTTTAATCTTAGCCATTCTGACTGGTGTGAGGTGAAATCTCAGGGCTATTTTGATTTGCATTTCTCTAATGACTAATGATGTTGAACAATTTTTAAGGTGTTTCTCAGCCATCCGAATTTCTTCAGGTGAAAAGTCTTTGTTTAGCTCTGTACCCCATTTTTGGATGGGGTTATTTGGTTGTGGAGTTCTTTGTATACATTGGCTATTAGCCCTCTGTCAGATGTAGGGTTGGTGAAGATCTTTTCCCAATTTATTGGTTGCTGATATGTCCTTGTTTAACCCTTAAAATAATCAGTGCCTCCCTGGCCTACCATGCCTACATTCCATTACTATCACCTGTAAAACAGCTAACCATCTACTTAATGGACTTCCAATAGAAATCATGGCAGGATAAGACTAAGTCATTCAAGTGCCCCAAGGAGAAATGTAATATGTCTCCCTTTGTAACTACAATCTGTAGAGTAATGCACATGAGGAAGGGTGGCTTGTAGGACTCCCATGGTATTCCTTCTTTCAATCTCAGACACCAATCTGATTGTGTCGTTTTCCTGGATAAACCCTTCCATTGTCAGCATATGTGATGCAAAATGGCAGACAAATATGCTTTAGTGTGCCCAAGAACGCAAATGAAGATGGTGCCAGCTGGGGCTTGTTCCCTCCTGCTGCCTCTTCCTTATTCATGTCTGTCTCCTTTGTTGTTGTTATTTGTTGTTTTTGTTTTGTTTTCTATCTCCAGATGACCAAGGTTTACTTCTTAGTGCCACTCTTCATACCCGAGACAGTTTGGGACAGCATCACCATTGATGAGCCTAGACTATTTTCCTTTACAGCTTCCTCATGGTTTGATCATTTTGTGCTTGTTTCTGTGATACACGTCCTCCTGATAGAGTGTTGGCTTACAGATAGAGCACCTGAGCATATCTTTCATGAGCAATCATATGAATACTGACAAACGTGACAGGTGGGATTGGCTGCTGGGAAAATATACAGGTGTCCAGGAGCAAAAAAATAAAACAAGTTTAGTGGCATGGGAAAACCCGTGGGAAAACTGAATGGTGGGTGTTTCCCTTGTTTTATCCAGAAGGAAACAGACAGTGGGGCATTCTGGGGAAAATGTCATTGTCTACCACTGATTTCAGTATACTCGTGATGTTAAAGTACAAACAACTTTGACACCTTCACTTTCCAGGTATCTCTTTGTGCTGTTTTGTCTTGTATGAACATGATGTAAGCTAGAGCCATTTTAGAAGAAGGTACCTCAGTTGAGAAAATCCTCCCATTATATGGGTATATGGGCAAGCTCATAGTGACTTTATTGTTGATTGACATAAAAAGGCCCTCTGCACTTGGATGACACCATCCCTGGGCTGGTGGTCATTGGTTCTACAGTAAAGCAGATTAAACAAACCATCAAGAGCAAGCCCATAAGCATCATTCCTCCATGGCCTCTGCAACAGCTCCTGCCTGCTTGAGTTTCTGCTCTAACATCCCTCAGTGACTGGAAATAACACATAAAATGTAAGATGGCAGAAACCTGGGGGAAAGGGTTCTTTTGGTCATGGTATTTTATCAGGGCAATTGAAACCCTGTAAGTTTAAAGTAAGTTGTCTTAATAAGCAAATGATGATATCTTCTAGTATAAAACTCAAGGACTCTTAGAACATACTACAGACAGCCAAGCATTCATCTGAATATCATTATATGATGTTAAAGTTTTTCAAAAAGGAGAAAAAAGAATGATAAGATGAAACACAGGTAAATCATGGCAGCTCATGAAAGATGCTGACAAAGAGTAAATGCTACGACTGTAGCGCTGTGCAGAATGGCTGCAACTCCATCTGGGCATGCCACATTTCCAAAGAATTCCATATGTTTAATTTACAACTTAAAAGTATTTATTTGTATGTGTATGCATGCGTGCATGTGCATGAGGCTGAGTTTGTGTAGTGCATGTGTCTGGATGCACATTTGTGGAGGGAAGGACAGGGCTTGAGATCCTGTAGAGCTGGAGTTACAGGCTGTTGTAAGCCACCAGAGGTAGGTGCTTGGGACCAAACTCTGGTCCTCTACAAGAGAAGTAAGAGCTCTCAACCACTCTTTTCACCCCTAATTTGAAAATTTTATCTAGAATGAAAGTACAATATTAAAGGGATTTAAAAATCATACTGGTCTATTTATGAGTCCCAGTGTAAAGTTAAATGACAATAGTGAAAGAGGCATGCTTAAAATCCCAGCTCAGAAAATCCTGTGTCTGATTCAATGGATGGTAATGCTGTTTTCCTACCTATGTTATTAATAATAAGATAGACATTAATGAATTAATAAACTATCTAGTCCACTATTGCTTACTACTAATTCTTGAACGTGAACTCTGTAATAAATTCATTTAGAAAAATGATTTGAGCCATTTAGACATTATTAAACCATGACAAACTGAAAATGTACTTTTCTCCCTGTGGACTCAGGTGCATGGGAACAGCACTCTTATTTTGTAAGCTAGGCATTTGTGCTGGCAGCCTGATTTATTACAGTCGTGTTTTCTGTCACCACCCAGAAAGGAGAATTAGATCAAAATATGTGTCCACCATCCTATGGAAAACTAGCACATAATATACTCTTCATCCATACTCATCAGTCAGAAAAGTGCTGTATTTTGATCACATTGATGCATAATTCAAAATTCTTCCTTTTCTTGCCCTATCCCTGCCTTGTCTATCTATGTCCTGATATGTGATCCTTGCCTGAACGAGTTGGCAGAGTAAAAGCTGAGAAACCTCCACCATAAGATTTTTCTTCATGGACTGACCCACACCTTGCCTTGGGCCAAGTCTATAATATTAATTATCTGTGCTGCTATCAAAGCTAAAATCTGGTTCCATGCCCCTTAGAACCTTGCTCAAACCAACCATATCTACAGACATTTTCTAAAACGATGCCACATATCTATGGAAAATACTTTATGTTATGCAAAAAAATCTCTTAAGTGTGATGGAGAATGAATGTACTTTAAATCTGGCTCTTCTTATCCAAAAGGGTTTGAGAAAATTATATGTGTCCCAACAACTCTCAAAGAGGAACATGAACTGATTAAAATTTGGGTCAAAATACACACTTCAGACTCTTAAGTTTCTGTCTTTAAGGGTGGTTAATCATTTCCCCCCACAAATGCTATAAGAATCAATAAAAGCAATAAAAGGAGTCATAACATATTTCTCCTCTTAAGGATGTAATAATTTAGAGAAATTAGTCGAAAACCAGTTCTCTTTTCTAGTTATCGCCTGTTTTACTGCTCTTCTGGAGGGCCTGACAGATATGTTTGTTTAATCTTTGCTGCATTCTTGTCTTTAGAGTCAAACTAAGGAGGGAGGCGGTGGACAGCTGGACAGCTGTCTGGGACATCAGTTCATAAAGCACATTACACCATCTCTGGAATAAAGTATTAAGCACACTGCTAGTTAACTCAGCTTTCCACAGGAGAGTACTGACATAATTGGCAGAAGGAGGCAACATGCTCAAGTGGAAATTGGAAAAACACTTTTCCTGGTGCTGAACTTCTCAGTTGAGTTGTTCTGCAAAGAATAATTGCAAATTGCATGCTGCAATTACAGACTCCTTCAGCAGCCTTGAGACAAGCCAGCTGACACTCAGGCAGCATGCTACTACTGATGTATGGCCAAGTACTCAGTTGTTTTCTCATCAGAAAATGGGCACTACACTTGATTAGCTACATTTCAACTTGTAGAATGTAAGCTCAACATATGTGATAATTGTACTTACATATAAATGTTAGCAAGAAGAAGAATGGGGAAAGGATAGAAGGTGATTTATCAAATAAAATACAAGAGAGCCTGAAACTGGGGTTACGTTTTGAACAAAATATCAGACATGTACCCCAAACAATATATACCCCTTTGTAACTCTTCTCTTCCTGGTGATGGGTAATAAACACTAGCCACTTAAGAGGGATTGGATGAAATAATGCTGAACACCAAACAATTCAAAAAAGATTTAAATGACTTGAAAACAGGCTTATCAGTAAAAAAATCCACTTATTTCCATCACTAGTGAATAAATGTTAAAGTTTTTATGAACATAAAATTAAAAGACTGACCTGGTGTTTTTAGAGTAACATGTCTATCCTTCTTATGCCAGCTTAATGTCTGATATAAGTAATGCAAGATTGTCTATGTTATTCTTGTTACAACAGATCTCAAGAGGTTAAGAGATGATGCTATTTATACCAGATTCTTGGAATTGAGAAATATCTCATAGCTGAAAACTATCAAGAAAATATCAGATAGCTGCCAAGCCCCATTTCATTTATATATGTATGTTATTGTTATATATAATATATTATTATATGATAATTATAATATAATTATATATAAATTTCATGTATATATAATATATTATATATAATGATATATATTATATTAATTTATAATTATATTAATTATATCAATATATGATAAATATTAATTTATATATGTTAGCTATATATATACTATATATATAGTTTTAATGTAACATATCTGACAAAACAGAGAGGTAACACAAAATATGGGTAGTAATATTATTTGAGGCTCTATGTACTTTATTAAAAATCTATAGAGGGTGTTCTATAACTGCTTTTTACCAGATCACACTTATAAACCAAAACTGAGGCCCTATTTTAGAGTTTATGGATCCCTGAAGCCCAGGTACAAGTCCATAAATTAGAGACAAAGCCCATATTAACACTGTAGTAGTATATTATCAAGTCTATACAAATGTAAGTTTAGATTCTGACCATGTAACTCACCACAAAATAACAGTGGACACGTTAACACTGTCAACACTAGAATACTTACCTTCAGTTACAAATCAATGACTGCCTTGTGGGGTCATGTAGAGTTAGAGCAAGATCAGTATTAATGGGGACCCACCTATCAGTTGCACTTTCTCAGTTGTTCTCATGGAAAACATGACAGTATGGGAAAAGATTCATGTACAATTCTAACTAGAATTAGCTAGAATTATATTCAATATAATTATTCCAATATCAAGGGCTTCTGTCAGTAGAAATGACATTTTTTCTGCTGTGATATGATATTTTCTTTATTGGAAATGTTCTTCTGAACATCTGAACTAAAAGACCAGTTATTCTTCATAGCATGGACATAAGAGACCCAGGGTTGGAAGACCTTACCTGGGTCTGTGCACGACTGATAGGAAGTCATTTCATGCCTACAATGATGTGAACAGAGCAGAGGCTGGACTGCCCAGTGGATGAGCTCTGCCTTTGTTTCTCGGTGAGTTTGGACTGAGCACTACATATGAGAACAGTCAATCTTCTTGGTCAAAATCTTTGTTACAGAATGCCATAAAATATCTCTCAAAATGTAAAACCATCTTAGGTGGTAGCCAAGAGCACAGGAAATCTCATTCAGCACTTGAAGAGGTCTATGTAGCCCATTGACCAGCACCTCAAAAGAGAGGTAACCCATGATTGATGCTGGGAGTTTTCTTTGCTAGTACGAGTCTAGTTCAGGTTTCTGCTCATTATATGGTTAGTCTTTAAGCCTTGTGTGTGTGTGTGTATGTGTGTGTGTGTGTGTGTGTGTGTGTGTGTGTGTATGTATGCATATGTGTATGTGTGTATGTTTTAGGAAGCTTCTGTAAGAGAAGACTGTGATATGCTTTTGTTGGGAGCATAATAAATTATTATAATTTAATGAGTCTTCAATAGATTTGTCTAGAATAAAAAATATTTCTTTTGGCACTAAGTATTATTTTTTAATGAATATTTATTTGCTTACTTCCTTTTTTTCAAGAGTGGAGTCATGTGCCACGGCATGTGCATTGGGTTTAACACCTCCTTTCTTGACCCCTTTAGCCATTTCACTGGGCCAAAACCAAAACAAACAAACAAACAAACAAAAAAAAGGATTTCTCCATAAAAGATCATTTCACCTTTTTATTCAATAAATTTTCCTATCTACGTTAAAAAGAAACATATCTTAGGCACTGTTTATACTGCTTGGTGCAAAGAAATTTCTACAGAAAATGCAGTTTTACATAAAAAAGTAAAAATATAAGGCAAGTCCTAAAGATTTTGAAGTTCACTCAAGGCCACTTCCTGCACCAAAGCTTTCAGATTCAATATTCCTCTCAAGGTAACTGAACAAGGAAGCAGGGAATACCGAGGCTATGAAGGCTATCCTGATATATATCACAGCTCAGACACTGTAGCAGAAGGATTCCAACAAATCTGCCATGGCATCTTGAACACATTCCTCACATGGTAAAGAAATTCTCTGCACCAAGCTCCAGGGAAGCAACAGCACACTGTGGCCTTTTTTTTTTTTAAGTGAATCTTGGGCACAGAGATAGAAAGGGGCAGATATGGAGATGAGGTAAGGTGAGAAACCAGACAGAAGCACCTGGGGCACCCACTGTCATCCTGAAAAATAAAAGAAGAAAATACACCTATTGGTCTGAAGACTTTGAAGCTTGTATTCTTCAAAAGAAATAGATAAAGATCTCTACTTGTGGGGAAGAAAATGTTTGTGCTTGCTAATTAAATAAAAATAATGTGTAGGCTCTGTTTAAAAGCAGCAATTAGCTGGTTCTTGGTGATAGCATATCACCCCATAAGTCATGTCTACTGACCTCGTGGAATACTGACTTCAAATAAGTAGATGCCGTCCTCCTTTCTTAGATTAGATGCTTGAAAGCACATAAATTAGGCCACAGTCTGAACCTCCCTGCACCCTGGCCCAGTTCTCTGTAGATTACATTTTTAATGATAGCCAGGAGTTTTTACTCTTACATCTCAAGTATGTTGACACAGGCTGCATTGTCAAAGCATCAGTAAGAAAAGCTGAGATTTAGATTGTTTTCCTTCTCCCACACTGTAAGGTCATGTTTAGGGTCTTTGTGCTTTCATGATTAAAGAATAAAGCAGAAATCCCTGTTTTCAGTTTCTTTTGTTATTTCCTCAATATCAGAGATAGGGTTTTCTTTTCCTACTGGAGGACTGACTCATAAATGTCACTTTTGAACTGCAAAAATTCTATAAGCAAATGTATCTTCTTGTTCGGTTATGAGGAACACTGGGTAGCTGCATGTGCCTTGACCTCTTCAGATGGCATAATATGGAACAGACTTAGTATATCATATAATTAAACCCCTGAGCTGGAGACAACAGAGAAACAAAAAGCCAGGTTAGTATTAACCATGCTAAAAAAAAGTGTGTGTGTGTGTGTGTGTGTGTGTGTGTGTGTATGTGTGTGTGTGTGTGTGTGTGTGTGTGTGTGTGTTTGTGTTTGGTGTGTGGTGTATGTGTTTGTGTGTGTGTGTTTGTGTTTGGTGTGTGGTGTATGTGTTTGTGTGTGTGTGTGTGTGTGTGATATGCAGGTGTGTAATAGGGTACAAGCATGCACTATGAAACTATGGAAATCAGAGGACCTACCTTAGGTGTCTGTTGTTTGAGACTGAGTCTCTTTATGCATTCATTTCATCTGCCAGGCAAGCTGACCTGTGACCTTCCAGAAATTTGCTTTGCTCTGCCACCCCCTCTCCCCGCACACCCGGACAGAGCATCATAGGAGTCCAAAAGGACAGACACATGCTAAGCAGTCATCTTTACATGAATTCTAGGGAGAATCCAGGCTCTCACACTCCACTTGAAGTCTTCATTCACTGGGCTGTCTCTTCGGTTCCTTAAAAATAATTCTTTTTGCTGTTACAGTTGTGGTGGCGACAGTTCTCACTTCCACTGCTACTGTATACATTCCACTCAATTCTCTCTGAAACCTGGTGAACTAGCCACTGCCTTGTCAAGTTTCTGATGAGCAACGTGAGGTTTAAGCATATAAAAGTAATAACTGTGATGTGCATGGAGAATTTACCACCAGGCTGGTGTCTTAGTTAGGGTTTTACTGCTGTGAACAGACACCACGACCAATGCAAGTTTTATAAGAGACAACATTTAATTGTGGTTGGCTTACAGGCTCAGAGGTTCAGTCCATTGTCATCAAGGCAGAAACATGGCAGCATCCAGGCAGATATGGTACAGGAGGAACTGAGAGTTCTACATCTTCATCTGAAGGCTGCTAGTAGAAGTCTGACTTCCAGGCAACTAGGGTGAAGGTCTTAACCCCACACCCACAGTGACACACCTATTCCAACAAGGCCACACCTCCTAATAGTGCCACTCCCTGGGAAAAGCATATACAAACCATCACAGCTGGTCTGATTTCATATCCAGCCATGGAATTACCAAGCTTCAGAGCTTTTTCAGCCCGCCTTTGTTGTGAAGGAGCAGTCACCTCAATGCCACAAAATGCAGAATTTTTAGGCAATAAAAACTGCCATGCATGGGGTTTTTTTATTCTAAAATTGGGAAAAGCATTTCGTCTAACCTCTTATATGGGCTGAGGTTATTTTGACATGTCTCTTTCCATTCAAAGTTCAGCATATCATGGATCATCACCCACATCTTCCTATGGATGAAGAGGCTCTCAGAAGTCTGGGTCTAAGCCAGGACTGTTGGGAAAGCCTAACCTTGCTTTTTGGGGGTTTACCTACATTCTAGTGAAGTTTGTTCCAATGTTGGATCTCACTTAGGGTAATGGGCTACCAGGAACTGTATTTTTACTAGGTGCCCATGTGGTATGCAGAATATCCTCAATAATCAGACCAACCTTCTTTAAATATGGTCTCCTTCTGTTATATAAGTGAGAGTGAAGCCACACAAGGATTGACCTGAGTATTATGTAAGTAGGTCCTTCACAATACCCTACTGATAGATAAGTAAACTTTTGAGAAGAAATATTTTTATCACATGATCTTAAATTGGTGAAACTGTCCAGCCAACAGATTTCATTTAACACACACATATACACACCCATACATACACATACATACACAGAAAAAGATATACACACATAGATACACATACTTTGGTTTCTTTTGGTTTTTACAATAGGAAAATCTGTTCATCTCATATCCACATATTTTTTTCTCCCTCATTTTAATTAGGTCTTTGAGAATTTCATGCACTCTATGTTGGTTAGAGTCATGTGCTGACTTTTCCTAGATCAACTTCCTTTCCATGCCATCCTAACTTTGTGTCCTCATCTTTTAAAATCCCACTGAATCCAATTTGGAGTGATCATATACTTTTGGATGTATGTCTGTCCATAGTATGGCTTATCTCATATGCCACATCCTTAAAGACAACTGACTCTCCTTATCCCAGAAGTTATCAATTGCTGAAAGACCCTCAGCTAGTGGCTGTGACACCAAGTACAAGATCTGCATGCAAATTTCCACGTGCTCTTCAAAAATTAGCATGTGTCTCTGAACCTTCACTTTTGTAAATTCAAACTTCTTTCCCTCAAGCAGTCATTCCTCTTAGGGTAAGTTTATCATTCATGTCATGTTGGCTCGCACACTTGCTAATCTAAACCTCATTTAACATTCTCTCATACATAATTCACTTCAAAAGTCCAACCATGCCATTAGAATGCTAGCTCTTTCCATTTGTAAAACAGCAAATAAGAGTTTATCTTCCTTATAACATAAATTAGACTTCTGTCCAAATAGCCCAAGAATGCTTTCCACTTTGAAGAATCATTCAAGTGCCAATTCCTAAGTTCACTTCAACTAAGGCCATGAAACTTCTTTAACTCCTGCATTTAATGTATGCCTTCTCCTTTCTTCTACATTTTGTAGTTGGTGTTAAGGATGCTCCAGGAAGATGCCTGTGGCAGATTGTATCATATCACCATCTATATAGCCTGTGGGTTGCTGTCCTCTTGACTTTGCCATTCTCAACTTTAGTGTGTTCTCAACTTCCAAGAGGAAGGTCTCAAATGGCACAAAATAGCAGATTCTTTCAATGATGAAAGTCAATAATTCTTCTTTGATTCTGTCTGTGCTACTGAATTCATGCTTTCAGATCCTCTTAATGAAATATCCACATAGTTTAAAGACCCATTCAGTGAAACATGGTAGATGCTAATAAACAAGACAAAAATTTGAAATTTATATTGGAAGTTTCCAATAACTAATTATTGAATGACTAATGAGCATAAGCTTTATGTATTATATGCTTTACTATCTTGCTGACTGGTCAGTTGATGATTGCTTGACTGATTGTGATATGGAATACTTATTGAGTGAAGGGTACTTGCTAGGTAAACAATATGACATAGTGAACACTGTTATCCTGGAACATGGGTTCTTCTAAAGAGAATGATTGTCACTCAGAACATGGCAGTTGATACTATAGGGGACTTCAGGTCCCATACTTTAAGCTCACCATATTGTAAAACATAAATTGAAAACATGGATTTTTTTAAGGAGGATAAAATGAACATATTAGAGGTGTTAAAGAGTCCAATACTGGTGAACATTTCAAATTAAACAGGTAGGTTAGCCACCAGTCTTTAAACTTTAGGACCTTATTAAAAACAACTTCTTTAAGATTCATAGTTAGTTCATCTGTAAAACCTCAGGGCTAAGTTTCCATTTTCCTTCAGATAATGACATACTTCAGGTGCAAGTGCAACTGAGAATATTTTATTTTTACATTCTTCATAACTTGTATGACATGAAACATTCCTGGCCCTTTCCCTTCTTTTCCTAGATCTCCAAGTAATGTCACCCATGTGTAGCCACCAGGATAAGCACGTTATATTAAGTGGCTTATCAAGCAGGCATTTGCTGAGAAACTGTCATTGTGATTAATTAAAGTAGAGCCAAGTGTGGGAAGGAATCTTCTTGCATGCTGTCCATTGTGAAGTGACTTTTTGAGAGACTATCTTATCACAATTAAATTCCAATTTCACAGTTTACTAATTTTTCCCCCTGCAAACATGACAGCATTCACAATGCCAAAGCACTGTAAAGAGCTGACACACTGTTTACTGTCTGACTGCACATCAGATTCCCACATAGAAAGTATGCAGTCCATGGATATACATGGCTTGGAGGGAAGTTAAATTGACTTGCTTGAGATTAAGCATGCAGTTTTTAATGAATTTTTCATCAGGAATTTTTTTTTTGTACAACTATAGAACTAATTCAGGTAGATGTCACCATTGGTTGTTTGTACCTTCTTGTGGCATTTGAAGGTCATCTATTGTCTGTGGTAAGGCTGGATATTATTAGGGAACTGTTATTAAAATTCATGTTTAGGGGTCCCCAAAGAAGGAACAGAACCATAAGGAAGCAGAAACCTATTGCTGGTACTTAGAAATCTTGCTGGCTTATTGTATCAAAGCATTTGCTTATATTCCAACTTGAGAAGATTTTTCAAAAGAATACACCTTAACTTGTTGACTGTCAATGCTCAAAGCATTGGTGTTAAATGGAACACTCTAGTTCTGACACCAAATTGAACCTTCTTTGATTTTGCAAAGACCCATGACAATGGCTACTCCCGCAAGATGCCTTTGAACTTTCTGTTGAGATTAATACTTTTTAAAGTAGACAGTAGAAAGTTCAATTACAGGAATGATTCTAAGTAGCATGTATTCATGAATCTCCAAAGTGTAGCGACTTTTACCCATCTCATTGGTGAGCAATTTGAAGTTTAAAGTTGAGCATTTTTCTAAGAAATCTAGACCCCTGTCTTAGTTAGAATTTTACTTCTGTGAACAGACATCATGACCAAGGCAAGCTTTATAAAGACAACATTTAATTGGGGGCTGGCTGACAGGGTCAAAGGTTCAGTCAATTATCGTCAAGGCAGGAACATGGCAGTGTCCAGGCAGGCATAGTGCAGGAGGAGCTGAGAGTTTGACATCTTCATCTGAAGTTTCCCATGTCCTCTTATCTCATAATGCCTGGATATTACAAAGTGGCTGAGATGGCTAGCATTTGAAATTCTGCCACTGGTAATGAGTCAGAGAAAGATGGAGAGCAATAAATTATTTAAACCCACCAGTATGCCTCCTTACTTCTTTTCAATAATCCTTTATTGGCATCCTCTGGTTGAAAGAGATGGTATTAAACACACAGGATGAAGAGTTGATATTTGTAAAAATACACCACAAACACTTCATACCAATTTTCCAGATAAAGGTAGATATAAATTCTATTGGGGGCCTCTAAACAAAACTCAGAAGATCTCCTGGTAGCAATGGAAAAGAGGAAACAAGGAAACTTGGCTTCTTAGACATCAGTTATGACTCCTTGTCTTATAGATAGTAACAAAAGTAGTTTAAATCCAGATATGGGCTGATAGAAAATGATGCTGGTCCTAAGGCAACAAATAGTACAGGGTTTGCTGAGGAAATCTGGGAGTGTGGAAAATGGATTGATTTCTCCAGAACTGATCTGTTTGTATGAAGCAATGAATCTACATTGAGCTGAGGAGGAAGAAGGGGAGACTCTTGCGATGACATTGGGATGTTAAGTTAAGAAACAGGGTGATGTCAGGGAGGAATTGTAGATTCTAGAATAGAGGAGATATAAAAAGAGAATTTTTATGGGAGATTGCTCTGGCAGGTTTGTGTGGGATGGATTGGCAGAGGGAGGGGATCTGATGGAGTAACATGAGGCAACCATTTTAGGAACTCAGGCAAAATTTCTGCCTAGGATAATGGTCTTTATATTCAAACCATAAAATTCTAGAATAAGAACGATCCAGTTTAGAGGGCTAAAATCAAAATAATTATACTGGTCCACATTCATCACCTGGCTCTATTCATCTAACAATGGACTCTTATCTGTAGGGACCAAGCAATAACCTGAACAATTGACAGAATTCTTCTGTTTGGCAGCTTGGAAGAAGAAATGAGATTTTGTTTGCCTACTTCCCCTTTCTCTCTTATTTAGGATCAGACAAGATGATCAGAGACCAAGAAAAATGGCTAATAGAAGTGTGTCTGCTGGGAAATTTTAAAATACAATTTCCTAACTGTATCCTCAGGAGCCAACCTGAACTTCATACAGTGTTAGAAAAATATACTGTGTGTTGCCTGCATTTCCTCACATACAACTTATTCTTTCTCTACAAGTGACCTGAGATAGGCTTCATGTAGCTACAGCCATTTTGCTTCAGGTGAATCCAAGTGAGGGGAATAGTCCAAGAATGAAGGCAAGCTGGACACCACAGCAATGTTCTTCACCATGCTACTAATTTGGAGAGTGTAGCAAAAAGAAGGTTTCAGAACTCCTGAATTGTAGGTTTTCATAATATCCCAGTGTTTCTATATACAATTAAGACATTTGGAGTCTTCCACTAATAGAGAGTATTCAGAGGCCTCTTAGTGAATAGGTCCTCAATATTTAGTGGACATTAGTGTTGTTTAAAACTGATCAGTAAAACTGAGTTGAAGTCTGTCATATTGGTAGGTTGGCAAAATCACCAGTATCTTTGGAGGAACATCAAGGGAAGTCAGATCCTATTTTAAAGGTGTCATCTTGTCACATAATATTTCTCTAGCAAGCAGCCTATTACCTGTAGACTTGTTAAAATAGACTTCTTGAAAACCCTGGTGGAAATCAAAATTCATGAGGCCCCACTTTATCTTTCAAGCTGAAGTAATTCAGACTTTGTGAACTTTTTAAGAGACTGGTTCTCCAAAATTTATTCAATAAAATATAGAACTTTATATTTTATTCAAACCATGTATAAATGTACAAATTCTATAAGCATTTAAACAATAAATCAAACAGTTGGAAACTCTTCCTACAGAGCTGTCAGGAGCCATTCCACCTGACATTACCTGCTTTAGCAGGCTTGAGAGGAGGAAGGTTGAGTCTCTCTCACGGATAGGAGCTTAGGACTGTCGCAAGAGTTACCACAAGATGTTCCAGCCTCAACTTACCCAAGATGTTCCAGCCCTGCCCTAACCTCAACTTACTTAAGATGCCCCAGCCCAGACCGCAGAACGTTCCGGCTTACACAAGCAGCAGATGTGCCAAGCTGATGACCTTTCCCCCACTGCTCCCCCTTGTAGCCCACCTTTGCTTGTGTGCTTGTGAAGTTCCTCAATTGCTTGTTTGAAGTTCCTCATTGGAGAGATATATTACCAGAATTGTGTTCAGTAAAGTGGAGACCCTGATGCGATCAGACTGATTCTCTTTCTTTATGTGCTCGGTCTCCTTTCTCTCTCGCCCCCCATTTGACCCTCAGGTAGCGCCTCTTCGGGGACCCTGAATAACTGAACCTGCTGGACGGGTTCACAGAGCTCTTTCATGTTGTACACTATGGAGTGCCCCTGGTTACCTTTCAGCCAGCATACTTAGAGGGTTCCTGACTGTCTTTTCGTAATATCTTACACATAGTAAAAGTTTGTCTTGTCTGCCTGACCATCCTCCAATCTGATATATTCTTCAAGCCTTGGTTATCTCAGCTCTAGACCAGTAGCTTTGCAATAGAGATTCATTCTAGGAAAGAGGCCTGTTTGCCTTTGTTTGCATGGCTTAGGGGCAACAGGAGTGAGCCTCCAGACCATCTTGCATCTAACAACAAATGTGATACACTTGCAGGGCATACACCCTGTCTTTCCATCCTCCCAACTGGCAAAATCCAGACACACCACAAATAACAAGTGTTCTCTCAATAAAAATAAAAGAAAGCAGTCTTCAGCTTGAGTCTAGGCCATCATTGCTACTTGCCCTCAAGTGATTATGAAATAGTCACCAATTTTAAGGCAGTAATGATTAATGCCCTCCTCCCCATTAACTCCCAAGGAGACATAAAGGCAAAAGGATATCTGTAACTGACGAACCTTATATAATCCTGAAAAGGTTCTTCTAGCATCTGCTAATCTAGCTGATGTTTACCACCTCATTCCCCAGAGCAGCAGCTACCTACCTCATGTTCATGTCTGCTGCAGACTCATCTTTCTTGAATAGCACACTGGAGACTCTTTTCTTTTTTCTTCGATGGAAAAGGGTTTCTCTGGATAACAGAGCCCTAGATGTCCTGGAACTTGCTTTGTAGACCAGGACAGCTTCAAACTCACAGAGATCTACCTGCCTGGGATTAAAGGCGTGGATCACCACACACTGCTTCACACTGAAAATCTCACTCCCAGCTTCTAACAACCTGACAGTTCCTCAATTTTTAACTAAAAATTGATATGCCTCACTCCATAGATTCCTCTTAATATAGACTTAGTTCTGAATATTCAGCTTTTTAGCTTCCTCATCTCACAAAATACATGTGCCACTGATAATAACCCTTCTGAATGACCTTAAATAGCCATCTCATTCTAGCAGGGGATTGGCAAAATCAAACTAGAGGTGTGTAAATGATGCTATCTTTTAAAACAATAAATGTGGATAAACAAAGTTTATTTTTTAAATATTTAATTGGTCAACATGTTGTGTATAACTGGTGCCATTCCATAGCAACAGAGGGAAGGAGCAGTTACAATAGGAGTCATGTGACCTAAAAAATAAACTATTAATCTGTAAATTAACAAGGAAAAACTTCTAGGTTTTAATGTAACAGAATAAATTAATAATAATAATCTATTAAATAGATGCTTGGTATGAAAAATGTAAGCTGTCCACTGATTATTATTTTGGATAGTTCTCCCATCTAGGGAAAAATAGTATCATGTTAAAATCATAAGTGAAGAAAATAAGGACTAATTGACTGATCTGCTAAAACCAAAACCAGAAAACTTTTGAACTCCATAGTTCAATCATTAGTTTCCCTGTCCTACCCCCATCAACAATTTCTCCATGTGATTGACAATAAATAAATCTATTATTGAGTGTAAAAATTACGTGGTATACATGGCACGCGTAAGTGATATGAGAAGTCTAGTAATGAAGTGGCCCTAGAGAAACCAAGCTCATTTAGGATGAACCTGTTACAGGACAGCAACTTAATATCTTTCTCAATTCCCAGTGTCTGCTGGTTCATAGTTTTCTTTATAGAAAACATGAAACAATTGGGAATCCTTTCAGGTAGAACTTCAAAATTCCTTTTTAGTGATTTTTGTCTTTTATCTATTGATCAAATCCTTCTTTAAAAGATAAAAATTTTGAAGTGCAGTGTGTCTCAGGGATCCCATGCAATGATTCTAAAGACACTGCCTCAGAAACCCAGGGCTATTGTCTTTTATTTTCTAGGAACTATAAAACAGATAAAAGAAAGGCAGACAAAGAAAACATTCAATTTTTTCTACAAGAATTTCTATCTTAGACACTCATGCACAAAACTTATAGGCATGAAGAAAATAAACAAAAAAATCATCCACAATAATACAGGTAACCCCATGGGATGGATGGGTGGATGGATGGATGGATGGATGGATGGATGGATAGATGGATGTGTGTATGTGTATATGTATTTGTATATGTATATGTGTATATGTATATGTTAGGATGATAGGTATACAGACAGATGGAAAGAGAAATAGATATAGATATATATTTGTATGTATGAAGACAAAGAGAGAGAAAAAGAAAGGAGATAGATGGAGGGGAGAAGGGAGGGAGAAGGAGAGACAAAGAGGTATTACACATACAACAATGTTTTCTGACTACTAATGAGTATTGGTTTTCACTTAGAATTAACCATCAGTTGCAAATTACTAAACTGAATCATTCCAAAATACCTGAATCTGAATCTTGACTTTAAAATTAACTCCAAGATTTTTAGATTTAGAGATAATTTATGTAATAAATTAGTTTTGCTTAAACATGGGCAATATGAACATTATCTTCGTTTCATATATGAATAAACCAAATTATAAAAGTGTTAGAGAACTTGGCCTCTAATGCTCATTAAGTGACTAACAGGAGACTTTAAGAAAGAGACTCAGAGAATGTGAACCTGTGTCTTGATATTTCCTGGTCAATGACTCAAGCAGTTAATAGTAAATGTGTATTTTAGTTAAATATTTGAATTCTGGAATTAAGTGATTCATCTACCACAAAACCCTGTTTTCTTTGGTTTTTAACATCTTTTTTTAAATTTTTTTTATTGGATATATTCTATATTTACATTTCATTTCCCTTTTTCTGGTTCCCCATCCCCCAAAGGCCCCACATGCCCTTTTCCCTCCCCCTGCTCCCCCATCCACCCCTTCCCACTTCCCTGTTCTGGTATTCCCCTACACTGATGTTTTGATCCTTTCCAGCACCAGTGTCCACTCCTTCCTTCTTGTTGGATATCATTTGATATGTGGATTGTGTCTTTGGTGTCCCAAGAGTCTAGGCTAATATCCACTTATCAGTGAGTGCATACGATGGGTATTCTTTTGAGACTGGGTTACCTCACTTAGTATGATGTTCTCTAGCTCTATCCATTTCTCTAAGAATTTCATGAATTCATTGTTTCTAATGGCTGAATAGTACTCCATTGTGTAAATATACCACATTTTTTGTATCCATTCCTCCATTGAGGGACATCTGGGTTCTTTCCAGCTTCTCACTGTTTTAACATCATTTTTTAAGACAGTCACTGCCATGAAGATGGAACACACAACAGATTTTTGATAATAGCATTTCTTTGGAAGCTCTGTGAATAAATAAGAAAAAAATCACAGCACCAATTACCTGGTGAGAAATTTCAATTTTTTTCCTTATTTTCTCAAAATTGAAAATTTACAAGCAGTTATGTCTCTGTTCTATGATTTGTCTAGAAAGTAACTTGCTATTCTTTAAAAAAGTGAGCAAAATTATCAACATAACAAAAGCTATTATGTTTCAACTAGAGCAATATACACAAAAACCCAAGATGGAATCATTAATTTAATCAGAATTGATACTGAGGGAACTAAAATTAATGAAGACTGCAATGAAATTTTACAATGATACACTCATTGCAAATTTGTATTCCTTGAACATAATTCCTAAGGACATACTAGATTATACTGAGACAATGAAAAACTAAGTAAAAAATATTCACTCTCAAAAGGCATTCAATGAAAACTAATATTAAAATAATGTGGCAGTATTTATTCCCACCCCACTGATGATCCCATATTTAGAATATGTCACCCCCCTTCTCATTTTAACATTTCTGACTTGGAACTCCTCCATATGTCCCTATTGTGATTCTAAATTCTGTCTAGTTTGGCAATGAAGATGTAACATCAAGGGTGTGATAGTCTACATTAACTATTTAGCTCCTGAGTTGTATACAGGAGAATTTTGGAGAATAGTGGCAAGCATTGTATCTAGGATATATAATTTTTGTTTCCTGCAATTTTCAGATCTCACTGTCATCATTGTGAGAGGTATCAGGTAGCATGTAGATTGGGTTTTCTAGAAAATCCAATGGCAACCTCTGAATTAATTGCAGCTTAGAACCAGACCGGCTACATCCTAATGAGACAGGATCACTGACTTACTCAGAAGGAAATGAAAATTTTATTGTTCCTACCTGTGCTTAAGTAAATTTCTTTACTCCATCTGGGTGAAGCTATGAATATCTTAAAGAATTGTTTGTTTCTTTAGAATGACATTTTAAAGCTCAACAAATCCTGGGAGAAAATGCATTTTCTTTAATAAAAACAGAGTAATTGATGCAAATTATTCCAAACTGTACTTTGCTGTGGAAGCCTGTGTTACTGCCACATTATATAACCACTTTCATTATATTGCTAGATGTGGTTGTAATTTCTTTATTAAAAAATATTGCCAGCATGAAAGGAAGTCTCAAAAATGGAAACTAGGAATGATGTCAAATGTTTTATCAGTCTGTATGTGTGACTCTCATTTTGTTCTTGATGGGATTGGATCTAAGTAGCCATAGTGCATTTATTACATCCTATGTAATTTTGAAATAAAGAGAAACTTGTTTTAATATCCCGGCTTTTTAGATTGATCACAACCAATACTAGAAAGCAATGCAATCTCAATATTCAAATAAAAAATATACAAACAGAATTTTTGTCTAGCTACAGTGGTGTCATTTATATCAAGCCACAAAGAAAAATGAAAAACCAGAAACAAAATATTGAAGAAAAACAAGAAAGAGGAAGGAGAGGAAAAGGCAGGGAGACAAGAGACGCCAAAACAACAGGCTGACTGTGTAGGGAGAGGAGTCAGCCTTAGGTACTAACACAGCCAGAGAAGCATCCTGGTTTTACATCTTTTATATCAAAAGTCAGAGTCTAGCTAGTTATGTGAGGTACTGCATTTTGATCCTTGTGAGAAAATACAGAATAAAATCTCTGTATTCTGGAACAATCTTTGCCCTGATTTCCAGCTGATCTTTTAAAACATATTATACACTGGAGCATGGACAACCTACCATGCACTACATCCCTTCCCCAGAAGCCATCAACTGCCAGTGGCTCCTCAGTTAGGGGTCGATCTTAGCTGGGATTGGAAACATCCCAGCTAAGACTTAAAAGGGCTACGCAGAGATTGTTGCTCCTAGCTTATCCATCAAAAAAAAAAAAAATCAGCTTCAGAATTTTAGCTTTGGCAATTTAACTGCTTGGTAAATATTTTTAAAATCAGTATTTGTCAGAATATAATTTGATGCACAGTTAATTGCTGCAACACATCACTGACACACAGAAAATCCCAGACGGGAAACAAAGAACTTGTAATGGCTCTAACGGAAAATCTAGAACTGTAAATACCATCGATGCAAAGGTGACGTGGACTCAGTGAGGGACAGACCTAAGACAGTAACATTAAAAATAAATTAAATCTGAAGGAGGGTAAAGGATAGAAAAAAAGCAAGGCTAGGCTTAGAGAACCATCGGCCATTATCAACTGACCTAGCACTGATGTAATCCGAGTCTGGAAGAGAAGAGAAAGAATGTGGCTTAAAATCAATTAGAAAAGTATCTAAAAATTTATATTAAAATATACAATTACAGATTCAAGAAGCAATTCAGAAATTTAAGAAATACAACTATAAAGAAAACCACAGATCTTGGGGGCGGCTGCTTGGATTGAGCGGGCAGAACCAGATACCTGAGATATCCCAAGCTTAAGATCTCTGGGGTCTTGAGCCGCCAGCCAGTCATCTAAGAACTGGAGCTTGGCAGAGCAGCAGTTCCTGTGTTCCAGCAGGGCGTGGGCTCTCTACCCTGTGGGAGACCCTGCGCGCTGCAATCCCCACTCCCTGAGGCCACCGCCGGCATCCTTGCAGCTGTATGGACTAAGTGCGCAGAACCAGGTACCTGCGATATCCAGAATTTGGGATCTCTGGGGACTCAAGGCCGCCAGGCAGTGATCTGGGCAGAGCAGCAGTTCCTGGGTCCCAACCAGGTGTGGGCTCTGCTCCCTGAGGGGGGACCCTGCACTCTGCTCAAACACAGCCATCTTGGTGGCTGCTGCTTGGATTGAGCGGGCAAAACCAGATAACTGACATATCCCAATCTTAAGATCTCTGGGAACTTGAGCCTCCAGCCAGTCATCTAAGAAGGGAAGCTTGGCAGAGCAGCGGTTCCAGCAGGGCATGAGTTCTCTGCCCTGTGGGAGACCCTGCACTCCTCACACCCCGAGGCCACCATCCTTGCTGCTGACTGGACTAAGCAAGCAGAACCAGAGAAGAAAAGCAGCATCAGGTCCACAGAGATAACCGAATATAACATTGCTTGGAGCAAGATACACCAGGGGTCCAACAGCACCCAAGAGGAAAACAACACATCAGCAATCTGTGCCAAGGGAAACCCAGTCATCCAGTGGTGGGGAAATAGCCTTACTAGCCCACAGGAGGTTCAAGCACCAGCTAGTGACTACAGGACAAACTAAGGACAGAGATAACCAGATGGTAAAAGGCAAACATAGGAATGTTACTAACAAAAATCAAGGCAATATGGCAGCATCTGAACCCAGTTCCTCGACAGCAGTAAGTCCTGGATACCCCAACACACCAGAAAAACAGATTTGGATCTAAAATCACTGGTCAGGATGCTGATAGCAGAACACATAGATAAATCTCTTAAAGAAATACAGGAGAAAATGGATCAAAAATTAGAAGCCCTTACTAGGCAAACACAAAAATCACTTAAAGAAATTCAGGAGAATATGGATCAAAAAATAGAAGCCAATAAGGAGGAATTACAAAAATCACTTAAAGAAATACTGGAGAACGTGGGTCAACAAGTAGAAGTCATGAAAGAGGAAACACAAAAATCTCTTAAAGAAATACATAAAAATACAAACAAGCCAGCGGAAGATCTGAGAAAAACCATTCAGGATCTAAAAACAGAAGTAGAAACAACTAAGAAATTGCAAAGGGAGACAACATTGGAGATAGAAAACCTTGGGAAGAAATCAGGGGACATAGATGCACATATCAACAATAGAATACAAGAGATAGAAGAAAGAATCTAAGATGCTGAAGATACCATAGAAACCATTGATTCAACAGTCCAAGAAAATGCAAAATGCAAAAAGCTTGTAACCCAAAACATCCAGGAAATCCAGGATACAATGAGAAAACCAAACCTAAGGGTTATAGGCATAGATGAGAGGAAAGATATACAACTTAAAGGGCCAGCAAATATCTTCTACAAAATTATGGAAGAAAACTTCCTCAACCTAAAGAGAGAGATGCTCATGAATATACAAGAAGCCTACAGAACTCCAAACAGACTGGACCAGAACAGAAATACCTCCTGTCACATAATAACCAAAACCCCAAATGTACTAAACAAAGAAAGAATATTAAAGGCAGTAAGAGAAAAAGTCCAAGTAACATATAAAGGAAGACCTATCAGGATTACACCAGACTTCTCACCTGAGACCAGGAAAGATAGAAGATCCTAGGCAGATATCATGCAGACTCTAAGAGAATACAAATTTCATCCAAAACTACTTTACCCAGCAAAACTCTCAATCATCATAGATGGAGAAACCAAGGTATTCCATGCCCAAACCAAATTTGCACAATATCTTTCCACAAACCGAGCCCTGCAAAGGATAATAGGGGAAAAACACCAACACAAGGAGTGAAACCACACCCCAGAAGAAACAAGATAGAAACCCCTTCTCATCAAACCCAAAAGAAGATAACCACTCAAATATAAAAAATATAACGTCAAAAATGTCAGGAAGTAATGACTATTCCTTAATATCTCTTAACATCAATGGACTCAATTCCCCAATAAAAAGACATAGACTAACAGACTGAATATGGAAACAGGGTACTACATTTTGCTGCATACAGGAAACACATCTCAGTGTCAAAGATAAACACTACCTAAGAGTAAAAGGGTGGAAGACAATTTTACAAGCAAATGGTCTCAGGAAAGAAGCTGGAGTAGCCATGCTAATATCAGATAAAACTGACTTTCAACCTAAAGTCATCAAAAGACACACAGAAGGTCACATCTTGCTGGTCCAAGAAAAACTCTCAATACTGAACATGTATGCTCCAAATGCAAGAAACTCTACTAGAGCTTAAAGCACACATTACACCTAACACAATAATTGTGGGTGACTTCAACACTCCACTCTCCTCAATGGATCGATCAGGAAACCAGAAACTAAACAGGGACACAGTGAAACTAATTGAAGCTTTGGACCAATTGGACATAACAGATATATATAGAGAGAACATTTCATCTTAAAGCAAAAGAATATACCTTTTTCTCAGCACCACATGGTACCTTCTCCAAAATCAATTATATAATTGGCCACAAGACAGATGTCAACAAATACAAGAAGATCAAATTAATCCCATGCCTCCTATCAGATCACTGTGGAGTAAAAGTGGTCTTCAATAGCAAGAAAAACAACAGAAAGCCCACATACACATGGAAACTGAACAGTACTCTACTCAATGACACCTTGGTCAAGGAAGAAATAAAGAAAGAGACTTTTTAGAATTCAATGAAAATGAAGGTACAAACTATCCAAATCTATGGGACACAATGAAAGTAGTGCAAAGAGGAAAACTCATAGCCCTGAGGGCCTCCAAAAAGAAACTGGAGAGAGCATACACTAGCAGCTTAACAGCACACCTGAAAGCCCTGGAACAAAAAGAAGCTAATTCACCCAGGAGGAGTAGAAGACAGGAAATCATCAAACTAAGGGCTGAAATCAATCAAGTAGAAACAAAGAGAACCATACAAAGAATCAACAAAACCAGGAGCTGGTTCTTTGAGAAAATCAACAAGATAGATAAACCCTTAGCCAGACTAATCAAAGGGTACAGAGACACTATCCAAATTAACAAAATTAGAAATGAAAAGGGGGATATAACAACAGAAACTGAGGAAATTCAAAAAATCATTAGATTCTACTTCAAAAGCCTATACTCAATGCAACTGGAGAATCTGGAGAAAATGGACAATTTCCTAGACAGATACCAAATACCAAAATTAAATCAGGATCACTTAGATCAGCTAACCAGTCCCATAACCCCTAGAGAAATAGAAGGAGTTATAGAAAGTCTCCAAACAAACAAAAAAAAAAAAGTATGGGACCAGATGGTTTTAGTGCAGAATTTTATCAGACTTTCAAAGAAGAACCTAACACCAATACTCTTCAAACTATTCCACAAAATAGAAACAAAAGGAACACTGCCCAACTCGTTCTACCAAGCCACAATTACGCTGATACCAAAACCACACAAAGATCCAACAAAGAAAGAGAACTATAGGCCAATTTCCCTTTTGAATATCGATGCAAAAAAATACTAAGTAAAATCCTTGCCAACCGAATCCAAGAGCACATCAAAACAATCATTCACCATGATCAAGTAGGCTTCATCCCAGGGATGCAGGGATGGTTCAATATAAGGAAATCCATCAATTTAATCCACTACATAAACAAACTAAAAGAAAAAAACCACATGCTCATCTCATTAGATGCTGAAAAAGCATTCGACAACATTCAGCATCCTTTCATTCTAAAAGTCCTGTAAAGAACAGGAATTCAAGGCCCATACCTAAACATAATAAAAGCGATATACAGCAAACATCAAAATAAATGGAGAGAAACTTGAAGCAATTCCACTAAAATCAGGGACAAGACAAGGCTGCCCTCTCTCTCCATATCTTTTCAATATAGTACTTGAAGTTCTAGCGAGAGCAATTAGACAACATAAGGAAGTCAAAGGTATACAATTTGGAAAGGAAGAAGTCAAACTATCATTATTTGCAGATGATATGATAATATACTTAAGCGACCCAATAAACTCCACCAGAGAACTCCTACAGCAACTGATAAACAACTTCAGCAAAGTGGCTGGCTATAAAATCTACTCAAGCAAATCAGTAGCCTTCCTGTTCTCAAAGGACAAGCAGGCTGAGAAAGAAGTTAGAGAAACAACACCCTTCACAAAAGCCACAAACAATATAAAGTATCTTGGCGTGACTCTAACCAAATAAGTGAAAAATCTGTATGACAAGAACTTCGAGTCTTTGAAGAAAGAAATCAAAGAAGACCTCAGAAGATGGAAAAATATTTCTTGCTCTTGGATTGGCAGGATCAATATAGTAAAAATGGCCATCTTGCCAAAAGCAATCTACAGATTCAATGGAATCCCCATCAAAATCCCACATCAACTCTTCATAGATCTAGAAAGAGCAATTCTTAAATTCATCTGGAGTAACAAAAAACCCAGGATAGCTAAAACTATTCTCAACAATAAAAGGACTTCTGGGGGAATCAATATCCCTGACTTCAAGCAGTACTACAGAGCAATTGTGTTAAAAACTGCATGGTATTGGTACAGTGACAGGCAAGTAGATCAATGGAATAGAATTGAAGACCAAGAAATGAACCCACAGAGTTATGGTCACTTGATCTTTGATAAAGGAGCTACAATCATCCAGTGGAAAAAAGATAGCCTTTTCAACAAATGGTGCTGGTTCAACAGGAGGTCAACATGCCTAAAAATGCAAATCGACCCATTCTTATAACTCCCCACTGTTACCTGCTCTGGGGTGGGAAAGGGCAGTCCTTGGGGTTGCCTGGGGAGCCAGCAGTACAGAGCTCAAAGGCAATAGATTTGCAATCTTGTACAGCATGGACGCCACTGGATGTTGAGGAAGAGCTGAGAACCAGGTGGGGGCCCTGGGGGCCGGGATCTAGCCCAGAGACAAAGGGAAAAGGGACAGGGGAGAGCATCAGCTGGGTCCCACAGGGTTGAAAGTGTCCTTGGCTTGGTCCACAGATGGCTTGCGTTGGTGGTGGCCATGGCTAAGAATACTGGGAGGCTTTCCCATGGGAAACGGAGATGAGCAGCTCTTTAGGGGAAGACCTGCCATTGTTTCAGCATGGCGGGTCCAGATGAGAAGGCACAGCACATGGTTTTTTCGAGAGTTTATTAGAGAGAGGGGGGGAAGGAAGGGAGGGAGAAAGGGAGAAAGAGAGGGAGGGGGAGGGGGAGAGAGAGAGAGAGAGAGAGAGAGAGAGAGAGAGAGAGAGAGAGAGAGAATGGCCACGTGGAGAGAAGGGGGCAGGAAATGGGGAGAGAGGAGGAGCAAGGGGCAAGAGAAAGAACAAGAGAGTAAGAGAAGAGAGAAAGAAAGGGCAAGCAGCCCCTTTTATAGTGGGCAGGGCCTATCTGGCTGTTGCCAGGTAACAATAGGGAGATGCATACCTGGCTGTTTCCAGGTGGCTTGGGGCATTGCCCTACATGAACTGATTGCCACAGGATTATGGAGTTGAGTGCTTCGTGTCAGATGCCTAGTGTCTGGGAGCATGGCCAACGGGGTCTGTCCATTGTAGAATTAATCTACAGAGTCTCTGGAAGTTAAGCCTCACTCAACCAGAACACAGACTGCCTTTTATGGTCCCACACATATGAATCTTACAACCAAAATTTTAGTACTAAGATATTCATAAGGATTATGCAAGTTGCATGGATCAGTTAAGGATGAATTATTTGCTCATTTGATCAGGTGGAAGACAACTATTCTGAGTTGATTTGATCCATAACAAATTGTAATAAATCTTCATTTATGCCATGTGAAAGATGGTATGATGAACATTAAGGGCTCCATAACCAACAAGATTCATTGTTTAATTTTAGCTAAAGTTTCAGCTAGAGACATTTTAATGTCTATGCCAGTTACATGGCTGTTCCCATGGAGAGGAATCAGCAAATCAAGTTACCTGTCCTGCTTGATCGTCTCAAATTTTTCTTTTCTGACTGTAGCTAAGATCTTCAGAGGCGTCTTCCCCTGTCATATCTGATCCATATCACTCTGGACGCTTCCTTTTAGATCTATGTGGATCCAAAGCATTTTCTTCTTTCCTATTATCACAATTACAGAGCCTCTCTCCCAAAATAGCATGTCCTTGGTCCAGTAATCCAAAATCTTCAAAGGTATACACTGATTCAAATTAGCAGCCTTTTTTCTCTTCAAGCCTGCTCTATTTTGACCTATCTCCCAGAAGATTTTTAATGTCACAACCACCAAACTTATAACCACATGCATTTTGATAATTAAAACAATCCAAAGAAATTAAAGCAATCTAAACAAATATTATTATCTATTGAGACAGTGTTCCTTAACTATCCCTTGCCTTGTTCCTATACAATTTTTAATAGTGAGATCAATTCCTAATTTTTTAATATTTGTCTGAAATAAGGTTTTTCTCCCTACCCCTGCCCTGATCTACCTGAGATCAAAAGGCCTGAATTTATTTCTTCATCTATGCATACTTAAATTCTCCCTTCTCTGAAGATTAGTATCTTTGTGAGTATATATACATACATACTCACAAATGTCTGTGTGTATCAACTTTCTCTTTATAGGAGTTGAATTAATATAAAGCAATCTAAACAATTATTATCCATTGAGACAGTGTTCTTTCACTGTCTCCTCCTTTGTTCTTACATTAATGTTTAATAATGAGATCAAGACCTTTATTTATTCACCTATATATACTTAAATTTTCCCTTCTATGGAGATTAATATCTCTGTGGGTATATGTGTCCCTTTTCTCTTTATATAACTTAAATTAGCATCCTTTTCTATGCATTTAACTTTAATTAAAATGCCTTCTATAATTCTGTATGAGCCTATTTCCAGGTTACTAATGTCCTGTGCCAGGCTATGCAATCCCAGAATTCCCATGGAGCCCATGTTCAAAGAACCCATTGCTTGCAAAGCATAGACATTTTAATTTTTTTAAAAAAAAAACTCAATTCCTCCATCTCTATATTTTATTTAGACTATCTCTCAGTGGCCTGCCTTCTTCTCAGCAGGAGCTGTCTGTTTGCTGCCTGCCTTATCCCAGCAGGAGTTGTTAGCATTTGCACCTTAAGGTCTTGCAGAACCATTAACTTAAGGCATCACCCATGTTCCTGGGGCAGCCTCTGCGTGTCTCATCCTTAAGCCACAAACCCCAGAATTGCACATGCACCAATTAGTATGCCCTTTTGTCTAGTTCCAAACCCGTGCGGCTTGGGCAAACCACTTGGCTCAGGCAAAACCAGCAGTTCTGCCAAGAAACCAATTCTCCCCACTTCCTAATCTCACATCTTGGTTTTCCCTTTGAGAATCTCCAATTAATTTTTAATAGTGAGTTCAAACCTAGAGGCTAGATGCCGTCTGTAAAGGCAGTATGTTTAATCTGCTCTTTACTCCCCATGGGAGCATGTGTGTGTGTGTGTGTGTGTGTGTGTGTGTGTGTGTTTCTCACTACTGCCCCCATGCTGTGGATTCTCAAATGAAAGACACTCTCCTCCTTCTTACCCAGTATAGCAATTCAAAAACCGTCCCCTGCTTCCTTTCCCCAGAAAATCTAAAGTCCTGCCTTTGTCTCACTGTCCAGCCATCAGCCAGCAACTTTATTTACCAATTAGAGCCTGCTAGGCATCTTACATTCAAACTTGAGAATTCCCCTGAAATTTGGGAACCCAATTAACATAAGCAAATAAACCATATCCACAACAATCTAGTGTTAGAATGCATCCTACAAAAGTTTAGATTGCTTATTCTCTAAACAAATGGTGCTGGCTCAACTGGAGGTCAACATGCAGAAGAATGAGAATTGATCCACTCTTATCTCCTTGTACTAAGCTCAACTCCAAGTGGATCAAGGACCTCCACATAAAACCAGACACCCTGAAACTAATAGAAAAGAAACTGGGGAAGACCCTTGAGGACATTGGCTCAGGGGGAAATTTCCTGAACAGAACACCAATAGCCTATGCTCTAAGATCAAGAATAGACAAATGGAACCTCATAAAATTACAATGTTTCTGTAAGGCAAAAGACACTGTCAAAAGGACAAATCAGCAACCAACAAATTGGGAAAAGATCTTCACCAACCCTACATCTGACAGAGGGCTAATAGCCAATGTATACAAAGAACTCAAGAAGTTAGACCCCAGCAAAACAAATAACCCTATCAAAAAATGGGGTACAGAGCTAAACAAAGACTTTTCACCTGAAGAAATTCAGATGCCTGAGAAGCACCTTAAGAAATGTTCAAAATCATTACTCCTTAGGGAAATTCAAATCAAAACAACCCTGATATTTCACCTTACACCAGTCAGAATGGCTAAGATTAAAAATTCAGGAAATAGCAGGTGTTGGCGAGGATGTGAAGAAAGAGGAACACTCCTCCACTGCTGGTGGGATTGCAAGCTGGTACAACCACTCTGGAAATCAGTCTTGTGGTTCCTCAGAAAATTGGACACTATACTTCTGGAGGTCCCAGCCATACCACTCCTGGGCATATACCCAGAAGATCCCCCAGCATGCAATAAGGATACATGCTCCACTATGTTCATAGCAGCCTTATTTATAATAGCCAGAAGCTGGAAAGAACCCAGATGTCCCTCAACAGAGGAATGGATACAAAAAATGTGGTATATATATATACACAATGGAGTACTATTCAGCCATTAGAAACAATGAATTCATGAAATTCTTAGACAAATGGATGGAGCTGGAGAACATCATACTAAGTGAGGTAACCCAGTCTCAAAATAATACCCATGGTATGCACTCACTGATAAGTGGATATTAGCCTAGAATCTTGGAACACCAAAGACACCATCCACATACCAAATGATGTCCAAGAAGAAGAAAGGAGTGGATCCTGGATCTGGAAAGGCCAATGCATCAGTGTAGGAGAATACCAGACCAGGGAAGTGGAAAGGGGAGGATGGGGGGAACACGGGGGAGGGAAAAGGGCATATGGGACCTTTGGGATGCAGGGAACCAGGAAAAGGGAAATTAAATGTAAATAAAGAATATATCCAATAAAAATAAATAAATAAAAAAGAAAAAATGGAAAAAAGCCTTTAAAGCACAGACCTGAACTCCTCAGTCAGCAGCTCACGTATTCATCTTGTTTTCCACTGCACTTGCAAAGAAGAAGGCCTCTCCTCTCCTACAGAGAGCCTGTATTTTCTTATTAACAATTTAAATATCTACTTTTTTATTTATCTACAGTAGCTCTTCTCTCTATGGCCATTTGACATTTGACAGTTTTCTAGAGGGTTCAACTCTCTTCTCTTCTATGATTCTCATATTCTGCAGAAATCTGCCTTCTTTTTATAGTCCCTCCCAACAACTAATCCATTTAACCATAAGACCCTCATAATTGCTGACTCTTGATAGTAATTGTGATAAAATGTTATTGTGTTTGAGATTACTAGCCTAGCTCTAAATAATGCAATATATGCAAGCAATAATTTCTCTCTCTCTCTCTCTCTCTCTCTCTCTCTCTCTCTCTCTCTCTCTCTCACACACACACACACACACACACACACACACACACACACAAATAAAGTACACCTAAGTCATAATATGGCTGTGTATGTGTATTTCAAAATTTATCTAAAATATCTTTCAATTTCTCTAATTGGCTTAGATGAATTATAGTCCATGTTTGTCTTCTCAATGTGACTATAATATAATTTCTGAATAAAAAACAAGTGGAGGCATGGACATGTTCTAAGACATCCACTCTCTGGCATATTAGTAAGAATTAACTTCTAAAGACCTATAAAACTTGCCTTTATTGGGCTATCATTTTATATAGTCTCTGTTTTCTTCTCATGATACTTGAAACTGGCCGGCTGTCAACTGTTCAGTGTTCAGCTTCATTGTTAATTATACTATAACAGCAAAGAGTTCACACATGTCATCCAATAGGTCTTCATTTGCTCAATGCAGAGTTGTGAAAATCAATGTCAGAAATAAAACTCTGTTTTGGTTTGTCTCTATCCTTCAAAAGATTTGGTCATGTTGAAAATATTACTGTGCTTTGATTGGGAGCCAGATTCATTGAAGATGGCTATAAAAAACTGCAACACAGCTGCTGTTTCCCCAAACATTCAGATCTCAGATATCATTCTGAGTGGCTATTCCTCTCTGCATCTCCAGAGGCAGCATTATGCTAACAAAGGATCTGTTTGAAGCAATATACAGATAAGTAACACAGACAAATATACATTCAGGTAACTAATATGATGGTTTATAAAACTCATCACCTTGGCTTTGTAACGACAGATTGCTGCATGCTGGTCAAATAAAATTCTTGCATGCCCCCAAACAGAAGTTGTCAATTTACCTGTGGTGGCTTTATCTGGGGTAACTGTTCCATCCTAGGCCTTTAATCTGAAATAACTCAAGTGTAATATATAGATCTGGGCACATTTTTGAACTGTAAATAATACCTAAAGAGATATAAATTAGGAGTGAGCACTTTTATAAAATTTTGATAATGTGATGCCTCTTGAGTAGAATATATTCAGGCTTGCACTTTTATTACTAATTTATTGGCATTAAAATGATTTATGGATCTATTATATACTATTCATCAGTTCTGGAAAACCCTAAAATCTAAGCCAATTATTACATTAGCCCTCATCACCATACAGACCAACTTGCAAAGAACTCCAGCATTCTGTCACCTGAACTGTGAAAATAAGGCACTCGATGCTCCCTAGTACCTTCTAGGAGGTGATGTTTTATCCTGATTTCAATCTGGGAAGTAAAATACAACAACAACTATGTCTCCTGGAAATCAATTTCATCATCATTTTCTTTCATTTTAAAAAAGAATTATATGTTTTTATTTTACATGTATGGGTGTTTTGCTCACATGTATGTATAACATGACCATGCAGTACCCATTGATGCCCAAAGAGGGCATCCAGATCCCTTGGAATTGGATGGCTGTGAACTGTGAAGTGGGTGCTGGAAACTGAACCTGTTACTCAACCACACAACATCACTCCAGTTCTTTGTTATCTTCTCTCCTCCTACTAAATTCAATGTATGTCTAATTGCTCAAGTTTTAGCATGTTCATTTGCTTTCATTCTATAGGTTTTTAAAAGCTCTACTGATACATAATCCACCAGTGATAATAATATGCATATACTTTCCAGGGATATAATTGAGCATATTCTGGGATCTCAATATAGTTGTGTAACCTGTAATGGAAGTTGGGATAATCCTATAAAGTGTCTTGCAGTTATGCTGTTTTGAGGACTTATTGTACAATCCACTCTGAACTGGCAAAGCAACTCCAAGCTTTAGCCAACCTCCATTCAGGACAAGGAAGCAGCTGCAGAGATGGGGAATTTACTTCTGTTCCTGAATGTAAAGAATATGAATTATCACAAACAAACAAAAACTTGACTTACTTGTATGAATTCCTACAATGTTATTTATTTAAATTCAAGTCATACACACACACACACACACACACACACACACACACACACACAATGTTGTTCAAACCACAGTCAAGTTGTAATTGTATTCCTGTGATTGGTAAAGAAGGGCAGAAATGTAAACCTCCCTCAACATAGTTCTCAACTCATTGCCTTATGAGCAGCATCACCAGCAGTATTACGCAGGAACTTCACAGATATGGGATCCTTAGTCATCACATTGGCCTGCAGCATTGTAGAAATAGTTTTTATAACTAACTCTTTAGATCCCAAGGCATATGGAGCTTGAAGACCATTCAGCTAGGAATTAGCACAAACTTATAAGAGAGAGAGAAAGAGAGAGAAAGCCCACTTCACCAGGAGATTTAAGGAATAGTAATGCAGTTAACTGTTACCGAAACTACACAAATCAAACATATAGCATCGTTATCTGCAGTCTCTCTGCTTGGAAGCAGAAGACCAGAATTTATTTCTCTGATGGAATTGTAACTCCATATGAGAACACTCTCAACCACTTTATCTTTGCCTAGAGCCTTATTTCCACCTCTTATTTTTAGTCTCTGCAGAAGTGGTTGGGAGTGTTCTCATCACAAAGAAATGATTAGTTTTTGAGATCAGCATAATGGACCTTTATTTAAATGGAATACAATATATGCATATATCAAAGCAGCATATGGTATCCCATTAATATGTACAATTACTCTGTTTAATCACAAAATAAAAATAGATTTCTTTTGCCATTTAAGACAAGAGTTCTCATTCTACTATTTCCTATTCTTTTCTTCTCTTTTGTTTCCTTTGTGGCTGGGAATACTCAACATTCTGCACACAAAAAAAGACATTTTATAGCAATGCTAAGACTTTTCAATGGTGGGCAATAGTAAACAAACTTCCTTAAAAAAAACTGATGCAGAAGACAAACACGTACAATTGAGCTTGAGATGGGCCCTGGTCAGGAGCCCTGAGAATTTCTCTCCATACAACTCTCTGAATGTCATCTACTTACTTTCTTTCTCCATCTCTTCCTTTAATCTTTTATTATGAAAGAGCTTCAAGGCAAGATTAAAAAATAGATTGATGGATTTGGATGGCTTACCTGATGTCTAGATTTACCATAGTAAAACTCCATCTCTATCTTTACTTTAAACAAAATGTAACTGTGGTATTTGCTTAAGATTATTACCATAGCTACAAGGCAGATAGCTGCTTGCTTTTCTCATCAGAATGACCAAATTCCACCATACTTTATAAAGAACTCTCAACTATGTTAATAAACCCAGAAATTGAAATGTCTATAGGTCTTCACCTAAGTATTTACTTTGAAATCCTACTGGTCCTTGCTATATATACACGTGCTGAACTTTTATTCCAGTAACCAATTAACAATATACAGAGTAATTTGCATAAGCAAGTCAATAAAACGTACATGTTATAATTGGGGAAAGTTATTTTTAAAAGGAAAATTATATCTCTTAATGCTTTGGCTGCTTTTTAATGGAAAAATGATTGATTGAAAGGTACCATCTTCAGAGTCGCCCCAGCTAGCTACATGCAACCAACCAAGTTTTAAGTTTTCCCCTTAGTTGTTAATTGGGAATATCATATCATACATTTGATTCATTTCCAAGCCTGTTAAAATTTCTAGTTTCTCACTGCAACCAAAAGCAAGCAAGCAAACAAACAAAAACCAAAACAAAACCTAGATGTGTTAAATCATCCTGCTACCAAGTAACACCGGCTTGTTGCGTCCTAAGCAAAGAAGCCTGAGACATGGGAGTGATGGTTTCATGAAAATGACTTAATTTGTATGTAATCTGTGGAAAGCTAGCAGAGTGATAACTGAGTTATACATGAAGGGCAGACCCTGTGGAGCTGAGGGCAGAGTAGGAGCACCTGCCATGAAACAGCCAATGCGGAACCACTGCAAGGTATGCAGCAAGAGCACCTTTCCTCATAGCAAAACTAAAGAAAAGTTCGATTGCAGCAAATAAAAATGCATGCTGCAAAATTCAATAGCATAAAAAGCATGTATGCTGGTAATTCACAAGAATTGGGGCATTCATTTATTATTAATGTCCAGAAATATCACCCTTTCATGGGAAATCTCAAATCCCTACGTATTGACAGAGTAGGCTAGTGTTTCTGAAATGACTGCCTGGAAATCAATGTTTTGGCTAACAAGATATTTAACCTGAGTTTCTGTGCTTCTTGAAAGTGACCAAATGCCATTAAACTACTACTGTGTGTGATTTCAGTTGTGCATATGTAGAATATTCCTTTATTTTCTCCAGAAGTATTTGGCATTGAATTTTTCAACGACCCTCCCAAATAATAAATTGGCTTGTACAAATAGAGACTTACAGTTTTTCTATAACTATTGTGAAATTCTGTGTATTAGCTGAGTGGTATTCAAAACACTGCAGGGTTCTGAGTGTACCACTGAAATCTGTGATGAGTCAGGATTGCAATGCATAAACCAATGAGGACTGCTGTGTTCCAACAAACTTTGCTGACACTAAAATCACACTTTTAGGGCCAGGGGGATAGCTTAGCAGGAAAAGGTACTTGCCACGAAGCCTAAGGACCTGAGGTTGATCTCTAAGACTTACATGATCGAAGGAGACAATTGATGCATACAAGTTGTCCTCTGATAGCAAGTGTGCCCCCCCCACGTGCATGAGCTCATGTGCCTGCACTAAATGTGATAAGAGCATATTTCTACATCAATTGCAGTTATCACAGAACATTATCCTTTTTAGAGCAAACAAACAACAAAATCAGCATTAATAAAAACAATGAGAAAGAAAAATGAAAGAGAGAGAGAGAGAGAGAGAGAGAGAGAGAGAGAGAGAGAGAAAGAGAGAGAGAGAGAGACCTAAGAGCCAATCATTAGAAGCCTGGTATAATGAGGTATGTGGAAATTCTAGCACTCCAAAATCTGAAGAAGAAGAATAAGAGTAATTGCAGTAATAAGCCTGCACTATGCAGAGAGACACTGTCTCATAAAACAATAGTAAAATAATTTAAAACAGGAAACGTACAGGTACGGATAGTTCATTTGTTAGAGAGCACTGCCTTCTCTTCCAGGGACCCAATTTTGGTCCTTAACATCAGCATCTATATACGATGGCTCACAAACCATCTGTAACTCTAGTTCCAGGAGATCTAATATCTTCTTCTGGTCTCACAGGCATCAGGAACACACTTGGTGCAGAAAGACATGTAAGTAACACATACAAACATATAAAATGAAAATAAAGTAACTTTCTTAAAAATTGTGAAACCCATTCTTAGCCGCCAGGCCATCCACATGTTGGTGTTGAGCTGAGATTGGTCAGGGGACTGAGATTTGTCAACACTTTGGACAAATGCATCATATTTAACTGATCTCGTACAGAGGGACATTTGGGTTGATTCTAACCTTTGTTTTATAAACAAGAGCTCTTTAGTAGATAATTTCATGAACATGATATTTATCACTTGTAAAACTATTGGAGTCAAACTTTGTCAATAGAAAATTCTTGGCTCTGGGGTAGGGCCTGATTTTATATTTGTATTAGATAGTCCAAAGTGTTCTGAAATCAGAGTTATATTGAGTTAGACTTTCTGTGGTGATATGAGGCCCTCTGTGATGTCACCAGCAGCTTGTGGTTAGCTTGGTTTTGCCCCAATAAGTAAAAACAGAAATGGTACAAAAGTAGAGTTTTAAAATTATTCATCTTGTGAATGGAGCATGTGGGTTTTTTGTTTTGTTTTGTTTCTTTTAATTGATTCAAGATATTCTCTGCTGTGAACTATGAGTCCATTGCTTTTTTTCTCCCTACTTTTTAATAGCTTTTTCATCAATTTCTAGGGGTCTTATCCACAAGCAGACACATGCTCAGGCTAACAAGAATGTAACGGACAAGGAAAGAGAATTTGTGAATTTTAATGTATGCTACAACACTGAGAAGGGAATAAATATTAGACAGATATATCATAGCCATTTGTGTATACATGTCTGTGTTCGTGTGTGCATGGGTGAGCAGACATACACTAGTGCATGAGGAAAGGGCAGTCCGAGGACGATGCCACGTGTCTTCTATTGCTCTCTGCCTTCCCTTTGGAAACAGTCTCTCACTGAATCTGCAACTCAAAGCTCACCACATCGGCTAGGCTGGCCATCATACAAGTGGACTTCCTGCATCCTTCTCTTACCCACAACACTGGGCTTACAGGCACACTCAGTTTTGCCTTGTTCTGTCTTTAGTTCTTTGCATGGGTGCTGCGAATCCTCTGTCAAGTCCTCATGCTTGCGAAGGCATCTCTCTAGCCCACTGAACTACTTCCCAGCCCTTTTCATAGTCTGTATACAAAACTGAATAACAGACCTTTTAATATTTAATCATTTTTGTTTTTACTCTGTGATGACTCCTTTTTAGAGTTTTTAAAATTATGTTTAACTATGTAAATGTATGTGGAGTTATGCACATGAGTACAGGTACCCATGGAGGTGAGAGGGGTCAGGTTTTCCTGGAACTGTAGTTACAGGTGGTTATCTTCCACCTTGTATTGGTGCTGGGGACTGAAGCAGGTCCTCAGGGAGAGCAGTCAGTTCCCTGATCCACTGGGCCATCTCTCCAGCTTGTCCTGATTTTTGATAGTCAATACAAAGTCTTTGACTTTAAGTCAGCAGTTGGATTTCCAATGTTTTCCTTTGGAGGTTTAGTAGACTTTGTCTACTCTGAGGCTATAACGTAGCTCTTCTGTTTTCTTCCAGAAATTAAATAATTTCATAAAAATAAAAAATTAATGTGTTCAAGAGTTTTCTTGGTGTCGAGTATAAATGGCAGATGCAGTTTCTGTCCCCGAAGGGCACCCAGTTTTACCAGCTCTCTTGCACATTTCATCTGTCCTCTTTTCAATTTTCTATGCCCCCAGGTGAAATGCTTCTTTTGCTTGCTGTTAGTATATATGAAAGTTGCTACTGACTGTATATTGTAGTCTAGTCACTTACTGTAATTTTAGTAACATCTTATTATTCATAATTTTTCTAAGCATATATTCATATTATCTGAGTCACCTATAAAAGGGTTATTATTTTATTACCCTCGTGTATTAAGGTAGTAACAACATATATAATATTAATATGTGATATATGATATAACTATATAATACAATATAATATGAAATATTATATATGTGTGTGTGTGTGTGTGTGTGTGTGTGTGTGTGTTTGTACCTTGGGTATACAAAAGAAAAGTCATCTTATATCCATACATCAGGACAAGGATGGAATGATTATAGTGATTTATATAAAATATATGTGCTGGAAACAGAATCTAGGACCCTATGGATACCATGCATCTACCAATAAGCTACATCCTTTCTTCTATTTTATTTATAATAGTTTAATTTCAAAATAGTTCACATCTCATAAAAAGTCACCTGTTTTTAACATTTGTTAAGAATGACATCTCTCTCTTGTTCAGTAAATATTAACTAATGGTGATAAGAAAGGATCCCTTATCTTAATTTTATTGGTAGGCAGATATACATCTAATATTGTTCTATTGTTTTATGCTGGGTTCCAGGTGGAGATAAATAACGCCATGTCTAGAATGTATTTACCTATCTCCAATTTTATTTATTTATTACCTGTCTTAAGCGTGACATTGACTTCTAGCTGCAACTAGCGCTGTACAGATCCATATTCCTTGCTCTGTTTGCTTTTTCTTCTTCAGAGTTTTCCACCCCCTTCTTCCTGATAAATCAAGTGTCTCACTTCAACCCATATGGTTTCCGTGGTGATCTTAGCTGCTCCTTGGTGCCTTTGGGAGCTTTGACTCAGCACATCTGTTATATCTGTCACAGGTTTTCCCTTTAAAAAGATTACCAACTTTCCCTCCCCCCCAATTCTCATTTACCTTCTAGAATCAGTGTGATGATATCCAGAAGTTAAAGGAAGAAATTTCTATCTTATGCTATCACTCTCAAACAATTAAAACAATCCTGCCTAAAATATAAAGCACTACCATGAGAAGTTGCACACGCTGTTGGCAAGTAGCAACTGAATACTATGCACGTAATTTCCCACCATTATCTAGGTAAGAAGGCTCTACTGGTACCTACAACAGCTACCACATCACTAGCCACACTCTTTAAGTAATGAAAGCTGGTATCTCCTGCCCTCCAGGACAAGCATTGCAATGCATGCTCCATAAGCATTACCTCAGCTCCAACATACCACCTGAGGTCCACATGTTTTGTGTACCATTCCCCCAAGGAGGGAACCTTCACTTCTGCTGAGAGTCCACTGCCACTACTGAGGACCAGGTGTCTTACGTGCATCTCCCAGGTAAGCTCCTGATGTTACCTCACCCCTGCCACCGAAGGACCTGGTAAGTTCTCCATGTGCTTCTGTGTACTAGCATTGAGAATCTGTTGACTCTTTGGATGTTTGCTCCCAGGATTAGAAGCTGCATCTGGCTCAAGCTGAGCTAATTCCACTTCTAACACCTCATTTGAAAATCAAAAAAGAGTTATTACCCCCAAAGGTGAGCCCCGAGCACCATTTGGTAGGTCTATAACCTGACAAGTAGAGCGGCGTCTGCAGTGCTCCACACACACTGGGTAAAGGTGAGCCCAGACATCCATTCCCAGGAAAACCACCTGTAATGCATCCAGTGCTAAAAACATCCACATTCTGGGGTAGGAGGGTTTAGGACTTCAGCATATATAGTTCAGGGCCCTCATGAGTCAGCTCATAATATAGATTAATCTTGCCTCCTCCACATAATTCCATTTTCTGAGTTCTCACTTATTCTCAGTCTGCTGCAATCCTAGAATTTTTATAGAAAGAAAACCCTCAAGAAATGTTTGACGTGAGTTTCGTGTCATTCTGTATAGCATAGCAAAAGCGTGCAGTGCTCACAGCACGGGATGTGAAGGAAGTGAGCCATCCATTGCCTCAGGGTATCCCTGCTGCATACACCACTCATCCATTGTGGCCTATTAGCCAACCATCTTGGCTCTGTCTTCTGCCACAGGATCATAGTACTTGTCCCCAAATAACCCTTATTTTACCTAAGAGCGGCTCCAAGAGTGAAGATGCAGCACCTCAGGGATGCATGAGAGAAGCCATCTTACATCCTTACACTGGGACAAAAATGGAGTGATTATAGTACAATAAACACACCCACAGCCATGAGAAAGAAAGAGAAAGGGAGAGGGAGAAAATTATTCCTATAACATCAATTACAGAATATTGTAATTATAAGTCTATTTCTGTTGTTAATCGAGTGTTATGTATAACACTTATAAATTAGGCTGTATCACAACTATGTGCAAAAGAAGAGAAGGCAGGACCCATAGGGTTAGCTGTGTGCATAATTTCAGGTGTCCAATGTAGGCATTGGATAGGCATATGTGGGTACTATTCAAATACTATATAATATTATGCTCTCTCTTTTTTCTATGCCTTTTACTATGTTCTTTATACAACAACTGGAGCTATGAATCACCCTGATAGCTTTCTCATATGTAATCTTTAACTAATCCTAGGAAAATCACACTAATAGTGTTGTTATTACAAGTATTTTAAGACTAAAGAAATTGAGTCAAAGCTAGCAATGTGCTTAGTGGTTCTTGTCACTGGCAACCTGAATTAAATTTCCTGGACCCTCATATTATAAGAAAGAGAACTGACTCCTAAGAGTTGTCTTTTAATATGCACACATGCACACACATATACAAACACACACACACACATGCACACGCACACACACACGCACACACACACACACACAACAAACAAACATCACCATGACTAGAAACAACTTAAAGAGTTGATTTTGACTGATCATTCCAGAGAACAAAGTCCATAATAGCAGGCAAGTCATGAGAGCCAGCAGCCAGAACAGCTAGCTGGCTGCTCTCACTTTATTTGCACAGGAAGTAAAGAAAACAGGAAGTAGAACAAGGCTATAAATGCCTAAAACCTGTCCCCATTGATGTGCTTCGTCCAACAAGGCAGCAACTCCTAATGATTTCTGAACCCCACTACCAACTAACAACTCTGAACCCTACTACCAACTAACAACTCTGAGCCCCACTACCAACAGGGAACCAAATGTTCAAGTGTCACAATCCTCTGGGGGCACATTTCTTATTTGAGTCACCACAGGAACCCTTCTCTGAATGCATGCATCATTAACCTAGGACCTATGGGTATAGAATTCATAAAAAGGAGAAATCAAGCTGGCCACCATCCTCTCTGCTTTTCTGCCTGTGGAAACACTGACCAGTTGCTACCTTGAATTGCCTTCCATACTAGACTCTATCATGGTAGCCCTTATCCCTTGAGACCAACTAAACCATTATCCCTTGAGTTGCTTTTGCCAATGTCTTTCATCACAGCAACAGTACAAGAAATGAATACACTGTGTAGGAACAACAGGACGGTAGAATAAGTGTGTTAGGAAGAAGCCAGTGGTACTAAATCAAGATGGAAAGGAGATCAGCAAAGGGCTGACTCCATACTGTTAAGAAGGTCCCACACTATAGTGAAAAGCCATTGCAGAGAATGAGGCCAGCTTACATAAAACCAGCCAAGAGAAAACTGTGACATGCTCATGATGGCTAGAACTGCCTTTGGGCCAACACTGAGAAAACACAAAGGAAAGGTGAAATCTCAGTGTGGGCCAGAGAAGGACCCCTCAGAGAAAACACATAGCCTGGTAAATGAAGGGTGAGTAGGGTACCTTCAATGATACAGTTTACCTCTTCTCAGAAAGAAGAGTCTTGAATAAATGCATATTAAAGCAGCTTCCTTGAGCTATACATTAAGATTTTTCATTTGTTCCATACATTAAAAAAAATTCAGTCTTGGTAAGAATATGGATGCCCTATCTCAGTATTGGGAGGGTGTTAAACAAATAATTCTATTTTAACCAAGCTGGGCTCAGAGCCCAGAAAACGGGCACTTTCAAACAAATAAGGGATCTTGGGGGGAGGTGGGGAAATGACAGGAAGAAATATTTAGAAGTACAGCAGAATTAGAGAAAGGGACAGCTAGAGTGGGTGAAAGGACTGAGCCCTGGCTTTGTGACCTGGCACATACTTTGTTAGAAGTACCCTATGGTGGTGACCTAGTTCCTTCTAGGCTTGATAAGAGCCTCCAAATCAGCAGCAGTGGCAGCAGAAGGCTCATTCTAGGGATGACCAACTAATCTGTCAATGGTAGCTATGCTTGTTTCTTTTCTGTTGCTGTGATAAGACACTCTACCAAAAAGCAAATTCCAAAAGAAAGGCTTATTTGACTTATGCTTCTGTGTCATAATCTAACACAGAGGGAAGTCTGGACAGGGACTGGAGCAAAAACTGAGGCAGACACCATGGAAGAACTGCTCTGCTTCCTAACTCGCTCATTAACTTGCATGGCTTCCTCACTTACACAGCCCAGGACCACCTTTCCAGTGCCCATGGTGGACTGAGCCCTGCTACATCGATTAGCAATCAAGACAATGTCCAATAGGCATGTCCATAGGACAATATGATTTGATCAGTCTCTCCGATAATGGAACTCAAGTGTTAATTGTCCTTGGGGGTCCAAGAGGATGTACACAATAGTCTTCCCTCTTCTTACCCTTTATGCTCTTGATTCCTAGTCTCAGGCAGTAGGAAGGAGTCAGAAGGAATGAAAACCTCATTACCTATGTATCCGGCAAGATATTCTTTCCCATTGTCCTTTCCTGCCCTGAAATTCTTCAGTAGGCATTTGCTTTCTGACCCTAGTGGTTCTCATGAGTGTATCAGTGTGGGTAGGGTGGCTGAAATCTGACACCATGGTTTAGGGGCTGTGACATAACTTGGGAAGAGGCACAACCACACTACATGATGTTCCCCAGGCCCCCATACTGTTCAAAGGCACAGTCTCTATACACTCTTGGCTGACTGGAGACCCTTAGTGACCCTCTCTTTGGGGGACTTGGTAATGACAGTTGCTGGGCAGGAGAAAGCATCTAAGTATCCCTGCATTTTCTAGTTAAGTGACAACCAGCCACCCTCCCAGTTCTAAATCCAGCACCTTTGGCAATATCATCACCAATAAATGTCATGTTTCTAATACAATTTTTCCCTGTAGAAATCAAACTTTTCTTATGCCTCAGATTCTTCACACTTGGGCAGAACTCCTACAAATAGTTGAATCTTTTTCACGACATTCAGATGAAGATCTAAGTCAGTTAAACAGCGAGAAAAAGAACAAACCATGGCTGATGAGTTACCATGGAAACCAAATCCCGACTGGTGTCCACTTCCACTCTCCATTGGGTTAGAAATGCCTCATCTGTACTTCAGCATCAAAGGGAGAAAGACCAGGATCTGTCAATCATCTTCAAGAAACATGCATATATACAGAGAAACCAATATCTCACAATGGCTTATTTTTTTTAATGTAAACCAATGTACTCTTTTATTCATGGATAAGCTGATTTATTTGCTTAACAACACTCAAGAAGTGCTATAAGCAATAAAATCAAAATTAGGAAAAATTTCCATTTTTATACTATGCCTTTCCCCCAAATAAGCTAAATTCCCCTGTCTCTGTTTAAACAGAAATTCAAATGGGATATTCTAGTTGGAGATGGGCACTCTAGAGTTGCTCTCTACTGATCTGTATAATCTCTAATTATCATGCCTTTAAGAACTTCCAAGATGCATTGTCAAGATGGCTCAGTGGATAAGGGTAGCTAGCTCCAAAGCTGACTGTCTGAGTCCAATCCCCTAGACTCACATGGGTGAAGAAGAGACCTGGCTCTGCAACTTGTCCTCTGACTTCCACAAGCTCTTCATGTCATAAATGTGTGATTGTGTGTGGATACATTCACACACACACACACACACACACACACACACACAAGTATATAAATGAAAATTTAAAAATACTCGAGACAATTTCCAGGGCAACTTATTACAATATCACCACCCACTTATGTACCAAACGTCTAAGCTTCCTCTCCTCACCAGCAGAACTGCCTCTCCTGTTCACTGTGGCAATCAATGACATCAAAGCCATCTGTTTTTCTTCTCTATTGACATTCTCTCGACACTCATAAAATGTGAATTCTAGTCTTGACGTTGTCTCTTATATTTCATGTTATCTGCAGCACACTTGGTCATCTGCCTAGACTTCAGTTATCTTATTTACTGCTGTACTTAGGTCTATTCAAGAACCCTTTATATTACATTTTGTCTCTCAGCTCAGAAAACCTATGTAATCTGTATGTTTAATTTTTAGGTTGTGAGTATATAATAGACTAATAGATTAATAATCATTTCTGGAACATGTGATTTTTAGAGTTTATTTCCACTTCTAACAGTCCACAAATTATACTTCAAAAAGACATCTCAGATGTCCATGGAATGTTTCTTCCATTTTAGGCACTACACAAAGGTCTGAAGAATTCAGGATATTTTATATAATAACTATATAATGGTAATATATTATCCAAAAATCAAACAAATAAAACAACACTAAAACACATATGCATATATTCTGTGGCCTCTTCCCAGCTGCTGCCTCTTGGGTTGACACGTGATTCTCTAATCCATGAGTCTTCAGATAACCACACTCCAATGACATTGTGGACTTCTCTACTACCTGCTGTTAAAAGCTAACCAAAGAGAGGGATATGTGCTAAACTAGAAGATACTAGAGGAACCATCTCATTAGTGTAGGGTCATCATGGACTGCAAAGGTCAGGAACAGATGAGGATAATCAGAATACTGGTTAATGTCAGGGTCACACAGCAGAGATTAGACAATGAGTACAGATTCAGAATTTCAGTGGATTAGAGTGTGTTGCAGAAATTATGAACATGTCAGGGTGACAAATGACTGTCCATTTTACTGTTTATATCACTCTGATAGGTGGCTTAAAAGGATAAAGTTTAAAAGGAGGAAACTTGAGTTAACTCAAAGTGAATGTTCAATTACACATATCCATCATTTTAGATCTACCCTGCTACTATACAATAAGAGATAGTAACACTAGATGAACTCAAAGGATGACTTTGTGATTTCTATTGCATCTGCCAATGCTACCATACTGGTTTCTGTATTTTGCTGGCATTTAGCTAAGATATTCATGAATCATTTCACTTCATCTTTATGGCAACACTGAAGCTGTCACCATTATCTCCAGCTTACAGATGGCCGAGCTCTAAAAGGGTACATGGCTTGCTCAAGGACATTAGTTGACAATTCAGACAGCCACATAGAAATATAGTGTCAACCTCTCAAGTTTGCTTAAAGCTTGTATTTGGTACTTACAATGATTAGGTTCCTTAAGGCCACCTTCACATATTACCACTAAAGAGAAGAATTCATTCTTATATAGTTCCAGTGACTAAGATCCCTAAATCACAATATCATGAGGAACATGCATCTACCAGTTCTAGGAAAGAACCTGTCCTCTCCTCTCCCCAGCTTTTGTCTGTTCACAGCATGTCTGGGATGTTCTAACTCACAGGAGCATCACTCAGATCCCTGTTTCCATAATTTCTTCAATGCTTCCACATCTAAATCACTCTGGGTCCTTTCCTCATGAAAACATAAGCTGCTAGATTTAGGCCCTACCATAACCCCAGTATAATATCACTGAGTAGAAGCTAATCACATCTGCACAATCCATTTTTTCTAATTGAGATTGCACATTCTTTTTTTTCCGATATATTCCTTATTTACATTCCTAGATACCCCCCTCTTTGGAAGTCCCATAAGCCCTTTTCCCTCCCCCTGTTCCCCAATCACCCCCTTCCCATTTCCCTATCTTGGTATTCCCCTACACTGCTGCACTGAGTCTTTCCAGGACCAGGGGCCTTTCCTTCCTTCTTCTTGGGCATCATTTGATATGTGAATTGTTTCTTGGGTATTCCAAGCTTCTGCTAATATCTGCTTATCACTGAGTGCATACCATGTTTGTTCTTTTGTGATTGGGTCACCTCACTCAGGATGACATTCTCCAGTTCCACCCACTTGCTTAAGAATTTCATGAATTCGTTGTTTTTAATAGATGAGTAGTATTCTATAGTGTAATTTTACCACATTTCCTATACAGATACCAACTACCAAATTTTAATCAAGATCAGATAGACCATCTAAATGGCCCCATAACCCCTAAAGAAATAGAAGTGGTAATTGGCAGTCTCCCAACCTAAAAAAGCACAGGACCAGATGGTTTTGGTGCAGAATTCTATCAGACCTTCAAAGAAGACCTAACACCAATACTCTTCAAATTATTCCACAAAATAGAAACAGAAGGAACACTACCCAACTCGTTCTATGAAGTCACAATTTCACTGATACCAAAACTACACAAAGATCCAACAAAGAAAGAGAACCTTAGACCAATTTCCCTTATGAATATTGATACAAAAATACTCAATAAAATTCTTGCCAACTGAATTCAAGAACACATCAAAATGATCATTCACCATGATCAAGTAGGCTTCATTCCAGGAATACAGGGATGGTTCAATATATGGAAATCCATCGATGCAATCCACTACATAAACAAACCCAAGGGAAAAAAAAAACATGTGGTCATTTCATTAGATGCTGAAAAAGCATTTGACAAAATTCAGCATCCTTTTATGTTAAAGGTCTTGGAAAGAACAGGAATTCAAGACCCATACCTAAACATAGTAAAAGCAATATACAGCAAACCAGTAGCCAACATCAAACTAAATGGAGAGAAACTTGAAGCAATCCCACTAAAATCAGGGACTAGACAAGGCTATCCTCTATCTCCATACTTATTCAATATAGTACTTGAAGTTCTAGCTAGAACAATTAGACAACAAAGGACGTCAAAGGGATACAAATTGGAAAGGAAGAGATCGCACATTCTGAGGCCCAAGATAGACATAACTTTTGAGTAAGCCACTCTTCTGTTCACTCCCACACAAGGTAGATAGCTACATATATTGTAATCATGTATCCATAATTACAATGGACTAGTAATAATTCTAACTAATAATAAATGGTTATCCATAATCAGCATATGAGTCATTCTGAATTCTATCAATAGGAAATGGGTAACATAACAAAGAACTCTGTATCCCTGGAGTTTTCCTACTGTATTTCTATTGTGAAGATCCACCTACAGTTACTCTCTAATTTGACTCATTAGAATATAGCTTTATGAGACAGGGTGGGTATAGTCAGTGTGATTTGCACTTCAATTTCAAAGTCCTGAGAAAAGCTTCAAGGCTATGATTATAAGGTTAATGTGGAATTTGATTTACTCCAAGGAAAGATTTCCATCTGTAATAAAAAAATAAAAGCACATGTGTGTCTAAGAAGAAAAAAGCAACAGATAGGTCTGGACACTTTTAGCGTTTGATTCAGATCGAAAATAGATAAAGCCAATAAATTTGAGAGCTGCTACCTTCAGCCCATCAGTACTAAACCTGCAGCAAAATAACTGTGATTATTTTGGACATGGAAGGAGGGCAACTGGCTTCTGAAGAGAGATGAAGGAAAGAAAATTCATTTCTCTAGCAGAGCCTTCAATGAAAAATAGCCACTGCTTTGCCTACCTCTTCCTGATGCCCTCATGGCTCTCAACGTCCACCTTTGTTCCTCAGAAATGATAAATCTTCCCACTGATAGTCTGGAGACTTGATGTATTGTTAAATAGGTATGCAGAATCCTAACCCTTAGGCCATGTCCCCTCTGCCCTTTGGACCAATCAGAGACAGTAATGACCTCTTGTGACAAGAACTTCTAGTTTGGCTGCAGCTACTTTTACTGTAAAATGCTGAGCAACGACCTGGCATCACAGACTCCTGTTACAAGCTGCCTGTCATCTCTATCCTCACTTTACAGAAGATGAAATGAAGGCTGCAGCAACGAATTCATCTTGAAAGCAAAACCACTCTGAGGAGGCTTTTAAGGCAGTCTGACATACATAATCAATATTCATGAATATTTTAATAAAATTAATGCCCAACCAAAATAATTTCATATTTTAACCTTAAACTTTAATGGAAACAATGGACTTAAGTATCTTCTTTATTCAAGATTTATGTGAGGGGATAGGGGAATGGCTGGAAGGATGGCTCAGCAGTTACACACTTTCTGTTCTTCCAGAAAACCTGGGCTCAGTTTCCCAGCATTAACATCAAGAAGTTCACAGCCGCCTGCAACTCCAGTTCTACTGGATGACATGTTCTTCTTTGACTTCTGGTGTCAGTGCATACTTGTTGTGCATATACATACACAGTTACATACATACAAATAAATTAATACATTTTTTGAAAATCACACATGGGTGTTTGAAGGGAATATGTAGTGATGCCAGAAAAACTAGAGGTCCTGAAGGATTCAGAGATAATTCCAAAATTGACATGCCAACCAGATTTTTCTGCTTAGATGTCCAGCTTTACACATACCAACATGCCCAGAGAGTTGCAATAGGTATTTGTTGGATTAATAAAAATGCTGTCACCGGTATGGAAAGGAAGAAGCAGTAAAATTGATGCTATTATTTATCACATCCTTCACACACATATATTTTAGAACATGACAATCCAGCATGTGTGTGTGCGCACACACACACAAGCCCACAACTATATTGTCTATAAGCCTAGTGTGCCAGGGTATGAAGTGAGAGGTAAGTAAGGACTGGCTAAAAAGGAGATACAAGACAGAGATACGAGTGCTCAGAGATACATTGTTGGACAGGAAGATATAGAGCAATCCAGGAAAGCCCAAGATGCACTATTAACCCAAGGCCAAAGGATGGTGACATGACGTTCATTAGAAAAGCTGAGTGGTAAACTTTAAGTATAGGGTGCTCGCAGTGGAAGACAAAGACTGGAGTGCTGACTTTTTTTTACTTTATTTTTATTAGATCTTTTCTTTATTTACATTTCAAATGGTATCCCCTTTCTCAGTTTCCCCTCTGAAAACCTACTATCCCATCCTCCCTCCCCCTGCTCTGGGACTAAACCTCCAACCAAAGAGCAGTGACTTTTTCAATAAAGTGCTTGTTTGCATAAATGCAGATCTGAGATTTAATTACCAGAAGCAATGTTAAAAACAAGCAAACAAACAACAACAACAACAACAAAAAAAAAAAACCTGGGTCTGAAGACATGGCTCGGTGCTTAAGAAAACGTGTTCTTGTAAAGGACCTAGTTTTGAGTCCCAGCACCCATATATTGGCTCACAACCATCTATAATTCCAGTTCTAGGGGCTCTAACAACCTTACCCTTTCTGACTCCTACAATCACCAGCCATGCAGATGGTGCACAGACATACATTCAGGAAAAACTTCCATGTCCACATAAATAAGGTTTTTTTTTTTTAAAAAAAAAAAAAAACTTAAAATGCAATCAGATGCAGTGCTATATGTTTATAATCCTAGTCCCGGGGAGGCAGAAAAAGGCAGCCTCCTGGGCTAGCTAGCCTAGCTCACTTTAAAAACTCCAGTGGGCGGCAGTAGAAAAAGAGAAAGAGGAAGAGAGAAAGCTCATTGCAACAAACAAACCACATAAACAAACAAACAAACAAACAAACAAAGCCCAAACAAGAACAAAATAAAATCAAGGTAGATGGTGACCAAAGAACACACATACATAAACACACACACACACACACACACACACACACACATACAGGCTAGGGAGAAGACAACGCGTGGAACTCAGATTCTCCAGCCTTCTGGGATAGGACTGTAAGCATGCTCTACACATGCCTTGGTCACCCACGCACAGATGTTTAGGAAATTCTTTTTTTTTTTTTTCTCTTTTTTTTTTTGATTTTTTTTTATTGTATATATTCTATATTTACAATTCATTTCCCTTTTTCTGGTTCCCCACCCCCAAAGGTCCCACATGTCCTTTTCCCTCCCCCTGCTCCCGCATCCACCCCCTCCCACTTTACTGTTCTTGTACTCTCCCCCAATGATGTTTTGGTACATTCTAGCACCAGTGTCCACTCCTTTCTTCTTGTGAGACATCACTTGATATGTGATTTGTGTCTTTGGTGTTCCAAGCTTCTAGGCTAATATCCACTTATCAGTGACTGTATACCATGGGTATTCTTTTGAGACTGGGTCACCTCACTTAGTATGACATTCTCCAGCTCCATCCATTTCTCTAAGAATTTCATGAATTCATTGTTTCTAATGGCTGTATAGTACTCCATTGTGTATATATACCACATTTTTTGTATCCATTCCTCTGTTGAGGGACATCTGGGTTCTTTCCAGCTTCTGGCTATTATATATAAAGCTGCTATGAACATAGTGGAGCATGTATCCTTATTGCATGCTGGTGAATCTTCTGGGTATATTCCCAGGAGTGGTATGGCTGGGTCCTCCGGAAGTATCACGCCCAGTTTTCTGAGGAACCGCCATACTGATTTCCAGAGTGGTTGTACCAGCTTGCATTCCTACCAGCAGTGGAGGAGTGTTCCTCTTTCTCCACATCCTCGCCAACACCTGATGTCTTCTGAGTTTTTAATCTTAGCCATTCTGACTGGTGTGAGGTGAAATCTCAGGGTTGTTTTAATTTGCATTTCCCTAATGACTAGTGATGTTGAACATTTTTTAAGGTGTTTCTCAGCCATCCGAATTTCTTCAGGTGAAAAGACTCTGTTTAGCTCTGTACCCCATTTTTGGATAGGGTTATTTGGTTTTCTGGGGTCTAACCTCTTGAGTTCTTTGTATACATTGGAGATTAGCCCTCTGTCGGATGTGGGGTTGGTGAAGATTTTTTCCCAATTTCTTGGTTGTCGATTTATCCTTTTGACAGTGTCTTTTGCCTTACAGAAACTTTGTAGTTTTATGAGGTCCCATTTGTCTATTCTTGCTCTTAGAGCATAAGCAATTGGTGTTCTGTTCAGGAATTTTTCCCCTGAGCCAATGTCCTCAAGGGTCTTCCCCAGTTTCTTTTCTATTAGTTTTAGTGTGTCTGGTTTTATGTGGAGGTCTTTGATCCACTTGGAGTTGAGCTTAGTGCAAGGAGATAAGAGTGGATCAATTCTCATTCTTCTGCATGTTGACCTCCAGTTGAGCCAGCACCATCTGTTGAAAAGGCTATCTTTTTTCCACTGGATGTTTTCAGCTCCTTTGTCGAAGATCAATTGGCCATAGATGTGTGGGTTCAATTCTGGGTCTTCGATCCTATTCCATTGATCTGCTTCCCTGTCACTGAACCAATACCATGCAGTTTTTAATACCACTGCTCTGTAATATTGCTTGAGGTCCGGGATATTGATTCCCCCAGAAGTTCTTTTGCTGTTGATGATAGTTTTAGCTATCCTGGGTTTTTTGTTATTCCAGATGAATTTGAGAATTGCTCTTTCTAGCTCTATGAAGAACTGAGTTGGGATTTTGATGGGAATTGCATTGAATCTGTATATTGCTTTGGGCAAGATTGCCATTTTGACTATATTAGTCCTGCCAACCCACGAGCATGGAAGATTTTCCCATTTTCTGATGTCTTCTTCAATTTCCCTCTTCAGAGACCTGAAGTTTTTGTCATATAAATCTTTCACATGTTTGGTTAGCGTCACTCCAAGATACTTTATATCATTTGTGGCTATTGTGAAGGGTGTCATTTCCCTAATTTCTTTCTCGGCCTGCTTATCCTTCGCGTATAGGAAGGTTACTGATTTACTTGAGTTGATTTTATAGCCAGCCACTTTGCTGAAGTTGTTTATCAGTTGCAGGAGTTCTCTGGTGGAGGTTTTTGGGTCACTTAAGTAAACTATCATATCATCTGCAAATAGTGATAGTTTGACTTCTTCCTTTCCGATTTGTATCCCTTTGACTTCCCTCTGTTGTCGAATTGCTCTAGCTAGTACCTCAAGTACTATATTGAAGAGATATGGCGAGAGGGGGCAGCCTTGTCTAGTCCCTGATTTTAGAGGGATTGCTTTGAGTTTTTCTCCGTTTACCTTGATGTTGGCTACTGGTCTGCTGTATATTGCTTTTACTATGTTTATATATGGGCCTTGAATTCCTGTTCTTTCTAGGACCTTTAGCATGAAAGGATGCTGAATTTTGTCAAATGCTTTTTCAGCATCCAATGAGATGACCATGTGGTTTTTTTCTTTGAGTTTGTTTATGTAGTGGATTACGTTGATGGATTTCCGTATATTGAACCATCCCTGCATCCCTGGGATGAAGCCAACTTGATCATGGTGAATGATCGTTTTGATGTGTTCTTGGATTCGGTTGGCAAGTATTTTGTTTAGTATTTTTGCATCGATATTCATAAGAGAAATTGGCCTGTAGTTCTCTTTCTTAGTTGGATCTTTGTGTGGTTTTGGTATTAGGGTAATTGTGGCTTCATAGAATGAGTTGGGTAGTGTTCCTTCTGTTTCTATTTTGTGGAATAATTTGAAGAGTATCGGTATCAGGACTTCTTTGAAGGTCTGATAGAATTCTGCACTAAAACCGTCTGGTCCTGTGCTCTTTTTGGTTGGAAGACTGTCTATGACCCCTTCTATTTCTTTGGGGGTTATGGGTCTGTTTAGATGATCTATTTGATCCTGATTTAATTTTGGTATTTGGTAACTGTCGAGGAAATTATCCATTTCCTCCAGATTCTCCAGTTGTGTTGAGTATAGGTTTTTGTAGTAGGATCTGATGATTTTTTGAATTTCCTCATTTTCTGTTGTTATATCTCCCTTTTCATTTCTAATTTTGTTAATTTGAATACTGTCTCTGTGCCCTTTAGTAAGTCTGGCTAGGGGTTTATCTATCTTGCTGATCTTCTCAAAGAACCAGCTCCTGGTTTTGTTGATTCTTTGTATGGTTCACTTTGTTTCAACTTGATTGATTTCAGCCCTGAGTTTGATGATTTCCTGTCTTCTACTCCTCCTGGGTGAAATTGCTTCTTTTTGTTCCAGAGCTTTCAAGTGTGCCATTAAGTTGCTGGTATATGCTCTCTCCTGTTTCTTTTTGGAGACACTCAGGGCTATGAGTTTTCCTCTAAGCACTGCTTTCATTGTGTCCCATAGATTTGGGTATGTTGTGCCTTCATTTTCATTAAGTTCTAAGAAATCTTTGATTTCTTTCTTTATTTCTTCCTGGACTAAGGTATCATTGAGTAGAATATTGTTCAGCCTCCAAGCGTATGGGGATTTTCTGTTGTTTTTGTTGCTATTGAAGAACACTCTTACTCCATGGTGATCTGATAAGAGGCATGGGATTAGTTCGATCTTTTTATATTTGTTGAGATCTGTCTTGTGTCCAATTATATGGTCGATTTTGGAGAAGGTACCATGAGGGGCTGAGAAAAAGGTATAGTCTTTTGCTTTAGGGTGAAATGTTCTATATATATATCTGTTAAATCCAATTGCTCCAAAGTTTCGATGAGTTTCTCTGTGTCTCTGTTTAGTTTCTGTTTTCCTGGTCGGTCCACTGTAGATAGTGGAGTATTGAGGTCCCCCACAATCATTGTTTTAGGTGCAATGTGTGCTTTGAGCTTTAGTAAGGTTTCTTTTACAAATGAGGGTGCCCTTACATTTGGAGCATAGATGTTTAGAATTGTGAGTTCCTCTTGGTGGATTCTTCCTTTGACTAGCAGGAAGTGACCTTCTGTGTCTCTTTTGATGACTTTGGGTTGAAAGTCAATTTTATCTGATATTAAAATGGCTACTCCAGCTTGCTTCCTGTGACCATTTGCTTGCAAAATTGTCTTCCATCCTTTTACTCTAAGGTAGTGTTTGTCTTTGACTCTGAGGTGTGTTTCCTGTAAGCAGCAAAATGTAGGGTCCTGTTTCCGTATCCAGTCTGTTAGTCTATGTCTTTTTATTGGGGAGTTGAGTCCATTGATGTTAAGAGATATTAAGGAATAGAGATTATTACTTCCTGACATTTTTGATGTTATTTTTGTTTTTGAGTAGTTATCTTCCTTTGAGTTTGATGGAAGAAGTTTACTGTCTTGCTTTTTCTTGGGTGCCATTTTCTTCCTTGTGTTGGAGTTTTCCTCCTATTATCCTTTGTAGAGCTGGGTTAGTGGAAAGATATTGTGTAAATTTGGTCCTGTCATGGAATATTTTGATTTCTCCATCTATGTTGATTGAGAGTTTTGCTGGGTATAGTAGTCTTGGCTGACATTTGTTTTCTCTTAGGGTCTGCATGAGGTCTGCCCAGGATCTTCTAGCTTTCATGGTTTCTGGAGAGAAGTCTGGTGTGATTCTGATAGGTCTTCCTTTATATGTTACTTGGCCCTTTTCTCTTACTGCCTTTAATATTCTTTCTTTGTTTAGTACATTTGGGGTTTTGATTATTATGTGACGGGAGGTGTTTCTGTTCTGGTCCAGTCTGTTTGGAGTTCTGTAGGCTTCTTGTACATTCATGGGCATCTTTCTCTTTAAGTTAGGAAAGTTTTCTTCCATAATTTTGTTAAAGATATTTGCTGGCCCTTTAAGTTGTAGATCTTCACTCTCATCTATCCCTATAATCCTTAGGTTTGGTCTTCTCATTGTGTCCTGGATTTCCTGGATGTTTTGGGTTACAAGCCTTTTGGATTTTGCGTTTTCTTTGACTGTGGAGTAAATGGTTACTATGTTATCTTCAGCATCGGAGATTCTTATTTCTATCTCTTGTATTCTGTTGTTTATGTTTGCATCTACAATCCCTGTTTTCTTCCCAAGGTTTTCTATCTCCAAGGTTGCCTCCTTTTGTGATTTCTTAGTTGTTTCTACCTCTGTGTTCAGATCTTGGATGGTTTTGCTCAGTTCCATCATTTGTTTGTTTGTGTTTTCATGTAATTCTTTAATATATTTTTGTGCTCCCTCTTTCATGACTTCTGCCTGTTGTTTCAAGTTCTCCTGCATTTCTTTAACTGATTTTCTCACTTCCTCTTTATTGGTTTCTGTCTGATGGCCCATATTCTCCTGGAGTTCTTTAAGTGTTTTTTGTGTTTGGATTGTAAGAGCTTCTACTCTATTGATGTTCCCCTGCATTTCTTTAAGAGATTTGTTTATGTCTTTTTTGTGTTCCTCTAGGAGCATCATGACCTGTGCTTTTATATCTAACTTGTTTTTCTGGTGTGCTGGGGTATCCTGGACTTGCTGTGGTTGGCGAATTGGGTTCAGATGGTGCCATATTGCCTTGATTTCTGTTAATAACGTTCCTACGTTTGCCTTTTGCCATCTCTTTATCTCTGGCGTTAGTTGGTCTTATTGTAGATGGCGCCCTGCTGAAAGCACAGCACGCCTGTCCCCAGGAGACAGATCCCTTCTGGCAGCTTGTCTGTGCTGTACTATGCTCGCTCTGAGTCCAGGTCCCTGACTCCAGCTGCTAGAGTTCTGAGCTGTGCCCTGAGGCGGCTAGGTGTCCCCTCACTGCTAGTCCGCTCAGAGAGCTGGTCCTGGCCGGTAGTCTGCACCCGCAGCTGAGCTTTCTGTGACTGGATCTCCTGCAGAGCTAAGCTAAGCTATAACTCTGGCCACGCACCTGATTCCAGCCGCTCCCTGCGTCCAGTGTGCCCGCTGTTTGTGCGCGGGGGTCTGGGGCAAGATGGCTGCCCCTGCTGAAAGCACCGCGTGTCCTTGGCTGAGCTGCTCGTACCCGGCTCTGCTGCTCCTTTCTGGCTGCGTTGTCTGTGCTGGACTATGCTCGCTCTGAGTCCAGGCCCCTGACTCCAGCTGCTAGAGTGCCGAGCTGTGCCCAGAGGCGGCCCGGTGGCCCCTCGCTGCTAGTCCGCTCGGAGAGCTGGTCCCGGCTGCTAGTCTGCACCCGCAGCTGAGCTTTCTGTGCCCAGATCTCCTGCAGAGCTAAGCTAAGCTATAACTCTGGCCACGCACCTGATTCCAGCTGCTCACTGCGTCCAGTGTGCCCGCTGTTTGCGCGCGGGGGTCTGGGGCAAGATGGCTGCCCCTGCTGAAAGCACCGCGTGTCCTTGGCTGAGCTGCTCGTACCCGGCTCTGCTGCTCCCTTCTGGCTGCATTGTCTGTGCTGGACTAAGCACGCTCTGAGTCCAGGCCCCTGACTCCAGCTGCTAGAGTGCCGAGCTGTGCCCAGAGGCGGCCCGGTGGCCCCTCGCTGCTAGTCTGCTCGGAGAGCTGGTCCCGGCTGCTAGTCTGCACCCGCAGCTGAGCTTTCTGTGCCTGTTTAGGAAATTCTAAGTCTGGCCCATACAAAGCATTGGTTATTTCCAAAGGACTTTCACTCCCATTTGGTCACTGTGCTTTCAGTGTTGTGAACATTTAAGATGAAAATGGAAGGCACAATTGGGCTTTAGTTTCCTCTTTTAAAAATCAATAAATTAGTTGCCAATGTGCCTTATATGTCTTGCAAGGGTCAGATTGTGAAGACAAGGAAGAGCCTGCCTTCCGGAAGCCACCCTCCTTGACATGTGCTGAAGTGCCAAGAGGTATGAAGCACCTTGGTTTTGTAAGCCATAACTTTGCTTATGTTCCTCTAATTTCCTAATTAGATATATAACCCTCAAAAATTGAAAGGAAAACAGTTAACTATGAAACAGGCAGACAAGGAAGAAATGTTTGTTTGTTTGCTTTGTTTTAGTGTTAACTGTTTTGCACAAGGCCCAGATACACTCTGAGAGATGATGACAATACAACAGTAAATGTGACAGATATTTCTTAGATCATGATATAATCAATGATACCCACGTTAGGAAACAAAGCAAAAAGTGTCACTTTAGTTTCTTTGCTTAAGTTTTTATTAATAAAACCCTAAACTGGGATATTAATATAGTGATAAACAGACATGGTCTCTGACATCCTAGATTCTTGATTTGCTTTGAGACACACTGTCTTATGGAGCCCATGTTAGCCTTGAACTCATGATCCTCCTGCCTCCATCTCCTGAATGCTGGGATTACTGGCCATATGCCACACACTTTTTTAAAAAGTATTGTCTAACAGTCATTTATCCCTCATTATTTGCTAATCTAATTAAAAGCCAGGTTTTCTTCAGTAAGTTTACAAGCTTTATTTGTATCATACGCTCTTGTATTTAAAGCCACAGGGAAGTGAACTCAAGACATTGGGAATCAAACCTAGGGCTTTGTGTTTGATAGACAAGCAATCTACCACTGAGCTTCATATCCAGCCCCAATTTATTTATTAGTTGGTGTGGTTATTTTTCTTAAAATAGTCTCAGTATATAGTCCTGTCTTGCCCGGACATTGCTATGTACCCCAGATTAACCTTGACTTATCTACAGGGATATAAAGACTCTTCTGCTCCTCAGACATTAATGTACTGAGAATATAAGAAACAAGCCACCACTCCCACATTTAGATTCTTCGGTGGGGCAGGAGGAGACATTGCAATGTGAAATGTCATCTTTGAAAGATGACACTCTTCCTGCTCAGGAAAACATATAACCATTGGCACATACTATTTTTATAATAAAAATGGAAATAAAATAATGCTGGCTAGTAAAAGTCACCACATGGGAAAACTGTTGTTTAGAAGCACCTAGGAGATGCAATGACAGGATTATTTACAGAACACCATGTGATGCCTTCTTCTGACTTCATGTCATAACACCATGATTGAAGGCTTCAGAGTCAGAGTCAAATTTAGATCTCCCACTTAGAGACTGTAGCAATCACAATCTTCTGTCACAGAATCCCAGCTTATTTGAAAGTCACTGAGCTCCAACAAAATGGCAATGAAGAATATAACACCAGTTTTGCTTTGCTCACAAAGTTTTACATGGTTTCCTGAGGTCAACTGTTTTTAAATAAATGGTAATTGATACACTTTACCTTTTCCTGACTTAATCTGTGTGCATGTGCACAAATGCTAGGGTATATGCATGGACAGGTTGCACAAATGCACATGTGCAGGTGTGTGTGTGTGTGTGTGTGTGTGTGTGTGTGTGTAGGTACTAGAATACACACACACACATATACATATGCGCGCGCGCGCGCACACACACGCACACACACACACACACACACACACAGATATACACAATATGTCATTCCTCAGGTGATATCCACCTAACTTTGAAAATAAGCTCTCTCATTGGCCTGGATGTCACAACTGGACTGACTGGCCAGGAAACCACCCATCCACCACATAAGCCTTGTCTTGGCTTCCCCAGAGCTGCCCTTACATATCCACTTCATCCTAGCCAGTCTTCTACAAGGGTGCACAGTATGGAACTAGGGTCCTTATATCTGCAGACAAAGCACTTTACTCACAAAGCTCTATTTCTTCCACCCTGTGATATAAGTTTAAGAGAAATGAAAATCAACAACCAAGTCAAAAGTGAGAAAGAAAGGGATGGGCACATTAAAACCTCAGCTCTGCCACATATTTGTTATCCCAATAACAAAAGGAGTCTTTCCTTATGTCTTTCCTTAGTTGTGCAATCAGTTAATGGAGGTACTGAAATTCTAGCTTTCCACCTGTCACAGGATTATTCAGTAGAGTTTATTCTAAGACCCTCAAGTCTATCTTCAGTGTCCTGAAGAGCCAAACTCAATGAGAGGACCAAAAACATACACATCTAAGTGGCCCCACCCATTGAGCCACACTTATCTGTTTAAACTAAAGCCTCAATCCAGGAAACAGTGCCTCCTCCCCTTAGGCTGGACCTCCTCCTCCTCCTCCTCCTCCTCCTCCACCTCCTCCTCTTCCTCCTCCTTCTTCTTTTTCTTTTTTTCACAGCATGAGATTTTTTTATTCGATATATTCTTTATTTACATTTCAGATGATTTCCCCTTTCCCACCTCCCTGCCCCCCAAAAGTCCCATATGCCCTTTTCCCTCCCCCTGTTTCCCCCATCAACCCCTTCCCACTTCCCTGTTCTGGTATTCCCCTACACTGATGCATTGAGCCTTTCCAGAACCAGGGTCCACTCCTTCCTTCTTCTCGTACATCATTTGGTATGTGGATTGTGTCTTTGGTGTTCCAAGATTCTAGGCTAATATCCACTTATCAGTGAGTGCATACCATGGGTATTCTTTTGAGACTGGGTTACCTCACCTAGTATGATGTTCTCCAGCTTCATCCATTTGTCTAAGAATTTCATGAGTTCATTGTTTATAATGGCTGAATAGTACTCCATTGTGTATATATACCACATTTTTTGTATCCATTCCTCCGTTGAGGGACATCTGGGTTCTTTCACATGAGATGACAAAATTCCCATCTTTTGGGGTCCATTGTTTCAGAAGTCTGATAGTCAGACTGAGATACTAGAACATATGTTTAGAATAGTTTCATTTCTGCTAGGTCAGGTACAATATGAGGTAATGAGGGAATCTGCTCTCTGAACCGATTCATCTGGACACCTCTTAAAGTTATCCATTGTCATCACTGTGCTGGTTTCAAAGCTTTAAGTTTCAAAAATGAACTATGTTTAGAAAACTTTAAAATAATTGTACAAAAGGAGTTTCCCTTTGCTTCCTTATTTCAAATGAGTTTGAAATTCATTGTGCAAGGAATCCTTAAATGTGTTTAAATGTACTAGTCCCATCCTATACACACAGTGAGTGCAAATATTTAAATGCACCGTAGTACTAACCCTAGACACACACACACACACACACACACACACACACTTACACACACTCACACACAGAACCAACATACACATGCATGCACACGCACACTAGCATACATGCACCCACATAGATTATTTCCGTGCAAATAGACTGAATGGAATTATCACTGTAGTTCTGTGATTACCTTTGAAACTCAATATCATATCAAGCATCCTGCTATAACTTGGCATATCTTTATTAGCTCTTTTATCACCTACTTCAATATTTGTATGCATATATTTACCTATGTTGTAGGGTAATCTATATATTTTATTTTAAAAAGACAATAAAGTACAGAAAGTTATAAATTAAAAACCTAAAGAATCTGAAGTTCTAAATTCTTATTTCTGTATCCTGCCGCCAAGTGTTCAAATGGACTATGACTTACCATTAAAATCACTTTTTAGCTGGGCAGTGGTGGTGCACGCCCTTAATCCCAGCACTTGGGAGGCAGAGTCAGGCGGATTTCTGAGTTCAAGGCCAGCCTGGTCTACAGAGTGAGTTCCAGGACAGCCAGGGCTACACAGAAAAACCCTGTCTCGAAAAACAAAAACAAAAACAAAAAAAATCATTTTAAATATTGCTGTTCTGAAAAAAAACAGAGCGCTTGACTTGAAGGGAATAAAAGAGAGTTTACTGTGGAGCTATGGCCAGGGAACCCAGATTTAGGTTACCCTAAACTCCGTGTTCCAGTGAGGAAGCAGTTTCATGACTTTTTTTTTTTTAACCTTTGCAGAGCCGAGAAAGTCATAAATTAAGGCAAGTTTAAACTACACTGGGGGGTATATCAGAGAAGTGGTCACAGCAAGATATGGGAAGCTTTATTATTATTATTATTGACAAATCATACAATATATTGTGATTGTGGTTTACCCTCTCCAGGACCCTCCCCTGTCCTCCCTACCTTCCCACCCACCCAACTCCATACCCCCTCTTCTCTCTCTTTAGAAAACAACCAGGCAAATTTAAAAGTGCAAGTGAACAAAAACAAACAAGCAAGAAAGAAAAGGAAAAAGCACACACACACACACACAAAAAACCACACACAATTCAGAAGAACACAAAATCAGAAACCATAAGATACAAACAAAAGACCAGTAAGATAAAAATGGCTGGAACAAAGTAATTGAGTGAGACTACACACACACACACACACACACACACACACACACACACACACAGGAAGTGCTATTGAATTTGTTTTCTGTTGGCTATGGCAAAGCAAGGGATATGCTCTTAAGTATAGTTTATCTATCCAGTGACACACCACTGAGGAAAAGTGATTTCTTCTTTGCAAGCATGTATCAATTGGAGATAGATTTGTGGTTAGAGGTGGGATATTGTGGCCAGTTATCTACCTCAATGCTGAGGTGAGGTCTGACTTGAACCTGTACAAGCCCTCTGCATGCTTCCAGACCTGCTGTGTCTGGAAGACAGTTTCCTCGGGGAGATCCATCTACTCTGTCTCTTGTTATTTTCCTTCCTCTTATTCCTCAGAGTTCCCTCAACCCTAAAGGAATGGGCTTGAAGAAGACACCCATTTGGAACGAAGTGTTCCAAAACCTCTCACTCTGTGCACACTGTCCAGTTGTAGATTTCTGTATTAGTTTCTATCTGCTGCTGGAGGAGGTCTTCTGATGATGACTAAGCAAGACACTGATATGTGAGTATATCCAGATGTCACTAGGAGACATTTTATATCTGTTTTCCTTTAGCAGAACAATTGTATTTGATTTTCCTCTAGGTTCCTGGTCTATTTAGTTTCAGGTTCTGCCACACTGATTTCCATGATGGCTGCACAAGTTCCCACTCCCACCAGCAATGGAAAAGTGTTCCCTTATTTTATACCCTCGTCACTATTTCTTTTATTATCTTGGTCATTCTGAGGAAATCAGTATAGTTTCAGGTAAGAATGAAATCATATCATAAAATCTCAAAATAGTTTTGATTTGGATTTCGCTGATGTTGAACATTTCTTTGGGTATTTCTTAAGACTGTGTGCTTCTGTTTGAGAACTCTCTGTTTAGGACTATACCCCATTTTCAATTGGTTTGTTTTCTTATTGTCAAGTTCTTACATTCTTTTATTAGCCCTCTATCACACGTATAACTAGTAAAAATCTTTTCTCGTTCTGTAGGCTATTGCCTGGCCTAAATAACAGTCTATTGCCATAAAGAAGCTATTAGGTTTCATGAGGCCTCATTTATTAATTGTTCTAAATATCCATACAGTTAATGACCATAACCTTTCTCTTACTCTTCATCTCTTGCCCTCCTCCCCGTCTGTGTTCCCAAAACATCACACCATCATTCCGCAGGCCTATTTTACTGGGTTTGTCTAGGACCTTCCACTGTACTGTCCAGATAGCTTCTATGGCCTTCTTTCAGGACACTTCCTGGTTCTCAAAAGTCGACTTCAAACAACAATAACCATGTGCTCGGGTGTTTTTGGTGAATAATTCACATTTGCTTACAGCAATCTGTGGAAACATGACTCACAGTATGTTGTGAGCTCTTAGAGGATGAAGGAAGAATCTGCTTCATGCTTTGACCCCTCGTGTTTAACAACTGCAAAGCATATTCTCATTGATAAGGAAATGTTTGTGAATGGATGAGTGAATGAATGAATGAATGAATGAATGAAGTACTTACTTCCTTTCTATAACTAGAGTTTGGACATGTTAGTAATTCAGTCACCTATATTAACCTTACTGAGGTAAAAACTGGGGTTGGTGAATATGAGTTTTTACCTCTCTTATAAAGATTTGTCAAGAAAACTGATAGAAATACCACCTCTAAGTCCCATGTTCACATTACTTAGAATATATGGTTAGATATATAGACATAGCATGTTCTTCACTAATTCACATTTAAAGCATATTTAATGACTGTGAAAGCTAGAAGGTACCCATTGCATTTTAACATGCTTTCAAAGTATAGTAGTCATATTATACTATGAATATATTCAGACTTTGTAATTTGATGGGTGTAAAATACAAAGCTATACCTGGAAAAGTATTCCTACAATTAATAAGCACATCAACAAGTTACAACCCTTGACATATCATGCCTTTGTAATGACTCTTTCCTTTGCTACATGGATCTGCCTCCTGTGTGTCAGTTTGTCTTTTCCAGGAAGATTTTGTGAAAGGAATCAGACACATGCATTCCTTCTCTAGGTCCTTTGCTCCACCACAGCCATTTTGAGATTTAGCATGCTCATTAGATTAGCAGCTTATGTCAGAAGGTCCTAGACATATTTTTTTTTTTGCAAATGGACCTCAGGTATTTGAACATCAACTGTTGAGAAGACTGTCCTTTTCCATGAAGACGCCTCCAATCCTTCGTTAGAAATCAGAACTCATTTCTAAGATTTCAATTCACATCCGGCAATCCAGTTATCCCTTCTTTTACCAGTAGCATGCTCTCTGGGTTGTAGTTTTACGGTGAGTCTTGAAGTCATGGAATATTAGTCCTTCCTTCAACTTCTAAAGTTTACCTTCATTCTCATGATGGCTAGTTATAGACTTTTGCCCATTTCACGTAAACTTTAAACTTAGAGTCCATTTCTTAATATTTACAAAATAACTTGCTGGATTATGAATGGAATTGCACTGATTCATTTGTAAAAGCTGAGACCTGACTTGTTAATAATATTGACTCTTTCATCTTTCTCTTCATAAACACTCTTGTCATATGCACTTATACACAGGCAAGGGATGTTGACTGGATTTAGAATGACCTAAGAGATAAATTACACATTTCCTGCTGTGCCTGAGGGGATTTCCAGAGATGCTTATGTATGGAGGTGAGACTCACCCTAAGTGTGCATAGTACCATCCCAGGAACTGAAATCCCACACTGGCAGATAGCAAAATGGTGTGCTCCAGCTCTGTCTTTCTCTGTTTGAAACTATTATGTGATAAAACCAGACACCCCACAAGCCACCATCCAAAATAAATGCTTCATTCTTTAAGAGGATTTGCTTCATTTGCTTCAGATAGATACTTGTTTACTGTAATGAGATGAATAACAAATATAGAGATGTGTTACCAAGGACTAGGGGATGTTGCTATGTGTTGCTATGAACTATCCGTGGGATTGATAGGATTTGGAAACTGGTTTGTGGGAAGAATTTAGAAGAGTTTGGAGCTTTGGAGTAGAGAGATACTAGAATGATTTAAGCCAAGCTTAGTGGATCCCTAAGTGGTAACTTAAAAAAACAGAATAAGGAAGAACTATGGACAGAAGAAGCTCAATTTTTGAGGTTTCAGAGGTGGAAAGACTGCATTAGGGACTAGGTTAGAGGTTCTTCACGTTATATTCCAGCAAAGACTCTGTCTATATTTTTGCTTAAATCTAGACAGTTTTAGTGAGGGTAAATTTGAAAGTAATGGAAAAAAGTTGTTTTTCAAAGGAAATTTCAAGAAAGCCAACATTGAGGATGTGTCAGGTCGTTGATCTTTACTAGGTCAACAGAGAGAGACAGACAGACAGAGAGGGGGAGAGAAAAAGAGAGAGACAGAGAGAGAGACAGAGACATTCAGAGACAGACAGAGACAGAGAGGCAGGTGGAGCGGAAACACATAGAGTGTGGTAAGGGAATGAGCTTTAGTGAATTCAAAGTGGCAGACAAAGCTAGGCACAGACAAAGCATCTGTAATTGTTAAAGAGATAAATACACGTAGCCAGAAACCCAGCACTCTGCACTGCAGCAAGCCAGATAGCCCAAGGTGCCATGCTGCCCCCGAGAGCTCTAACTCTTCAAATGAAATGCATTTGATAGATATTTCAAATGGAGAAATGTCTGATAAAGGGTTCTTTGCCTGAAAACAAGGGATAGAAAACCGATGGCTCAGGTTCGACCACCCAAGGGCACAGAGTCCACTATAGCTGTGAAAGAAAATGGCAAACCTACATCTTGAGCTGACAACAAAATCTAGCAGCACGTGTCACAACACACTGTCTCTGCAGACATGTAAAATGCAAGGAGGACGAGAGGCTAGAGACTTGAATCCCCCAGTTTGTTTGGCAGCGGTGGTTTCCTGCAAGGAAATCTTCAGAGGCCATTGTGTAAAGTGAAGCTATAATGGAGGTGTCAGGATGTTGGAGATGCTAGATCTATTCGATGTCTACCAAAGAAAGATTCAGATATGAAGAGGTAAGCTCAGATCTCCAGGAAACGGAATGGCAAACTTATTCCTTCTTTGTAGGAGATAATAAGAGAATATAATAAGAGAAGTCATGAAAATACCTGATGATAAAGGCCTGGACAGGTTCTCTAGCAATGGCCACCTCATTTATATATAATGAAGTTGGGATGCAGCTATCTGAGAAGTGCCCCATCTGTCATCTGTTACTTCATGGATATTACTTACTTTGCTGCTGAAAACCATACCAAGATGTTTTGGGGGTCTCTAGAGCATTCTGCTGCCTAAGTAATAAATTGGCCATGACAATTTCCCAAAACAGTAGGTCAAGCCCCACTAGATAGCTATGAAATCACTTTAGTAGGTCATGGTGTGTATGTCTGTATGTGTGTCTGTGTATGATGATATGTGAGTGTGTGTGTGTGTGTGTGTGTGTGTGTGTGTGTGTTTGTATGTGTTTGTATACTATGTGGCTCTAAGTGCTCAAGGAAACAGAATACAGCAAAACAAACTACAGTGTTAAGAATGTAAGAAAAAGATTATTTTTTAAAACTTTCAGTTGAATTCTTATTGTTTAGTCAATTAAAAAAAATTTTAAAGGTGTGTTTTTTCTACTTAGTTTGATCTTACAGATAGCTTTAAAGAAAATCCAGAAAGGTATTTACCTTATACCAAGAGACAAGTTGTCTAGACAAAGAACTAGATGATTGGACAAGGCTAGAAGACAAGATTTAAGCAAAAATAACTGTATGGTAAAGCAAATGCATATCCCAACCCTAATCAGAATCCACCCAAAAGGGCAAACTTAGGGTGAAGCCATCAGCATGTCAGATTGACAGAACTGCAAGGTAAGTTTTTTTTCCTCTACAATTTTACATAAAAAGAAACCAAGAGAGAGAAGCATGCATATTTTTATATCATCATCTTGCCTTGGTAGCAGGTTAGAGAATGTGAAATCTCAGGTTTTAGAATAGCTATTTTATAAATTAGAAGATGTTTGAGAAACTGTAAGAGAATTGAGATATTAAAAATCACCAAGATTATCCTAATCATCATTCTATTGAGGAAGCAGGATGATTCTCTCTAGAATATGTAGCTCATAACAGAAGTAAATAAAAGCATCTTCTGATAGACTCCCAATCGAACCTTTCTACTGTACTTTCCTGTCTTCATTTCTAGCTACCTACAGATTTCAAGGAGAAAGCAGGAAAAGATCAGACACAAATGTTGCTAAGATTCCTTCTCTGTCACACACACACACACACACACACACACACACACACACACACCAAACAAACAAACAAACAAACAAACAAAAACATTAACCCTTTCTTCTAATGTCCAAACAGCAAACCAAGGTACAAGTCCACCATAGCACAATAGAGTTTATTCGGCTTACAAGGTAATGGACGATAGAGTCCTGTACAATATACTTATATCAGAGTATAATCCCAGATCAAAGTTTTAAATAATTGGGTGATTTTATGTAGAAGTGTCTCAAGTGTGAAATGCATTTAATAATTCTTGTCTCCTGGATGAGGATGGGGTAATTATCATGTCATTTGAGGTATAGAAAAGACCTTAGAAGATGCACGGGTTGAATCTGACCTTGGAAACTGAAATCCAGAGAGAACAAATGTCATAGGGACATATATGCTAGATAGAGAGAGACAACTCAAGTAGGAGTGGCCCAATTTTCAGCATACAGATTTTTTCCTTGAAACCATTCTCTCTCCTTTCTGAAGAAGAAGTGAAACAAAAAAAATGATGCAAGGGTCATTATGCCTTAAATCTAAAATGGACAAAGTACAGTTACAAGTGATGAGAGATGGTCTAGTAAAACCCTATCAGCAACAACATGCAGGGAGGTTTACAGCCTTTGTAAATGCTTGCCCTACAGCAACACAGACATTCAGGAGAAACTGCCTGCCATCGGTTAAGCTTAGCTGATTTCGCAGACAGCCCTCTCCTGCTAGAGTGCTCCTGGGAAGGATGGTTCACATGGATATTCAGTGCAAGAGTCAGTTCATAAACTCAGAGGATTTTCTAACTTACTACTCAGATGCTCATTTTCCCCTGTCAGCAAAATGGAGGCTGTAGCAATTCCCTGAGTCAAAAAGAGATTTCAGTCAAGTCTCATTCCCAGAAGATACAAATGATAACTATTGGTGGGCAATGTCATTAGTGGTTTTAATGGGCAAAGACAATAAAAATGAAAGTGCTGGTAAAGTAGACATCTAAGCTTCTCTTTAGTGTATGATTTTATGTGCTGTGGTAACTCACATGCTTTTATAAATCCACACCCAGCCTGGAGATCAATGAAAACTAGCCTGTGTAATGGCCTCTATACAGCCCATCAAAAAGAACCCCTGGCCAAGATAATGGAGACATTATTCATGAAAATGTCTGTCTGTGTTCTGAGGAGCAAGCCTAATTTATGCAGTTACCCACTTCAGAAAACTTTGAGAAATAATTACATAGTAAGAGTTTTCTTTCTTTTTAAGTTTGAGAGTTACACAGACATCAGCTCAATTCTCAGCACTGACATTTTTCTAAGAATAACAAATTTGAGGCTTTGCATAGGAAAGTAACATACCCAAACTCCTTGGGATGGTTAATTTTAAATGTCAACTTGTCACAACCTAGAATCACCTGGGAAGAGAATCTTAGTGGGGAATTATCTAGGTCAGGGTGACCTGTGAATATGTTCTGGGTGATTATCTCAATTGTTAATTGATGTAGGATGATCCAGCATGTCCTACTTTGGATTGCTGAACTGGGTAAGAGCAGAGATGGCTGTTGGGATACTAAGCAAGGAGGCAGGCAACACTGGTCCATTCATTTTTCTCTGCTCTTGACTGGATATGATGCAACCAATTCTCTCAACCGTCTGCCTCTGTGACTTCCCAGCATCGTGGACTAGAACCCCATTTTGGAAGCCAAATAAGCCCCCTTTTCCATATATGGCTTTTGGTCAAGATGTTTTATCACAACAACAGAAGTAAAACTAGAACACATCTCATTTGTAAACTGTGAATACTCATGCCCTCTTCATCTTGTTGAAATACTTTGAAAGGTGCTATATGTTTACAATGTAAAAATGTAGGAGATGCAAAATTTATAAGAACCCCCAGAAAAACACATTTTCTTCTGTCCTCTGTCTTATAGACACTCAATACTTCTTCTTGGAACAACCCCATTATTTAATTCCTAAGTTCCTTTCTGGGCATATTCAGGCATTTAGAGATGCACTCCTTAATTCACACATGCACATTTTGAGTACATCTGTGTACCTAGTTTTAGGTTCCTCTTTGAGCACATAGACATTGTGTGGTAAGTATCTAGTCCACGTGAGGCTTATTGGTACCAAAATTCAAGAAGCAGAAGCAGAGGGTGTGAGGAAGTCATCACCCACTGGGGAAGAAGAACATCTGACGTATTGTTCAGCTGACGTGCGGTATGGTACTGATGATGCTAGCCATCTGTTTCATTTCCTTCCCACTGCCAGAGCACCATAAATTATCTTTTGCAGCAGCCAACCCTTTTCTGCAGCAAGTTTCCACAGTAGGAATACATGAGGCTAAACAAAATTGAAGGCAACTGTCTAGGTCTTTCATCAAGGAAAATGGTTATAAAGGGAGTTCAAATGGATCTTGGAAATCAATGGGGAAATTTTCCTTTCGATTAACTGTAGATAATGAAGTGCCACCACAGAATCCAACCGAGTCAATAAAAAGAAATCCCAAGACTTGTAAAAATCACTCTTAAAACTACTGACTATCAATTGGAAGAGATGGGAATGGAAAGTCCTTGTTTCTGATTATTATCTCTTCTCACATTCATGTCCTCTGATGTCTAACTTCAATTTATCCCCTAAAGCTGGATTATATTTCACTATGTCTACAATGCTGGTCTTAACTATCTGTTATTTTTTAAGAAAAGGAATACAGACAAACAATACTATAGCTGTTAGCTGGAGTCATAAAAATATTGAATGTGTTTATTTGTCTGTCTCTCTTTTCTGTAACCAAGTAGTCCCAGAAGTTGAGAGCTGTGTAGAGCACTGGCCAAAATAGCTGAACCCTAGCCACCAGGCAAATCCATAAAGGGAGTACTTGACCAACATAATCAGAGTAGATCAATTCATAGTTTTATCAAGCATACCCCTGACTCTTTTTTTTATTATTTTCTTTATTTACATTTCAAACGATATCCCCTTTTCTGGTTTGCCCGCAGAAAACCTCCTATCCCATCCTCCTTCCCCCTGCTCACCAACTCACCCACTCCCTCTTCCCTGTCCTGGTATTCCACTATACTGGGGCATAGAGTCTTCTCAGTATCAAGGACCTCTCCTCCCTTTGATGTCCAACAAGGCCATCCTCTGCTACATATGCAGCTGGAGCCATGGGTCCCGCCATGTGTACTCTTTGGTTGGCAGTTTAGTCCCTGGGAGCTCTAGGGGTACTGGTTAGTTCATATAGTTGTTCCTCCTATGGGGCTGAAAACACCTTCAGCTCCTTGGGTCCTTTCTCTAGCTCCTCTGTTGGGGACCTATAATAGCCAGAAGCTGGAAAGAACCCAGATACCCCTCAACAGATGAATGGATATAGAAAATGTGGTACATTTACACAATGGAATACTACTTGGCTATTAAAAACAATGAATTCATGAAATTCTAAGGCAAATGGATGGAACCAGAAAATATCATCCTGAGTGAGGTAACCGTCACTCACAAAAGAACACACACAATATGCACTCACTGATAAGTGGATATTAGCCCAGAAGCTTGGAATACCCAAGATACAATTCACAGACCAAATGAAACTCAAGAAGAAGGAAAACCAAAGTATGGATACTTTTATCTTTACAGATTACTATTTTCCTAAAGAAGAGGACTGGTTCTGTTTTCATTTAGCTTAACAACAAACAAACAATAAGAATGCATAACTTATTATGCTATACCAAATCAAATCCTACTCAACCATTTATTTTCCGATGAAAATGCCCCCTGGGTTGAGAGAAGTCAAACTACATGCTTAATATCAGACATCCAAGTGGCAGAAAGCATACACTTGGATTTTCTTTTTTCTTAGCTAGAGAAACATGGCACTAAAGCAGCGTTTCTTGACCTTGTCATTATTGACATTTGGAGACCATCTCTAATCTCTCTGCTTCCTCCATCCCATTCCAGGTGTTAAAACTAAAAACATCCCCAGACATTACTAAAGGTCATGAGGAAAAATGTTGTTCATAGTTGTGGCCACTGGTAATTTATGGTTTTATGTGTTCTTAACTGCTTAAAAGATTTGGTCTGCCTAAAGCATGAGGCTGATATCTTATATATATTTTGTCTGAAGTATTTAGGGCACTGGAAACCACAGTTATCAATCAAATAAAGACAGCATGTAATCCAAATTGTTTGCCTTCATCAACCACAGAGTAGCTTAAAAAGAACATCTTTGAAAAATGTGTTAAGAAATGGAATCTTCAACGCCCATTTCCACAAACCCACATTTGCTCTCCTGGACTTCTTATCTCTTTTATCTATTTTCTTATTAGAGCTCTAAACAAAAAGGTTTCTATAGACTAAGAATGAGAATATTTATTTATGTCAAGAATTTCTAAGTTTTGACCAAGGTTCCACCTCTCTTGATGTGTTTGACATAGGAGATATATGATTTCATGGAAATATCCACCAATGACCAGCATTGGTCTCAGCACACAGTGTACAGAACTGACTCATCATGGATGTTTCTTATCCTTTAATCCGTTGGTAGGTTTATAATGCTGCTTGTCCATTGGATGCTCTTTTGAACCCTGTAAACTGCTGTAGATGTACAACTTCATCCTAGACAGCTTAAATCGGATTCTTTCCATCAGGATGAACATTGTAATTTTATTTGATAAGATTCCCAGGAGTTCCAGTGAACAGTCAAGAGTTGAGAAATACTGCTTAGAATATGCTCTCGATTGATATACAAATTCTCAGATCTACTTATCACGTCAATATACTATTCAGTGTTCCTACCATGCCCATAATGGTTCTATATTAGGCTTTTTGATCCTTCTCTAGCTACTTCAGATATAGCTCAGATCACTCTGCCCTACCACACTGACCTCATTACTGTACCTCACACACACTAACCAATACCATTACCCCAGGTTCCTTGCCCATGTCATCCACTCCTTCTGAAATATTTTCCTGATATCCATATGGCCTATGACTTCAACTCATCACTCTTCTAGGGAGTTATCTTCTCTAACTTCTCTGGGAAAATGTACCTTTTTACTCTGTCTCTTAAAACTTACTATGTTTCTTGTGTGAATGTTTGACTATGCATAAGCATATTGTGCATGACCCTACAGTGGCATAAAGTGACACTCAGGCCTCATTCCTCAGGAGCTTATATTTTGAGAAATGGCCTCCTGCTAGGACCTGGAGATCTTCTGCCCTATCTTCCTAGTAGAGTCTCTATGGAGACTTCCATGGAGTCTCTAGTTCATGAACGGCACCCAGCCTTTTGGGTGGGCACCAGAAATCACAGAGAGGCCTTGTACTTATTCAAAGTTGTGTCTAGTCCTTGTATTTCCTTCAATAATAGAAATTAAAATTCAATCCAGATGAGTTTATATAGAGTTCATCTTTCTCTCCATTCTCATGAAAACAGGAATCAGAAGTATTTGGATCATCTTAATAGTCTCATAACCAGTACCCAGAACCCAGAGGCAGTTGAAAAATCTATTTGCTCAGATCTATACTTGTGTTCATCTGGTATCTGGTAACTCTTACTCAGTAACACTAATGCCCCATTTCAGCCAAAGGCTAATTCTCATTATCCTTTATTAAAAGACTGAGGAGGGAGATGTTAACAACAGTACCGGAAGCCAAATACATAACATCTAAGATTAGAGCCTAAGGTTTTTATCCACTTCATAATTCGTTTCCTCCTCTCATACTGATCTATTCCTCTCTATTCTCTCTACCCTTGGAGCATCACTCCCTTGGCTATGCAAACTAAATGGGAAAAGAACATAGAAAATGTTCAGATAGTACCACTGCTCCCATTTGGAACAACACTGTCCATAGTTGATACCAGTGAGCAGCATCTGGCTACACACTATTCCTGGTAATGCAAGGACCTCATTTTAGCACACACAGCTTTCTGAGCACTGTACAGAGTTTCAAAATGCTCAGTCATCATGGAGTTTAATCGTATCTGTAGGGATACATTGATCTGGTGATCTATTCAGAAGGGCTTTCATCCTTACACCATGGGTTGGACTTGAAAACTTTGGAGATTTCTTCTGTTCTGTGCTATTGTTATTAATTGATATATTTGCTACTTTCTGCTTTGCTGGCCTGTCACTCCTGAGAAAGTGGATTCTGTCTCTATTTTCTCTGAATCTGGCCACTATGTATGTGCAAGTCCTGGGCCATAGCACTCTGTGACAGCCCTGAATCTTCATGCTCTGTATCTCCCACTATGGAGGGAAAATGTAATCAGCAAAGGAATCCTAGTCCTTGATTTATCATCCACCTAGAGCAGCAGTTCTCAACCTGAGGACTGTGACCCATTTTGGGGGTTACATACAGATATTCTGCATAGTAGATATTTACATTAGTATTCATAGCAGTAGTACAATTACAGTTATAAAGTACCAATGAAATAATTTTATGATTGGGGGTCACTGCAACACAATGAAGGGTCACAGCACAAGGAAGATTGAGAACCACTGCCCTGGAGAGTATATGCAGTTATAGTCCCTCTCAGAAAGTAAATCAGGGGTGCCAAGAGATTTCAAGTTGCTTATTTATAAATGAGAACATCTTCAAAGGGCTTTTAGAAGAAGCTTGCTATCACGGACTGAAGTGATTTTTTTTTCCATTTCAAGACTTAATTCTCTTAAGGGCTTAATGTTTCCCCCAATGCCTGTTTCCAGAAATAACTGGAATATCTACAAAGCAATGTCAATGCCACCACTGATCAGAAAGCAGTCTGCGTTGTGAAGTAACAGATGAGGCTTTTCTGCTAAGTCTGAAAATAAAAATCGCACAAACCCTATATGCTTTTCCTCTGAAGCAGAGTGATTAAGGAGACCTTTTGTCTCTTTATAATTCATGTTCTTAGTATAGTTTACCACAAGTTGTTATTCTGTGAGCTAAGGTTTATAACCTCTGACAGTCTACTCAAAAGTGATGAAAGTTAAGTGATGGTATCTTCTGTTCTCTGGAAATGCTTTCGGACGCACAAAACGGTTTCAGAGAATTGTTCCCTAAAGGCAAAATTTCTAGTGACACTATAAAAGAACAAATAGTTAGGCTTTTGCCTCAGCAGTATTAAATAAGTAGCACCATGTTTGCCCATTTCCAAAGGCAGTAAAATAGAGCACACCTGTCATTGAACTCAACAACAGGGGCTGGCTGAACATTAAGAATCTCACTCTCTCTTAAGAGAGCTCAGCCCTAAATGGGCATCTTTCTCATCAATCTTCCATGTCATGATGGCTCAGGAAACACAGAAGAGGAGAAAGAAAACATGTAAGAAACAGGTAAAGGGAAGGAATGCACAACAGGCAAACTTCCAGACTTGACATGACTACTGCTCACATGAACTGTCAGCAGCTGTAGTTACCTGCAGAAGGCTTATCTAAGACCAGTCCAACTAAATGTCTGACACTGATGATGAAGATGTGTGTGTGTGTGTATTCAAATACACATACACATATGTGCACATGCATATACCTGGCCAGGCTGAGGTGTTTGGGAAGAGCTAGTAGAGAAAATACAGGGTAGATATGGGGTAGATATTTCAGGTTTCATTATTCACATGTATGAAATTCTCAAAAATAAATATTTTAAATTAATTTTTAAAAACTGAAAGTGGAAAGGAAATCATACTTATACCACAGTTTCCTAACCTGTCTTCTCTATTATTTCTCATTATTTCAACTTCAAAGTAAAGGCACTAAATCATATCAGGATGTTTTAGCACATTTTCTTCCTGAATTACTAAGATAGTATTTTTTACTTGTTCTTCTCTGGATGTATTATCTGTCAAATGCTACTGTAACAAATCTCCACAATCTTAATGGCTTATAATAGCATAAAGTTCTGTAGCTTAAGGGGTGGGTAGATCTTGCCAGGCTAAACCCAAAGTGCTAGCAGAGTATCTTGTTCTAGATTCTCAAAGGGAGAATCTATGCTCTTCTGCAGTCAGTTTATAGGCAAGAGTCAGCTCTTTTCAATGCAGTGCTAAGATTATCATTTCTTCACTGTCAACTGAGATTTACTACCAGCTTCTAGAGGCCACATGTGTGTCTTGACTTCTGATGCTCTTTCTCCCCATGCAAAGCTAATTGGTCTGCTGTCTCCTGGATTATAAGAGCTACTCAAATTAAGTACTAGCAATGAATATCAAGACCTTCTTTAAAAAAATAAGATGAGACTTAAACAAGAGAGTTAATTATCAGGGGCAATAAACGGCCTTTGGTTTATGTGAGTCACTCAAACAGCTCTTGTAGAAATCTTGGGCATGGGGCAGGCAATAAGAACATACAGATGTATGTCCAGACTAAGTTCAAATCTGTTTCAGTTTTCTAGATCTTAAAATCTAACCCACTTTTATGTCAAATGTATGGAACCATTAACAGAAGGAACCTGCTTTCAGATATAACCAATATTTGCCAATAATCAAATACTAGTTGTTAGCAAGAAAAATATAGAAACTGTATTTGAACGTGACGCTATCTTTTTACAGTTCTGTTTGGATTAGGTGAAGGTTCCAGAATTTCCACCACATGCATTGTTTACTATTACTGATGTTAAAGTGGAAGCTGTAATTATTAGAAACACTAATTCTTAAATAATAATATATGTCTGTTGTGTACTTATATGTCTCTTAATGAATGGTGTCTAGTATAAATATCACATATACTCGGGTTGGGCTTTCTGATCCACAAACGTCTTTAGTGCATTTGGATTTCCATTGATAGAGTTAAGGCAAGTACTTCACACTGAAGAAAAGGGAGTACATCAAAACACCTGGTGCCAAGCATTTCAGAAAAGATACATTTAATCTCAATTTGTGTGTGGATTTATACTTGAATATATACATATACACCTTTGAAGGCCCAGGCAGCCTCAAAACTTTGCACTGAATTAAATCAGATAAAAATTCGAGATATGTTGGGCTATTTAAAATTTAAATCAACTCATGAAATTTCCTTCTGGCATTTAACCAAACTAAGTGAAATAAAAGGGGAGTCTGTGACACTTGTCCTGACTTGTCCCCACCCTTCCTGGCCAGCAGTCAGAGACTCTGAGACACAGATTCTTCAACTTTCAACTGGAACATGCCTGAGAAGCCACGGTTGTATCTATTTGCTTTCTTAAGAAGGACAGAGCTCTTCTTGATCTATTGCCCATTCTACTTTTAGAAAGATACTTCTCATTATTATGCACCTTCTAAAGTACAGAGTTTTGGAGGGAATGAGTAAATCACCTTCCTCTTTAGCCATTTTCGACCAAGAGATTAGAATTGCAGATAGTTAAGTTTGCCTGTTCCTGCTCTCTTGGGTTAAGAGTAGGATATGTTCTTCTTTGTAACTATGGGTATCTGAGGAAAATAAAGAGAGGGGAAGCCAAAGATCCTGGGAACTACTTTTCATTCTCTGAGGCTCTATTACTTTGGTTTATCTGTGCAATAGAAAAATTTCTCCTCCCTTCCAGAATGGTTTTTGATTTCTACTTCCTCACAGTAGATGAAGGATCAGAGGATAGAGAGACAAGTGGAATCTGGGGATGGTCACCAGCTGCCCCTTATACTCACTTTGCCTCTGTGTCAGTGTTTATGTCTGTCCACAGGTAGTCAGGCAAACAGAAAGACAGATAGATCTATATTTTACTGAGAAACAGAGCAGTGCCATATACTTCTTCCTGAACCTCATATTTCAGCACAATATAGGGGCTCTCAGTACTTCAATATCCCATATGCCTAGAAACAAAGAGAGATGCAGGAGAGCATTTTCGAGGAGAATAAGAATTGTTACACTTCTTGCATTGCAGATATGTCAGAGGAGCATCATTTATAGTTTTATCAGGCAAAGCAGACTAATCTAGGACAGAGATAGAGAAGGTTCTACCAACTGAGTTATGGATACTTCATTCATGGGTAAAGAAAAGTCATCTGCATTTAGAAGTTTACCCACTTAGCTTCACTGGCATCTTCTCATGTGTCCTCATATCAGCTTATAGGTCCCATTCTTTCCTGTTGCTTCCTGCAGCTACTGCGAACTGGGTTTCTGGAATGGAAACTGAGGGATGGATGGGGAAGGGTGAAAAAGAATGAGGGCCAGGAGGATAGGTTACCGATCAAGGCCAAAGTTTAAGGGAGGTCTGACAATTTAACAGTTTGGGCGAGCTCCTCCTCCCAGACTCCTGTGTGGCTCTAAGTTGAGTGTTGGCTCCACTGCTCAGGCAGCTGGGCAGGTCACCTGCTTAATTCAGAAATTCATAGATCTGGAGGAACTTCACCTTCAAGCTGAGCACTCCACCCTAGGTGGGGCAGGATCATGAATAGCACAGGAATCCGAAGGCTGGGAGAGGAAGTTCACCTTGACCAATGTCAAGTTCCTACCATGTGGCATGACACCACAATATGGCTCTGTACACTTTCCCAGCCAAATCCTTCTTTAAGAAGAGACTCACAATCAGGAAATTGTTTGACTGCTACTGTGCCTTAAACACTTTCAGCATGAGGTTCTGCATTTAACTTTCAGCAACTTCAGCCCCACCACTATAAGAGACATTGGTTCCCCTTAGAAGCTCAAGTCCTAAATAGAGTAGTTAAGCTGAAAATTCAATTTTCTGAGCTCATTTTCTTTCACTACTCTGTTCAGCAATATTATCCACAACCAAGCAACTTCTTTATATCCATTTTCCCCAAAGTGAATATCTTATAGTTATGTATCTGTCTGCTTTTATGAATGAGGGATTAATAAATAACAACAAAATTACTATGTGCATCATTATAAAACAGTTCAGGACACCACTTATAAGGGATCTCTTTTATATTGGTAATAGAACCTTTGTGATCTTTACATTTGATCAGGTGAAAAAGCTCATTACAGAAGCCTCAAAAACAAGTCTGGATATTCATTGTTAAAATTCAGTTTCTTTCCTGCTGTTGACATAGTTCGGTTGGTCAAGTGCTTTCTTTGCAAGCATAATGATATAAGGTTGATGTCAGAAGTCATTATAAAGACAAGACAGGATAGGGAAGAAAAAGGAAGAAAGGAGAGGGGAAGCCATAGAGAGGAGACAAGGTTTGGGGAGGGGAAAGGGGGAAAGGGTAAGGAAAGAAAGCCAAAGGATATCTGGATATGGCAGTGCATCCCTACAATCCCAGCTCTTGGGAGACAAAGACAGGAGGATCCCTAGAAGTCACTGTCCAGCCAGTCTAGCTGGATGTGTGAGCTCTAGGTTCAGAAAGCCACAACAGTAGTTTGAATAGATATGACTTCTATAGATTCATATGTTTGTATGCTTGGCCACAGTGAGTGGCACTATTAGGAGGTGTGACCTTATTGGAGGAAGTGTTGCCTTACTAGGGGAAATGTATTGAAAGGATGAGGGCTACAGGCTGGGAAGGTCCCTAGCATCCTTTCCTGCCTCACCTCTGGCGGAGAAGCTGAGGCAAAGGCAGATGCCACTAGGTCAGCAGGGTCACTGTGGCAGATGCGCCAGCCCCATAACAGGAAATGCATAACAGGAAATGCCTGCATGACTGCGTGACTGGTGTGACCCTGTGTGTGTAAGCAGAAATGACTTAACTAGTTTATTTGGCCTCTATAGGAAACTGATTGGTTCTCAGAGAGCACGGGCTCGGATAATTTAAACTGATTGGCTTAGAAGCTATGGAGTGGCTTGTGTTAGGCAGGTTCTGTTATAAGCCTATAAAAGCTGCCCCAATTCTGTATGCGTGGTTCACAGTCAACTACCCTGCATGGGGGAATGACTGTGACCCCAGAGCTCTGGAATTAAAATCCTCCTGCTATTGCATCAAGACTGTTACTCGTGAGTGATTGGGGTGACAGCTTCCAAGGCGTGGGGCGCTGGGGTGCCCCCATTTTTCTTTCGGGTCTTACAGTATCACTGTGGAGGCAGGGCTTTGAGGTCTTATATGCTCAAGCTACTCCCAGTGTGTAACAATTCCAGCCTCTTCCTGTCCGCCTTCAGAGCAAAATATAGAACTCTCAGCTCCCTCTCCAGCACCATGTCTGCCTGGATGCTGCTATGCTTCTCACCATGATGATAATGGACTAAACCTCTGGAACTATGTCAGTCCTGATGCTGTTTCCATTAATAATAGTTGGCTCAATCATGGTGTCTCTTCACAGCGATGAAACCCTAGCAAAGACATCAAACTTGCCTCAAAAACAAAGGTAGATAATGATTAAGACTTCAAACTTGCAAACCTCTAGCCTCTATGTTCACATGTATGTGTATGTGTAGCCACATACACATGTACAGGTGCACATATATCAAACCCATTTTGTTCTTCTGAAGACAAATACAGATCCAAAGTTTGTATATCTAAAACTAGTAACTGGCATGCATAATTAAATAACATTCTTATCCTGCTTCCTTCTGCATCACTCTTCATTTTATAGGGAGTATCTTGGTATGAACTGCTTCAGAGACACAAGGTCATAAACTGAAATTCACCTTGTGGGCTCAAAGTAAATTTATCTCTATAGGTCCAGATGGCCCTTCTGGACTGTTTGTCACAATTATATACTATTGAATGAAGAAGTAACTGAACATTCTTCAATTATGTGGTGTGTCTAGGAAATAGGTAATTCTGTTTAACTATTTACTGGATAGATAATCCAGTACATAAAATTACTTAACTCTCTCTCCAAGTTCATTGCTCATTCTTAGAATGAAAATGTCTCTGGATATTTACCAACCAATCTCTTATCCCGATGCTCTAAAACATGTACAACTTTGTCAGCTACCAATCCACTCTAGAAAGGGGATGATCACAGGGCCAGCATATTTGAGAGACTTCTCACAAATGTACAGTAGTATGGTAGCTGCCAACTGTTTCAATCATGCTAAAGAAATCCAAGGGAAAATCTAAGATCTATCTTTCAAACATCATAGGACAAAATTAGATGTCCAGCAATGTGACGTTTCCTATAATGCATTCCAAAATATTCTATTAATGCAAAACCATCATCTAAGGCAGAAGCAGAAAAAAAAAGAGAATTTCTATGCACCTATCAAGGTCATTATTAGAGAAAAATGTGACCTTCTAGATACTGCTAGAGTCATTAGCTAGCTGCTTAAATAGAAGAGAAAATGCAGCTATTGAGGCAATTTTAAAACTTCTGCTAAATGCTCAGTAAATGGACTGCAAATCTATGTTAACCATGGCTTTCCTTTATGGATATAACTGGGGCTTTGCACTTTGTTGACTAGAGACCCCCATAGCTCTTGAGTGTGGCATTTTTTGATGAAAAAAAATGTCAGTTAATTTTCAGGTCCAATTGATTAGCTTTCCCAATGGATCCCATCATCTCGCAGGGCATATGGGCATGAGCACATTTCTTCCTAAAAGCTTTCTTCCCTGACTTCTCCCACTTAAGAGTGGAATATACTTATACTCAAATCCAGACAGATGAGCACAACTTTTTCACAAATGAAGGTTGTCTTCGCACTTACCCACCCTCTCCTGGGAAATGTCTTATTTTCTTCAGAACACAGGTTATTAGAGTACAATGACCACCTTTATTTTACTATTCTAAAAGGGTTTATTTTCATTTACAGCTCCACTATGACAGAGAATGCATGACAACAAGAGTATGAGGTCAGCTTGTCAGACAGGAAACAGAGGCCACCACATTTTATCTACACTCAGGAAATAGAGGGAACAGGAACTATGACCAGCCTATACTTAAAGCTCATGTCCAGTGACACAATTCCTCCAATAAAGCTCCAGTTCCTGAAGGTTTAACAACCTTCCCAAAGAGTACCACCAAATCAATACCAAGTTGATCAAATACATAAGACCATGAGAGCCTTTCTCATCCAAACTATCAATTCCAATTATTTATGGGTATCTACAATTGAATCCATTGTTTAGTATCTACAAGTTACTTAATCACTTTGGGTCTTCCTTATTTCTGTCTCTGAAACAGTAGACCCTTCCCTATTTCACAGGGTTCCTAAGGTTCTATCTGTGAAACACATATGCCTAGGATAAGAATACACCAAATATGTCAGCTATACCCAAATCTGAAAAGTCTTTAAAATTTTTTAAATTTCTTTATTATTAATGTATTTACTTCTCCTGCTCACCACCTTCAGAACTTCAAAGGAGCAGTGAGGACTTAAGGGTCCTTATATACTTGTATAAATCCAATACTGAGCAATGTCAGATACATCACAGATCCCTCAAGGGATTTGCTGAATGAATCAATATAGCGCTAAACTAGAGTAAGCCACAAAAACCTGAGCTTTAGTGTTATCATCTGTAAAAGTAATTGGCCCCATTCCACACAATGGTAATGAATTAAGTAAAAACTTATATCCCTATTTCTTCAGCAGTATTACAGTGGATAATTTGATTGATTGATTGATTGATTGATTGATTGATTGATTGATTGAATTTTTTAGTCTGGGCCTTATGCAGTCAGAGCTGCCTGCCAAGACTGATCTTGAACATCTGATTCTCCTGTTCTACCTCCAAAAGGCTTATATTACACACACACACACAGGCATGCACTGAAATATTTCCAAGTATAAAGAGGTATAGAGTTAAGCAAAAAATAATTGCTTAGATCAGCAGGGGTTTGATTTTTTTTCCAGAATATTCCATTGAGCAGAGCAGCTTAGATGTTCTTATAACCAAATATAATACCTTTTCAATTGTTAATATATACCTTGCTCTGTTTGTATTTTTCCCTGCCCCATTATCAGAGGGCAGCCTGGTGCTTTAATCTCCTTACCTCAAGAGTATTCTATTCTGGTCATTGCCTGTTCAGTTTCAGATAAAAGAAACAAACAAACAATGACAACAAAGACCTTGGGTAGATTGTGCTAACCAAAACAGAAGATAAGAAAAGAGGAAGATTCTGTGGGGGAGAGGGGCTCACCCTGATATACAAAGGATTGTCTGTGCAGGGTTATCCATGGCAAACAGGCATAGGCTCATATAAAACTCGGTCATCAAAGAGGCTCTGCAGGATAAAAATATATAAAATATCAAGATCTTCAGACAAATCCTCCTTTGACAAGAAGTCCCAGGAATGATTTAGACTGAATATCCTACCTGGCAGGCAAACTAAGTGTGCAGGTGAGCTGAATTCTAGCTTAGAGAAATTACATTTCGTGAGGTTTTGCTCCATCCCTGAATTATTGAAAAGGTTGCTTCTCCATGCCACCCTTGCCTCTTCTTTTTCAACTCCCTCTCTCTCTCTCTCTCTCTCCTTCTCTTCCTCCTCCCTCTCTCCATCTTCCTCCTTCTCTCTTTTCTCTTTCTCTTTCCTCCCTTCCATCTCTTCCTCCTTTTTCTCTATACCCCAACATATAAGCTTTCAAAAATTCAAAGCCTTTCTGCAATGCCTGATGGGAACAGGTGAATGGCATCAGCAGCTTGTCAGAGTGAACTTGGTGAGTGGCCACACGTAAAACAGACTGGCCTTTGATCATAAGCTGTGACAGACTCCAAATAAGTTACCAGAGTGTCCCCTGGGGATTTATTCATACCCACAAATGGGCTTGACCTGTGTTCTAGATGCAAAAACATGACCCTTCATCTAGATTTGTTATGTAAAGTTACAGCATATATGCTAAACTAAGACCTCTGCCCATTACCATCGATTCATTAAAAAATCCCTCTCATATGTAGTTCCCTAAAGTGGTAACAGAACTGACTGACCAGAACTGTGACCTTCTCAATCCACCAATAGTAAGAAACACTCCTTGGAAATGCACTTAGGATGGCTCCCAGAGCTTGCCTATGTGGCTTGGCAGACATGTGTAAAGCACACTTGTTTTGCTGGTTTGTAGATGCTTTTATCTTACTATTCTGGCTTAAGTATGTCCTCTTCAAAACTTAAGAGCTACCATGTAACTCCGAGGAGGCAGGACTGTTTATCAAGGTCATAAGGTCTCTTTCTTCTTTGATAAACAATAGAGACTTCATCTAATTCCATCTCATGCCTTCAAATCTCATCCACTCTGGAGGATGTAGCCCTCTCCAGGTAACTACCGAACTTGATATGTGAGCCAGTCTTAGATTTCACAGAGTTCAGAGCTTTAATGGGCTAAATTCAACATTACCATCTCACATCATATGCCTGCCATACTGCCTTGTAAATATTTATGTCCATACATATAGATTTGCACTCTTGCTTTAGTTTGTCAGATAAGCTCTGATAACTATTTATTTATGTATTTGCACTGGGCAGTAGTTAATGTTGAGAAAAGTAATTGAAGAAAATGCTGAGAATAACTGTCACTCACTCCAATGCTCAAGAATATCACAGAAAATGGGGCAAAATAATAAAATAAAATAAAATAAAATAAAATAAAATAAAATAAAATAAAATAAAATAAAATAAAATAAAATAAAATAAAATAAAATAAATAAAAGCCATCCAGAGACGACCCCACCTAGGGATCCATCCCATATACAGTCACCAAACCCAGACACTATTGCGGATGCCAAGAAGTGCTTGCTGACAAGAGCCTGAAATATCTGTCTCCTGAGAGGCTCTGCCAGAGCATGACAAAAACAGAGATGGATGCTTGCAGCCAACCATTGGACTGAGCACAGGGTCCCCAATGGAGGAGTTAGAGAAAGGACTGAAGGACCTGAAAGGTTTTGTAACACCATAGGAAGAACAACAATATCAACCAACTAGAGCCCCCAGGTCAGGGATTAAACCACCAACCAAGGAGTACACATGGAGGGGCCCATGGCTCCAGCTGTGTATGTAACAGAGGATGGCCTAGTCAGGCATCAACAGGACGAGAGGCCCTTGGTCCTGTGAAGGCTCTATACCCCAGTGTAGGGGAATGCGAGGGTGGGGAGTTGGGAGTGGATGGGTGGGTGGGGGAATACCCTCAGAGAAGCAGAGTGAGGGGTGATATACAGGGGTTCTGGGGGGAGCCAGAAAAGGGGATAACATTTGAAATGTAAATAAAGAAAATACAAAAAACAAACAAACAAGCAAACAAAAAACAAAAACATAAAAGCCAGAGGAAGGTGATGGGGAATGGTATGTGATACTGACTTCTAAGCCTGAGATAGGGACTACACCTTTGAATTTTCAACAGCTGTGCTTATCTGCACATAACTCCTAAATACTAACCCAACAACACCCCACAGTGTATACAGGAGAGGATCACAAGCCCCACATGTCTCTCAGGATCTAAAAGTAATTATGGATGCCCGTGACAAGACCTTTCTTTCTGTGGTAGAATCACATGGCCAGTGTCTCCTGTACATAGTCCTGTACTCGTGTTCCATAAGCAATCCCAGTTGAATTCATCGGGTCATACAAAAAAGTCATAACAGTTGAGAAACGATTAAGGAGGGAGGTCAGCAAGAGCTGGAATGGGACAAAGAGGAAAACCGGTGTGAATATGACCCAAATGCATTATATAGGTATAATGAAATTCTTTGTTATATACAATGGACATATGCTAACAAATCTTCTTATGAAAAGAAATTACCATCTCAGATTTTTCTGTCACACACAAACCAACAGTGATAGGATTTTGGCATCATCACACCAATGAACCTTATAGCACATAGAGCTATGATTTTTTGAAAAATATAATACAAGAACATAGAATAGAGATGTCTAGACACTGTTAGGGTGGGTGAAGCTTAACTTACTTTAATTTGGGTGCACTACCTCAAATGTGTAGATTCAATAAAACATCTTTCCCATCAGCCTATGGAAAGTAAAACAGCATAATTTTTTTCAGACAAAATACTCAAAATACTCTTTAAATTTGCATAAGAAATGTAGATGAAGGATCAAAATGTAATTTTTATGTGAACTTGAGACTTGAAAGAGATTCTATACACTCAGTGGTCGTAGTTGCCAATTTAAGGGATATTTTCTGACTTGTTTACTTTTGTGAGAATGTTAGAAAACATGGAAAAGAAAAATCAATGATCTACAAGTTCAAGGTACATTTAACACAAAATAATTTCAAGCCATCTGAGTCTCAGAAGGTCCTTTTGGCACACAGAATGTATTAAATTTTACCATGTGCCATGGTGTGGTGATGATGGTGGTGGTAGGAGTGTGTGTGTGTGTGTGTGTGTGTGTGTGTACTCAGCCTTGAGAACTTTTCTGGAGCCAGTTAGAGCAGTATCATCTTCCCAAGGAAAGATGACTAGAAGCAAATAAAGAAAAAGGATGGTAGACACTATATTTGCCCCTTTGTGAGAATAATCTAATGAAGGATTTGATAGAATGCAAAGGAAGCAGAATTCATGGCTGTTTGATCCACATGTGAACATGCATATACATGTATATGAAAACATAATTCACATGCACACACATGCAAAAAAAAAAAACCACACACACACACACAAGTAGATACTCTTTACCCAAATCTGCTATTAAAACAAACAAAAGGAACAGATGCTGGCAAGGGTGTGGCGACAAGAAAACTCTACATTGTTGGGGAATTGTAAGTTAATTCAACAATTTTGGAGTGACTGGCATACAATCTTTAAAATAATCTACTGTGTAATTTGGTGTCACATTTTCAAATATATATACAACTGAAATTATATCAGTGTATCAAAGGGGTCCCTATAATCCATGTTTAAGTGATAATAAGAACATATGCAGCCCACAATCAGCCTGGGGGCTTATCTAAAAACACACTGTGATCTTGTTGCTTGCAATAAAATGGGTAGAACTGGAGGACACCATTGTAAAGGAAATAAGCCAGACAGGGATGGACATGAACCACATGTGTTCTCGTCTATGTGGAAGACAAAAATCCTAGTCTAACTGTGTCAGGGTAGTGATTGTGGCCTGGTGGGTAATTTGCACATACTTATGTATGTGTGCAATTATTGTCCTAAATAAGTTAATAAATAAATTAATGTAAATCAAGTGAAAAAATCAATAAATTTATGAACTGTTTTTTAATCTTCAAAATGTGAAAATTGCCTGAGTATTACTCTCAAGGTTCATGAACCATCACATTGTCTTTTTCCTCTTGAAATCAGTCTCTCCTACTCCATATTTTTCAATTAAAAGATATAATAGGTTCACAGAAGATACAATCCAGGGCAAACTACCTTGCTGGGCTTTCCAGAGGATAGCTTGAATCTTGGACACTATAATAGCTTCTAAGAAGACCAGCTGCCAGGGAAGGAAAAGAACCACGGGAGAGAGTACTAATAAACTGCTACAGAACTACTCAACCTCTACCTGAGCAATTATGTGCTGATTAAGTCACCTGCTGTGGCCTAGCTACAAAAGGGAAAGTGGCTGCATGTTCTCATGTCACAGTGAAGGAGAAAGCCAAGCCAGTAGTCAAGTAAAAAGGAAGATTTTAGAAGCAGTTTTATTTTTTTTCCCAAGAGGGGGAAATGAAGACACCACAGTGACTGTCCTGAGTAGACTTTAACTCTGCTTCCACCTCTACCAATGAAGGTCTGGGAAGATCAGGATCAGGAACCAGTTCTCAAAGCTGTGTTCTTAGGCAAGCAAGAGCATTGCCTGGAGGATTGTTGGAAAGACAAATTCAAACGGACGAAATCAGAAACTGTGAGCTCATCAGTCACCAAGCCCATGGTATGAGCTCGATGCTTGTGCCCTCGTAAAAGCAGCTGGAACATGTGAGCTGTCTGGACTCAACAGACAACCTTGTATATCAGTGAAAAAGGGATCCTTGGGGTGTGGGAGGGAGTCAGGGATGTTAGGCTTCTCAAATGCCTAGTGTTTGCCAAGTTCAACTAATTTGGAGAGCCATTGATTTAGGATGTGACTAATTCCATGTTACTGCCTTCCTAGGGGATGATAGGCAACAAACAGTCTATGAAAAGAACGCCCAAAAGGAGAAGAGGAGAGAGGCTCCTATCTGTAATGCGTTCACCATCTTAAGACACAGCTGGAGTTTTTTGTTTAAGATCTATTTTATTTTGTAATATGTATATATGAGTAAGTGCACCTGAGTGAAGTTGGATTGAAAGGCCAGAAAGGGGATTGAGATCCCCTGGAGCAGAGCTGAGATTACAGGTGAACACAGAGTCGGGGCTGGGAGCAAAGCCTGGGTCTTCTAGAAGGGCAGCTTGCAATTTAGGAGATGAGAAGATAGCTGAGTAGGTAAAGGGATGCATATTCAAGCATGAGAAACTGAGTGAAGATGCTGAGCCTCCATGTAAAACTGCTGCTGTGATGATAAGCATTTAAGAGGATCACTAATGGTCACTATCTATCAAGTCCAGCCAATCAGGGAAGTTCAGGTTCAGTTCAAGACCACAGCTCTAAGTGACAAGGTAGAGAGCAAAAGAAAGACACCTGACATTCAATTTTGCCTCTGTGAATGCATGCATGCATGGATATACATGTGCCTGAATGTATACAAGCACACACACACACACACACACACACACACACACAGAACCACATAAATATAATGTCTTGAGGCCGTCCTTCACGCTTTAGCACTATAAGCTCATAGTCAAAATTCTTAAGTTGGGCCTAAAGCGGTGGCTCAAAGATTAAGAGTACTTGCTGGTTTTGACTAGGACCAGTTTCATATCTCAACAGCTCTATGCCGTGCCATCTGTCTGGAGCTCCACTTCCAGGGGACTGAGACTTCATCTGGCTTCTGACAGCACCTGGAACTCATATGGTGCAATAACATACAGCAAGGCAAACACTCATACGTATAAAGTAAAAATAAAAAATAATTTTCTTTTAATTCTTAAGTGTTAAAAATGCCCTGAAAAGTTCCTGCCCTCTGATCCCTTTAAATTTGTCCTTAAATGAGTGCATCTCAGAAAATAATTTCGGGAAGAATTTCTAGTGACTTTGCCCTGCTTTCTGTGATTGCCATTCTCACAATTCAGTTTAACATTCCTTCTGGTGTGGTCACAACAATCCATCTTTTCCTTAACTGAACAGAGCTACCACTGGGTTGTATATCAGAAGCAGGTAGGAAGTAGTTCATATTTATGACCTGCCATCTTTTGCCTTAAAAATTCATTTTTCATTAAATCACTAAAACCTCGAGAAATAACTTAATAAATTCACTCAAGCATCACCTCCCTGAGGATTTTTATCATACAGCCGAACCAGTTACCTGTGCAATTCTGACTTAAAATTGCTAACGAAAATATCCACAGCAATGAATCTATAAAGTGTTAAGGCAGACCCAGCTCAATATTGCTTTGCTACCAATTTGCCCTACTTCAGAAGAACATGAGGATATTTTACACAGAATATTTCCTGTGAGTTCAATGCATTTCCCACATATACTCATTAAAGGGTTGTAATTAAAAAAACAAAAACAAAAGAAAACATAATTCCTATAAGAAACAGCATAATTGAGAGGATAAATAATGAATCCCTGCAGGAGAATGAATGACCACTAAGACACCTTCAGGAGAGGTCTTAACATTAATGTTTATTAACTCTGTTCTGCATAAGAAGCTCTCCACAATGAGAAACATTTACTTTCTTCTTTGGTTCCTTTTTAAAGATTCCTTTTCACTGTTTTTAATTATGTGCCTAGGTGTGTATGTGTGTGTAGGTATGTGCACATGAATACATTGCACAGAGAGGGCAGAAGAGGGACTTGGATCCCATGTAGCTAGAACTTGTGAGCACCTGTAGTGGGTGTGGGGTACCAACCTTGGGTGGTTGAGGGGAGCAGAAAGTGCTTTTACCAACTGAGCCATCTCCCCAGCCTACTTTGCTACCAAGGCTTAAGTGGCACACAGTGGAATAAATATATTTAGTCTGTGCAATTTAATAACATCTGAAATAGAATGAAATATATATATATATATATATATATATATATATATATATATATATGATGAATATGGAATAGTCCATTGTGAAACATTATTCAGTCTTTAAAAAGGAAATTCTAGCACACCACAATGGGGATGAACATGGAAAGTTTTTGATTAATAAAACAAGGGAAGTACATAAAAGTGTGCTGTCTGACCTTTTGTGACAGAGTTCACATCATAGAAAATAGGTATTGCTAGGGGCTCAGCTGCAGAGGTGATAATAAGGATGAGCAAACACTGTGGGGATTCTAATCTGCAGCACATGACTGCACTTAACACTTATTGTTTCCTTAAAATTCATTTAGAGTAGATTTTAAGTATGGTCACCACACAAGGAAACAGTAACTTTGGGTGGCAATGGCTGGCTGTGCTCATTTGATTAGGACAATCATTGTAATGTGTGTGTGTGTGTGTGTGTGTGTGTGTGTGCCCAATCATGCTTTAAGTGTTTTAGAAAATGCTGAAATATGGAAGATGTAATCTATAATACTACCATTCTAGCAAAATAACCTATTCTTAAATATAAACTGTACCACACTGGAAATTAGTTTGGAGATTCTTGAAAAAAAAACCCTGAAAACAACTACATCATGATACAACTATACCACTTCTGTGTGAAGAACTGAATACATCAGCAGGGAAATGGAGAAAGAGAGAGAGAAACATATCTGAAAATGCCATGATGAAATATTATTCTGTATGTTAATTAGAACCCCACCATGTTTTTTTCCATTTGGTCCATCAGAGCACTTGTACTTCTATTCCCCTTTCGCTTCCTGCCCTGCCCCCGAGCTCCAGAAATGGTTTGTTTATACCTTCCTGGTTTGTTGTTGTTGTTGTTATTGTTGTTGTTGTTTCAGTTACTCTAGGATATGAAAACATGGAGCTTGAAGCCTCAGGTGAGCGATTAGAGAGGACGGGCAACAGGTAGACCGTATGAGATGATTTTAAGAGTCCCATGAGGAACGGGGCATTCTCAGTTAATGACACCCAGGAAAAATGTTCAAAAGATCAGTGAGGATGGGTTGTAGAGGGCCTGGTGCTAACACAAGACTTTCCTCTTTCGTGTTGAACCTTGATAAACTCTATTGCTCATAAGCAGTGGATGATGACTTTAAATAAACTGAATAAATGAAGGTTAAAATTACACACCGCTAAGACACAAACTGATACATGAAGGTCCACACCCAAAGGCTATGAACAGACTACAAAAAAAAAGGCAAACAGAAAATAGTAGTAGCAAAATGGAATATTTAGCTAGCATTATCAATATAAATGTAGAAAACAAAAGTTAATTCAGTTCTAAAACCCAACTGCATAAATCATGGAAAATCCCTACAATAATAGCAACATTGTTCTAATCAAATCTCTAGAAACAGGATATTTTTCCCCTAAAAAAACATCGCCTCATCAGATACACTAAGTCAACCATGGCTGATTTATCTGAAGAAAGACATAATAAAAAACAGAAGATGTTCACTGCAACAGCATTGTGCAGTCAAAACAATGAGTAACTGAGTTATTGATTAGAGCTGCTATAACCACACAATGGGGTATAATGATATAATTAGATATAATTCAGAAACTAATGTGCTGCAAACAGTAATATATCCTGTTAGATTTTTATTTTTTAAATGGAATGTCCTATGCGAGAACTGCTATAATGTGCATATGGATTGGGAAAAACCACAGGAAACTATGAGAAAATACTATGTTAGCACACTGGAGATGAGTTTTCTTCTGTACTATCTTTTAAAGTTGATTCTGTGTACTTCAATATCATATTTTCTTAGTTGCTATCATGCTGTGTTTAAGTTCTACAAACTGTAATCAGTCTCTCAAAATCATCTCTAGGCATTATTTTCTTTTCTGAAGGCAGACATTGTTTTTCAGATCAGGCTGATGGTCCCTAAGAGGTTCTTGGATCACACAGCTCCCTGCATCTGCTGGATTTCTCAGGTCAGAATCTATAGCAGCTGTCTATACCCAGCATTTGTAACAAAGTGTCTGACTGCCCAGACTAGTGACCTTGACACCAGATGGACTCAGATCCTTTCTGATTAAGTAGCAAACTGCCTTCTAAGGCACTTTTAAGTAACTTCTGATGCCATAACTAGCAACATATTCTTCTTAAAATGATGAAAGAGAAAGAAAAAACTCAAAACCTCAAAGACGGATCACAGAGATATCCAGCAGTTAAGAGCCTTGCTTCTCTTGCAGAGAACATGAGGTTATTTCACAGAATCTATACAATGGCTCACAACCATCAGTAACTCCGATTACAGGTGATATACCTCCTTCTGGCCCCAGTGGGTACCAGACATGTATGTGGGTGGTACATGTACATATATGTAGGCAAAATACTCATATATATAAATTATTCACACACACAGATACACACACACACACACATTTACAAAAGCTGAAGAGAAAGCAGACATGCTAGGACATTAAATTTCAGACAAAGGTTCAAAGCAGTCTGCCTGGTTAACACCCACAAAACACTTAAAAATATAACTTTCCTAAAAGAATTTATCAAGAAGGAAATGCACTTTGAAAAATAATATTAGAAAATGACATAGGGATTCAGGGAGACAGGGATGAGTTTGTCATGCACAGTCAAGACCTTACATCACTTGTAAGACTACTGTTGCAAAATGTCCTACCTGACTCACCACTGACCCCATCGTTGCTTTGCAGTAGAGTCAGCTTGGTTATCCTACCACATCTGTTCCGTGAAGCCATGAAACCATCAGACAGCAGCATGGTCCTCTGAGAAATGAAACGAGAAAGTTTCAGAAAAAGATTCACGCCTAGAGGTGCTGACATACCTGTCCTGCAAGTAGGGAAACCTACCAGCAGAGCGCAGCTGAGCAGGTCCAGCTGGGCACCGGTCTCTCCGACTGGTCCTCAACTCTTCCTCCCCATCTCAGCATCCAGAGCATTGTGGGCAGTGAGATCATTTCTTTACTCATGTAGAAGGACCTGTATCACATGGGAGCTTGCTGCAGTGCACACTCAGGTTACAGGCTCAGTCTGAACCTGTATTACTCCAGTTCTCTGAGTGATCTTCCTATCCAGACACCTCTAAGAAGGCCACTTTCATTTGCATCTGGATGGCCACTTGCTCTTGATCCATTTCTGGATATTTTCTCCATCTCCTGGAACATGGCTTTTTCTATGATGAAGCAGTTTAATGAGTTTTTTCAGGTAGTGTCTGTCCATGGATGCTTGTTCTTAGAATTCACAGAGAAGAATCTGCTGAGTGGTGTTTTAAGGAAACATACATTTTCTGTGCCAGCCATAACTACAGAAAGGCCTCACTGCGCTGACCAGGCAAACATGGATATTGCCATTGTGTAGAGGAGAAAGCCAGACCTTACAATGCACAGTGTCCGGGGTTAGAACACGCTAGCCACCAGCCTGAGTCCACATGGTTTGCCACAGACGCCAGTGTTCCAGTTCCTTCCAGAATGGAGCTCCCGGCATCACCCTACCCCCGACCCACACAGCTTCCATAACTGTGGGTCAAAAGTCCCAGAGGGGCAGGCTGCTCTCTGCCCCGAGTATGGAAAACAAGTTATCAGTGGACTGAGGTTACCTGTAGAAAAATTTCGCTCCAGCCTCGCGTGGTTGTAGAGCTGAGGTCTCTTGTTTTCTTGCTAGTTGCCCTGAGTCTGTGTTTTGAGGCCTCCATATGCCCTGGGTTTTGGCCAGTTTTATCTTTAAAGCCAGCAGTGACAAACAGAAGGTTGCTCACACTTTCGCTCGGTCTAACACTGCCCTCTCCGAATCCCAGGTGAAGCAGCTCTTAAAACATCATGCGATTAGTTTAGTCCCACCTGGGATAGCGCTACAATCAACTACTTTCTGTAATACCCACAAACTTGACTCCTTCTCTAAAGTCACTGTTGCCATGCAACCCTGAACATTGTCTCTGGTTCTGGGTGTCAGGACACAGTCACTGTTGGGTGGCCATCCTCCCATGAGGCTCACTCCACTCACAGATTTCGCCTTCTTTTCTTCCTCTTTCTCATAGCTTACATTTTTAGTTCTCCTTGTAGGCACTTAACCTTGCATCCAGCTAGAAGACTCTCTCCTCCTGTCTCTTCCCAACCATCGCCCTGGGATACATTAGTGAGACTCTGGAGACCTCACGGCTCACTGCCGAGTCTACTTCCTTTACTACTGGTCTGCTCTTCCTAGCCACCGCTGCTGAACAGTTGCCAACATGGAACCTGTGGTAAAAGGGACAATGCTGTCCCTTTTATATCTACAAGTCAAATTTCATTGTAGAGGTTTTTTTTTTTTTTGATAGTTTATAGACAGAGAAATGTGTTTAAAACAAATTGAGGATACACAAGCAATTCCTGATAGTGGATGTGATTTTAGAGTATCTGTCAAAACATGGCATTTAACAGGAACACGAACAACAACAAAAAAGTAACCAAGTCCATAGCCTCAAACATCAAACTGGGTTAAAAAAGTGATTTTGAGATGCTACCTGTTAGCAAACTGTGGGATAACAGGCGTTGATTTGAACATCTACATCTCACTTCCCTTCCTGCTTTTAAAAACATTAAACAGGAGATCGGAACTCTGTGACACTAAATTCTGTGACATCAATGTGATTTTTAGGGAGACAGGAAGTGTGATCTACATGCTAATCTAAAACCTATTTCTTTATTAGGCAGGCATAGAGGAATGGGCAGTCTCAACCACCAAGACATGGGCGTGCTCTTGGTCAGGGGGAGCTGTGGAGATTCCACTGTACACCATGAAGGCTAAACCAGGGCTTTTCTCTCTCTATTTTTTACCTGCAACAGATGTAAATGGCTGCTTTTCAGTATTGATGGCTCGTGACCAACCACAGACCTGCAAGTCACTCCCCTTCCTGCTGTACAAGGAGACAGAATCCTTTGAAAATGAGTTTATTCTCAAAGGCTTGTTACAAATAAAATCGCCAAGCCTTGAGAAAACATTTTTTTCTATTACTGAAAATTGATTTTTTTTTCTGCACAGCATATTCTGATTACCACTTTTGTTCCCTCTCTTTCCAGCTCATCACCCCTCACTTCCCGTCTGGATCCTCAGCTTTCTGTTTCTCGTTAGAAAGAAGACTTCTAAGAAATAACCATAAAATCGTATAAAATATACAACAATAAATAAAAAAATTGGAATATGATTTTTAAAACAAATAGCAAGCAGGGCGGTGGTGGCGTACGCCTTTAATTCCAGCACTTGAGAGGCAGAGGCAGGTGGATTTCTGAGTTCGAGGCCAGCCTGGTCTACAAAGTGAGTTCCAGGACAGCCAGGGCTAAAACAGAGAAACCCTGTCTCAAAAAAACAAAACAAAACAAACAAACAAACAAACAACGATCAACCAAATAAGAAAAAGCAGAAGAGATGTGTGTAGATGCAGAGACACACATGTTCAAACACAGAGGCATCCCATAAAAAACTAAAATTGGAAGCCATATATTATGTATAATATATGTATATTTGCACATACAACATATACACACATGTATGTGGCTATATCTATATCTGTATCATATATATATTACAAACATATATTATGCAAAGGTTCTATAAGGTTTAAAAATATGCCCTGATTAAACATGATGAGACAAAATCTTCAAAGGTGCTTTTGAGTTTATTTTGTGTGGCCATCTACTGCTGGACATGGGGCCTGCCCTTTAGAGTGCTGTGAGTCTCCCTTGGAGAAAACTAATTTTTCACATTTGCAAGTAGCTATCAATTGGAGCTAGCTTTTGGGTTAGAAATGGCAGTGTGTTCATTTCTCTTTTCATCTCCAGGACCTCACCTGGTGCAGAGCAGTTGAGGCCCTGTGGATACTGTCCCAGTCTCCATGAGTTCATGTGTGTACCAAGCCTGTTGTATCTAGAAGCCCTTATAGTTAGTGTTTCTCTTCCCTTCTCATTCTTACATTTGTTCTGCCTTCTCTTCTGCAGAGTTCCCTGAGCTCCAGGAGAAGGAGGCATATGGGGAGAGATAGCTAAATCTAAGGGCCATTTGAGGGATCACATGAAAACCTATACAATAGAAGTTTAATATTATATATATATCATATATCATATATCATATATCATATATCATATATCATATATCATATATCACGTGTCATGTATCATGTATCATGTATCATGTATCATGTATCATATATCATGTATCATGTATCATGTATCATATATCTATATGAAGGCAATCTAAATGAAATTACCAACTGATGGGGAAAACAAACCATGACTGTATCACCATGAAGTTTTCTGTACCAGGAATGGGTTACATCTAATAGAGTTCTTGGTTGAGTTCTTATAGACCCAAACAACCCAGACCAGTGTGAAGGCTATTGGTGGCTCTCCACAAACTAAAACCCTATCGCCAAAAATAAGACCAAATGACTCACTGATCATGGAGAGGTTGAGAAGGTGCCCTCAAAGAGCCTTCACTCCTACAGAGTAGTTTTCATGGTACAATAAGGTATTCCACATGCTACCAAAAGGGAAAGGTAAACATCGACCCAGCTAAAATCCCTTGGAACTATAAAAGTGGCCTGCCTGCAAGATTTGCTGGTACAATCGTGGCACAAAGCTTGTGCGAGTAACCAATCAATATCTGATTTGTATTACAGCCCACTCAATGAGATGAAACCCATACCCAACACTGTTTTGGTGGTCCAGAAAGTCTAGGGACCTAGGCAAAAACAAAATACTGTTCTTCTGATGAAGAAATGTAGCAACAAAATGATTTCTAATGGCATTCTGATAATCCTCAGAGGTCCATGCCTTGTTTGGCCATCATCAGAGAAGCTTCTCCTGCAGCAGATGAAACAAATAGAGACCTACATCCAGACAATATGAGAGACCTTGCAACACTCAGCCCTAACGAGATGTCTCCATAAACAACCTTCCTTAATAGAAGACATTAAAAAAACACACTTATAAACTTAACTTGTTTCCCTCACCATATATCATAATAATTCCCAAACTTTAAATGCATAAATGGACTTTTGGACAAAACTTCACTGGTGAGGTAATTTCTCCTGATTCAGTGATTTTATTTAGGGTCACGGTTAAGACCAAAATGTTTAATGAATACCTCATCTGATTTGACAATGGTGATTACGAATGGGCAGGAGCAGAGGTGATCCTTCTGTACAATGATGAGATGGGAGAAAGGACCAAAGGTGGAAGGAGAAAAGGGAGATAAGAGAATTAACGTCATCATTTAATCTTCAAGAATTACTGTCATCATTTCTCCTCTCCCTGCTCCTTCCCAGTCCTTGTACAATGTTAGTACTTCACAAAGACGGTCACATTCCTTTTTCATTAAGCATTCATATCTGTTGCAACTTGTAATGTAGCTCAGTGGGAAGAATCCTTACCTACCCCTGGGTTCTCTCCAGCACCACATAAGACCAGGCACAATGACATGCTTCTGTAATTTGAGCTATTGAAAAGTAGAGGCAGGAGATCAGTTCAGCATCATTTTGGCCCACATAGTAAGTCCAAAGCTAGCTTGGGCCTGGGATCGCATGCCTGTAGGAGATGCTGTCTCAAAAAGAAAGGGATGTGGGGATAATAAAGAGGGAAAAGCATGCACAGTTACTAGGATGCTTACCCTAAATCCTTAAAATACTAAAGGACTTAAATAGAAATGGCTAAAAGCCAAAGTTGGAGTCATGTTTTCTAAATCTCGTGAAATGATCTCCCATTCAAATGGACATGTAAGTGACTTTCTTTTCTCATCTACTGCTTCAATTAACATTATATATATATATATATATATATATATATATATATATATATATATCCATGGATTGGCCATCGTAATTATTTCAAAATGCAAACACTTACAGAAACTGAGACTGGTGACAGTAATTACAAGACCCCACCAACAGCAGAGCCATTGAAAAGTCATCAGAGTAAAGCACTTCTTCAAGAGTGCTAATTTGCAATCAAACCAAGATCCATGATGGCCAGTGGAGAAGCTGTTAGGGGGATGAAAGCTCAGCATCAAGTGGGAAAGCGACACAGGAAGGGGTTAGGAAGATTGCCTGACAGCCTGGTGTGCAGTCACTTTATCAAGTTGTTCAGGTTTCCAAATGAGGCCATACCTGATGAATGGCCTTCTGGTAATCCTTCTCATAGTGTCTTATATCCATCTCATGGAATGCCACATTGAGCTAAATAAACTAAGTCTCTCTACTACCAAACCAAGTTACTTTAATCATGTATTGATTGGTATTGGCATTGGTATTGGTATTGGTATTGGTATTGGTATTGGTATTGGTATTGGTATTGGTATTGGTATGCCTGATCCCACATGCACATGTCTACAGGTATGTACAAAGGCCAGAACTGTCATTATAGGCTTAGGGAATGCTTAGCATGTGTGGTGGCATCCAAACTCTGGTTCTCTCTGTCCTGTAATATTTTTAGCTAGTTTACAAATCAATGGGATTTGTTGTGCCCTTTTCATATGTGTGTGTCATTTGTGTTTTGCTCACATTTTCAGTCCCCTTAATCTTCCCTTGTCCCCACTTCCCTTCCTGCTGATCCCTTTCCTCCTTTCTAATACTCACTTCTGCTTTCATATGCGTGTGCAAAATCTAGATTCAGCATATGAGAGAATAGGTGATTATTCTTTCCTTTTGACAGAGATTGATTTTTATTTTTATTTTGGAGAGAGAGAGAGAGAGAGAGAGACAGAGAGACAGAGAGACAGAGAGACAGAGAGACAGAGAGACAGAGAGACAGAGAGACAGAGAGAGAGAGAGGTTTTATGCAAACATGAGTACTTTCAGAATCTCCTGGATGGCAATCATAGGTGGTTACGAAGTATTCAACATGGGTGCAAGAAAACCAATTTGTGCTCTTTGTGGGAGTAGTCCTCACTCTTACCCACTGAGTTATCTCTCCAGGAACCAACAAAAACTTACTGTTACCTCTATTTTAGCATTAACTGAGTTCCTAATGCATAAAAGCTATATGCTAAAAGGTTGGAGGTGAGAGGTCACATAATTGACAAGACCCATGGTGATGCTCTCAGAGCAGCATGGGAGCTGGCTTGTAGGAATGAGTTTGTAATTCCTAGATAGGAACGACAGGATGGCAAGCCTGGAGGTCTCATGGATCCAAATAAGAAAGTAGGGGGAGAAAGTAATTCATATTTATTTAGTACCCCCTCACATAGTAACCAGGCTGCTAAGTACCCTGCATACCTTAACTTGTTGGGGGAAGGGTGTCAGTTCATGTTCGTAGTCCAGCAGACTGCCCTGCTATATCATAGAGCTAGTCCCTGCCGTTGCAGTGACCATGTGTGAAGCTCACGCTCCTTGTGGACTATCCAAACATTTGTATCCAGACTCCCAAAATAGGTTCCCACCATGCATTTTTTTTTTTGTCAGCCACTGTAAATCGCTAAGCAACTGGAGAACTGATTAAAACGTAGGCAGCCTGTCTTTTCCTTCTCAAGGCAAGGTGACAGTTCCTAATTCTTTTCTCTTCTGCCACTCAGGAACATGAAGAACTGAGGATTCTGTCTCACTGGGCGGCAAAGTCCATTGACCACATTCATCATAGGTAACATTTACAATGTCTTACAATTCACCTCATTCTGTCCTACCTGTGTGGTGGGTACAACAGCGATGCTTGTTTCACAGACGATGAGATGGGAGCCTTCAAAGATTAATTATTTCACACAGAGGAAACATGCAGCTCAATTCTCCCCGAATTCCTCTATGTCCAGACATTAAAGTATGTGGTGCCTTTAGACAGCTATCACTTTCTCTAGAGTGCTGGGGGATATCATGGGAGAGGACACAGAAGAATGTAGGTCTAGAGGTTGGGAGGCAGCACGGTGAAATGCTGTCCTTTGGATACAGCATGGCTGATGAACCTGTGGACTCCCAGAGGCAGTGGCTACCCACTCCAGATCTGCACTGTCATGAAGGGACTTACAAAGCCCATCCAATACCTGAAGAGCTATAAGTAGATAATGATTATGGGGATAGAGGACATATTCTTCAGAAATAAGTATGAGGGAATTCCCTTTGCTCAAGCAAATCACCTCCCACCCATGCTCATGTAGGCAACCTTAAATAGTGGAGGCCTGAATATAGGAGAGAGAGAGACTTACTGGGGAGAAGGGGTTTGGAGTCAAGGATCGGGAAGAAATAATAACAGGGGAGAGTATGATCAAAGTTCGGTGGTGGTGGTGGTGGTGGTGGTGGTGGTGTGTGTGTGTGTGTGTGTGTGTGTGTGTGTGTGCGCGCGCTTAAATGAGATGTTCAAGAAAAGATCTTTATTTAATTTTAAAGGAGAGAGAGCTTAAATAATTTGTGCATGATATTTATGTGATGAAATAAAAAATTTTACAGTTAAGTAAAAGAAAAAAGTTAGCTGTCAAGATTTCACAGTGAAGTGAGATAAGGCTCAAATCCAGATTGCCGACCACAGTCTAGCTGCCTAACCCTTGTATTTCAGATGAAATTGCAAGAGAGAAGTGAGAGCAAATCGCTTCACCCCAAGTCTGCTGAGTAGTTAAAAAAAAAGTCTTTTCCATATAGCCAGGGTTCCTCCATGAAACAAACAACCAAAGCAGCCTTTAATTTCTGGGCAGCTTCTTCATTTCCCAACTATGTTATATTTGCTATTACAAACAAAGGTTTAGGTAGTGTCTGAATATCTGAAAACCATCGTGGAATTCTAACAAAAGACCTCAGTGCTCTCCGGGATGTGCTTTCAAAGTCAGACTCCCTAGGAGGCTCTCTGGTGTCCTCCCCCTTAAAAAGTATGTGTACTCTCACACTAAGTCAAGAAGCAGAATACTTGGCATCAGAGCACATGAGAAAGCAGTCCCCACCCTCAGATCCTATATCCTTAGGGCTCTCCAGTCACTAGTCCTCTCTGAGGCAAAGGGCACACTGTAAGGAAGAATGCAGAGTCCCCATCTGCACATATGGCTGTGGTATAGTCTTTTTGGGAAGGAGTCCAGGTCTCTCTGAACTTTCTCCAAAGCACAAAAGCTAGCACACGGAGCAGTGTCCACATTCTCTTGAAAATGGATGCTAATGTTTGCCACACCTGGAGGTTTTCTTCTACAAAGCCTCAGGTCTTGAAAATCAATGCTATTCACCTGCTCCGAATAGAGGCAAAGATCAAAATTTGAAAAATGCAGCAAAGCAATGATATATTTTAGTTCCATTTCCAAGGTATGGAGAAAATAAACCTGATAGTACTACCCTGCTTGAAATGATGGTGCCAGAGGCAGAGAAAAATTTGAGAGTGTACCTGAACCACTTTAATGTTGTACATAGATTTCTAAGTTGCTGAGAAAATAAATTTAATAATACTTATCTGCATGCAGAATGTTGGGACAATTAGTGAAGCTTTTTGCCTTTCTCTGGAGTTATAGAAACTAAGGGAAGTTAATGTTTTATGTTTGACCCGCATTATATAAATTAATGAGCTTTCTTGTTTGGAATAAGCACTGAAGATTTTGTCCTACTTGGGAGGAGTCCAATATCCTGTAAAACTGTTTTTCTGATACCTCCTTAATTCATTTTCATTTTTGTCTGTTCTGTGGTGTTGAAGATTAATTTTCTGAAAGAGGAGCTTTATACATTATTATAGGTTTCTTGAATAATGTTTCTAGGTGAGCTTACGAAAGAAAAAAAATAACTTTGATTACAGGAAGACAAATAGCTTGTGAACAGCTATAGCTTCTCCTGATGAGGAGGCATCACCCTGTACCTTGAGCGTGACCCTTTGATTACTCAGCATGAAAACTCTTAAAAACCATTTGGAACAACACATGCTGCTGACATTCCTTAGCGCTGGTGACTGTGATAATGATAATTGAATGACTGAATGAATTTAAATTGCAAGTTTCATGAATTAATATAAATCATAATAGATAAACCTCATTTCCTTAAAAAAAATATTCCCTAATGGAAATAATCAGCAGAGGAAAGAGCTAGCCTACAAAGCAGGAAACAAAACTTTGGCAGCTATACATTTGATAGGTGATTAATAAATTAAGCAACCCAAAACAAGCATGTCAATAAATGGGCAAATAAGTTGAAGAGAGAGGCTCAAAACAAGCAAAAGTAGACAACAAGTGCATGAAACAATGGCTAATAGTCTTACCTATCAAGAAAATGCAAATAAAACCCACCCAGATTCAGTATCACCCCAGTCAGAAAGACTACCACTAACAAAAAAATCAGATGGTTTCTGGGAAGGAATTATCCTTATATATTGTTGATGAGAATGTACATTTGTACAGCTAAGGGGTCTTAGCATGGGGTTACTTAAAATTAAAAATAGACATGTCATAGGACTCAGCTTGAAGATACCTAGCTAGACACCAGAGGGAATCCAGGCAAACACACAGCAGAGGTACCTGTGTATCCATGTTTATTGCCCACTATGAACAATATTCACACACATAGGACTATGTAGAGTAACTATGACAGATTAAAGGAAAAAGAAAACACAAAACACACAACACACACACTCATATATATATATATATATATATATATATATATATACACACACACACACACACACATATATATATATATATATACACATATATACATATACATACACACATATGCAGCATTACAGTATACCATCATAAGAAAAAAATGCAAGATAACCAGGACCTAAAAGGTTGACTTTCACTTTTCCTTTCATATATAAAACCTAGATTAAAATATATGCAAAGATAGGAAGCAGACGGGAAGGTTCCTGGGAAAGAAGGAGGGGATTTTGGAGGGAAGGAGTAAGAAAAGGCAATTGGGAAGGGGTTAAATGTATATGAATTGCATGATATCATGAAGGAACATAGTACATTCTATCAGTTAGTAGTGTAGGTATGTGCTAATGAAAGAAAGGAAGGCAAACAGTTGCTCTTTTAACAAAGTGTAGTCAAATGAAAAGAGACCATGCATAGTAAGACTTCGCTGCCAACAGCAACCTCTGATGTCTTCAGACTGCTGACACCTTTGGTTGTCAAATTGTATTTGTTAGGACTATCTCTAAAAGCATAGCTCCTGGTGTATTCCATCTCTGTAGGAGTACCCTCTACTACTTAATTGACTCCCACACACTAATTTTTGCCCATGGTGAATAAAATGAAAATCTTCCTGTTACACACCTCTCTTCAAAATAAAAAATAAAAAAAAAAGTAGAACTAACTATTGAATGTATATTCAAGAAAAAAATCATGGTACAACAAAGAAAATCCTGAGATTAGTATTATATGGTACAATATGTAGCATATATACCATTGTTTAAAAAACCTATTTAAACCAGTAGGATGTAGGTTTTTTCATGGTTATCTAACTTCCTTTTGGAGGAAAAATGTGATTAATACTACATATTTTGTGGATTGAAATGCTTAGAAGAAATAATGGATGTGAAAAGTCATTGGTTTATGAACAATATTCAGGAAATACTGTTTTGATTGAGCTGAGGTAGTGCAAACATCTAGTGGATGCCATTGAAATAAGTCCAGTGCAGAGTGATAGAGAACTCAGGTTTTAGAATTGGTCCTAGCACAGAACCATGGCTTGACCTTAGCAGTTATAGAGCCCAAACCTGTTGTTAAACACTTCATACAAATACCTGCTGGGAGAAGTTTTCAACCCACCTGAAGCTTTTATCACAGTGTAGAGATTCCAGCCAGGAATCTCAACAAATAGCTGCTACATGGAAGATTCTGGTCCTAGTGAGGAGAGATGGCTCAGTGGATAGAGGCGCTTATGCTCAGATCTGAAACCTAAGTTTTATGCACAGATCCTACAGAGGGGTGAAACCACCTTTATTGAGTTATATTACCATATCCATGCATGAGCCATGGCAAGTATGTACTTAAACACATATACACAAATATGTACATATGCACACATGAGCACATAAAGGCACATGTGCACACATGCAATAAAAATATCTGGCTCCATCTTGCTTCCAGGCCACGGGTAGAGAGGCCCAGGTACGCAGACTTAATCTGTGACTACCATCATTCAGGTGGAAACCTGCCAGGCTCTCGCCACTAGCCAGTGCCAGGGCGGCTCGGTGGGACATCTCCACGGCCACTGGCTATGCACCAAAGCGGCTGGGAATTGCCTGCCCCACGGTCCCTCCCATCCCCCAATCCCTTGCAGTGGCGGTAGGTCTCCATCTTGCCATCAGGCCACCGGTAGAGAGGCCCAGGTATGCAGACTTAATCTGTGACTACCATCGCTCAGGTGGACACCTGCCAGGCTCTTGCCACTAGCCAGTGCCAGGGCAGCAGCTCAGCGGGACATCTTCACAGCCATCGGCATGCACCAACTTGGTTGGGAACCGCCTTCCCTGAGGTCCTCTCAGGATTCGCAGAGGGAGTCTCCATCTTGCCACCTGGTCATCTGTAGAGAACCAACAGGCAGGCCCAGCCTCATTGGAGATTCAAACACCAGCCAGTGACAACAAGGCCAACCAATGCCAGAGATAACCAGATGTCAAACGGCAAACGTAGGAGCATTACTAACAGAAATCAAAGCAGCATGGCAGCATCTGAACCCAGTTCACTGACAACAGGAAGTCCTGGATACCCAAACACACCAGAAAAACAAGATTTGGATCTAAAATCGCTGGTCAGGATGCTGATAGCAGAACACATAGATAATCTCTTAAAGAAATACAGGAGAAAATGGATCGAAATTTAGAAGATCTTACAAGGCAAACACAAAAATCACTTAAAGAAGTTCAGGAGAATATGGATCAAAAAATAGAAGCCAATAAGGAGGAAATACAAAAATCACTTAAATAAATACAGGAGAACATGGGTCATCAAGTAGAAGTTATGAAAGAGGAAACACAAAAATCTCTTAAAGAATTACATGAAAACACAAACAAGCAAGCAAAAGATCTGAGCAAATCTATCCAGGATCTAAAAACAGAAGTAAAAACAACTAAGAAATCACAAAGGGAGACAACTTTGGAGATAGAAAACCTTGGGAAGACATCAGGGGTCATAGATGCAAATATCAACAATAGAATACAAGAGATAGAAGAAAGAATCTCAGATGCCGAAGATACCATAGGAACCATTGATTCAACAGTCAAAGAAAATGCAAAAAGCAAAAAGCTTGTAACCCAAAACATCCAGGAAATACAGGACACAATGAGAAGACCAAACCTAAGGATTATAGGGATAGATGAGATTTAAAATTTAAAGGCCCAGAAAATATCTTCTACAAAATTATGGAAGAAAACTTCCCTAACTTAAGAGAGAGATGCCCATGAATATACAAGAAGCCTACAGAACTCCAAACAGATTGGACCAGAACAGAAATACCTCCCATCACAAAATTATCAAAACCCCCAAATGTACTAAACAAAGAAAGAATATTAAAGGCAGTAAGAAGAAAAGGCCAAGTAACATAAAAAGGAAGACGTACCAGAATTACACCAGACTTCTCACCTGAGACCATGAAAGCTTGAGAAGATCCTGGGAAGATTATTTACAGATGATATGATAGTATACTTAAGCGACCCAAAAAACTCCACCAGAGAAATCCTATAGCTGAAAAACAACTTCAGCAAAGTGGCTGGTTATAAAATCAACTTAAGCAAATCAGTAGCCTTCCTGTACACAAAGGATAAGCAGGCTGAAAAAGAAGTTAGGGAAATAACACCCTTCACAATAGCCACAAACAACAATATCTTGGTGTGACTCTAACCAAACAAGTGAAAGATCTCTATGACAGGAACTTCAAGTCCTGGAAGAAATAAATTGAAGAAGACCTCAGAAGATGGAAAAATATTTCATGCTCTTGGATTGGCAGGATAAATATAGTAAAAATGGCCATCTTGCCAAAAGCAATCTACAGATTCAATGCAATCCCCATCAAAATCCCAATTCAATTCTTCATAGATCTAGAAAGAGAAATTCTCAAATTCATCTGGAGTAACAAAAAACCCAGGATAGCTAAAACTATTCTCAACAATAAAAGGACTTCTGGGGAAATCAATATCCCTGACCTCAAGCAGTACTACAGAGCACTTGTGTTAAAAACTGCATGGTATTGGTACAGCGATAGGCAAGTAGATCAATGGAATAGGACTGAAGACCCAGATATGAACCCACAGAGTTATGGTCACTTGATCTTTGATAAAGGAGCTACAACCATCCAGTGGAAAAAAGATAGCCTTTTCAACAAATGGTGCTGGTTCAACTGGAGGTCAACATGCAGAAGAATGCGAATTGACCCACTTATACTAAGATCAACTCCAAGTGGATCAAGGTCTTCCACATAAAACCAGACACACTGAAAGTAATAGAAAAGAAACTTGGGAAGACCCTGGAGGACATGGGCACAGGGGGAAAGTTCCTGAACAGAACACCAATAGCTTATGCTCTAAGATCAAGAATTGACAAATGGGACCTCATAAAACTACAAAGTTTCTGTAAGGCAAAGGACACTGTCAGAAGGACAAAACAGCAACCAACAAATTGGGAAAAGATCTTCACCAACCCCGACATCCGACAGAGGGCTAATTTCCAATATATACAAAGAACTCAAGAAGTTAGACCCCAAAGACCCAAATAACCCCATCAAAAAATGGGGTACAGAGCTAAACAAAGAATTTTCACCAGAAGAAATTTGGATGGCTGAGAAGCACCTTAAGAGATGTTCAACACCATTAGTTATCAGGGAAATGCAAATCAAAACAACCCTGAGATTCCACCTCACACCAGTCAGAATGGCTAAGATTAAAAACTCAAGAGACAACAGGTGCTGGCAAGGATGTTGAGAAAGAGGAACACTCCTCCACTGTTGGTGGGATTGCAAGATGGTACAACCACTCTGGAAATCAGTCTGGAGGTTCCTCAGAAAATTGGGCATGACACTTCCAGAGGACCCTGTCATACCACTCCTGGACATATACCTAGAGGTTTCCTCTGTGTACAATAAAGACACATGCTCCACGATGTTCATAGCAGCCTTATTTATAATAGCCAGAAGGAGCCCAGATGTCCCTCAAAGGAAGAATGGATACAGAAAATGTGGTATAGTTATACAATGGAATACTACTCACCAATTAAAAATAATGAATTCATGCAACTTGTAGGCAAATGGTTGAATCTGGAAAATATCCTAAGTGAGTTAACCCAATCACAAAAGAATACACATGAAATGCAATCACTGATAAGTGGATATTAATGAGCCCAGAAGCTCTGAATACTCAAGCCACAATTAGCAAGTCAAAAGACTCCCAAGAAGAAGGAAGGAGAGGACCCTGGTCCTGAAAAGACTGGATCCAGTTTTGTAGGGGAGTACCAGAACAGAGAAATTGTGGGGAGGTGATTGGGGAATAGGTGGGGGTGGGGGTGGTGTCAGAGGACTTATGGGACATATGGTGGGGGGGGGAACTGGGAAAGGGGAAAGCCTTTGGAGTGTAAGCAAATAATACAGAAAAAAATAATAAAAAATAAATCAGGGACTAGGAAAAAAATCTGATCTTAGGGATCCATCTGGAAGTAACAGCAACAAACTGTAGATGGATATTCAGGGACAGAAAAGCTTTCTTTGGGACATTATACATCTGCTTCAAATATTAAACTTTTAGAAGGAATTACTGAAAATAGTTATTTTATTTTTTAATGGCACCTTGTTGCATTTCCTTCTTAAATACTGGGGAAATTTTAAGCCTGTTTATGCTGAGAATGTACTCTACCGCTGAAGTACATTTGCTATTTTCATATATTCATGCACAGTCTGACCAAGTGGCCTATGTAGTCTTCAACTCATTCTCTAGTCTAGGTAGCCTTGAAATCATGAACATCCAGCCTCAGCCTTCAAATGGCTGGCCTGGAACATCAGATACAGCTTTTTTTTTTCTATTTCAAAACTAAATCTACTGTATGTTCTGGTTCTTTTATCTGTAGTATTGGGATGTTTTAGTATGGATTTAGTCTTGGCACAAACTATTGACAATGGAGTTTCATTTAAATGGCTTTTGATGTAGAAGATTTGATTTTGCTATCATAATGCTTCTAAATTTTTCAAGATTTCTTTATCTACCATGGCCTTGGAAGGTAAGAAATGTCCACAAAATGCAAAGCTTTTAATTAAATATATTTGCCAACCACAGAAAAACTTTCAGTATTATATAAAGCATTACCAGAGTTTTTCTAAATGTTCCCCTGGAGAATTATTTTGCTCTTTGTGTACTCTGCATATTTCTATCTGTTTTTGAAAGTATAAATTCAAAATCTCATCATCTCAAGTACCTAATTCAGGTGCACATATTTATACCTGCTCTGAGGGTCACAGAGAATGGGGCAAATATATGACCTTAAGGCATAATGACAATATCTTAGATCATTTCTTGATTCTGTGCTGGGCATTCATAGTGATCAATAAATACTTGCTTACTGGTTGATCTCCAAGGTAGTTCAAAGATGAATTATTCAGTAAGCAAACTCAAATCCCCTATGGCACCCAGATTATTTTTATGTTTTTACTTCTGTTTTGGACAAAAAGTGATGACAATTGCTTAGCCTCTCTGTTCCAAATTGCACCAAAATTTACAAGAATTCTACTAGCTTAACACTGTGGGATCTGAATTAATATCACCCTAATCGGTTTTAAAGTGATACTTGTTCTTTAAAGACCCAGCATACTTACAGGCCCTGAAGGATTGAGGAGAACACATTCTTCAACATGCTAGTAATGCTTCTGAAATTTATCCTACAACAAGAAAAATAAAACACTTTTAAAGAGAATTGTTTCTCCCTTTTGACATCTGATGTGTAAAAGCAGAAAGCTGCAGACAATTGAATGTCCATCAAGAGAGCTCCATAACCCCTTCTGTAGAGCCTTTGCTAGGAGGAGGAAATCTATGTGCATTCACCTGGCATAGTGTCTGGGATGTTCTAGCTAGACCAACACAAAGGGGCACATACCAATGAAATGGAAGTTTGTAACACAATCTCATTGTGTATACATTTCTGGTCATGCACAGAAGATTTCTATTAAGACATACACCCAAATGTGCATCCTGGATATGCCTGAGGACTGGAGTTGGGAAGGGCAAAAAGGGATTGCTTTATTTTTTACTTTACATATTCATAATACACAGAATGTTTATTGCAATGAGAATGTTCAATAGCATTTCCATTTTCCCAGTGTCTTTAAGGATGTGTTTGGATAAAGGCCATCTTGTGTTAAAATGACCCTGTTATTTAGGTTTGTCGCTATTCTACCAGAAGTGCTTTCCCATACATATGTATCTATTCACTTTACAGGTTTAAAATGACATGCCTGCTTAGTGGCCTTGCCCCATGGGCTCTTTGACTTCTAATGTGGATAGGCAATAAACACTGAATGACACAGAACAAGCTTAGGATTTGGCTGGTGTGCTGAAGACAAGAGTTTGAATCTTAGCTTGAGCTGCAAAGAATGGAGGCCCATTGAAGCAGCCTGGAACCAAATAAAGGTCACATGAGAATGGAAGCGATACCTGGGCAGCCACTGATGTTGGAGCCCCAGGCAAATGCTAGGGGAAGTGTGAAATTATCAAAGACAGCTCAGCTGCTTTCTGCTTACTCCCCCCTCTCCCTGTAGCTTGCTGATCTATCTCCCACTTTATTCTGCTCTCTGAAAAGCAGCTGATGCTTTCTTCTTCTAGTTTGGATGCTGTAGTTCCCCTATCTGAACCCCATATTCCCTACTAAGTCCACTCCGGCACACACTTCACAAGCTCTCCAATCTCTCAGAATTCTTCCTGTTTGACAAAGACCAAAAGATCTGAATAGAAGAATACTGTTTAAAAGAGTCTCACCATCCTTAACATAATGTATTCAACACTCAATATATTTAGAACTGTAATATGTAGATACTAATGCTGCCAAAGTAATAAGATTTCTCTAAAACATTTAGCACCATGGCTATTATATAAATGTTTAATGTGTGATTAACAAATGTTAGGTTGTAATACTGCTATTTATGTAACTAATGCCATTATACCTACTACCTGAAGGATTTTTTGAAACCAAAAAATGAGAAACAAAAACAAGTGGCCTATTTAGTCAAAATGAGCAGATTTTACACGTCTTTTAAATAAAAGCATCTGTTTGATAAGAATGGTAAAACTCAATGGCTTATTTGAGAGAGGGTCTTACTATTAGTATAGGCAGCCTTTGAACGTGTTGTTTCCCTTCCTCTATCTCCTAAGTGCTGGGATTATAGGCATGTCATGATGCCGGACACAAGAGATGGTCTGAACATGTCTATGGGCAAAAACATCTAGCACATGAATATTCCTCACAACTAGGCAACAGTGAAAGAAAAAAGAAAGAAAACAGTCTCATTCAGATGCAGTTTGAAGCAAAGAAAATTTTGACTTCAATGGAGACAATAATAACAGCATTTGAACCAAATACTGCTTAGATGCTTTGGTAAAGCAACAGCTAAATCAGCCTCGTAGTAGAGTGTTGGAGGGAGGGAAAGGCATGCTCTTAATCCTTTTTAAAAGTCTCTGTCCAGTGGAAATGATTTGGTAAGGCACATAAGAGCGTTTTTCCAGGGAAATTATCAAACAGGGGATTTAATAAAGAACACTTTTTTCCGAAGTAACCCATGACTTGTTCTATCTCTGGTAACAGAGAGAGCTAAGGCAACTTTGAAGATGCTGTCAGAGACATGTGCTGACATGTTTTAGTCTCATATCACCTATGAAATTAGCAAACAGTGCTGCTCAGTGATATTCCAAACATACCATGCCACCATCTGACTAATGGAACCTGTCAGCCCAGCTACCAACACTTAACATTTATTATGCTCAATGACATTGTCTTGGATCTCAAAGTAACAGGTGTCTCAGCCATGAAAACTGGACACAAAAGTAGGAAGCACGGGCCTTCACATACTTTTCTTCGAATCTTACGGCAACATGGATTTTGACAGAGGGCCTTCTGACTGCTCGATTTGATGGCCATAGAAGCTTATCAAAGCTGAAGCACAGAATTTCCCAGGGGACAACACAATGAAATAAACGTACTCATGAATATTCATGACTGGAGGAAGCCATCTGTTCTTCACCAATGCCTTTTCTTGCAACAACTCACAACTATCCAGCCCCAAGCCCTAAGCCAAAGGGAAAGGTCTGCATTTGGAGATTTCAAAAGTCAGAAATGGTTCATCTTGTGCAAAAACTGAATGTAGTTTTAGTAGCAGTGCTTTTGCTGTCAAACTTATGGTCATAAATAAGTGAATCAATGAATGCTTTTTGCAGAAAGCATTTGATCAGGAAACAATTTACACTTCCCCTAAATCAAGAACTCATCTCTCCAGGTACAAGTGTGGGAACAGATGAAATGTCAGTAATGGCAGTGTGACCGGAAGTCCAGGAATTCCATCTTAGCTCCAGTTACTGCCTGTGTGCCAGAATTCAAGAAATCCTCAGCATTTCCCTTATCCCACTGGAAACTGTTCCTTATTACTAATAATAAGAACGGGCCAATCTTAGTGTTCAAAGGGGACAAATCAGAGATGTTCAAGGGATCACAAAACTTAGTTGACAAGCGATGAATTTATTGGAAAAGTTTGTTGCATTGTGACTAATACTTTGGTCTATTGGATCATATTTGCAATGCATAAAGAACATTTGTGCATTATTTATAGGATTCTTCTGGTAAATCCTTTGTAAACTGCATGCCTATGAAAAAGATTCATCGCTCTTAATTCATTTGTTCTGCCATTTCAACTTAGTGAATGCCTTGCCTTTGGAGAGAGAAAAACTTATTTAACCTTACACTCATCTGACAACAAAACAGGACTGGAAATATTTTTTTACAGGATATTCACAACAATAGCTCCTGGCCTTTAACTCTTCTCAGACTACTCTACATGAGGATAGATAAAGAGTTTGATAAACTTTGTCTTCCCTGGGAATGGAAAACTGTAGGACAAGGACTTTGAGAAATTCTGAAGGCAGTGAAACAGATGGGGGAAGGGCAAGCGAGCCCCAGGATGAAAAGAACAAGACTTCAATGCCTCTTCTGTTTGGTTTACTAATGGGGACAAATCAGCCATACCTTAACACTCCCTACCTTTATGTGTGAGGCTAGAATTAATTGTAAAGATGACATCATGATGATATTGAAGGTGATCAGATAAAGTAATCATAAGCATAGAACATTGTATAAACAATGACAATGAGAGGGCTATGAAATAAGACTCCAAGCTAAGTTAAAGTGAACTTATTTAGGAATTACACTCAAAATCAAAATACTAGCCACTGGCTCCTCGATAATGCCTTACCACTAGCTGCCATTGTGCTATCAAAGGAAATAAGAGCTCTGGGACCTTCTTAATGACATTATTTCACAAGAGTGTTCTTGCTTGAGAGTTTGATAGCACTCACATACATCTCTAGCTCCAAAAATCCCTTGTTTCTCAGAGCAGAGCATGGCCAAACAAATGCTAGTCTGGAAGACAGCAGCTGGATATGTGGGTTTAGATGGTGTAAGTTACAAAACTCATGGGCATTGGTTCCTCTATTCTGCAAAGTGAGAGAGGGTTTTGTTATATATATCCTCTATAGTCCTTTCCTATTCTAGCTCTATTTGATGTTCCAGCATGGTACTGAAATAATAGCATCACAATGAAGCAACTCTTGCTTCCTCTATGAAAGTCCACAACTGAACACCATGTATGGACACAACTAAATGAACACTTAATGAATCAGAAAGCACAAACTTACTTCTAACTAGGAATTCCTTGGGAATGCTCCAAATATGGATACCATTCTATTTTGGCTAACTAGACATTTTGTTTTCCTTGCTTTTATGTTCGCTCTATAAAAGCCTTCTATCGCTGGTGCCTCTAGTGCAGCCCAGAACTGTTTGTAGCCTGAAGATTCCTGATGCATGAATTGCTGTCTGCTAAAACAAGTCCTTTAAATTTTTAATGTGCCTAAGTTTATCTTTAAATGACAGTTAAAATGGAAGACAATTGTGACATTTCCAAGTGGTATAGCCAAGAACTCTACAACCAGAAGTAAAAAGTCCACCAGGTATGATTGTGTAGACCTGTAATCTCAGCACTAAGGATTTGAGGCAGAAGGGTTGCTATGAATTTAGGGCCAGCCTGAATTACATACTAATGTACAGTGATAGAGAGCCAGAGCTGCATAGTAGGACATGTTCTCAAAATATTTTTCTTTAAAACACACCTTCTTCAGTAGTATCCAGGTAGGTTCTAGGAACTGCACAGGCAGTAAGTATACTTATCTTTTTGGACAAATTATGGTTCTGGAGAAAACATGTGATGAAATAAATTTCTTATAAAATCATACTGTCTTTTAACTGTAAAAGTCAGCAAAGGACATGCTACACCCTTGGCATTCTCACCGAAGAGTTTCATAATGATCATCATTAGAACAACACAAATACATTTTATTGGAGGCAGGGTTCTTATAATGCTCTATCTGGGATTTTTATTCATTTTTTTTCTTCATTTGATTCTTCCCTCATCCAGTACATCAAGGCCATGTTTCCCATCCCTTCCACTCCTCCCAGTCCTCACCATACCCCTGTCCCCAGATCCTCTGTTCTTCCGTTTTCCTTCAGAAAAGAGCAGGCTTGCCAGGGATATAAAATGAACAGGACACAACAAGATACAATGAGACTAGGTACAAAGCCCCATATCAAGGCTGAACAAGACAACCCAGAAGGAGGAAAAGGGTCTTAAGAGCAGGTAAAGGAGTCAGAGACATGCCACCCCTGGCTCTGCCTCTACTCTTTTCCAGGTCTCTGCTCTGCTTCCTTCCCCAAATAAACTCCCTTTTATGGCTAATTCCTCAGGGGGAAAACCTTGGCAGGACCCACTGAGATGCTGAATTTTATAAAACACAGCAATAGCGGTCAATTGTTGGCCAATACCACAAGCTTTGAGCCACTGTTTCCTCACAGTATTTTGCAGTTTGCACAGGTTGTAGATTGAAGGTTTTGTGGCTTGGTTGGTGCCCTAGTCCCACCACTAGAAGTCTTGCCTGGTTATAGAAGACTTTTTCTATTTCCCCTTCCCAGGGAGATCCATGCATCATTCCCTTGAGCTCTCTTTATCACTTAGCCTCTCTGGGTCTGTGCATTATCCTTTACTTAATAGCTAATGTCCACTTATAAGTGAACACCTACCGTGTTCATCTTTCTCCGTCCAGGTTACCTCACGCAAGATTTATATCCTAGTTTCCTTCATTGGCCTGCAAATTTCATGATATCAGTTTTTAACAGCTTAGTAATATTGCATTGTGTAAATGTATCACTTTTTCCTTATCTATTTATTTATTTCAGAAACATTTACATTGTTTCCAGTTTCTAGCTATTATGAACAAAACAACTATGAGTATAGCTGAACAAGTGTCCTTGTGGTAGGATGGAGTGTCTTTTGGGGATATGCCTAATCAAAGCAGAAAAGATTTTTACATAGTTTGTAAAAAATAGTCCATCAGCTATCTTTCTTGTAAATTCTTGGTTTACTATTTATTGTAAATAGCATACCCATATTTTTTCTTTATGCACTTTTGGCACAAAAGCATTTTACTTTAGTTGTTTATGAATTTATTTTATTTATTCCACTTTTTATGTCATATTTATGTTATTTTGTCTAACACAAATTCATGAACATTTTCTTCCATTTTAATTATTGCATGTAAGCTCACAGATTTCGACTTTTATTTTGTTTATCATATAAAGATAATGCATTTGTATATGGGAAAAAGTCCTTTTTCTGATTTAAATTTCCTTTAACACTTGGCAATGAGGAACATTCTTATGATCATGAGGCAAAAAGCTAGATGTCACTGAAAATCAATGGACTATTAATATAAGATGAAGTATTTTTATGAAGAAATTTAAAATGCTGTTACCGAGCTTGAGCTCTGAATCTGAATGGTTTCAGAAGCCTCCTTTGGTAGCTGTACCACCTAGAGGTAATTACAGAGCCTCATTGCACCTCATCCCTCATGCACAAAAGGAGCATAAGAGTTCTTGTACCTAGTTACAACGCTATTTTGAGGACTATATGAGGTAATGAGTATAAGGTTCATAAATGAGAATCTGGCTCAGAATAGAATGCTTAGCAGTTGAGAGCTACCAGTTTTAGCTTGTAACCTATGGATGGGTAAAGGTTGGAGAACCAGTACAGCTGATCTTACCCTCAAATATGAATTTGGGGCAAATAGCCACCGTGTAACAGGTTGTTCTAGTGATGGGAGTTACTGATCTCTGAGGCAGGTGATGCTCCTTCCCTGGTCATCCAGTTTCCTCTCCTCTCCTTGGTTACTCCTCCCACTTTGATCTCTTTACCCCCAGCTTCATTGAGGAGGCAATGTGCCTTTTAAACGCAGCTCTCTAGACCCCCTTGTAGCTAGGTCCTGTTTTTTTTATCCAATTGTAGCTAATGAGGAAGAAGTATATCAAACTGAGTAAGGTCTTAGAGAAAGTTATTGATTTCTGGATAAACAGTAGCTGGAGAAACTTACCTGCACTATGACCATTCTCTCTTGTCCTGCTTTAAATAGAGTCACCAACCCAAAGTGGGAGCACTTTTTTTGTAGGCCAGAGAGCTGGGTATAAAAGGTGCTGAAGTAGAAAGTCAGAAGCTTCCCCAATAACTGGAACAAGGCCGGAGCGCCCACCTATAGACTTCCTTTGTCTCCTTGTTACATTTATAATTCATATTTCCCACCAATCACCCACTGTGCAAAATGGTTGGAGACAAAAATCTTTGTTTAGGAGTTCAGACTTTTTTTCTTAACTTTGGAATATTTGCATATACATAGTGAAACCTTGGTATGGTTTATGTCCCATGTATATTTATATGCAGAGTCTTAAAATAAATGTATATTTTAGTGTGCCTGTGTTTGACTGAGCATCAGGAGAGATCAAATGGGAGTCTCTTCCACTGTGGCATCATAAGGTCCCTCAAAACGTTTCCTTTTTTTTTTTTTTTTTTTTTGGAGTTTATTGAATTTCAAGTTCTTGGAATAGGGATTCTCAGCATGTGGTGATGCAGTACCTACTTGGGGCAAAATATTTTATGAACATGTAGTCTAGATACCAGAACAGAGTTAGTAAAAAAAAAAAAAAAAAAAAAGATTTTTTTTTTTTTTACTTTCTTCACTCTAGAGAAGTTTAAATGAGGAATCAAAGAAGTTTCCATTAACTGCCTCAAATACAAATGCACTGGCTCACGGGTGACCGTTCTGCACAACTGTTCATTAATAGCAAATGACTTGAGAGCAGGAGCCAAGTCTCAGCCTCATTTGTATCACATCTGTAAAAACCAGCTCCCCATCCTCCACCTTTATTTTTCACAATAAGGTGAGATGTCTTCTTTCACCTTCCAAAGCTTGAAACCAAGCCATTTTAAGGTAATATTTTCCTTTGGATGAATTACCACTTAGCAGCAAATAGAGATTTGGGTGATTGTTTTTAATCAAAATGGTCAAGTAATTGACTACAGGTTACTGTGCAGGCTAATGGTTGGTAACAAAGCAATTTAAAGTGTTTAGGAATTTACAGAAAACGCCTTCAGGTGGGACATTAACACTTCCTCCCTCTTCCTTCCCACCCAACTTTTTCTATTTTTCTCCCTGGATATTAATTGTACCTTTCTCCTAGCTTGGAGGCAAGGGTAAAAGGGTCTAACTGAACACATCTTCCAAACACCGCAGAGTGGCTTCAAGAAAGGTGACCTGAGAACCCAAACAGGCTTTGTTGACATTTTCTTTTGGATTGCTTTCAATTTCACCTTAGGCACCATCCTTCTGTTGCCCACCCAGCCCCCCAACCCCCAAACTCCATGAGAGTGGTTGATTAATTCCTCAGGAGAAAGCTTCCAAAGTTGGAAACAATTTGTCTGAGGTCTTTCAAGCTCTTATTAACATATTAAAGGCTTTCTAATGAAACAACAAGAAAAACAATCAAAACCAGGGTCTTTGGCTCTTTAAACTGACTTAGCTGAATGTAAATGTGCCCCAAGCTTATCAGAACCAAACCTTCTTTGTTTGCAGGCCACCCTAATATTTCTACAGTAGCATACAATTCAAAAGATTCAAGGTCAATAAACTTGGGAAGCTAACCTGGGACCCATTTCCCAAGGTGCAGTAGCTAACAACAACTTTTTTCCATTAATAAACAGTTGTAAAAATAAAACTAATTTTTTTTTCATGTAACACACACCAATGTAGGTCAAAATTATGAAACCTTTACTGTCTAGTGTTTTGTAAATAATATTTGGGTACCCCAAGATATTCATATTTAAAAAAATAAAATCCATCTATTTGTGCATATGACCTATAATTAAAACAAGGAGGGGGAGGAAAAACAGCAGGGAGAAAGAAGATGGACAGTAAAGCAGCAATGATAGACTTGTGTTTCTAAAGAATACACTAAAGCAACTGAAACCTGAAGACTAGACTTGACTTCCTGTCCTGTTCCTTAGAATAGCATGCCAATATTGTCTCTCCAGAGAGTCCATCTGGGATGCCTTCAGCTGCTCTCTGTCATATCAGAGTTTCCTCATAAATATGTCCACTTGGCCAATATTCCACCAAAACCATATTGGCTCAATAGATACACACCCGCTATTAGTTTATGAGAGTCTCATGGTTGACCAGTTGAACCAGACTTCCTTTTATGTCTTCCCCAACAGAAAACACAACCCAGATGACTCCCCACATGTCTTCATACATAGCTATCTTTGCTCAGCCAACGGCGAATGAAAGGTACAGACAATCTTCTACATAGGAAGAAATTGATGAGAAGAGAGGGCAGACCCGGCCCTTCATTTCTCCAGGACAGCTAGAGCCAAGTGCTATTCTAAATAGGCCAGGCACAAAATTTGTTGTGCCTCAATTCTTACAATCATCAAGACTTCCTGCCTTGTTTAGAAGTATTTGTTTGGTGTCCTCTGTTACTTCTTTACTCCTCAAATTCTATTTTAGAAACATTTATGCACACGTGAGCATACATACACACACACATACACACACACACAGGAGAGACAGAGAGAGACAGAGACAGAGAGAGACAGAGAGAGAGAGAGAGAGAGAGAGAGAGAGAGAGAGAGAAACAGAGAAAGAGATCATTTCCCAATGTCTAATTCACTGTGTTTAAATACTTTATAAGGTCAAGTCCAAAATTCATTTCCTGTATATTTAATCTTAGATTTTAAGAATAAGACTTGTTTTGTGGTTAAAAAGCTCTTCTCAACCAATTCTGCAATCTATATTGAATAAAACCTGACAGAAGGAAAAACATGTCAGAGGAAGGTCAAATAGGATTCCTGGCTCAATAGACTTCACAGTGGTTGGAGGGGTCAAAAGAAGATAAGAGTTTTTGTTTCAATAGAGTGGGACAATACTTTGTCATATATTGACATATATTGAGATATAAAATGGACTCAATGGTCCACTCGGGTACAGCCTAGAATCTCAGTGGCCTTTTAGGATTCTTGCAATTCTTTGAAGCCACTGTTTCTGTCACTAATTAATATTTCCACAACTCAAGAAAGTCATATTTAAGGAAATGCCAAGTTCATTTTGCACATTTGAACAGAGATATAGAAATACTATTGTGAGTAATAGGAGTTTTCAGGTCAAAGTCAGTGAGAATAGTTTTAATCTGACAAGTACATTCTAGCCAAACCTGAATTAATATATAGACACAGCATGGAAGGGAAATAACAGAACTTTAATAAAGAGCCAAGTTCCCTATCTAGATAAGTGCCATACACTCCAGGCATCTATGGATTTTTCTATGAAGCAACATTTTTTTATGGACATTTGAGGAGAAACCTGTTATTATCTGGTGGTAGAGGATAAAGATGAGAGCACCAGAGTTAAGTTGGCAGATTAGAGAAATCTCAGCATTCTGCTAAGTTGGGTCCAGCCTGGATAAACATCTAGGTAGCACCCTCCTATCTGGACAGAAGTGGAACAGTGAGCCCCACCCTTCTAGACAGGGTCTTTAACTCATAGGAGAAATAAGTGTCTACCACCCTTGGCATTACAAAGCTGAAAGCTGAAGAGGAAAACTAGTATTGTCACAGTTTGTAAGGAGCAGAGCATAATTCTAAGGAGTCAATATGAAGTAATGTCCACAACAGGACCTTTCTTAGTGAGATGAAGGCATTAAAAGAGAAAAGAAGATATGACTTGGTAGAGGAAAGATTAGCAGGGGCTGCTGCCTGGCAGAAGATTTCAGAGAAAAGCAGGAAACAAATATAAATCAAAATGGTGTTTAAATAGCTTCTTCTGTTCCTCAAACTCAAGGAGGCAGGAGTCTGCTTGCTCTGTTTGGTGTTCTACTTTGGTGTTCAGAACTGTGGTTTGAGGGCATTAATGAGTAAGATGTACTTGATTACATAGAAAAGTTAAAGATGTTAATTTGCCAGGGAATGAGGATGAGAAAAAAGAGTGTGATTCTGGATGGGATATTGCTTAATTTATGTCTAGTGAGAAATGAAGTCAAGGTTGGGAAGGTAGCTCGGCTCAAGATCTAGATTCAGTCCCTAAAGCTCATGTGTGAAAAGATGGGTTTAATGGTGTGTGTTTGTAATTCCAGTGCCCAGAAGTAGAGCCCAGAGTTTATTTGAGACACCAATCAGTAAATCCCAGTAAGATCCACTATATTAAAAAACAAAAGGACGACTTCTGAGAACCAATACCTACACACACACACATATATGAAGTTGAAAAGAACAATAACCTGGGAAAAGAAACAATGTCCTGAATAGACTCTGTCTTCTCTCACACTAGAGTTGAGGGGAGTCAGTTCAGCTGGCTCTTAAAGTTCAAGAGCCAATGACACCAACCATTCTGGTGCTTATTTCCGGATCATAACTGCACCGATAGTAAGTTGTTCTACTTAGTATTCATGAAATGAGACCCAGAAGAAGTATGGGAGATGAATCAAATATAGAGACTACCTTTGGAAGCTCTCAGCCTCATTTGGAGATAGGTCATATCCATAATGGACTGACTCTACATGATAAACTGAATCTTGTACAAATGTAGGACACGGGTTGTGACCAATTTATAGAATTCTCTAGATAGCTGATACGGAGAAATAATGGATTCATGTCATTTCAGGCATGAATTCGTTACTTACAGAATTGTAGAGTGCACAGGGAAAGGATGCAAGGCTAGGAAACAACTGCACACTAACTGATTCAATGTAATAGCCACTGGAGTGACAGAACTTGCATTCATCAGCTGATTATCAGCCTTACTAAGTGAAATGACTAAGACAAGAAGTATCAAGTAGCTGGCATGTCTGATTAATAAACCAGTCAACAGAACTAGCTCTATCTTTTTATTTATTCATTTATTAAATGTATATGAGTGATTTACTTGCTTCTATGCCCATGTATAATATGACCACGTAGTAGAATTTATGATACTTCTAAATCACTTTGCAGAAGGTGGGAACCAAACCCTGGTCCTCTGCAAGAACAGCAAATGTTCTTAACTGCTGAGCCATCTCTTCAGCCCCAATAACACTGGTTTTAAATATTTTTTTTATTATCATTACCCTCACAGATGGTAAATGAATCAACTTATTTCTGGCTGTTTCCAATTAGGTATCTTACAACAAACTGGACCCTTTGCTTTGAGATAGTCTGGAGCCACCTTGGCCGAACAGCTTTGGCCTTCTTGTATCTCTCCTTCCTTTCAAATCAATGGAATAGGCTAAGCATGACAGATCTCACATCATTCATGTATGCACTTTCCTAAGTCTCCACTTGTATCATCCCTGCTGAATTGCATTTGCCAGGGCGAGTCTTATAATCATGATCAGATTGAAAGATTAGGGGAACATCTTTTGCTTGCTGAATGTACAAATTGCAAGGCATCATGGGAAAGCTCACAGATGAAGAAGGATTCAATAACATTATGAAAAACAGCAAAGATTCCTTTATTTCTATATGTGGGAAAAATAGCTTAGCTTTCTATGGAGAATGCCCCCAACCCAACATTTTTATCATGGTTGATTCTAATTCCTGCTCTGAAATGTGTCCTGATTGATATGCTCTCCATCATTGCAATCAGTTTGGCCATGGCCACTGATTCAGAGGTAGACATAGAAACCATAACAGCCAAGATGATTAAATTGGGAGGATTTTGCTGAAGTCACTTGAAAATTAACGAAAGTTTGTTTAACATTGGGTGAGAACATAAGCCTAGACATTCTGGGAGCTCTTTCTACAATAGAAGGAGCCATAGATTTGTGTCAAGAAAAAGGAAAATGGTGAAATACCGAGTGTAGGAAACAGTAATACATTGCTGATGCTCTTGCATCCTCCTGGTTCGACTTGCACCTAAAACATTATTCTTGAGATGTTTCAGGGCCATATGCCAATATTTCTCTGTATTTCTCCCTAAGTCAGTTAGAATTAAGTTGGATAAAACAAAATCTACTTTTTAAGAAAAGCAAATGTGGAAAGATTCTTTTAGACAACAGAATCTGGGTGTAGCTATCATCCCCCCCCAAAAAAAATAATAAAATTAAAAAAAACTATCTTTTAATTTTTTTTTTGAGGAGTAAAGAAACCTTCCAATTCTTTTTCTTTCCCTGGAAGAGAAAAATACACCTTAAAAGGCCTAGAGTTGCCAGGCATCTCTTTCATTTCTACTTGGAGAGTTTTGCATGGAAATGAGCTCCCTCCTGTCCACACCCTAGTTAATTTTCCAGTTGGTCTAGCACTGTGTTTAAGAAAATTGTCTCCTAGAAGATGAACTGAGCCTCACTGCTTTCTAGAGGCAATGTACCCCCACCACTCAGCCGTTAATCAATTCATTATGAATATTTTCATTTTTAATCTTTTTCCCCTGAGAACTAACTGAATCTTGAGGGATAACATAGCATTCTTAAGCAATTGCTTACAAGTTCTGATAAAAAGAATTTCAGGCATAGATTTGTGCAGTCTTGCCAAAGTTGTCAAAATGAAAGTCTCCTAAAAGCTTAGTGGAGAGCTACCTTTAAACATTTTTGAAGCCTGGTGTGGTGGCAGACACCTTTAATCCCATCACTTGGGAGATAGAGGCAGGTGGATTTCTGAGTTTGAGGCCAGCCTGGTCTACAGAGTGAATTTCAGGACAGCTAGGACTACACAGAGAAACCCTGTCTCGAAATCTCCATCAAAATCCCAAATCAATTCTTCATAGATCTAGAAAGACCAATTCTCAAATTCATCTGGAGTAACAAAAACCCAGGATAGCTAAAACTATTCTCAACAATAAAAGAACTTCTGGGGGAATCAATATCGCTGACCTCAAGCAGTACTACAGAGCAATTGTGCTAAAAACTACATGGTATTGGTACAACGACAGTCAAGTAGATCAATGGAATAGAATTGAAGACCCAGAAATGAACCCACAGACTTATAGTCACTTGATCTTTGATAAAGGACCTACAACCATCCAGTGGAAAAAAAGATAGCCTTTTCAACAAATGGTGCTGGTTCAACTGGAGGTCAACATGCAGAAGAATGTGAATTGACCCACTCTTATCTCCTTGTACCAAGATCAACTCCAAGTGGATCAAGGACCTCTACATAAAACCAGACATACTGAAACTATTAGAAAAGAAACTGGGGAAGACCCTGGAGGACATGGGCACAGGGGGAAAGTTTCTAAACAGAACAGCAATAGCTTATGCTCTAAGATCAAGAATTGACAAATGGGACCTCATAAAATTACAAAGTTTCTGTAAGACAAAGGACACTGTCAGAAGGACAAAACAGAAACCAACAATTGGAAAAAGATCTTCACCAACCCCACATCTGACAGAGGGCTAATATCCAATATATACAAAGAACTCAAGAAGTTAGACCCCAAAGAACCAAATAACCCTATCAAAAAATGGGGTACAGAGCTAAACAAAGAATTTTCACCAGAAGAAATTTGGATGGCTGAGAAGCACCTTAAGAGATGTTCAACACCGTTAGTCATCAGGGAAATGCAAATCAAAACAACCCTGAGATTCCACCTCACACCAGTCAGAATGGCTAAGATTAAAAACTCAAGAGACAACAGGTGCTGGCAAGGATGTGGAGAAAGAACACTCTTCCTTTTTCCTTGGGATTGCAAGATGGTACAACCGCTCTGGAAATCAGTCTGGAAATCAGTCTTTTCCTCAGAAAATTGGGCATGACACTTCCAGAGGATCCTGTCGTACCACTCCTGGGCATATACCCAGCAGATTCCCCTGCATACAATAAAGCCACATGCTCCACGATGTTCATAGCAGCCTTATTTATAATAGCCAGAAGTTGGAAGGAGACCAGATGTCCCTCAAAGGAGGAATGGATACAGAAAATGTGGTATATTTATACAATGGAATACTACTCAGCAATTAAAAATAATGAATTCATGCAATTTGTAGGCAAATGGTTGGATCTGGAAAATATCATCCTAAGTGAGTTAACCCAATCACAAGAGAATACACAAGAAATGCAATCACTGATAAGTGGATATTAATGAGCCCAAAAGCTCTGAATATGCAAGGCACAATTAGCAAGTCAAAAGATTCCCAAGAAGAAGGAAGGAGAGGACCCTGGTCATGAAAAGACTGGATCCGGTTTTGTAGAAGAGTTTCAGAACAGAGAAATGGGGGGGGTGGTTATTGTGGAATGGGCAGAGGGAAGAGGACTTATGGGACATATGGTGAGGGGGGAACTGGGAAAGCGAAAAGCATTTGGAATGTAAACAAAAACTATAGAAAATAAATTAAAAACATTTTTGAATGTATTAGTTAATGGTGTATACTGCATTTATGCATTTATGTGTGAATGCATAAATGTGCATATCTGTGTATGGAGACCACTAGCTGTCTTCTGCAGTTGCTCTCTGTATTTTTCTACATTGTTCTGAGACCTGGCCTCTCAGTAAACTTAGAGCTCATTGTTTCAGCTAGATTGGCTGGCCAGCAATCTGGAGGTATCTGTCTTTCTCTACCTCAAATCCCAGAGCTGGGCTTATAGGTACAAACTGTCTGGGCCTTGTATTGTGCTTGGGTTCTCTGGATCACTAAGAACCGAGTCATCTCTCTGATTTCCAAAGTTAATGTTTCAAAAGGAAACCAGAAAGCAGAATTCCTCTTCCAGTCAAGGAGAATCACACGTGGTCTTGCTCACTTTAGGCTTCATCCTGTATACTCTGTGACTTCGTAAAATTTCCTCTAGGACCAAAACTTTAATACATTAAATAAAAAAAATTCTTCACAGATCTTCACATATAATTCCCAGCTGTTCCATTCAAATGGGTAATACTGACTGTTCCAACTCTTTGAGCTGTTGCTAATCTTAGAGACAAAGTAAATATTGGGGAAGAATATCTAGACACATGTGGAAAGGCTCAAAAAACAACCATGGCAACAATTCCCACAGCAACATTAATATCCCAGGCTACAAGGCTAAAAAAAGAAATAACCACAAATACATTCCCATGGTATATCCTTGCCCTCTCTGAAACACTGAAATATAAACCTCTGCCTGAGTGTGTGTGTTCCCCATATTCAAGTACAAAAGTAAATAATTGACACTTTGATATAGAAAGCTGGGATGTTAGTTATCACACACTGCACTTCTTGAGCCAAATTAACCCGATAGTCACCTCCACTCCCTCCACACTCTGTTCAACCTTGGTGCTTTATCAGATGTTTACATTTGTTGGAGCAGAGGTTAGAGGAATTGCTCTCTAAAGTCAGATTCACTGTCTTTGCAAAATTAGGCTCAGAAGGGTAAGGACACTAGAGAGAGTTCCCTATCTAATAAGTCCCCTGCTGATGTGCTCATTCAGATCCCAGAATTCACTGGTGTCTCTGTGCAGGTACTGGAGGACATTGTGCTGAGTGGCACAAATACACTTCTGTCAATCAGGCATGATGCTCAATCATGAAAGCAAACAGAGTATAGACAGGTGCCTGAAGCTTAAGACCTGAAAAGGCCAGATATGGATGCTAGATATCATAAACACACAAGGACCTGATGTTGTGGAGATGGAGGAAAACTATGAAGTGTAAGGTGGGTTAAAAACCAATGTTGGTAGAAATCAGAGAACAAAGATGAGTATAGAGTTTGTGTTGTTGGCTTTACCAGTGCTCTAGAAAAAGGCACTAAGTTAAGGGCAGCATTGACAAGAAGACAGAAAGATGATTTAACAGAGTTTCTGATACTGCAAACTCTCCCAAAATCTTGCCTGAGATGGGCACATTAAATGAGAAAATACTGAATTGTTTATTTACTGCCCAACTTTCCCTGGAATCTTCCCTTGCCTCTGTGATTTAACAGCCAATGGAAGTGGTGCCTAGTAGAGCCCTTAGGCTACTGCTGGCATCCATTCTGTGATTAGCTAGGATCCAAGCCTAATCTCTTATTAACTATCAGGAAAAAAAACACTCAATGGTGTCAACCACAACATTTCTGAAAATCAGAATGGTTTTTAAATGTTCATTTGTTGACTAGAATTCATTCTAATTAGTGTAACACCCCAACGAAAACAATCCAATTATCACAAAACTTGAACAATGAGAGGAAACCGAAGTCTAAACTTGAATGCATGGGTTTAAGAGTATTATATAGTAAAGGAAATGGATAATAGAAATGAAGAGATAACCAGCTCAAGCCCAGGTTTTTGAGGAACTGGATTGCATTGCTACTGGGTTGCTGTCTTCTTTCTACTATGAGTACTCAGAAATCTCTGTTCTGTTTGAAGGGGTCTTACTTTCAGACGGATAAAAACCAACAACGGATACTATTTTCCCCAATGTTTTCACAAGCACAGATTTCACACTTAGCTACACAGTTTCGGGCTAAATCTAAATCTGTGATTACTAACCATGAACATACTAATAATCTTCTAAACGTGGCAAATTAAAAGTAAGTTTAAGAACTGATGTTGGGAGGAAGATGAAGGAAGACTGAGCAATTTTGGAAGGGTAAAGCCATGGTAGAAGGGATGGATAAGATCTAAGTACATTTCATTCATGAATAAAATTTCAAAGAATAATAGAAATCTTTAGAACAGACTGTCAGCTTTAATAGAGCTGCTGTAGCCCAGTGGGAAAGCACTTAGCTGTCATGTGTGAGACCCTGGTTTAACCTCCAGCACCAACAAGAAGTAGGAGGGATAAAAACAAAACCTGAATCTCAACATTATTTTCTATAATGTTCATAATATTTATGGGGTTTTAATTATAAAAATCTATATTTGTGCATCTTTTAAATTATACAAGAAGAAAAGCAAACCATATCTTAGTTATTGTTCTATCACTATGAGGAGACACAATGACCAAGGAAACTCTTAAAAAAATTAGTTAATTGGGGTCTTGCTTACAATTTTATAGGGTTAGTCCATAATCAAGGAGGAAATTGGCGAGGCACTGGAGCAGTACCTGAGAGTTACAGATTCCCAGACAGCAGCAGCAGAGAGAAAGAAACACTGGGCCTGCCTTAAACTTTTGAAACCTCAAAGCCCTCCCCCAGGGACAAACCTCCTCAAATGAGGCCACACATTTTCTAATAATTTCACAACCTAATCCTTCACAAACAGTTCACTAGTTGGGGATTAAGCATGCAAATATATGAGCCCATGGAAGCCATGCTCCTTCAAGTCACCACAGAGCAAAAAGTGTTTATAATGCCATTACCCAAGAACAGAGAATAATATTGATGGATTTTTAAATAGGCTCTTTTTGATATCTATTTGGAAGTATTTCAAGGTTGTTTATTTCTGTTTTTCTCACTTTTTAAAACAAAATGTAAATACTTCAATTTGATTGTGTTTGTGTTTTTGCTTGTTTATATTTATTTTCATACTTGAACGTTAGTTTTTTTGTTTTTGTTCTTTTTCACTTAAGACAGTAAAAAGTATTATTGGTGAACTGAGACCTTTGTTTGTTGAACGTTACAAAATATTAGCTGTATTTGGTTATCTTCAAGAGTTTGCTTAAGGAGCACGGCTGATTAAAACATGGTTGTAATTCACTATTTTTGTTCTGTTTTTGTTAACAGAAACAGTTAACATTTATGATCATACATGGAATTACAAGGTTTCTAAGATGGGGGGGTTGTTTGTTGGTTGTTTCTTTGGTTGGTTGCTCAGATTTTTTGTTTTGTTTGGATTTTTGTCTTAGGAACAAAAAGACACAATAAATATGGCCATTATTTTAGCAACACTATAACTCAAGATGATAAATGAATCTAGAAAGTCTTTATTTGATTCAGAACTTTATTAAATAATTTCAGGGTTGGTGGGGTGCAGAATAAAATATGGAGTGTATAAAATAATTGATTTAAAAAGGAAAAAATAATTTCAAATACAATTGCCTTTTTCATTTTGAAATTTAAAAACAAAACTAAAGAACAAACAAAAAGCAAAAACAGCCCTGTGTTATGGTGCATGCCTCTAATCCCAGACTAAGAATGTAGAGACAAGACAGATCTCTGTTAGTTCAAGGCCATCCTGATCTACACAGAGAGTTCCAATTCAGCCAGGGCTATGTAGTAAGACCCTGTCTCAATAAATGGAGGAACATATAGGCAAAGAAAACTTTTTTGTTAAACATGCACTACTTTCCAATGTTAGTTCAGTTTGTCCTAAGATCAATTAAGCTAAATCCCAACATTTCCTGGCCTAGTATATGAGTTCCAGTTAACAGAAACAGTTAACATTTATGATCATACATAGAATTACATGGTTTCTAAGATTGGCGGTTGTTTGTTTGTTTGGTTGGTTGCTCAGCTTTTTGGTTTGGTTTTGATTTTTGTCTTAGGAACAAAAAGACTCATTTAAGGCTTCCCTGGCAGGAAGTTATCCAAAAGTTGACATGAGCCACCACCACCGTGATTCTTGTTTACTCAGACTACATTGATGTGGCATAGAAAGGTGGCAAGAATATAAAATGGCCCAGCTGCTATAAGAAACAATTTGATATAAGGTCAATAAGCTAAATATAGACTTATGATATATTTCAATAACACCGTTATATAGATCCGGTCTTAGTCAGGGTTTCTATTTCTGCACAAACATCATGACCAAGAAGCAAATTGGGGAGGAAAGGGTTTATTGAGCTTACACTTCCACACAGCTGTTCATTACCAAAGGAAGTCAGGACTGGAACTCAAGCAGGTCAGGAAGCAGGAGCTGATGCAGAGACCATAAAGGGATGTTACTTACTGGCTTGCTTCCCCTGGCTTGCTCAACCTGCTCTCTTATAGAATGCAAGAATACCAGCCCAGAGATGGTACCACCCACAAGGGGCCCTCCCCAACTTGATCACTAATTGAGAAAATGCCCCACAGCTGGATCTCATGGAGGCACTTCCCCAACTGAAGCTCCTTTTCCTATGATAACTTCAGCCTGTGTCAAGTTGACACACAAAACAGTCAGTACAGATTCCGAGAGTTGGAAACACATCAGACAACTACTTGTAGCCAAAAGTTCATTGCAGAAATATTCACAATAAGCACCAGGTAGGATTAACCCAAATGTCTAGCACTAAGTGGATAAACAAAATGTGGTATATCTATAAATTCTAATATTGTTTGCTCATAAAAAGTATGAAGTCTAGATAATTACTGCAATATAGCTGAGACCTGAAACTATTGTTAATTAAAAGAAGATAGCCATGATAGATTATATGTTACATAATTCCAAGTGGATAAACTATCCAGAAGAGATAAGTCCATAGAAAAAGAAAGTAAATTGATGAATGTCAGAGGGTATGAGAAGGAGCTGGAAGTGAGTGCTTTATGTATATAATTTTATCCTATGGGAGAGCTGAAAATCTTCACCAACTAGATAATTGACATGACCATATAACCTTGTAAATGGTTAATTTTGTCTTATTTTCAATAATGATATAAAAAGATAAAAAAGTAGGCATCTCAGAAAGATGTAAAATAAACAGAATTCAATGACCTCTTGATTTCAATTCCCTAAACACCTTCTTCTGTATGATGGCTTTCTAATTTCCCAGTCACTGAGCTAGCTTTCTGTGTCCATCCAACTCCACACAGATGGCACACAGGGTCTCCCAGCAAAAGAGATTGTCCTTTATCACTGCCTTAGTGTATCCATTCCCAGACCTAGCCATCAGTCAATTAGCATCTCCCTACACTTTCTGCAAGAATTTGACTCTTCCATAAGTCCCATAGGTCATTTGACAGCCTCCTGTTTCACAGCCCAGTATCTGAGGTCCCCCACTACTCCTGGAGCTGTTCCCAGGTGTGTTCATGACCTGCAGACTCACAGGCTACCAGATCCAGCACTGCCCTCCCCCATGCCTAGCTAAGTTTCTCTTCTGGATTAAATGAATGGTGCCAAAAGAATTGTATTTTGTATTATATCAAATTCTAATTTTCCCAAAGACTGAATGGTAATTTTCTCATCCTTGCATATAGTATGAAGGTATAACACATAGTAGGTCTCAGCAGATGACAGATGAAAAAAATCAATGTGTTGTCACAGGCACTTAAGATATATTCTTTATTTACATTTCAAATGTCCTCTTTCCTGGTCCCTCCCCTCAAAAACCCCTAACCCCTCCCCCCTCCCCTGCTTACCAATACACCCACTCCAGCTTCCCTGTCCTGCCATTCCCCTTTACTGCTGCATCTAGCCTTCTCTGGACCAAGGGCCTCTCCTCCCATGAAGGCCCCACCAGGCCATCCTCTGCTACATATGCCATCTGGAGCCATGGGTCCTACTCTTGTGTTAGTGGTTTAGTCCCCAGGAGCTCTGGGAGCACTGGGTGGTTTATATTGTTGTTCCTCCTATGGTGTTGCAAACCCCTTCAGTTCCTTGGGTCCTTTCTCTAGCTCCTCCACTGGGAACCCTGTGCTCGGTTCAGTGGTTGTCTGAGAGTGTCCCCCTCTGTATTTGTCATGCACTGGCAGAGCCTCCCAGGTGACAGCTATATCAGGCTCCTGTCAGCAAGCACTTGTTGGCATCCACAATAGTGTCTGGTTTTGGTAACTGTATATGGGATGGATCCCTAGGTGGGGCAGTCCCTGGATGGTCTTTCCCTACGTCTCTGCTCCACACTTTGTCTCTTAGTCTCCTCCTCTGGGTATTTTGTTCCCCCTTGTAAGAAGGACCAGAGTATCCATACTTTTTTCTCCCTTCTTGAGCTTCATATGGTCTGTGAATTGTATCTTGGGTATTCCAAGCTTCTGGGCTAATATTCACTTATCAGTGAGTGTATACCATGTGTGTTCTATTGTGATTGTGGTTACCTCACTTAGAATGATATTTTCTAGTTCCATCCATTTGCCTAAGAATTTCATGAATTCATTGTTTTTAATAGCTGACCAGTATTCAATTATGTAAATGTACCACATCTTCTGTATCCATTCCTTTGTTGAGGGGCATCTGGGTTTTGGGCTGGTTTCTCTGAGCAGCAGGGGTGGTCATACTTGTGCTCTCAGTCCTCTCAGCACTCCTGGGATGTTAGCTATCTCCCTGTGCTACCTGGATATGACTCACTGTGGCAGAGGATGGTCCCCAGCCAGAGACAGAATCTGGAAGTCTCCAGCTTGAGGGTTCTGGACAGGTTCTTTGAGCAGCAAGAGTGGTCCTACCTGTGCTCTCAGGCCTCTCTGCACTCCTGGGAGGTTAGCTTCCTCCCTCTGCAACCTGGATATGGTGCTCTGTGGGAGAAGATGGTCCCCCATGGGCACTTAAAGAATGAAAGCTATCAACCTAGAATATCTTGTCAGGAAGTTTAACATTGCTCAGGTAGACCATACTTCCTGTACATTAGGAATGTGTTTTCAAATTTGGCATCCCTTAAAAGATACACAAATACTTCTAAATAGGAATAATAAATAAATTTTCTCTACAGAAGAAATAAAGGCTAATGCTTCTCAGAACATGGACACGATCATAATTGATACTAACCTATGCAAATATTGTTCAAATAACTTGAAGACAGAGGTTCAAAGTCTGTAAACAAAGACATAATGAGGATGAAAATATGAACAGCAGCAATTGGATTAGTGCACACCATATCTGAGAATGGACATGCCATACATCAGCCTATTAATGTGTACAGTGATTGCAAGTTAATCCACAAGACAATTTTGTTTGATCATTACACAGTAGATATCACATGAATTATTACATGGTACTCCACATATTTTGCACAATGAAGCAAATAAAACATTGTCATAAAAAAGATACTTGGTATCTTTAACCCTTAACACAGAAGATGCCTGACTTGTGATAGCATTGCCTCTGATGGTTTATGGATTACCCCCATTCTCCTATTCCAGACTCTGTGCCATTAGGAAAGCAGATATAACATAGGTAGCTAGGGCCATGGTCTCAGAGAACTGGAATAGATCCAGAGAGTGGAATAGCGAGATACATTAAGTGGCCAAATAAGTAAAAAAAGAACTTCTGACAAAGTCATGAAGGAAATAAAACACAATGACACATTAAAAATAGAGAGAGGAGCACTGGGCTTTTGAGAGAGAGAGCATAGTCAGAAGCTCATCACTGAAGAGGTGAACTGGGAGCAGAGACCTGAATGATGAGTTTAACTTCAAACAGCAAAGTTGAAAAAGGCATGTGGAGCAAAAACTCATTTTTTTAAAAATTCAGAGGCATCTCAGGCGAATACCATTCAAGGAAAAAGAAATGCTAAGAAAAATCATTGTCATGTAGGAATAAAATTAGTCTGTCGGTGTCCAAACTAAAGTGCCTCAGAGGCTGAAGTACATCGAGAGGAAGGAGCCAGAAAGCAGGGAGGAGGATGGTAATGTAGGGGTGGGTGGGTGTGAGGGGAGAAGTCGGACTTTCCAAGGAGAAAAGCTGGCGTTGGACCTCAGAACAAAGAGAAAGAAACCACAAAAGGATTAAATGCAGGAAAGTTCCTCTTCTCGTCTGTAGTATTATTGTTTATTCTAACTTCTACTCTAACTGGAAGATGATGAGAAAAAGTGACAAATAAAATCAGAAAAGAACAAAGCAGTCACATTTGGCCAGGAGATGTGGGCAGTAATAATGGTGCTGAGGTCTGTGGGATGCTGGTCAACTGTGGACCGGGTGTAGCGGGCAAGGAAAATGGAGACATTTAGGATGATACTTTGGGTTTGGTATCAGTAAATGATTGATCGTAGATGTCTAGGAGGAACAGCAAAATAAGTATGGATAAAGATGGAACCAATAATACATAAATTTACCTTTGTTGTCTCTCTTCCCTGAGACCATATTCAGGGCAAAAACATTAAAACAGCAAGAGAAGGGACAGGAGAAGTAAGCAGGGAATGTGGTGTGACAGTTTTCTCAACCAATAGGAATAAGCTGCCTTTTTAATCTTTTATTTTCTATGGTTTCCATCAATCTTACATTCAAAAGAATCAAGTCTCCTTCTTCTTAGCCCCCTGCTGCAGAAGTCCAAAAGTGATCCAACTCTCCTGTGTAGCTCTTGAGTTGGAAGAGTCAAAGAAACAGCCCTCGACAGGGTTCAATTCTATACAACTTGAGACTGGGAGATGTTCAAGAAGTTCAGCAGCCGAATGAAAAGTAGCAGCCTCTCCCACATCCATAGCAGAGTAATTCTTTTATTCTGAGATTATTTATTCAGATTCTGAAGTTTTCTGATTACATCGCGTCTCACGATGAACTATCTTTGAACTGCAGTTCCTCCTTCCCAAGGCACAAGACTGGCTAAATTCATTAATTGTCTGTTGATTTCATGGACCATTGAAATGTCAGCACTTGTGGTTCCCTGCTGAGTAGCTCAGGGTTACTGGTATCTACAGGGTCTATAATCTTCTTAATTTCAATTACTGCTTCCTCATCTCCATAAGTCTTTGCAAGGCCTCCTCCTAGGCTTGCTCATTTTCTGCTGAGACCTGGCTTTCCTTCCCAACTACCTCTTCCTCCACATGCCTCATCTCTCTGCATCTTGGACTCTCCTTGCCAAATTGGCATTTGACAACAATCCTGCTGCATAGCCCTGAGACTCATTTAGTCTTGCTAATCAGTGGCTACTAGTTAAAGAAACAACAGTAGATCCTCAGAAGAGCCCTTAGCTTCCAGAATGAACTTACTAGATTCTAATTCTCACAGCCTCCCTTCATGTTGGCATTGTCTTAGATAATTTTGATTGATGTTTTATCTATCTCTATCTGTCTCTATCTGTACCTCTATCATCTATATGTATTTCTAAATTTATTTCTATATCTATATCTACCATCTATATCTATCTGTCCATCTATTGCATGTGTATGCAAATTTTGGTGCTTGTGTGGAAGATAAAGGACAGCTGTGGAATTCACATATCTCTTTTTTTTTTTTTTACCACGTGGGTCATGGGGACTAAACTTAGACTTTACAGCAAAGCCCTCTCACCAGTCATGAACACTTTAACCTTTCTAGGTTTTGATTTCTTTATTTGTGAGCTAAATGAGACAATAACCCTTCCCAAAAGAAGCATTATAGCCAATGAGATAACATATAGAAAGAGCTCAACACAGTGCCTGACACACAGGAATTGCCTAAGAAAGGTCTATGATTATTGTGTCTATTACGATCAGTAGCTTAAAAGTTTGGGTAATTTTTTATATCTCATTTGCATATAAGAGAGTCCTGTGTCTAGCACTCACACTGAAGACTTCAAAAGCTTCAGATATTACTGCTTATGAATCAATGAGAATCTCAGTATAATAGTGCAGAAGAGGAAAGTAGAGCTATCTAGTACAATCTTTCTGATCACAGTAGGGAAACACCCAAAAGAAGGAAAATTTCCTGGCAAACAGGATGCAGAGGAACAGAAGAAGCCTTTCCACTGAAGGTTTTCTTCAAGATATCCCCCTTCACTGAGTACGAAATAGTGGTTTGAGGGACAGATTCTAAGTGGTGAAGGAAGCAGAGGGTAGGAAAAGAAAGTTGCATAAAAGATGTTGCAAAAATGTATTCTTCAGAGAACATCAGGATAAATGAAGAAGAAACATAGCAGAGAATACAGTTATACAAGGAGCCTCGCAGAGTAAACCCTAACAACACAGAAAAATGAGACAAAGAGAAAAGGAGCCAGGTGAAAGCTCAACAAAGAAGAAAAATGTTTGTAAGGAGCGTAGGACAAACAATGTTCAGGTGTTTGTGACCTTTGCCCTTGAAAGAAAAGATGGGGCATCTTAAGGGCAATGTTTCCTGACATTCTAGCCACGCTTTGTTCCTGAGGCTGCACTGCTGCAACTGCTGCCTCTGCCAGTATATGAGGACGTGATTTCATCTGCTTAGAGGCCCCAGAACAGTCTAAGGAATAGATCAACAACTACAGGAGGTGACAATGGGGAGTCTTAGAAAAGGGAAAAAATGGGAACCCCAGTAGAGAACGAGTGTCCTGATGTACTAACTTATGACTATTCATATGAATGAAGTGTTAGTCTCAAATGCAAATTAACAGATATAAATCCCACAGGAAAGGGCCGACAGAGGAAGAGACTTTGTCACCAAAAACAGTACACAGGTGGTGTATGTAAATTCACACAAGAACACCAGCATAGCCATGCTAGGCTCCTGTCTGCAGGCATGACATGGCATCAGTAAGAGTATCAGGGCTTGGTGCCTGCACATGCGATGGATCCAAAGTGGAACCAGTCAGTGAGTGGCCTTTTTCCTTTAGTCTCTGCTCCATTTTGTCCCCGCATCTCCTTTAGAAAGAAACAATTTTGTATCAAAAATTCTAAAGATGGTTGGGTGGCCCTATGCCTCAATTGAAGGCTAAGTCTACCTACTAGAGGTGGTCTCTTCCAGTTCCATCTCCCCACTCTTGTGCATTTAAGCAAAGGCCATCCCCATTGCGTCCTGGGGTTCTACCAGCACCTGACTGAGACAGATGCAGGTGCTTGCAGATAACCATTGGATTGAGGTAGGAGACCCCTATGAAAGAGTTCAGGGAAGCAATGAAGAGCTGTAGGGGATTGCAATCCCATAGGAAGAATAACAGTTTCAACAAACTCAGACCCCTCAAAGCTCCTAGGGACTAAGCCACCAATCAAAGAGCATACATGGGTTGGTCTGTGGCCTCTGGCACATATGTAGCAGAGGACTGTCTTGTCTGGCTTTAATGGGAAAGGGTGAACCTAATCCTGTAGAAACTTGATGCCCCGGAGAAGGGGAACGTTGGTGAAGGTGGCATGGGGGTTGGTGGGTCAGTGGGATAGCACCCTTTCAAAAGCAAAGAGAGGGGGATGGAATGAAGAACTCATGGAGTGGGGACCAGGAAGGGGGGGGCAACATTTGGAATGTAAATAAATAAAATAATTTAATAAAAAATAAAATAGCAAACAAATTAAAAAATAAAGAATGAGTACATCTATTTCAAGTCACAAATATAGATAGGAAGAATGTTAATGGCTTTATGACTTGAGGTACAACTTGCTTGCGAGGCCAATCCTGCACTGAGTCTGCATAGACAGGCCCATGGGGTACTTGTTAAAGTCTGACAGAGCCACAAGGCTCTGTGTTAACCTGGGCTTCCTATGCCCTTGGAGCTTACGGAAGAGCCAAAGCAGCCCCTGCAACACAGAGGACAAAAAGCAGTGTCCCAAACTAGCCACATATAAAAGCTAGAGACAAAGGTCAAATCTGTGGAAAATGGGGGGGGGGATGGCATCTGAAAGGTTAAAAAGAAGTCAATTCTCTTTGGGGGACAAAATGGGCTTCGGCTTTCATGTAGCAGAATTGACAGTAGGAAGGGGAAATCCTTCAGCATTTCTATAGCTATTGTCTCTCCCATTAAATTTATTTCCTTAGAGTGGGCGCTGACAAGGATAAAGGGCAAAGAAAACTAGAAAGTAGATTAGGGCGCCAGAATGTAAGGATGTCAAATCTTCTTGTCATCAAGCAAACATGTTCCCATTTGGGACCCTCTTAGCAGCATTCAGCCCAGAAAACTACCTAAACCATGCGCTGTCTGTCTTCTCAGAAGCCTGGTAGCAATCAGTATAGAGGAAGATTATGATAATGATTGTGAACCCTCCGAGAATCTTCTATGGGATTACAAGATGAAGCATAGATGAACAGAAGAGTCATCATTTGAGATGTTGGTGGTATGGTGTTGCAGTTTCCATGGAGGGAATTTCTTGGTTATGGTACTGTTCTCGCAGGACCGCATCCAAAGTCCAGACATGCAAGTCCAGACATGGCCTGAACATTCTTCCCAACTACATTCTAGGAAACACCAGACAATAGGTTTGTTACAAAACAAAGCATGGATTGAGACTCATAGGATCTATATAGCAAATCTTCTCAGTAAAAAGTAAGAGTGATGATTTAACAGTACACAAAAGCCTATCCAAATAGCTGGAGAGAAGATGATATATTTGCATTAAGGGGAATGGGTATCTTTTTTTCAATCTTCTTACACAGTATGGAGGGGTTAGATACTATAGCATCAGCTCATCACCAGAAATGAATGCATCTTTATAGCAGACAAGAATAGTAGTAGGCACAACATATTTAGTGCCTACTAGAGGTGAGTAGGCACAATTACCATTCTCTCACTAGCTGGATAAATGTGGACCAGCTGGAATAAATCACTAAAGTGCAGTAACTGCTATGGTTGCTCTTAACTGACATCCAAAGCTCGGATGTTGAAGTTTCGGTCCATGGTGTTCAGAAGTGGTGCTTTAGAGAGGTTACTGGACCATGGATACTCTGAGGTAGTGAATGAATAAGTCATCTTTGGTTCAGAGATTTAATGAAGTATTGGGGGCTGGTAGAAAGATAGTAGACCATTGGGAAGTATTTACCCTTCTACTTATCTCTAATACTACCACATGCTTTTTGGTTATCGCATACCAGGTAGTGGTCTGCTGCATTGCCTTTTCATTGTGATGCTTTGCCTCACCACAGGCCTAGAAGCATGTAGACCAAATGACCATAGAATAAAATCTCTGAAACCATAAAATAAGTTTTCTTTTCATTTAAAGTGATATTCTCTAGCATTTTGTCACAGCAATGGAAAATTGACTTACCAAAATTAAAGCTAAAAATATCAAACTTTGTGAAATCAAATAGAATGTTAAAGGTGTAGTGCCATGCCTACTGACAATACCATAGTATCAATAAATGACAGTTGCAATTAGCTTTATCATTGGGCTTTTGAAGGAGCAAAGGACACTTGATACAATGGAATACAGATGATGTACTAATGCAGCAGCCAGATCTATACTGTCATAACGACCCAGACCAGTCAGGTGTAAAGCAAAGCTCAACAGGAATCTGAGGTAGCTTGGAAAACACAGAAAGAGGTTTCTGCCTGAAATCCAAAGTAAATAAATAAATAAAACAAAGAAAGGAAGGAAAGAAAGAAAGAAAAGTTAAAGAATTATATTTAAATTATAAAATTATAAAAGGAAATAATTAAGAAAAAGTGCAAGACCATTTACACAATCACAACTCGAGACATAAGTGGGCTCATCATGTTGTCATGGACACTGGACCAGGAACTCAAAGGCACCATTGGACATTTTAGATGCCAAAGGAAAACCTGTCATTCTAGACAATGCAAAATATTGAAAATGTAAAGAAAATAATGAGTCAGAAGTCATAGAATGAACAAATATCAGGGACCTTGCATTCTGCCTAGTGATGAAAACTCTATCAGAATCCCCAAAGTGGATCTCAGTTCAGTGAGATCCCAGGAAGCCATGAGAGTTCACTGTGAACCTAGCTTTGGATGGGGTGCTGTGAAGTTCAATAAAGATCTCTGACCTACAGGCTCAGAAGCCCAAAGGCAGACAGCAGGGCTAGGGTTAATGTATAAACTAGTTAATAGGTGTCATATTTGAGAGAAACAGGATACAGGTACAGAACTAGTTAGGGCTAGAAATTCAGAGAGACCTGTAAGAGTAAGTAGGCTAAACTTAAAACCAGAGCTGGCTCTTTTCTTAGCAACTGAGGGAGTTTCGCAAGATGCATGTATGTATGTGCACATTTGTATGTGTGTAAGTGTATGTTTATGTGTAATAAAGAGAAACACATAGAGAGATGGGGAGAGAGAGAGGCAGGCAGACAGACAGACAGACAGATTCAGAAATATTCTGTGGTATCTTGTTCAATCATTCTCCATCTAATTTTTTGGGGACAGGATCTCTGAATAAACTGTAGCACATCGATTAAAGATTGGCTGGCCAGCAAGTACTAGGGATCTGCCTGTCTCAGCACCAGGATTACAGACATTTGCCACTGTTTCTAGCGTTCTACCCAGGTACCAAAAATTCTAACTGATGTGCTCATGCTTCCAAGTCAAGTACATTCTTGACTGGGCCATCTGCCCAGTCCGCAAAGAACTTTTCTTAAAGACTTCATTCGTTTGTCTATAAACTTGGAATGAGAGCTTCCAACTATCATACCACAGAGTATGAAGAGCAATAAGTGAGACATTTTTTTCCTCTAAAACCCTAATAAAGCGAACTTAGATATAAACTTCTACTCACATCTTAGTAATTACACTTCTTGTAGAAAATAGGGAAACAGAACAATGTTTCATAGCATAATACCACATGTGGAGAAAAGTGTTTTCTTCACATACACTTATGGATATGTGTGAGGGCAGGATTAATTGAATTTTTGTTTTTATGTATATGTGTATCTCTCTAAGAGTCTATGCATACTTTCAGTAGATGTCAAAGGAGCCAGAAGAGCGTATTGGATCCCTTGAAACTGGAGTTATAGGTGGCTGTGAGCAGTCCCTTACAAGTGGAGGGAATAAAATCAGAATATTCAACAAGAATACTAGTTGTATGTAACTGTAGAGCTATGTCTCCAGCCCCAAGAATTCAGTCTTTTATTAACCATGGTTACCACTAGAGAAAGGGATGAACTTTTCATTGCTAATATATACTAAAAACATCTGAAATCTTTATTTGGTATTCAGTTATCTACATGTATATAATATTTACATATAATGGATATCATTCAATCAATGAACTTTGTTTAAATATTATCAGGCCTAGTTTTTGCACCAAAGAGAAACTAGGAATTACTATTATTAAAAAATAGAGGGTTTTTTAAATGTGTTGTGGTTTTGGTTTGATGTTTTGATTTGTTTACTTCTAATCAGCTTTGATGAACTATCAGGGAAGGGATTTTGTTGAAATCTCAATCTTTTAAAAAGTCATTAAGCATCATTTGCTATTTCTTTGTACCAAGTGATTCCTTTCCCTATACCCATAGTTTATAAGAGACTTTGGAATTAAACCTTAAAAGCATTTTTTTCTAGAATCAGTCTAGATCCATCACTTAATGCTGGTATAAAAGCTTGGAGTAATTTGTTTTTCTCTATAAGTTTGAAGCTGATCGATGACTTTATTGCTGTCATGGCTTCCATAACTCTTGATGGTGAGACATTATGGAAGAAGTCTTGGGTCCACAGATCCCAAGTGGCCAGATTCCATTTTTCTTGTGGTTTCTGTGGTTTTGAGTGTGTTGGGTGGCAGGGAGAAGAGCGAGCTTCACATAGTGTACTCCACAGAACTGAGAGTATAGAAAATGGGCAGGAGCTAGAGGAGGATTCTGGCTCAGTATCACTGTGTAGGATAACGTATGAGCTCTGAATCTGCCTGAAGTAGGAACTCAGCTCTACCCGCTTGCTCATGAACTTGCTTAGTGACTGCCCAGTTAAGACTTTGTTTCCTCCTTTGAAGGATAAGGGTGGTCCTTGATCATGGCGTAAATCACAGTTACAGAATCAATGAGATGATTCAGAATCCTAATGTACAGAAAATACGCGACATGCATTTATCATTTTTCTAATATTTGAAGAAGTTCAAATTTAGTTTGATCACCTTATGCATTTTCATCCAGTTGTAATAAATACATAAGAAGCATGAACTAAAGCATGCTTTAGGTTCTGTTCAGAGGAACTGTCCACTGTAGCTTAGGAAGACAAACACATTTCTGTACAGAAGAATTAACTAAATTCTCAACGTTCATTTACCAATTAAAACAAAACTAGGCTACCAACTACTAAAAGCAAATTAGTCTCAGAAGAAGAAGAAATTACTTTGTGGAAGTTTCCACAAAATAGGGTTTGACTGAGCCTATTTGGAGACCAGGGTTTGACTAAACCTCTTTTGAGATAGTAAGGCTGGGAGCAATGATAATCAGTTTTTCCTTCTCTATAACAGACTACCTGACCTAAGCCATTTATAAAAGAAAGGATATATTTTGGTTCACAATTACAAAGGTTTCAATCCAAGGTCCATTAGAGTCATTGCTTTAGGCTCAGGACCAGGTAGAATGCCATGGTTTTGTGAACATGGCTAACGAGAATGTTCACCTCATGACAGCTAAGAAGCAGAATTGGGACAATGGAAAGGGGCCAGAAGCAAGATCCACCCTTCAAATGCATGCCCCCAATGACCTACTTTTTCCAGCAAGGTTTCACCATCTATAGTTCCATCACCTTCTAATTGAATATTTGATTTTTTTTTAAAAAAAACAATCTATCAATTGATTTAAACCATTGATTTAAGTCACAGCCCTTATGACCTAATCATTACTTAGAAACACCCTCAGAGTCCCACAAAGAAGCCTAGTGGTGGATTTGTTTTTGTAGCTATCTCTTAACCCTTTATATTTCTCTTTACAATGAGGCTCAAGATTAACCATTTCATAGAATCAGGAAAGAAGCAATTTTTTTGAGTAAAACATAAATGCCTTCAAGGGTGTTCAAAGCAAAACTATAAACCAACAAAATGAAAGATAGTTTTCACAGACCCAAAGTAATCGGTAACTGCTATAACTCTATCTTCTACTTCTTTTTTTAAATTTTTTAAAGATTTATTTATTTATTTATTTATTTATTTATTTATTATATGTAAGTACACTGTAGTTGTCTTTAGATACACCAGAAGAGGGTGTCAGATCTTTTATGGATGGTTGTGAGCCACCATGTGGTTGCTGGGATTTGAACTCAGGACCTTCTGAAGAGTGGTCAGTGCTCTTACTCATTGAGCCATCTTACCAACCCCTATCTTCTACTTCTTAAGCTTTGGATTTATAACCTTGGTCAAATCATTCTGGATCCTCACTTTACTTACGATGTCAGTTTTGCATAGCAGCAAAACTATGAAAGCTCCACTCTCTAGGATACTTCAGATGAGAACCAACACTAGCTAGTCAGAATAAAATCTAGAACATTATGCAGGATTGCAGAACATCATCCTAATACAGGGCCTTCTTATTTTAGGATCCCCTGACCATCATTATCACCACCACCTGGGAACTCATAAAAATATGACTTCTCAGGTTCCACCTAGACATACTGACACAGAAGTGGATAGAGATTTCTGTTTGCCAAGCCCCATGGTTATTCTGATAGAGTTTACAACATTTACAGCACTGTCTCAGTATTTTTTCTCTCATACAGATTTAAGATCCTCATATTGGTCAGCACAATAAACTGCTACTTCTCTGGTACCCCAAAAAAGAGGCTTCCTACTTTTTTGATAACATCCACTATACAGAGAATGTATGAAAGGGACAAATTCTAAGTAAGTCTGAAATATGAATCAGGAAGAATAAAAGAAGAAGAATCAAGTAGTTGTTGTAATGTTGTGTTTACTCCTTGTGATTGCAGCACAATAGAAGAATCATTGTAGAGCTTGAACAAAATGATGTGCATAACTGGATCCTGATGTCTTTTCATTTTAGCAAAAGGCAAGCTCCATCCCATTATCAAGCTTACTCTTCAGGCCATAGGAATCTTCTGACGAGATTAACCTGTTATACTTGGGTCAAAACAATGATAAATATGAATTTTATTGCTGGCCCTCCCCATTCAAATTCATGGATTGATACTGGAGGTGATAGGGTACTTTTGTATCCTGGGTTGACAAATACATGTAGACACACTTGCAGTCCACAGGTAAGGAAGAATCAATACTTGTTATTATTAACTATATACTATATACTATAACTATTATAATTAATGTTTTATTGCTGTTGTTCTAAGATAACCCTCTTCTAACCCAGACACCCAAGGACCAGTATTGTGAATGAGGCCAGAAAAACTAACTGGACCTAGAATTTCAAAAACCATCTGATCCCAAACACTCAAAAATGAGGGAAGAGTTTAAGGGATAATAGTGAAAGAAGCAGATATCAGAACCCTCAACTACCTTGTTGATCACCTGGGTCGACTGGGCCAAGACTAAGCTCCAGGCCAATTGACTATGCTTGTCCTGCCCCCTTTCTTCTATATGGTATGTTAGCTAGAGCTGGCATGGGGGACTCTTTTTTTAGGTTATTAATCTACAGTCTCCTCAAATTGCTATGTGGTTGATGAATGAGCAGTGCTAAAGATTCAATTCTTATCTCATTCTTATGCTCATTGGCATCAGCAAGTAATAGAAGCAATGAGCAGAAGGTGAAGCAGTTACCAACATATTCTATGCCCTTTCTAAGACTTTCTCTCCATGGGATGATTCTCAATTCCAAAGACCAAATACATGAAGAATAATCTAAAAGAGAAGAAAAACCAGAGCTTAAAAAAAGACCAGCATAAAATGTAAGTTTAATAGGTTTTGATGGGGTATCAGAGAACATCACTTAGGAGATTTCTTCTAATGTTTAGTACTTAAAAATGTTCTTCACAAACACTTTCTACTTGAATCCACTAGTTTGTGACATATAAGCATCAGCAATCTAAACTTTCTTCTACTATGTATTGTGATGCACCCAGAGATGTGTTTCTATGGTGATTTTTAAGTAGTTTCAAATTGACAAGGAAGTCTAACCATCCTGGAGTCATTCACACATATTGGTTACATGAGAGGACAGTGAAGGGACAATGGAAGGAAAGATGGATGTAGATAAATCCGCAATGTTTGAATTTGGATATTACTGATAGACAAGAAAAAATATCCCTGGATATTTTCTCAGAGGTGACTTTTCATATACAAATTGAGTGGCAATCCTCACATAGTGCCAATAAAAAGCTATAAAACATCTTCAAATACATTTTAGAGAAATGATCCAATCCAGCCAACACCAGTGCCCACTGATAACACAGTATTTATATCTAGTGAAGTCTTGAAACAGCTCCTTGAGGGTCATGTGCCAGAGTGACTAAGGAGAAAACTTCCCAAGGGAGATGCTGCTCCCTCCAATCTGCTCTCTCTCTTGTCTCACATCACTGGTTAGAGTTGAGAAGTGATTGTTCTTTGGAGACCTGTGTGATCCTTACAAGAGATTAGCTGATCCACCTAGATGTTACCCTGCATTTTGGAATAGGACAAAAGAAGGGACTTGTCTTCTGAGAAAAGGAATGTAGACATAACTTCAAACACTGGAGACTCTTTTAACCCAAGTTCCACCACCATGGCGCAAAGGAATTTAAGCAAGCTTATTCTCTCTAAACATTAGGGAGTTTTGTTTTTGTTTTTGTTTTTTGTTTTTGTTTTGACTATCAGTGAAGATACAGGATGAAAGTATCCCTGATCAGAAATGCCCAAGTCATAAATGCACTGACATGGCATTACAAGTAGAAGATTTCACAACTGACTTCATGGGTTACAGTCAAGAGAGAGGCTTGCTAAAAATACCATGTACGTTACCTTTAAACTGTGTGTATGGGGGTAGAAATGAAGTGTAAATGACTTTTGTGTGTAAACTTGGACCCATCCTTAAGACATTCCATTATGTACTTGCAAATACTTCAAAGCCTATAAAATTCCAAAATCTAAAACACTTTTGGACCCAAGCCTTTCAAATAAGGGTTACTCGACTTACAATGATAACAACTGCTGACATGCTGAGTATTTTTAGATAATTCCAAGCACTTTGGACACATCATCTGACCTGGACTTCAGAAGTGCTCTTTGAAGTTGGGCACCAAGCCTGATAATTTACCTAAGATCCCACACAAAGTGGCGGAGCCTGGCTTAAGTGCTGATCAGTCCCAGTGTAAAACACAAGTACATAATGATAACATTAATAATTCTCTCATAGACCTTGCATATAATGAGGAGAGAAAAAAGCACCCCAAATTTAGAAAACACACTGAAAAAATCAAAGCACATCAAATATATGGGGTTGTCTGAGTTGTCATGAGATTTTAGCATCACTGTGCAATTTATGTCAATAAGAGGCAATAGGCATTTTCCCTTTAATTATGAATGATAAGGGGCCTTTCTTTTGTGAATTATTATTCTTCTGATCACTTATTGCCAGATCTCCCTTGTCCTTATTGCTAGGTTGTTTGAAAAATGACTCAAAATAGATGGAGAACTATGCCAGGAGGCAACAGAATGACTTGTCCTATCTTCAATTGCCATGGGTGAGCTGCATAACAAGGGTCAGTATAATTGAGCACCCACTAGAATAACCTTTGAAAAAGGTCCGCTCAAGTCACAGTTTCACAATATGTCAATAGCAATGATAATATCCTTTGATTTGTATTGCTGGGCATGAAAGTGAAGTATGGTAACAACAGTCACAGGTAGTAAAAGATTGGTACCCCTAATAGCAGGGTGGAGAGAAAGCAGGGGTGAATTGTTTGAATTGTTCTGAGAGATAGACTAGGTAGTCTTAGAACGTAGGTGTGGCTTAGTTCTAGTTGCTTGCAGCAGTAACTGATCCTTGACTTGAGATATATTAATGTCATTCTTTTCCCAGTCTCACTTCCCTACTCTTTCACTGTGCTAAGTGGGACTGTTTCTTACTTATCTGTTTATACCCAATTTTGAGACAACTCATTTAAGAAGAAGAAACAGAAGCAGAAGAAGGACAAGGGGGGAGGGGGTGGAAGAAGAAGGGGGAAGGAGGAGGGGGGAGGAGAAGGAGGAGAAGGAAAAGGAGGAGGAGAAGGAGAAGCAGGAGGAGGAGAAGGAGAAAGAAGAAGGAAAAGAGGGAGAAGAAGGAGAAGAAAAGGGAGAAGGAGAAGAAGAGGGAGAAGAAGAAGCAGGAGGAGGAGGAAGAGGAAGAGGAGGAAGAGGAGGAGGAGAAGGAGGAGGAAGAGGAGGAGGAAGAGAAGGAGGAGAAGGAGGAGGAAGAGGAGGAGCAGGAAGAGGAGGAGAAGGAGGAGGAGGAAGAGGAGAAGGATGAGGAAGAGGAGGAGGAGAAGGAGGAAGAGAAGAAGGAGGAGGAGAAGGAGGAGGAGGAGGAGGAGGAGGAGGAGGAGGAGGAGGAGGAGGAGGAGGAAGAGAAGAAATTAACTAAATATTCATTCAGTAAACAAATCCAGCCGGCAGAGTCCTGTCCTAAGCTGGGCCATAAGATTGCTATACCATATTTGTCTGTCCTGCATGATATCTATGATGGTGAATCTGATGAGTACTATATTTGTGAACAGGTTCTATTTTATGGCACGGAAGAACTTAATATAAAGAGATGTTCCAGGAATCCCTGAGTCTAGGACCTGAGACTTTCTGGGATCTTGTTTCCCATCTTTCTGTATAAGAAGAAACTGGGCTGATTCAGAAATAGTATATCCTTGCTGCCTTGAAGATGGATATGGCTATGTTAAAAGAAATTTAGGCTCCTCCACAAATGCAAAGTCTACAAGGAAATATGGAGCACAGCCCAAGTACGAGGGAATGAATTCTTACAGGAATGAGCTTGGAAATTATTTTTCTCCAGAGCCTTCAAAAGTAAGCTTAACAGAGCCAACACTTTGAATCCAGATAAGCTCACTCTGACGTGTTACCTAAGTCTCTTTATGAAAGTAAATGGGCCCTAAATCAAGCTTCTAAACTCTGATACTTGTTACACAGCAGGAGTAAAATGTCAACCAAAGGGAAACATACCTACATTTCTAGTCTTGATAGATTACTTAATAATGTTTCAATAATATTTGCTTGGTAAAATATATGCACAGTGCATCTTAAAATAGCTTACTTACTTAAATTGTATATGTATGACTATTGTTCTGTGTATCTGTGTAGAGTGTGTGTATAGGTTCATGTGGGTTTGTACATGGGGGGAACACATAAGTATGCACACGTGTGCATATGTGTGGAGGTCAGATGTTGAAATGAGAAGTCTTCCTCAATTACTCTCCAATTACTCCCCAACTTACATGTATATTTAACTTTTATTGATTCCTTGTAAACCCAATCTCACTCATCTTTCCATCCCTTCATACCCACCCTCCTCCGTTGCAATCTCCTACTCAAAAGGGGGTGAAAACTTGTTGTAGAAGCTATAATGTGTGTTACAGCTTGTCCCACTTGTCTACACATCTTCACTTGCTAATGTTCATTGCAGTGAATCATTGGTCTGCTTTGAGGCTTCTGGCTTCTGCTTTAGGGTTAATACTGAATCCTTACTGGAATTCTTCTCAAATAGTCTGTTGATAACCTGTATCATGGAGACCTTACAGCGTTTGGACTTAGGATTTTGTACCAGCTTTCCCAGAGTTGTCAGGCAAGGTTCCTGGCCAGGTCTGCAAAGCCCTCAGACTTTAGCATCATCCTAGACCTAGACCAGGGATGCCTGCTTGAACTTTGGTGGTAGCAAACCCCTCATTGCAATCCCATGGATCCAGATGTGGATCTTAGTGGCAGCATGGGCCACAATTTCACCATGGCTTTAGGTGGCATTGCTGGCTACTCACATCAGGGTATTCCTCACTACTTTTGAGTCCCCAGAATTCTCTTTTTTCATTGTGTGTTTTTCTTTCTCTTCTATCTCTCCACTTACTTGCTTATCTGAGTGGTGCCAGTGGCCTCTGGTTGTCTGGGGTTATCTCAGAAGTGCTATGCACTTCCCATATTGCATTGCACAAGGCAGGGGTCATCTCAGGCTTGTTCTGCCTACCTCAGCCATATGGCACCAGACTGGGGCTCCACTAGCTGTAGCCCACCTGCCTGGTCCCATGAGGTTCTCCAAGTTATTTTCTGAGACAAGATCTCTCACTGGACCAAATGCTTACCAATTCAGCCAGTTCACACTCTAGCCAGTATGCTCCAAAATCCCATCTCTTCCAGTTCTGGGGCTACAGACATGAACTATCATAATCAGCAATTTATATTGGTGCCAAGGACTCAAAATTAGGTCTTTATGTTTGCACAGCAGACACTTTATCAACGGAGCCATCTCCCCATCCCAATATTCTTTCAATTTTTGAAAAATCAAACTTATTACAAATTATTCCATGATGGAATTTAATTTGATGACAATGCAAGCATCTCAAAGTCAATTGCTTAAATAATTAGTCCTGATGGAGAGTTTCAACGAAATTAAACCATGACAGCATCAGTGTGTGGAAGCAGAAATTACTTTATGCAGGGGGTCAGGCCAGAAGGAATAAGTCAATGACATAATGGTTCTTAAGGTACTGCCTTGCTTTTAAGTGAGCCTGTGATGTATGACTATAGGACGAAGCTAGGAGGTTAGGTCAGAATTTTATGTCTCTCGGTTCTCCCAGGATTTATAGCAATCCAAAAGTGCAGAGGGACCAGGTACTGCTCCTACACTTCTCATTTTTCCTCCTTTCAAGTGTAATATGGACACCTAGATTCATCATGCTAATGTAGATTTTTAGTGATATCAGAAATGAAAGGAATTCTGGTACATTGTGTTGTTACAGAACCCCAAGTACTCAGACAGGGTACAGTTGGGAGCAATGGTAGTCCTAAATACCACACAAATGAGGAGATAAGAAGCCACAAATTAAGCCAGGTTGGCAGGAGATGAACTCTAGCCACGAAAGTCACAATGAACTCGCAAACTCTCTGCCAGCCAGGTGTATACATTCACCCATTTCCCCCCCCCTACATTCTCAGTTTTGGCTATAGTTTGCCATTTTCAAGCTTGAATATTTTGCTGCCTTTAAAGAGGCCTAGACCACTGAACCATGTGTTAGTGTGTGGAAATGAGCACTTTAAAAAGATCTGAATGCCTAGGGCATTCATCAGGTCTGACTGTGGTGTGGCTCCATTTGTTCTGTTTAATAGACAATGGCATGTTGTCTGCTGTCTCTTGGTTTTTGGAAGCCCTTATGGGTCAACTTCTTCATCCTTCCCCTGCTCACATCCCTGTCAGATAATCTGCCGAACACACAGGTGCCAGATGAGTGCTTTATAAATATGGATCACATCATGTCTCTCTGTTTCTATCCTCAAATTGCTTCCTATCACATACAAAGCAAAGCCCCATGCTTCCCAACCGTAAGTATTCAAAGCTCTATGATATTTGACTTTCGTGTACCCCTTTGGTTTCTCACTATTACATTCTATTAACACTTCATCCCAGACTAGAATTTTGTTTTGTCTACTCTCATAACCTATCTACATGCTTCCACCTTAGAGTCTTTCACGTGATAGTCACACCTAGTGGAAGATCTTCCCTAATGATTTAATTTAAGGTCAATTCATTGCATTCATCTGTCAGTTGAATTTGTCCTCTAATATGATACAAAATCCAAAAAAATACAGGATTTTGTCTCCTATCTATTTACAAGCACCATATAGACACCATATCTAAAAAAGTGATTAATACACGAAAAAGCATTCAACAAACATTTGCCAAGTGAATGAATGAATGAATGAATGAATGAATAGCACAACTGCCATCTGCCACAGAACACTTGATAGCCTCTGTTTGTTGGACTATTTAACTAAAGCAGACCATTCCCCAATGTGCCAGAAAACAGAATTTCTAGGATACCAGAGTTACAGCTTTTCTGGCGGAAGCATTTAAGTGCTCCATATACCCAGCCTTTTGGGGAAGAAAGAGAAATACATGTAAATGGTGTCCACTGCACCACCATGGACAGAGGTGGCAGGTTGGGACACTTCTTTCTTTCCTTTGGTATGTGAAACCAAGTCTGTTTTTCCCCTCACAAAATTGGCACTGCTTCCCAAATCCATGTATTTGAAAGGAAGATGGGCTGTCCATGCCTCAACTGTTTCTACAAGGTTAAAATGAAACTCTATCATTCTGTGGGAACTGACTTCTCTTGGGCCCTTTACTCTACTACTTCCTTGAATGGCAAGCCCAAGAATAGTGCTGACATCAAAAAGTTTTCTTCTATGGTATCAAAAGCTCCTCTGTTCTAATAGATGGCTGTTTCCTACAAATTAACATATCTAGATATTATAGTCACAGCTAGAATTATTGATATCATCATATATATACTGTATAAAAGAAAATACATGGCACCAGGGAGCTGGGAGACTCCACAGCCTTCTGTGCATAGCCCACCAGGAGAGACTGATCTCCCAGCAGCACTTTCACTTCTGAGTGCAGAGGTGAGATCTCCACCTTCACTATGGAGGGGAACAGCTAGGAGCACACGGGGTTTAAGATCAGTGGAGCAGCTGGGACAGAAGTCTTCCCACTGCCATTTGTACCAGGGAGCGAGGAGACTCCACAGCTTTCTGTGATCAATGGAGCATCTAGGATGGAAGTCTTCCCACTGCCATTTTCACCAGGGAGCTGTGAGACTCCACAGCCTTCTGTTATCAGTGGAGCAGCTGAGATGGAAGTCTTCCTGCTGCCATTTGCAACCGGGATCGGGGAGACTCCACAACCCTCTGTGCATAGCCCACCAGGAGAGAGTGATCTCCCAGCAGTGCTTTCACTTCTGAGCACAGAGGTGAGATCTCTACCTTACCTCTGGAGGGGACCCAGCTAGGAGCACGCAGGACCTAAGATCAGTGGAGCACCTGGGATGGAAGTCTTCCTGCCACCATTTGTATCAGGGAGCCAGGAGACTCCACAGTCTTCTGTGCATAGCCCACCAAGAGAGAGAGAGAGAGAGAGAGAGAGAGAGAGAGAGAGAGAGAGAGAGAGAGAGAGAGATCTCCCAGCAGTGTTTTCATTTTTGAGCTCAGAGGAGTAAGGACACAGGCTTACAGGCCCACAGGAGGAATAAACTCCAGCCAGAGACAAGAATACCAACTAGCACCAGATGGCGAAAGGCAAGCACAAGAATCCTACCAACAGAAACCAAGGCCACATGGCAAAATCAGAACCGAGTTGTCCCACACAGCAAGTCCTGGATTCCCCAACACACCAAAAAAGCAATAGTTGGATTTAAAATCGTATCTCATGATGCTGATAGAGGGCTTCAAGAAAGACTTAAGTAACTCCCTTAAAGAAATATAGGAGAACATCAGTCAACAGGTAAAAGCCCTTACTTAAAGAGGAATCACAAAAATCCCTTAAAGAAACACACAAGCAAGTGAAGGAACTCAACAAAACCATCCAGATTCAAAAATTAGAAGTAGAAACGATAAAGAAATCACAAAGTGAGACATCTCTGGAGATAGAAAACCTTGGAAAGAATTCAGGAGTCATAGATACAGCATCAACAACAGAATATAAGAGGTAGAAAAAAGAACTTCAGGTGCTGAAGATACCATAGAAAACATTGACTCTTGGGATTGCAAGATGGTACAACTGCTCTGGAAATCAGTCTGGTGGTTCCTCAGAAAATCGGACATGACACTTCCAGAGGACCCTGGCATACCACTCCTGGGCATATACCCAGAGGATTCCCCTGCATACAATAAAGACACATGCTCTACTATGTTCATAGCAGCCTTATTTATAATAGCCAGAAGTTTGAAGGAGCACAGATATTCCTCAAAGGAGGAATGGATACAGAAAATGTGGTATATTTATACAATGGAATACTACACAGCAATTAAAAATAATGAATTCATGCAATTTGTAGGCAAATGGTTGAATCTGGAAAATATCATCCTAAGTGAGTTAACCCAATCACAAAAGAATACACATGAAATGCAATCACTGATAAGTGGATATTAATGAGCCCAGAAGCTCTGAATACTCAAGGCACAATTAGCAAGTCAAAAGATTCCCAAGAAGAAGGAAGGAGGGTACCCTGGTCCTGAAAAGATTGGATCCAGTTTTGTAGGAGAGTACCAGAACAGAGAAATGGTGGTGGTGGTGTGTGATTGGGGAATAGGCGGGGATGGGGAAGAGAACTTATGGGACATATGATGAGGGGGAGACTGGGAAAGGGGAAAGCCTTTGGAATGTAAACAAAGAATATAGAATAAATAATAAAAAAATGTTTGAAACATTAAAAAAAAAGAAAACATTGACTCAAGAGTCAAAGAAAATGCAAAATGCATAAAGGTGGTAACCCAAAACATGCAGGAACTTCAGGACACAATGAGAAGACCAAACCTAATGATTATGGGTATAGATGAGAGCAAGGATTTCCATTTAAAGACCCAGTAAATATATTCAACAAAATTGTAGAAGAAAACTTCCCTAACCTAGAGAAAGAGATGCCCAAGAACATTCAAGAAGCCTTCAGAACACCAAACAGACTGGACCAGAACAGAAAGTCCTCCTGGCATATAATAATCAAAACACCAAATTCATTAAACAAAAGAAAGAATATTAAAAGCAGTAAGGGGAAAAGGGCAAGTAACTTATAAAGGCAGACCTATCAGAATCACACCAGACTTCTCACCAGAGATGATGAAACCTAGAAGATCCTGGGCAGACCTCAAACAGACCCTAAGAGAACACAAATGCCAGCCCAGGCTACTAGACCCAGCAAAACTCTCAATCATCATAGATGGAGAAACTAAGATATTCCATAATAAAACCAAATTTATACTATATTTGTCCACAAATCCAGCCGTACAAAGGATAATTGATGGAAAATGCTAACACAAGGAGGAAAACTATACCCAATTTTACCAGAAATATTTTCCACATAAATCTTCAATTTTACCGTAAAATGTTTCTATCCCATATTTCAATTAATTTAACAATGTTTTACATGTCTACCACTTTACTTTTTAATTTTCCATGAAAATGGTCAATTTTAACGTGTTTATCTGAAATAGTTTCCATGTAAATCTTTAATTTTATCATAAAGTGTTTTTACTTCCCTTTACTTCCCTTTTCAATAAATAAAACATTAAAAATAAAAATAAAGTCAGGCACCACGAAAAGAAAAGAAAATACACAAAGGATTAATATGTCTCACAATTCCACAGCTTAGAAATGTTAGATTTTAGGATGTGCTTAGGACTTTGTCCAACTACAGAATTTTAGAATCCTATCACCCTCAAATCTGAGGACTCTCACCCCTCAGCAGCAGCAATTGCTTTTACTTCCTTGTCACTTTTTGCCCTTCATGAGAATTCATCCTCAAGAACTGACAAATAAAGATAAATCACCAGTCTAGCACATTCCAACTAACTAAGCCACTGAAGTCACTCCAGTGAAGCCCGAAGCCCATACTTTGCTTTGTTAGCTAAAATTTCTTCTCTCATTGTCTTCAACAATGTGACCTAGAATTGTATAATTTTATAATTCTAAGAAAAGCTTGTAAGAGCTGGGTCCTTTATCACAATGGCTTTACTCTCAGGGTAAAGGCTACTTACTCCTTGACTGGGGAAGCAATTGTTTCATATTAAAAGGGTCTGTGATAGAAGTCCTTGGCTTTCAACTAAATAGATATCTTTTATTTTGTATGTGACAAAGCATGTGTGTGTGTGTGTGTGTGTGTGTGTGTGAGAGAGAGAGAGAGAGAGAGAGAGAGAGAGAGAGAGAGAGAGAGAGAGAGGAGAGAGAGAGAGAGAGAGAGAGAGAGAGAGAGAGAGAGAGAAACAGAGAGACAAAAAGAGACAGAAACAGAGAGTGTGTGTTATACGGCATAAACAAATTAACTGCAATTTGTTTTAAGAACTTATATTTACCTGATAGATTTATATTTAATAAAAGCTAACATCTATTTTCTTTCTGTGTGCTAGAAATTTTTTAAGACTCCAGTTCTTTTTCACAGTGATTGAACCAGGCACATACTTTATTATTACAATAATGAATGTCCAGAGAATAAGCAATCTAGCCAAAAGTGTTGGCTCATACATACTTGGAATGAAGTGGACAGACATGAAGATCCAGTGTTTAATATCAGCTCCATCTATTCAAAAAGATCAAATTCACCATGATATAGAATACCTTATGTTAAAAACCAGTTTCAGTGAATAAGAATTATAGAGCTAGACCTCCTGGTTTTGTACCCCATTCTCCCACTTGGCAGTGATGAGTCTAGATGAGCTGTTTAATCTCTTTAGGTCTCAGTTGCTTAGAATAGTCACATAAAAGATGCCAATTTTCCAAATTTTGGGCATTTTAGAATTAAGCAGTATATTTTGGCAATACCCCTTTTATTGTTTTTACCATAATTTCATATTATATCATTGCCTTTTACAAGTCTGTTCTAGCACTTTCTGTGGAGAGAGTCAAATCTAAAAGGTTTAGCTCATCATAGCCCACCAGACTCCATGTCATCCAGGCACCACACACAAATGCTACAGTTTTCTGTACTCTTGTACTTCTGACCAACTAATATTGTATTATATATAAGGGACTAAACATGCTTTCATTTCATTAAGGGAGGTTGCTGAGATCTAATCCCATCTGGACAGAAGGATGACTATATTTGGGACCACAGTTTCATCATTAAGAAATAAACTCATTAGTTCTATCAAAATCATGAAATTACATAGGATGAGACCCAGTAAGAATACTAAATACTAAATTTTTATGTTCTTGGGATGCAGCTCCTACCTGCTTGTAAATGTATTTCACTAACAGAAAATTCCTCTGAGCCAAATATCTAGGCTGCTTGCTACATTTCATTGTGTGATTGACTGAATTACTGACCATTGGATTGGACCCAGTCTTCAACCTCCTCAGAAGTTGGCTGAAATCATCTGATTTAAAGTCCTTAATCACAAATTGTTTAAATAATTTTCCAAATGTAGTTGGGCTTTATCCTAAAATTATCTAGAGATGGTTATGAGTCACCTTGTTGGCAGAATCCCTGAGAGCCCACAATGAAAAGAAAGGAAATTTATATCTCTTGGCAATTCCAAAGAGTAAGAAGTCAACTTCCAGTGACCAGAAAGAAAGGCTTATGATCCCAGGACTTTAGAGATTGAAGCAGTAGGAACAAAAATTCAAGTTCAGCTTGGGTTCCAGAGTGAGTTACAACCCAGACTAGATAACAAGACTGTCAAAACAAAACTTAATTCTTCACTGTATAATTTAAATTTCCTTTTCAACTTAAATAAATTTGCTGTCATTGTATGAAACAACATAATATAATCACATCCTATCAGTGGAAGTTGTAGCTTATCTAAAAATGCCATAAAAGATGAGTGACGAAAAATTCTAAGTGTTAACTGTATATCATCCAACATCTTCTACCATTACAACTGACATATTTTACATCAAGTTTATCATATCAGTTTCTCCAGCAAATCGTCTCCTCTCTGTGGACACTGTTGACATCCAACTTGGTGAACCAGTGAGTTTTTATCTGCGTTATTTATAGGAGCAGTGTTTGATATGAGTAGAAGCAGTATGTGCCCATGTCAAGGATTCTATCTTCTTGTTATTTCAGCTGGAGAGAGACAATAGTTTATAGCACAAGGAAAGAACTTCCCAAAGTCTTGTTGCAATGTTCCTTATACCATTTTATTATTACATATTATATCACAATTCATTTGGCATTGCCTTGTACAAAGCCATTCTTATACCTGCTGCTTAGAGAGAGTCAAATCTCAAAGGTTAAAATAATAATCCTCTGCAAGGTTCTGTGTGAGCAGTCACCACATACAAACTCCACAGCTCTGACCTCTTGTACCTCTGACCAATTAACTACTATTGTATTATGTATAAAGGTATAAACCTGTTTATATTTTGATAAGGAGGTTGCCTAGATCTAAATCAATGTGAATAGACAGATATCTATACTTGAGACCACAGTCTCATCATAAAAAGATATTGGCTATGACTCCATCTCAGTTTTGACCTTCATATTAGAGGGTGCTTTCTTCAGTTCCAAAAGTTATGTTGTCCATTGTTTAATACTAGTCCTGTGGAGAAATGAATAAATATCTATTTATCCCAGGTATGGAATCAACAGCAAACCAAATTAAGGACACTTGGAAGTCCAGCTTGGTGAAACAAGGTTTGTCAGTGTTATTTCCAGGATCAGAAATTACTCAAAGACAGCTGAATTACCCAAGTTCACCACAGCATGAGTGACAGTGCACAAAAGCTGAAAACATGCCTGCAGCCAGCTAAACATGTTGAAGATTGTCTTTTGATGGGAGGTCAGTTGGACTAAGCCTCTTCAAGGAAACTTGGCTGATCTCTGCTTCTTCTAGGCTGTATGGCTTTTCTAGAGAGCTCAGCTTGCCTGAATGTATCTCACAGCAGTCCTTACTGCTTATATTTCTATATGGCAGATGCTGAATCTGGTGAGATTCAGGGACTTCCTGGAGCTACTAAGTTCTTTCCTGAGTATAGTAGATTCCATACAGAAGGGATGTCCCACTTCATCTTAGAGCAGTGGTTCTCAACCTTCCTAATGCTGTGACCCTCATGTTGTGGTTACATTGAAACACAAATTTCATTGCTTCTTTATTACTGTAATTTTGCTACTAATATAAATCATTATGTAAATATATAATATGCAGTATATCTGATATGTGACGCCCCAAAGGGGTCGCAATCCACAGGTTAAGAACAACTGCCTTAAGACTATACTGTTGTTTGTTCTCCTTTTAAAAATCTTGTCTAAAAAACACCCTATTCTTTTACCTTCTTGTTAAATTCTGTGTCTTAAAGAGCTTCCTTCCAAAATGGAAGATTTTAAGCTTGGAGAAAAGTGTTACACAGCATCTATATTGGCCTAAGAGGGTGAATATAAGGGAGAGCCAAGCATACTTCTTTTTGTATTAAATGCAATCAGTATTTTAGGGGCAGTATATTATATAAAGTGCTCAGAATTGTCAATTGGGCTGGTCTGCTTTTTGAACCTTATAGCTTGTGTTCTGTATCAGCTAAGCTCTGAGAACTATTTCTTCCCTGGTTCTGAATGAACATTCTGTGTAATGTCTTTATCCCAGCCTGCAGGCTTATGGAAACCAATCTTTTCTCCTTCCTATTCATCTATTGCAATATCTGTCTTCAAAAATAATAAGCACAATATGGGTCACTGTGAACATGTACCTGAGGAAGAGCTAGGTTAAGGAACTTGTATCTTGAAGGAAAAAAACTATAGAAGCATCTATAAAACTTTCTCCGAACTTTCTGAATAACTTCACTTTGCAGCTTTTTTTTCTTTTTTCTGTTTTGTTTTCTCATTTATCTTATGGAAAAGATAAAATGAAGGAAGAAACAGGCATCTGATTATAAATTTAACATTGATTCTACCCCTTTTTGTATACATGCCCAGGCATAATTGTGGTGAATTGTCTTTAAAAATTTAAAAATACATTAAACAGATGAATGAGTCTCCTTTAAATGTGCATGTGAACAGTTCCTTCCTTGACAAAGCTTTCTGTTACAAAAACTCAATACATTCCGGGAATACACTCTTGCAGAGCAGGAGGAATCATGCCTGACAGCTACAATTTTAGATGTTGGCATCTTATAGTTGGATTTCAAATGGACTCTCGTACATTTTAACTCTTTTCTTCTTCTTCTTCTTCTTCTTCTTCTTCTTCTTCTTCTTCTTCTTCTTCTTCTTCTTCTTCTTCTTCTCCTCCTCCTCCTCCTCCTCCTCCTCCTCCTCCTCCTCCTCCTCCTCCTCCTCTCTCTTCTTTTCACCTAGTATATAAATCCTGCAGTGCACCTTTGCAAAATCTCTCCATGACATCTCGTCTTCTCTACCGTGGCCCTCACAACAGAAAAGATGTTCTCAGCTCTGTTCCAAAGCAAATCAAGATGCCTGTGAACGTACATGTCCAGACAGTGCATAGATTCTGCTTTACCCATTCAAGGCAGTGTATATAATGCAAGCCCTTGGGTTTAAGAACTGACTGAAAAAAAAAAAAACCTGACTGCCAATCAAACCTGTTACATTTGTTAGCTCTATCACTTTAGGCAAATGAATTTGCATTTTAAATCTAATTAGGAGACTCTGCAGATTAGTTGCTATGAGAATTAAATAGAATGACCCACGTAAAGCACATTATATAATGCATAGCATACATACTGTTACATATAATAAATGGGAGCTATTTTATATGTGGGGCTAAATCGACAGTACCTACTATATTGTATTAACTTCCCCAAATGAAGCCATCCCTTTTGCCTCTCAAGTTTTCATTACTTGTTCCTTAAATGATGTTAGCAACAAATGATTCATTCCAGTCCCCCAAAGCCAAAGTTGTAAGCAATCTATCCTCAAGGAAATACGTTTCTGTGGACAAGGCCGAGCAAGGCACTGTAATTCACCATTTTGTTAATTTCTGCTATGCCCCAGGCTGGGAAAATCTAATTAGCATGGGAAGGGAATCACCACTCATCACCCCAGATGGAAAGGCCTGCCAAACATTGTAGAAACACAAGCTTTGTAGGTCAACTGCCACTCTTATCAAAAGGTGAAAACCAATGTCCTCTGAGGTAAGAAATTCTGCCCTAGATAATAAGAGCTAAGCTCTGTTTTTATACATGCTCAGCCTCTTTCCCCTGCTGGACTATGAGTTGCTGGAGGTTAGAGAGCAGCTCTCAGACATGTCTTTTTTTTTTTCAGGAATAAAATTCACTTTCTAGATGGTACAAAATAAGAAAGATTTCTGTTTGCTAGTTTTGTCTAGCATACTCAGAGAGAGCAGAGCTTGTTGGTCCCTACTCTCTTTCTGTTATTCTTGTAAGAGAAAAGGCAGAAGATGACTCCTGCCATTCCATGGAATATAACAAGCTGAATCCAGTTATATTCCTGGTACATGGCTAAATCAATGCATGGCTAAAGACTTACATAGACATTTGTCAAAAGATGGTAAATGAATGGGTAATAGGGTTCTGGGTTAGCATCTTCTATGTATCAGAGTAGCACCAATCAAAAGTTCAGAAAATAAGTATCCACAGAATGGATAAAATAAATGCAGTACATATATGCATAATACATACATATTTACATGCATACATACATTCACACTGTGAAGGATATTATTAAGGCCATAAAAGAAGACAGTACTTATTATTGTGATAGTGCAGATAAATGCAGATGTCTTAATATAATGGAAGACATATTACATAGAATAAACGAGAAGTGTGAGTATTTCTTGATCTTACTTCATAAGCAATCAAAAATTAATTTGTCAAAGCTGAATTAAACTACAGAAAATAAGACATGTTGGTCAGGGGTCCAAAGTTTCAGTTTTAGAGGATTAGTAGTTTCTGAAGACCTAATGGCCATTATGGTGACTACATGCTCCATTGTCTGCTTGGAGCATGGAAAGAGTTCTTGAGTGCTCTTACAATGTAAAAACAAATGGAACCTAGGAAGAAGTTTGAGTCTTGTGATCATTTCACAGTATATATATATATATATATATATATATATATATATATATATGTATTACAACATTGGCTGAAATTTAAACAATTAGTATTTTTCAGCATAGCCCAGAACTGAACATTTTTAAACACTAGCTTAAGAAAAATAGATGGTGCCATTCCCTCATCATTTTAAAACTTTAGTTCATGCTACCTCTGAGAATTCTAAATCCTAGAGCTGCTATGTTGTCTCCCGAGGATACGATATTTCTAAATGTTATGTCTAATCTTCTTTACATTGGCACAGTCTGAAGACCTTTCTTTACAGTCTTCCTGTGAACTCCAGCAGCTCTGTCTACCTACTTTCTCTCGAACCACTAGACAAACACAGCATTCTTCTTCCCAAACTGACAAGCCCTGGTATGATTGGTGGTACAAGTCTCTTCCATTCTAACAAAACCTTTTCACTGTATTAGGGGAAAGCAGATCTGAAGAACTGTATCCCAATGGAAAAGGCTAATTCTTGAAGGAATGACTGGAACTGTTTGAGATAAAGGTCAAAGAAGTCAAAGCTATAAAAAAGATGAGCAGTAGATCATCCAAACCTCTTGAAGCTGGAACATTGCACATGAACCCTTTGGGCATTGAACTAAGCTTAAAGATCATGCTAATCCCCACAAAAACACATATAGCACATTCCTCTCTACAAATTAGAGTTTATTCATTCACTCTGTATCCTTCTGTGTGTCTCTTCTGTTGAATCTTTCCTATTTATTTTTGCCTCATTCCCCTGTGGGTTGTCAAGTCTCAACGAAATGATCTGTTAAAGCTGTTTTCATGAGATACTTACTCTATCCAGTCTGAAGCCAAGTGGAATGGGATAATGAATGCTTAATTTTCATTTGAACTTCACAGTAGCCACCTTTTCCTCTCTTGACATTGCATACTCCTTTCTGTCTCATCTTTTCTACCTCAATCTGTTCATCGTCCCCTAACACGGATTGATGTGCAAGCTATACCAGGCTCTGGAAAAGATACGTGTCACAGAATTTTAAGTGTAAATAACTTTAGGGCATGGACACTATATGAAGTGATGTGGGAATGATATTGCAAGGTTTAAAGTTTATAAAGTACAAACAGGCGTGGGTTCAGTGAAATCACCCTAAAGTCTTAGGATCTGGAGAGAAGGAAAAAAGATAGGTTTATTAAAAGAGGGATTCCAGAGTGAGGTAGCACTAATGTGAAGGCATAGTGGTAGAAAACAAAGGGTACCTATGAATATCTGATGGGGTTGCTGTGCTTGGGGATGGTGCTTCAGAGGGGATACTACACTGGAAATATTAGATGAAATGAAGCCTGGTGGACAGAGAGGAATGGGTCATGTAAAAATGAGACCAAGAGAGGATGTTATTAGGTGAAGAGGAAAAACAGAGTATAGGCAAAACCAATATCATATGAATCATGAAATAGGATAAGAAAAAAGGTCAACTTATTTTTGTATTTTCAACCCTCATCCCTTGGTAGATTTGTAAATTTAACTTTTTGCGTCTCAAAATTGGAAGAACAGTTTGATTTCCTCCCCAAAAAAAGCATCTCACATAGGTTATTCTTCTGGCACAGCAGTTATAAAAGTTGGACTGTCTTTGTAATGCCACTATTAGTTCAATAGGAATTATGCATAAATAATTGCAGAACTGGTCACAGCACTTCTTATATTGACCCCCTTTAAAACTGATGAAAAAAATCATTCAGAGGAGAAGGGTCTGCCATCAGATATTTTTTCTTTTCTTTTTTCTCTTTAAGCTATATTAAGGCAAGTATGTTGATGCACACCTTTTATCCCAGCACCAGGAATGTAGAGGCAGGCAGATCTCTGAGTTGGAAGCCAGTCTAGACTACATAGCAATTTCCAATCCAGCAAAGACTACAGGGTGAAACTCTGTCTCAATAAATAAGCATAAAAAACAAAACAAAACAGCAATGACAAAGACATCTATCATTTAATGGCATCATTATTTAATACATGAATTGTGTTGCTATACACAAACCATTGTGTGTACTTTTCTTAATTGGAAAATTTGCTCTCAAATAACATAGAAGGCAATCAGCAACTGATCACCACTTGATGTCAGCCTCAACTTCACAGTTGCCTTTTCCAAGATCTAAACCTCCCTGAGAGGAGCTTCTCAGTCTGAAGTCCAAGGCACTCTGGCCTACAGTAGATAATTGAATTGGTGATGCTTCTCCAGGACTCTTTGGCAGCATGGAAGACCAATGCCATATTGAAACTGCACTACTACCACTGCCCAATGTATATCATGGATCCAAAACTCCACCTGCTATCTGGTGTCTTCTTTTTGAGAATTCACCCTTAGAGATGAATGGATCAAACATCGAGAGGCTATAGATGAAGTTAAGACATATTCTATGTATTCAAGGCTTTCAAAGCAAACCAACATATGAAGCATTCTCTGATAAATAGAACCCCTCAAATTCTGAAATAAATATTCTACATTCTTAGGAATCCAAGATGCTTACGTTTAGATGAAATGGCAAGAGGAAAATACAACAAGGAATTAAAAATAACTCTAGCATGCTCAAACAAAAGCATCTACTGAGTGCCTATCCAGCATTAGTTTCTTCACAGGGTACTCCAGACATAAGGTACATGTCATAGCACACAGCTGTCATACACAGCTTCAGAAAGGAGAAAGTCCCTGAGAAGGACCAAGCTTATTTAAAGGGACATATGGTCTAGTAAGCAATGAAGATCCAAAACCCATGACTCTGTGATGAATTTACATTTGTTTTCTGGAGATGTTATATTCATTACTTTCTTTATCGTTAGTAAAAGTTTTGATATAAAACAACTAGGAAAAATATTTATTTTGGATTACAGGCTGCAGGTACAATATCATATGATGGGAAGGCATGTCCTCAGGAATGCTGTACTGTATCCATAGTCAGGAAAGAGAATAATGCTCATGGGCTGCATACTTTCTTCTTTTTATTCAGCTCCAGACAATAAGCCACAGGACAGTGCTCCACAGGACACCACTCACAGCTAGTGTGGCCAACTAAGATTCTTTGAAAATGCTTTCACATTATACCTAGTTTTTTGAGGGCCATGCTTCTCATATCTAGAGAAATAACCATGCTCACTTCTGCCTAGCTTCTGGCATTGCCGGCACTCCTTGGCATTTTGGGCTCTACCTTTATCATTACTTGTCATCCTATTTATGTCTTTGGTGTTTCTGCTAATACAATGCAACCTGTTTTATCCTGGCTAGTGCAGAAGACCTCTGGATCTTAGAGTTTTCTCTATGCATCCTTTGGGTGATTCCATCCTTCCTATGGTATATGAACTACTAATACAGTGCAAACTCTCTGACCTTAATTTGTATGCAATACTGATCTCATAGCAGTGCTATGAAGCATCAGTAAAATAAAGCAGAAGATTTGCTTAGCACCATGCCTGCCACATAGAAAGCCTCAATTCAATAGAGTTTTTATCATGTCCAAGGTAACAAATGGACTACAGTATTTATATGACAAAGAGTCTTCTTAGTTAGATTTTAGTCTTGCAATATATGGGTCAAAAGGAACTCATACACGATATCTTGTCTATTTCATTTACACTGGTAACATTCACTGACCACATTCTACTCTATCAAGTACCATTGTATTATTTTGAAATGTACTAACTCTTTCAGTCTTCAACATGTCTGTTGGTGAGGATGCTAGGATTATCTTTTTGCAAAGGTAAGGAAGTTAAGGCACAGGAAAATTAAAATGCATTTAACCTTTCTAAAGTTATGCCAGGAGATGGCGGAGTCAGCTTGTGCACCCCTGCTACCTGGCTCCAGCAAGAGCCCTGCCCTGGAGTTCAATTCTCACACAGGTACACACTGCACACAATGATAGAGTTCATCTGAGCTCCTTGCTGGAGGACTACCCTGGAATGAAAAGCAGAAGCCAAGTATGATGCATTGTGTTCGGAAGATGCCCCAGAGTCAAACAAACCATTATCCCTGGAGAGTAACAAAAAGCTGTTAGGTCTCATCTGTTCAGCTTGGGCGAGACAAACACAAAACATTTGTGGCCTACAGTCTCAGTTTTGTAGCACCATCAGCAACACACCACATATTCGGTTTAAGTTAGACCTTTCCAAATAACCAGGGCAGAGTGCCTCAAGGCTGAACACACACAGAAGTGACAGATGCTGCCCACAGAAGGCTCAAGCCATTGTTCTCTGAGACTGCAGGAGGAGAATTCCTCTAGAACCCAAGCAGTGTTCATTTATTGCAGCTCCCTCAAACCGTTCTCTTTAAGTTGATATGAATTTGGCTGTCTTCCTTATGCTCCATGGAAAGTCCTAGAAGAGCAGGTAATGAATGCCCAAAGCTTTTCTAGAGCCAGGTTTTATTTGCTGAAATTACCCTCAGGATCTTGAAGTCCTGATGTGTATTTTATGTTCTGTGGCTTTCCAGAGCGAAACATTTAAAATGGCCCATCTGTATCAGATTCCTAGGTCTGCCCGAACAAAAATACGACAGACTGGGTGGCTTAACCAGCTGAGGGTGATTCTCTAACAATTCTGAAAGCTGAAATCAAGGCTGAGATCAAGGAGCCAGTGGAGTTGGTTTGTTCTAAGGGCTTTCTACTTGCCATGCACGGATGACTTACCTTTGTGTGTTTGCATATGGCTGGGGTCCTGATGCCCCTCTCATAAAGACATTCTTCTTCACTAGGAAATAAGCTAATAACCCACCTTTAACTTTGTTAAGTTTAGAAAGATTCTGCCTCCAAATGCAGTCACACTCCACAGCCCCAAAGGGCAGTTAGAAATTCAACTTAGAAATATGTGCAGTTGGGGGTGGTGGTGGTGGAAGATTCAACTCACAAGCCCATAAGCCTCTCCAGTATGAAAACTGTGCATCTCTAGGGAGACAGGTACCCCACTCACAAAGCAGAAGTGATTCCAAATTCTCTGAATGGGACTATTTCCCTCAAATTTAGTAAGTGGGTGGTAGTGCTAGGGATTGAACTCAGGGCTTTGGATAGATTAGAGAAGTGCTCTGTCACTGAAGTACACACCCACTGCTTTATTCTACTTTCTGAAGCTAGTTTTATTTAGCTCATTATTCTCTTTTATTTGATCCAAGGACTGGGAAGATAGTGAAAAAGATACTTCTCTTTCGATATGTGTACTTGTGGTCAGGAACCAAAAGATGGTGAAGTACAGTTCTAAGATTATAAACATTCAATCGATCAATCAATCAATTGATAAATCCAAAGTGAGCCATCAGCCAGTTGTACTGAACATATAACCAAGCTCTGTTCAGCATCGTGGGGCATTTCTGTGTGAATAGCAATTTTCAATTTCAGTCGCTGTAGCACCAATGATTGCTTTCTAGCTTTGTCCCAGGCACATGAAGAAAACAAAGACCAGCACTCCGTTAAAACAATGGAGAAATGAGGACTCAGATAAAACAAGAATCTGTGCATAAGAGGTAAAAAAATAATGGTCTATTTCCCAAAATGCTTAGATCCCGCTAAGGTATACATAGACATGATCAGAAAATGTTAGTCTCCTGTCCTGGCCATAGTCTGACAGTCTAGCTATCCACTTCACTCCGATCTAAAAGTTAGAGTAGAAAATTATTACTATCAGTCAGACATGCCTGCAGATGCAACATGGTTATAATCCTGATAAGCCTTAATGTAAACAGGTTGTAAAATGTAGAGATAAGGTCATAAACCATCTTTCTTAAGAAACAGGCATTAGTAGTGGAGGGACATAAGACCCAGATGACTTGTATGTCCCTGGCTACTCAGCCAGTGAGGAAAGGAGGAAAGAACATGCATTTCAAGATATAAAACGTGTCCTCGCTGTTCCATCACCATGCCAACCATTCTAAACTGATGCTCTCCTTGACAAGTCTGTAAAATAAAATGGCCCAGATTCTAAGGCTCACTATTAGAAGTAAGGATCTTCAACCTTCACACATGGTTTAGCAAATAATCAAAGGGTAAGGAAAATGGGAACATCTGCTGTGTATTCAATGCTCTTTTGGCCAAGTTTGTGAACATTCCAGTTGATGTTCTTAACATTGAGGAAGCAGATGATCACATACACCCTCCCTGTTCATTGTTAAGACAGTACCAGCAGCCCTGACTTTATGTGGGAGCTTGTCATTTGTAAGAAAAGTTGGCATTCTGCCAAGACCTGCAGAATTTGAGCCTGCATTTTCACAAGATGACCAGATGTCGTCATGCACCTTAAAGTCAAAGAAGCAGATGCTCGAGTTTCCACTACATCCTTGCTATAACTTAAACCCCGAAGACATCAGAACAATGTGATTACCAGCTTCATGACATATGGCCAGGTAGACACAGGGTAGGGACAGAGTATCTTGGATACTATAGAATCCGATAGCCTAATAAGCACAGGCACCCGTCTCTAGGAACAAGTACCCAACACAGAAAAGGCAATCTCTCTCTCTCTCTCTCTCTCTCTCTCTCTCTCTCTCTCTCTCTCTCCTCTTATTGGCCATTTTAGTTGGAGGCTCATAGCAACAATGACAGATGAGTAATGTCTCTCGAATAGAGCTATTGTTCTCCCCTCTAAATGACTTATTTTTTTCTTAAACGAAAGAAGTTATTTATCATTTTATGCCAGGGACTTGCAACCTCAACACAACTGAGATTTTGACTCAAACAATGTGTTACTAGGGCTGTCCTAAAGTTTACATGCTACTTATAAGATTTCTAGGCCTCTGCCCAATAGAAGCTAATAGTACCCTGGCACAAAATAACAAGAACAAGATGATGATGATGATGATGATGATGATGATGATGATGATGATGATGATGATTATGATGGTGATGGTGATGATGAAGATGATGATGATGACGATGATGATGATGATGGTGATGATGAAGAAGAAGATGATGATGATGGTGATGATGAAGAAGAAGATGATGATGATGGTGATGATGAAGAAGAAGATGATGATGATGGTAATGATGATGATGATGATGACGACGACGATGATGTCATCTGCTCCAGGTATTCCTCCTCCTAGACTTCACATTTCAAGATACTGTACTAGGTCAAAGGAAAGATGGCCTGTGGAAATCTTCAAGAGGAGGAAGTGTTTGTTTGTTTGTTTGTTTGAGTCCCATAACCCCTGTATGCCAAGCAACTTCAACTCTAAGAACAGAAATACAAGTCTTTTGGATTTCATCACTTGTTTCAGTCCTACAGTTCTAGAATCTGGGGTATATTCTAGATCCATACTGATGTTACACAAGGAACATGAGATGATCTGAATCTTGACTGAAATTATTTTGCAGTGGACTTGCAGAAGCAGTTCTCCATGCATGTGTATGAGAGAGAGTAGTAACATGTGTATGTATATATTTAAAGCTATAGTAACAACACAAACATAAGCATCACAGTTCACTTCAGAAAATGAATTTTACAAGCTAAAAAATTCCCTAAAGCAAATTAATGTCTGAGAATACTGAAGAAATCAAAGCATGATAAAGTTGCAGGTGAAAAGGAAAAGAATGTGAAATGATAACTTACCCTACAAGATACTGAGATATTTCATAATATATTATGAAATATAATTATTGGATAATTAATATATTATGAGTTACAAGGATAGTGAAAGAAGTGAATAAAATTTCATATAATAGGCTCACATTACAGATTTAGTAGAAATAATAATGTCCAGGAAATGTATGCAATAATATATAACTATTATTAATACCACAGATATGTCAATTAGAATGTAAAAATGTAAATAACAGATGGCAAATTCGTAGCAAAAAATATGGTAAGTTGTATAATATTAGACAAATAAGGCTTACTGAGAAAAGAAATCTCAATGATTAATTGCTTTGTTAATTAAGCATTTTGATATAAGCATAAAATAATACCTTTAATGAAAAGACACATCCTCATTTGTCTTCTAAAAATAAAACATTAACTTATAGTTTTTGTGACAATATGAATATATATATATATATATGAATTATATTGAAGTTACCTTAAAATCTATGCCCCCACACATAACCATTGTTAATGACTTGTTTTTAAACCAGGAATTTATTCACATTTATGACTGTATATGGTTTTAGTAAAATTTTTTGTTTGTATAACTGAATGTCTACAACTCTGGTATATCAGCAATGTATTTCTCACAGTGCTAGAAGTGCTTAGAAGGCCAATATCAAGATGTCAGATGCCATCACATGATGAGGGCCTTCTTGGTTGGCTCTGATAGCAGAAAGCATCACATATGGGAGGCATGTGTGAACTCAGGTTCCTTGTCCTCTTCTTGAGAAGCTAAGCTCACCACAGGGGCCTATCCTCATGAACTCATCCAACATTAATGACATCTTAAAGAGTTGTCTGTTCTCAAATATCATCAATATATGGTTTAAATAAAAATATTTTTGAGAGACATATTGAAGCCATAACATATCATATTATATTATAGGCTAAATTTTTCTCTATTTAATTAGTTATTATTTGAAAATATAGCAACAGTTACTATGTGCTTAGTATGTTTCCTCCAAAGGGCACATAGTGGATGCTTGGGTCTCAGCTTGGTGCTATTACAATAAAAACTTTACAAGATTAGAATTTGTGTGTGATGGTAGGAGTTGCTGTGTGGCTTCACTCAGGCTGGGTCGAGTGTTTCCAGGCTCTTGGCCTCTTATCTAAAGAATTGAAAGTAAAGGCTGCATGATTGGGACCACTGACTTCTGTTTTATGGGCTTTAAGAGAAGAAGGAGTTACTGTTCTAGTCGCTTTTCTATTGCTGTGAAGAGACACCATGGCCAAGGCAACATTTACATAAAAGAAAGCAATAATTTAGAGATTCCTTAAAGTTTCAGAGGTATGACCCATTATCATCAAGACAGGAGCATGGTGGCATAGAAGGTGCTGGAGCAGAAGCTGAAAACTACATCCTGATCCATCGACTGAGACAAAGAGAGATCCCAGGCTACCATGGGATTTTGAAATCTCAGAGCAAACCCCTAGTGATGCACCTCCTCTAAGAAAGCCATAACTCCTAATCCTTCTAATCTTTCCACAGAGTTTTACTGCTTGGTGACTAAGCATTTGAATATAGAGCCTATGGTCGCCATTCTTATTCAGACTACCACAGTTACTAAGGCTCCAGTATGGATGGTTCTCTAGTCTGATTATATTACATAATCAGTTTTCTACTGTATCTACCCTTTTCCATATTGCATCTGACTTTGATCAGACACATGTCCAACTATGGATGGACATAAGATATTAAACAAAAAATTCTATCATAGAGGTTAATGGAGGACACGGTACTGCCTCACTGTACATGTTCCCTAAAGCAATTCAGGTCAGATAGTCTTTCTTTTTTTCTTTTTTTTTTATACCTGGAAAAAATGGGAAGGCACTTAAATAAAAACTATCTTTTATTGTTACCAGGGTTAGGGGAAATTAAACCATTGCTCCCCGGTGAGAGTGCATATAAGCCAAAGAAGGTAGGGATTCAAGGGCTCTGAAGTGGCTATGTACATTTTTGAAAAGGTGTGTGTGTGTGTGTGTGTGTGTGTGTGTGTGTGTGTTTGCAAGGATGTACAGGTGAAGGAGCAGGGCTATCTAGTGCATTACTACAGGGTGTTTATGCATAGACCAAAACACCAAATGAGAGTCTCAGAGTACTAAACTATCTGCAGCACTTATCTGCCTCAGTCTGATAGGATGTATTTTGGAATTGAATAAATGCCTTCGCAAGGTATTGTGGGACCCTGGACCCTTTCTCTGTTCCCTGGCCATAAGGTAGACAGTCTTATTTAGTGTGGACTCTTGCCATGTGTGAAGCTAAAAGCTGATTATCTCAGATGTTTGTCAAAAATAAAGTTTATATGTAATATATAATATGTAATATATACAATAAACATATACTATGTACTGCATAATATATAATAAATATAGAATATAATAGTATTATTTGCATATGGTTAAACATTAGAAAATGTCAAATACTTTAACATAGAATAAAAATAGAATAAATAATATTATAAGTATCCCTATAAATTATCATCATCAGTTTTGCCCAGCTATGAATGTTTCAAATTGTAATAATGACTGGTGTGACAAGATTTGCTCATGATGTAATAGTGACACAAATGTTATTGGGATAACCAATAGCTTTCTGCTGAAATGTAAGGCCTATTCCATAGTAAAAGATGCATACCTAGTACTTAAATCTATTCAAGTAGCAGTTGTTGGGGAGCTTGCAAACTCCAGGGGTTGATCTACTTGTATTTTTGCTAAATAAACATAAAATCAATATTCCCTTCAAATTCATAGTTTTCAACCTATGATTTAGTGTGGGTCAGAGACATCGTTGGAAACTGACAACCAGTGAAAGTTCAAAGAATAGGTAACTGGCTGTGGAGTGCTTGCCATAAATGGACCTTTTTTTGTTTGTTTGTTTGTTTGTTTTAATTTTTTCGAGACAGGGTTTCTCTGTGTAGCCCTGGCTGTCCTGGAACTCACTCTGTAGACCAGGCTGACCTCGAACTCAGAAATCCACCTGCCTCTGCCTCCCAAGTGCTGGGATTACAGGCATGCACCACCACCACCCTGCACAAATGGGCCTTTTATACAAAACCCATTCCCCAAGGCTCAGGGACCATGAAGATATAAGTGGCAGAATATTTATAAATGAAAGAAGTGGAGGGGAACAAAACAGTGTCTTCCAGATATGATAGGGCCACTGCACCCGTGAACTTAGCCACCGTGGGTGGCTACATTTTTTTCAAGGCATCCCTTTCCACTTACGATTATTAATGACTACATCTAAATTTTATTGTTAATAAATTCACATTCATTGATTACGTCAGCACATGAGAACCTTCAGGTATTCAATAAACAATTGCTTGTTGTGTTAGCTCTTCAACTAATACAGAAATTTAAAACAATTCTTTCAAAAGAGAAGTGGTAAGATTGAAAACTACAACTCATCAACAAATTAGAATGGAAGAAGGGATCATGCTATAGTAAGAACAAAAAAATTCAGGTTTGAGGGTTTTATTGCATCACTGTTTAGATGACTTGGGGTAAATTCACTTAATTATTTTTACTCCAGTCTCTCATATATAAAATGGAAGTAACTAATGAATAACTAAACAGAATAATCGCAAGAGCAATGAGTCTATCTTCAAAATCCTAGTGTTTATACACAAGTGTTCAGTGATACCTGGTAGACCGGTTGACAATTCTCATTGGTAAGTAGTTAATAAATACTGAGCAAGTACTGGTGCTGTGAGCTTTGGTGGATATAACAAAAATAGAACGCACGCTCCATATAAGTGCAGGCATTTTTATAAGCCCAAACAGCATGATGGCTTTCCCACTTAGAAGATAGGAAATGTCAATCCACTGCCCATCTGTCTGCTACAAAAAGAAAATGGAATAACTTGCAGTTTCAGCATGGGGTCATGAGAGTGGAGACTGGGAACCAGGCTCCATGCCCCAAAGTACAAAGAAGTATAGATATGGCAGTATCTTCCTTACTCGGCAGAGGGGAGTCTGAAAAGCACAAGGGGAGAGGCAGTGCTGTTCAGAATCGCACTGCGTCCTACAGGCACTCCTGCCTACAAACCCAGACCCCCTCTGTCTTTCATGGGCCCTGGGAAAGCCAGCCGTGTCAGAAGGGCCAGCGAAGCATATGGCGGAAGATCAGCATGCTGACAGCTGAAGCACTGTTTTATAATAACACATAAAAGTAGCAGCTATGCTAGTTAAAACAGGATTACTTTTAAATGTATGCATGGATACGCACAGAGGGATGTGTTTTGAAAACTGGCATAGAGAGGCTGCCTGAAGAGGCAGGCAGAGGCAGGAGTTTGCACGCTCTTATCTGCAATGCTGACACACAGTAAGGCTGTGGAACAGAGGTGGCCAAGACTCAGCACCTCACCTAACCAATAGGTGAAACTCCTAGCACATATCAGTTTTTCCAAGGTCTGGGCAAACACACCATGATTCTCTAATCAAAGGTTCCTGGTAAATTATTTTAGAGGATATACTAGGTCTTTGTGTTATTAAATATTTTCTTATTTATTCCTGGAGCCTGGATCTCAGGGTCAGACTATATGATGGTATCTGAATCTGCTTTTAGAGTTTAGCCCCTCCCCCCAAACATGGAGATGATCACTGGAAGGACAAGTAAGTAGAAAATGTAAGAGCATTAAACTCCCTACTAGAGAGGAAAACAAAGAGAAAGGAATGTCATCGTTTTCCTAAAAGCTGATGATACATCATCATTAACTGCTTTATATTTTATTGAATCACACGAGGAACTCCATATAGGTATTTGTAATATCCAGGAAATTAATATGACCTTAGCATGCAATCTATATTTAAAACATACAACGCTGAATCGGATTGTATTTGTAAACTGATCAAATTATAAATAAGCAGGTTCACAAAGTAAAATACTCATTCAGCAAGGAATAAGGGATTGATATGAACAAGATTTCCCTGATTAGAAACAGCTTGTTAACATAATCCCCATGCCTGCTTACACAGTCATCTACCTTTAGCTTCCTAATTGGCATAGCTCTGTGGGCATTTGTTATACTGTTGTTTGGAGTAAAGCTCCTCAGATGCATAAACATAATTCTTAAATAGGAGCATTCTCACTTAGCTACATTTAAAAACAAATGTGCTTGACTTGACATCTAGATGCTTGGGGACACTGTAGTCTATATATTCAGTAAGTTTAAGAGCTAGAACTTGAAAGAAATTTCTCATTTGTTGTTGTTGTTGTTGTTGTTGTTGTTGTTGTTGTCATATGTGCCTGGGTATTTTCTCTGCATGTATGCCTGTGAACCAAATGCTTACATGGTACCTGTGAAGGCCAGAAGATACTGTCAGATGTCCTAAAACTGGAGCTACAGACAGTTGTGAGCCACCATAATGGTCCTAGGAATTGAATCTAGGTCTTCTAGAAGAATAGTCAGCACTCTTAACGATCAATCACAGTATGTAATCACTCCAGCCTCTCCGATTTTTTTTTAAAGAAAAAGTTATACTTTTATAGATGAGAATCCTGAGGTCAAGAGAGAATAGAATCCCTAATGCTCTACAGCACAGAACAAAGCTCAGAATGTTCTAGCACAAGTAAGACAAGTTTCCACAGCACTAAATCCTTTGTTTACTGTATTGATAAAACGATCTCACCTGTCAAGAAAATGCTGAGGCTACATTTCTTGTTTCATATGTCACAAGTCAGCTTCAGGAAAGCAGGCTGTACACATGCTAGACTCACTACATGCTTGACTTCGGTACAGTCTTATCATTTCCTTTGCTGTTATTCTGTATAATATTCTAGACAATTTTTGTTCGTTTTGTTGATAGCACAGTGCTTGATGCTTGGCCATTTTGAAAATAGTAGATCCTATTATTTATTATTACCATTTGTTGCTAACATTGGATAGCTTTAAAGAAATATAATTATTTGCTTAGATTCCTCAATGAAAATCTCAGAAAAGATGGCTTTTCAGTATGATTGATACAATTCCTAATCTCCACAGTCCCCATGATATATATAAAAGGAGTAGCATCTTGAGCAGGGAATGCTGAATGGTTGAAATGATGGCATCTGCTATGACTTGTCTATTCTTGAAAGCAGGAACAGCTAAGATGAAGGAAAGGTGACCTTATAGGAAACATAAGATCCACCTTGAACTGTTGTTTGTGAAAATCCTGTTGCATACGCATTTCATTTCATAATCACACTTTCAAGAATCTCTCTCCCTTTCTGTCTCCTTCCCTCTATCCCTTCCTCCAACATCTCCCTTCCTCCCTCCCTCCCTCTATCTCTGACTTTGTCTATCTCTCTGTGTGTCTCTGTCTCTGACTGTCTCTGTCTCTTTGTCTGCCTCTGTCTCTATCTCTGTCTCTCTCTGCTATGTCTAGAATATATCTACTGGAAATAATTATGTTTATTCTCACAGCTCATAAGCGCTTCCTACTCTATTTCCTGAAATCCTGGCATCTTTTAGAAGGCAGCCCAAGGAAATCCCACTTTGAATGCTAACCCTATGATTCACTTGCTGTGTGACTAAGGGCAATTCACACAGTTCATAATTTTCCTGACTCATTTCTTGAGCTGAAAACTGAGTGAAGCTTCTGCTCTATGGCTAACCATGTAAAACTCCTGTGCACACCGCAGATCAACTCAGCAGCATTAACTGGACAGTGAGAGGTGATGTTTTAAATTATTATTATTTTTCTCTTTTCACTGAAATTACTTTAGCACTACAAAGAGGGCCTTTCACTCAATGGAGAGAAACCTGAGTTAACTGGTGTGGTAATTTTTAAATCATCCCAGTGATGACTTAAAATAATATCTGATTATCTGTAGTTAGCAGCTCAAGACACTGCCTTTCGAACTGCCCTTTATATAGTTCTGAAAACAAGAATATATTTATATGAACATGTATATTTAAACAGTGCTGGAATATAGCACTAAAAATGGGTATATAAAACTAGAGAAATGTATTATTGAACAGTATCTAGTATGTGGATGGACAAGTTTGAAAGCAATGTATCAAAAGAGTCTTGCTCTGGGGAATAAACCTTCCCTCCTATCTTCCAGCTGTGACTGTTCACTGGCTAGCCT